>CM076572.1:593560706-594160706 GCA_034641835.2 Pinus albicaulis
TACATTTTAAAGGTTGATTTGCAAGAAAATTCTTTGAACCTCTAAGCCCAACTCTTCGGCAGCTAGCCACCCCAATCCCATCTATGAGTATTAGCCTACATCTCCCAGTTGTCCCCACACCTAAGAAATCCTAACACACTCTTTGGTGTTCATCAAGCTTCAGCTTCCTAGTACCCTGCTAGAGTGCCTTCTATTGTTCAAGAAGATCTCGCTATCTACTGCTCCTGTTATCAACCAAACTGCTCATTATGCCAGAAATTATTTGTCGTCCGACGTTCCCATTTACTCTTCATTATCTCAATCATAAACAAAATCAGTTGGTTTCCGTTTCGTGTTGACTGATGTAGGACGCCTCAGTGCCTACCTTTCAACAGATCACTTCTTATCGACTTCAACATCTTATCTAGGAAGTTGATCCAGAAACCCATCAGTACCCGGATACTTGCAGACATCAGTGGCAGGTAGTCTTGTGTTTGATCAGGGGTCTTCATCATTGGCTCCTGGTCGAATGATTCTACGAGTGTTCGACTTCAACTCATTTTATTCACACTCGCTAGATTGTACTGTGCATCTTAGGGACCATCATCATTATCGGTGGCCACCTTCGCGTCTGTTAACGGTTTTCATTATTGACTGGTAATCAGACGATTTCTCACATGTTCGACGACAAATCCTTCATTCACATGTTGAGAAATATGCAGTTTAAGTGAATCGGTGGTCAAGACCTTGGGGCAAAGGTTACATCATTAAAGTTGTGTTTCCTTCCCCAAGTTGCGATATTGTTTATGGAGACAGCTTCTTCAGCCTGATCCTGTTATGATAGACACTTCCACATTGTGCTTATCGGTGGACAGATTCTTCATATCTCTATTCTAGAGAAATCATGTTGTTTAAGCTATTGAGCATGGGAATGCCCGACTCAAGGCAGATACTATATTTTCTGACATATGTTGTTGTTTCAGGTTTTCCTCAGTCTTTCAATCTCTTTATCTCTACTACACACATTGTAAAGTATTTCGGCCATCGTCTTCGTCTCCGACCTCACGCTTTAGGGGGCATATGTTATAGGTCAAAATACCTCCTCATCAGCTCAGAGGAGAAGATAAATATGGAAGGAATACAAATACCTAAACTAAACCTATTTTTGCCAAGGTAACTCCTCACTATAACAACACAAGAGCGTTATAATGCAGCTGATCAGCGAATGGGCCGCGTTAGTGGTTAGGGAAATGCTCTGTTTACACTAGAGGGCAGCATTACCCATGTTTTAAGTTTGAAATGGGAAAAAACCACGGAGAATGATTTGAATCTCTAGCTTTTTCTCACAAGAGAGTCAATACAAAAAGGAAACTGCAAAGCACCAACTCTTATTGGGCCTTGCCATAAACAACTAAACTCTCAAAGAAGGAAAAAGCATGGAGGTTGAGGAAACATCTTGGTTTTTTCTATTCAGAACTGGTGGAAAGAGAAGGGCAATGATTTCTCTCTCCATCTCCTATAAAATGGAGTTGAAGGCTCTTGGTTCAAGGTCGAAGGATTGTCAAAGTTTTTGAATACTTGTGAAGTAGAGATCATTGTTGTAGTGTGAAGGTCAAAGGTCAAAGAGGTTCATTGAGAACTTTTTGATCAAGACATCACCACTTTGAGAGATAGAGAGATTGGAAGGCTGAGGAGGGCTTGGTACAACCAATGGTTGTAATCCTCCTTTTTATAAATCAATAGAACTGTATCTGTTTTGTCCATTCTATGCGTTGATATTGTCATTATTATTTAATCACTTATATAGCATGAGATGAATGGCTTAGATGTGCATAGTTTAAATGTTTATTATATATTGGCTTAATTGATAGAAGATATATGTTATGTTAGAAATTACACGGGTGCTTTGATTGATTGCAGGACCAAGATTTGGAGCCAGTGAAGAAGAACCGTTGCTTCACTGCCTAGCACTCTCCAAAGGACTCCAAGATCATTAAAGAGGTAATATTATATCTTATTCTATCAAGTGGTTTTAAGTTAATATGAACATGTATATGCCATCTTTTTGAACTATACAACTAATCTTACTATTTGCCTCGGGCACCGGAAAGCCCTGAGAGGGATATACGATAACCAAAAACCTAAGAATTTTACCCTCCAACACCTAGATCTAATTATATTTATGTATGTCCCGACGTAGTGGATAAGTGTGGTTTTAATACGTATGCATGCAGAGTCTTGTTTAATGCATTTAGCTTGGCTACAAGGGCAAAGAAGATAGATCATTGGTATATTATAAAAATGAAGAAGAGCATGTTGAAAATTTAGAAGTGCAGGTTAAGATTGCTAAGAGAGTACGCTCGTATGTTAAGCCTATAAAATTCAGTTTATTTCAAACAAAGGTACATTACTTGGGACATGTTGTCTTCAAGGAGGGCATAACAATGGATCTAGAAAGGGTGAGAGCTATCATGGAGTGGGAAGCTCCTAGGAATGTCGATGAGGTAACGTCCTTCATGGGGTTAGTAGGTTATTACAAGAGGTTCATAAGTAACTTCTCATAGATTTTCTATCCTATCACATCATTTCAAAGGAAAGGCAATAAGTTCAAATAGATAGAATACTGTGCAACTAGTTTTGAGGAATTGAAGCAATTTTTGACACGTGCTCCAGTGCTAAAGATCACAGATCTAGAAAAATATTTTGTGGTATGCACAGATGCTTGCAAGAGATGTCTTGGTGGATTCCTTATGCAGGAAGGACATGTGCTATGTTATGATTCACGGAAACTAAATGAGCACAAGCAGAACTATCTGACACATGATCTTGAGTTGGCAATGATCATTCATGCATTGAAAATGTGGATGCATTATCTTCTAGGAAGACAATTTGTATTGATGAGTTATCAAATTGGATTGTGGTATATATTTGACCAACTAAATCTGAACACCAAGCAAGCTAGATGGTTGACCACGATTAGTGGGTTCGACTTTGGGATTAGGTATATTAAAGGTAAATATAATAGGGTTGTAGATGATCTTATCAGGAAGATACAGGTGAATCGTATAACAACTACAAGTTCCTATGGGAAATATCTACAGGATAGGATGCTCAACACAGGTCACTAGGATGTGAGGTATAAGAATATTAGGCACCGATTATAGTAGAGTACTAGTACAAGTAGTGGTATAGGAACAGGTACATCTACCGGTAGTGGTACATGTATAGGTAAATGTACCAGTAGTGTTAAAGGTACATGTAGTGATACAGGTACATGTACGTGAAGTGATACAAGTACATGTACAATTACAAGAGCACATGATGTGGAATATTGTCTCACAGGAGATGGCTTGATCACATTTTTTAGAGACAGGGTAAATGTGCCAGACAATAGTGAAATCAAGAAGGCGATATTAAGGGAGTTTCATGTGAAACCATATTCATGTCACCTAGCCTATTATAAGATGCTGAAAACAGTGAAGAAGTTTTAAGATTGGCTAAATTTGAAGAGAGACATAACATATTTTGTGGCTACGTGCTTATATTTTCAACATGCCAACGCATAGTATAAGCATCCAGGTGGACTATTGCAGCCGATTCTGATTCTGGAGTGGAAATGGGAGGTAATTTCCATGGAATTTATCACAATTTTACCAAGGAGATCTAGACAACATGATTCCATCATGGTTTTTTTGAACTGGTTGATGAAGGTAGCACACTTCATTTTAGTGAAGTCTACATAATCTACAAATGATGTAGCACATGTATTTATTAGGGACATGGTCAGATTACATGGTCTTCGGCAGAAGATTGTGTTAAGTAGGAATGTGAATTTCATTTTCAAGTTTTGGAAGGAGTTGTTTGTAGGTTTGGGAACAGATTTGGCCTTAAATACAACTTCTCATCCACATAAATATGGACAGAAAAAGAGGGTCAATAGGATATTGGAGGATATGTTGAGGATGTATGTGATGAATCAACAATGAAAGTGGGAAGAGTATCTTCCACTGGTAGAGTTTACTTATAAAATGGGGTACCATGTATCATTGAGGATGAGTCTATTTGAGGCATTGTATGGGAGGATTTGTGATAATCCCATTAGTTGGAGTGATTTAGTTAACATGGTGTTGATTGGACCAAACATATTGGAAAAGATGCAAATGCAGGTAATAAAGAAGAATTTGAAATCAACACAGGATAGGCAAAAGAGATATGAAGATCGTAACAAGTTGTTTAATGAGTTGCAGGTTGGGGAACAAGTGTACTTGCACATCAAACCCAAGAATACCTCCTTTCATATTGGATCACGTGCCAAGCTGGCACCTTGGTTTTGTGGACCTTTCAAGATTCTTGAGAGGATTGGGCCAATAGGTTATCAACTTGCACTGCCTTGTACAATGAAATTCCATTATGTTTTCAATGTGTCACTGCTAAAGAACCATGCTAAATATGTTGATCATGTGATTGATTGGTTTGTATTGCAGGTGGATCAAGAAGAAGAATTCCAGCCAGAACCTCAGTGCATTTGTAGAGAGATGCTCATGCTCTAGAACCGAGAAATCGAGCAGGTTAAAATTCAGTGGAAGCACTTTGGGCCCGATGAAGCTACATGGGAGATGATGGATTAGATGTGGGCTATATATCCTTCCTTATTCGTTGGTTGAGCGAATGTTTTAGCATGTGTTTTGGTATATGCTGGTATGGTTTTTTGGTATATGTACATATGTATATTGTTGGCTTGAGGGGTCCTAACCCAGGTTCAGAGTTAAATTTTGCAAAAAAACCCCTATACTACTGGCCCTTTCGGCAATGACCTACTTTCGCAGGCCAAGGTCTCACCTGAAGTAGTATGGGTGGGTGTTGGAACCAGATTTCCAACCCCGGGAGAGAATAGGTAATTAAAGTAGATCTTGTCAAGTTCTATCAGGTTCACACAGAAACAAACCTATTATCGAGCCCTTAATAGTATAATCAACATGTAAACATAAACAAAGCTACTATTATTAAACATGTCTGATCATTACATTCGCATCCACGTGCGCATCAGCAATTATCACCACAGAACATCACAATCACAACTAATTCATATATCACAGATATAATCGTAGCTTATTCAAACAACATAGAGGTACTCTAGTAATAAACATAACCAATTAAAATAGCATAAAGATACTTCAATAGATTTCGCATTCATTAACATCCAAAACCAAGTTACAAACCCAAGTCACAGCCTGCGCACATAGCCAGCGAGGTCCGCACACAGCAGGACTGAGGATCTCCATGCACACAACTAGCAGGAGTCCTTACCCAAAAAAACCCAAAACAAATCTCAACAATTCACACATAGCATCAAACTTACTTACTTACTTATCCTTAGACTCAAACTACCTGTCTATTTATATCATTATAGCCAGCATTATCCTGTGGTCCGCAAACCATGGTTTGTGGACTCAAAGTCTACCCTTTGACCCATTAAAATATATTTGCGGCTTTTACCCACCCCAAAGCCCCTGCTCAAGACCAATTAATACAAAAATATATCAAAAACACAACGTTAGAACATATCAAAACGCAGTTAGGGGACCCTGTTCCAACATGCCCCCAACACAATCTTGTGACTCATCCCGAGTCATAGCGGTCATGGGGTTCCCATCTTTTCCTGGAGCTTCTTGATGGAATTAACCAGAGGGGGCAACACTCCTTCACTCTACGCGACATCGTTATGTGCAATGTCCACCAAATTCTGCGAAGTTGGGCCTTCAGTGGCAGCAGTGACCCTTTCTAGTGTCTGATTCAGTTGTTTGACTACAACATCCATGTCCTGAGATATCTTGAGGGCTTCATCAGCCCATGGCTTGAGGTGGTCACTCAGAACCTTATTCTTGTGGTGAATCTCTTCCAAGTCATCTTTGAGTGCATGGATGGTGTGCAGACATGCCAGGCGTTGAGCGGGGATCAAAGTGGGCATAGTAGCTTCTAGTTACTCAAATTCTTCTTCCTTCTGGTACAGTTCTTGAGTAAATTCATGGAGGAGAGGGTTGCGTTGCACCTTGGACCATAGCTGCATAGCTATCTCAAGAAATTCTGTAACCTGAGTGATCTGAGCTGTAATGGTATTCATGGCTTCTGTGACCAGCGCAACTCTCTTGGCGCGTACCTCAGGTGAAGTTTCTGGCTGCAATTTGGCCTAAAACACAGCAATCTACTACTCCATATCGATCTTGACATTCTAGATCTCGGTCTTAGAATCCTTCATGGATGCGACGAGTCCCTAATTATTTGCCTGGGGGGTGGCATAGGGTGAGATGTCTTTTGTCACATCTGCACATAGTTTGCTGATTAGAAGCTCCAACTCGGTCTGCTACGTGGCGGCAAGGACGCATGCAACCTATGACTGGGATGCCTCGGTGGTCTTTTCAACAATTTTCTGCTCAGCTGTACTTAAGTGCTACTGCACCCAACGGTCTCTGTGTTGGATTTCCTTAAAGAGGGATGTATGAAGAACCTGCAGCGGTTCGTGTGGAAGCCGAGCCATGTCCATATGTACTTATGCGTAGGCCTGGACTTGCACACATAAGGTAGGTGGACTCAGAGTGAGTGTTGTGCCTGGCAGGGGGCAGAGGTAGCTCTCAGTCATGATGATCAACTCCGTGCTGGTTGCTGGAGGCAGCCTCTCTTGAACCACGCTCGTCTGCAGGGTATCGGCCTTGAGCTGCAGAGCTTGGAGCTCAGACTGTAATGCAGTGACTGCGGCCTTCTGTTGCTCTTCTAGAGCAAGTCATCTGTCTTATGAGATGAGGGTGACCACATCTGCGATTTGCACCAGATCTTCCTCTGTTAAATTAACCTCAGTCTCCTTATTGGGCCCCATAGCCCGTCGCTTCATTCGCTGACCCTTGAGAGGTTCAGATGTCTATTTTGTGCCACATGGGGAATCAACACGCTACGCATCTAGACCCTCTGTGTCCATGTCTTTCTGCGATTCCTGCTTTGTGCCATGCGTTATGTCCTTCGTCCCGACGGAGCCTTTCAAGCCACGACCTTCTAAATTTTTGGTAGTATCAAGTGGGGTGGGGGTATTCGGGACTATGCTTGTACCAACAAGGTCAGCCGCAACTGACTTGAATCCCAATCTCCAGTGTGGTGGCCAAGTGGTGATGAGTCGATCGATTTCCTCATCGGTGACCATGTAAGGTAGCAACATCCAAGTTGGATCCTTACGACCCCGAATCTGCACATTCTGCATCATGACCTGGAATGTTGTGATGCTCTTGTATTTTTCATAGGCCGCCAGTGACAAGTGTGGCCAGGAGTGAATTGCTACGATGAGCACGCTCTGAAATAGCACCCAAAATACTTTTTTCTCCTTAATCTGCTGGTCATCCTTTGAATCCCATAAGTTCGCGTATCACGCCCATTCACACATGTCTGGTTCAAGCTCAGGGAGGACTGATCCTTCAAGGGCTTCCCATGCAACCAATGAAATTAAGAGCAACAACCAAGAGTAGTAGAACAACCTCCCATGATCCTGGGCCTCACGCACGTCTTCCAGAAACTCGTTACAGATGAATTGTGACCAGTTAAAGCAAACCCCCTTTTTGTAGCGTCCAGTAAGTTGAATCACGTAGGCGGGGACATTCGTGGCTCAGCATTTGCATATCATTGTGCAAGCCAGCAGAAAGGTACCCATGCGCACTCCAGGGTCGTTAATGGTGTTAATTATGATCCCTCTAGTGTTGCGCTCGACATGGTAGTATTCTCGCACCTTGTCGGTTATCTATTGCTCGTACTTCTTGCTGATGTGCTCCATGGGGAGACCAATGATGCGATGAATCATGGCAGCATGTATAATATTCCCAAAATGGGACTGCTTAGTAATGCATACATAAAAAACACATTTTCAAAAATATATGCTACAGAAAAAAAAAAAAAAAAAATTGTACCCCTTATATCTGACAATATATCACCTAAATCCAAGAATAGATCAGAAACAAATCAAACTATATGAGGTAAACAGACCTCCCACACCTTGTATAGCTCAAAAATGTTGAAACCCAAAACTAATGCAACATTAAATTACTGCATAAAGATACATCGCAATATAATGAGGGTTTATACATAGGAATAGCAGAGATAAATAGATCTGATATTATATTAAACAATATAGCCCATGAACTGAGATCTAGTCTCCTTAATACAAAATATAGAGAACCTGGGAAGGGTTTCTAGGAATATTCCCAAATACAAATGGTGATCTTCAGCACTAAGACTGAATAATCACTTCAAAATAAATCACAGGATTATATAAGGCTTAAATGATGTAGATCTAATCAAATTTCTCCCCCCATGGAAGGATCAACCCTCCAATCACAGGAAAACTCCCAAAAAGAACCACAAGATACACTGTTGAAACTACCCTCCAAAAATAACACAATTCTAGACTGGAATTATGATGTAAGTGATGGAAACATGTTTTCCTGATGCCAAATATCTGAAATGAGCTCAATAACCCTCCAAAATGATCTCCCAATAGAAGGAATTATTCCTCCTATGCAAAACCAACTCCGAAAGTGGGTTTCTCAACCCTCCACTGCATCACCTTGCAACTCAACACAATATCTTGCAGGAAATGCACTGAAACTGAAGACTAAATCTTGGCACCAATGCTAGATGTGTGGAATGATAGATCAGGTCTCTCCCAAGATCTACTCAAAGGGAAGAGATGGAATTCCTAAATAGGAATACCTTAGTGCTAAACAACACCAACAATCTTAGCTAAACATCTGAAGAGAGAAAATTCTAAGAAGACACATCAAAATATCATTCATAAGCTACCCTCAAATGGCTAACATCCTCTTCCTTATAAAATAAGTGAGCCTTCCCACCTTGGGTCCCATTCATTATGGTTTCCACCATCACACAATCAATCTCCCTCCAAAACTGCGTTGTACCTTCATCAATGCCACTCCTCCATGACAACGTTGTTTGATTTGGTCAAGGTTGACCTCTTCAACCTGCTTCAGCCCTTTTCACACCTAAGGGTCTTCAATCCAGCTCACATATAGTAGTCGAGACTAATCCTAATTCATATAGAGCTATTTTAATTGATGATCCACTTCTCCCACATTAATGTTGTTGACTTGGTCAAACTTGACTTTGTACACATCCATTATGCCTTATTGACATATGAGAGTGCTAGATCTAGTTATTTTTATGATCCCTTTTCACATCAAGAGGGATTTTATGCTTGTTCAAGACAGGTATGGGTCTCTTTCCCCATGTATTCATCTACTAGGTGCTAAAAGAAAAAATAAATATTCCTATTAGCTACGTGCTAATTTAGGAATATTACAATCCTCCCCTCCCAAATGTTGCTTGTCCTCAAGAAACAACAAGGATATAACTGAAGAGTCTTCACTCCTCCTACAGTAGCATCCACATAAGATAAGCTCCTCCAAGGAATGAGATTTTGTCTCAACAATGAATCTCCATATTTCCCTCCCAAGCATGCAAGCTAGCTAAATAGCTATCATCATGAATAAGTAAAGCACTCAAGGAGGAAATAAGGTGCTACCTAGAGGTCCCTTTGGGGACTGGAATCTGAAATGTGTTGGGAACCATCATTCCCATGTGGATCCTCCATCCCCAAGCAATCATCCATACAAAATGAGTCACCTCCCAACATGGCAACTCCTGAAAATTATTCTCCACCTTTGGCTCCTGCAATGTAGGTGGGCTAAAAATCTGAACATGGTAGACAAAGTAGCCTACCCCACACTGTCCTTATGTCCACTCATGATAAGTGTAGATTAATTTTTGATCTTGGGCTGCAATAATGTTTCTCTCAAGTGGCAAGATGGAGACTAGATCCCCAAAGATCTCCTCTCCAACGTTGTGAATCAAGCTAGCCCAAATCATCCCATATGTGATGAATAGGATATGATCACCACATGGCATCCAAATGAGTAGAATAATGAAGGTTTTATATAGTGCTGGAAGTACCAACAGTCTCCCAAGTGTTCACAATGCAGTTTTCCTAACTGTTGTTTTAGAAAATAACATGGCAAGTTGTTTCTTGATAGATGGTTGATTATGTATGTCATAACATCTACTAATGAATAGTAAATGGTTGGGTACATCAACTGAACATACATGAAATGATAAACACTTTCCCAAGGCCACACAAACGATGGTTGTCTCCATCATAAAATTTGGCCCAAAATTGACCATGGAGACCAATGAAAATCTTGCCCTCTTGTGGAGCAATGCACTGTATAGAAATTGTAAGAGGATGCAAATACTGTGTTAGATGATCAATAGATGCAAAAAAAAAAATTATTACCATGCATCGAAAGTAATATTATACATGGATCCATGAATAAGTCCTCCATAGTGGTATGAAATACTCCCATGAATAAGAATGAGTCATATGCTACACAAAGATCACCCTTCTTATGCTTGGAAATCCAAGTTAAGAAGATCATATCTCTGTAATAT
The DNA here is from genome assembly GCA_034641835.2 of Pinus albicaulis. Classification (NCBI taxonomy): domain Eukaryota; kingdom Viridiplantae; phylum Streptophyta; class Pinopsida; order Pinales; family Pinaceae; genus Pinus; species Pinus albicaulis. Next base: position 593,571,183 of record CM076572.1, read on the forward strand.
ATGTTTCCATCCACTACTCCATCCCTCTCACCTCCTCCTTGTTTACCAAGTGAATCAAATTTGAAGTGATCTTAGGGACACTCCATCAATAAGCCCAAGCTCCAAAGTGACAGTGTTATTGGCCCATGAAAATAGGCTCCTGCCAACTCATAGCTCCATTCTTTGACATGCTCATTGTCAAGAAAACTCCCATAATGATCCTACATATAGGAAATTCCTTACAAAGTGGAAGTACCTCCTGATCATCCAAGGCTAAGGAGTAGCCCCTTTGCAGCATGATAGTGCCATCTCCTACTCCTGCAACATCATGTAAAGTGTGAGAGCAAATCTGCCCCTGCTCTTCCAAGAACAACCAAAGCAACAAGAGTTTTTACTGCCTCCTCATACCCCCATCATACAAATCATGTGGTGAAAACATAATGATTGATATGAAGAATTTCATATCAACACAATGCATCCATACTCCTTGCTGCCCTATGATGCAAGTATCCTGCCAAACTTCCTCCACCCACATACCCTTTGGAAGGGGATATGTCACATGATGGCCAAACTCCTTCAAGAGTAGCCAACGCAGCCAAGCCTCTTGCTACCCGGTGTCATATATTTGCAAGTAGCCTTCTAGCTTCTTTCTCACCAAACTCACCCATTCATCCAAATGTGGGCACCTTCCCTCATGCTCCATCTTGGTATTCTTCCAATGAAGACCACCATCCTCCCAAAACATATTTCTCCTTTTGAATTTCATGGGATGTTGAAATGCAACTCCTTGGAGATCTCCTAGAAGATCCCACACCAATGAAAATCTTGAATCAATAAGGATCCAAGTGTGTTGTAGGCAAAATATCCTCACTACTGCTTAATGACAGCATTGTTAATCTCTCCAATGATGTAATGGTTGTCTCATACTCCAACGCAAAGATGAACATGTGCTTTTGTATAAGATTGTTTTGGAAAAGGTTCATCTTATCCTCAAAAAGTTCACACCCCAACCCCAAGTGTTGTGTGTAGCTCAATAATGGCACATTAGGATGATGGATAATCCCTCCCCTGATCAATTCAAGGTTGCACAACACGGTGCAATCCTGCTGCTCCAAATCAGCAGTATGTGTTGAACCTTGGTCTTGCAAAGGCAGATTTCCACAACCCTTTAAAAGATTTTCTGCAATAATAGAAAGTGGAAATTCAATCATAACTTGATGGGACTTGGGAACACCTTGTATGGCTGCAATAGTGCCTCCCTCTAATGTGTTGGCTCTTCCAACTGCTGATAATGATGGTTGCTCCTCCAAGGTTGTGACAGCACTGGTACAGTCTCCTCCAATGGTGGTGAGGGCTTCTCCTCCTCTGGTTTCTCTTTGCCAAATTCTCTAATCAACCTTTGAGTAAACTTATCAAAATTATTCACTCTTGCATGACTCAAATGGCTGAACCACCAAATGTTGGCTTCACCCTCAAGGTGCAACGCTACAATTTCTACATCCTCTCTCTCTACCACTGGATATAGTAGGAAGAATGCATCAAGTTTTCTTGCCCAATATTTTGTTGTAGATGACCCATCAAAGGTAGACAATAGAAACCTATTTCCCTTCATTCCCCCCTTTCCATAAGGTCTCCTTTCTTCCTTCAAATGAATGAACTATGGGAAACCTAGAGTCTCATTGAAGGCTCTAGGTTGAGATTTGTACTCAACAAGGTAATCACTTAGAGTTTTGTGATCCAAGTGTCCTCTATTCCCTTGCTTATTGTCCTTTTCGAAAGAAAGGGGCATATTTAAATTCTTTGGAGCTCTATGCAACACTGGTTTTTTTCTCTGATCATAGGAAGTGCATGGGCCTTCCTCCTCTTGAAACCTTCTAGAGGTCTCACTCCAACTTTTCTCTTTCATTTTATTATCCTCCTCGGAGAGGTTCTTCATGGATATAAAAAATGATGAGACAAAGCTTATTTTATTCATCATTTATATTTCTTCCTTCTTCTGTTCTTCTTCTTATTTCATACTGGCTGAGATTCCATAGGCTGAGCCAAGGTTATGCTCTGATACCACTATAATATTCCCAAAATGGGACTGATTAGCAATGCATACATAAAAAAAGTATTTTTAGAAATATATGCTATATAAAAATAAATCAACACTTGGATCCATTAGATCTGACAATATATCACCTAAATCCAAGAATAGATCAGAAACAAATCAAACTAGATGAGGTAAACAGACCTCCCACACCTAGTATAGCTCAAAAATGCTGAAACCCCAAACTACTACAACATGAAATTACTGCATAAAGAGACAACACATTATAATGAGGGTTTATTCATAGGAATAAAAAAAACAAATAGATCTGATATTATATTAAAAAATATGGCCCAGGAACTAAGATCTAGTCTTCTTAATACAAAATCTAGAGAACCCGGGAAGGGGTTCTAGGCATATGCCCAAATACAAATGGTGATCTTCAGCACTAAGACTGAATAATCACTGAAAAAATAAAGCACATGAGTATAGAAGGATGAAATTATGTATATCTGATGTAGATCTGATCAAAGGTCTTCCCCCATGGAAGGATCAACCCTCCAATCACAAGAAAACTCCCAAAAAGAACCACAAGATACACTGCTGAAACTGCCCTCTAGAAATAACGCAATTCTAGACTGGAATAATGATGTAATTGATGGAAATATGTTGGCCTGCTTCCAAATATCTGAAATGAGCTCAAGAACCCTCCAAACTGATCTCTCGATAGAAGGAATTATTCCTCCTATGTAAAACCAACTCAGAAAGTGGGTTTCTCAACCCTCCACTGCATCACCCTGCAACTCAACACAATATCCTGCAGAAACTACGCTAAAACTGAAGACTGAAGCTTGGCACCAATGCTAGGTGTGTGGAATGATAGATAAATTCTCTCCCAAGAGCTACTCAAAGGGAAGAGATGGAATTCCTAAACAGGAATACCTTAGTGCTAAACATCACCAGCAATCTTAGCTAAATAGCTGAAGAGAGAAAAGTCTAAGCAGACACATCAAAATATCATTCATACGATACCCTCAAATGGATACCATCCTCTTCCTTGTAAACTAAGTAAGCCTTCTCACCTTGGGTCCCATTCATTAGGGTTTCCACCATCACACAAGAAATCTCCCTCCAAAACTGCGTTGTACCTTCATCAAGGCCACTCCTCCATGACAACGTTGTTTGATTTGGTCAAGGTTGACCTATTTAACCTACTTCAGCTATTTTCACACCTAAGGGTCTTCAATCCAGCTCACACATAGTTGTCTAGACTAATCCTCATTCATATTGAGATATTTTTATTGATGATCCACTTCTCCCACATTAATGTTGTTGACTTGGTCAAACTTGACTTTGTCCACATCCATTAGGCCTTGTTCACACATGAGAGTGCTATATCCAGTTATTTTTATGATTCCTTTTCACATCAAGAGGGATTCTATGCTTGTTCAAGACAAGTATGGGTCTATTTCCCCATTTATTCATATACTAGGTGCTAAAAGAAAAAATCAGTATTCCTATTAGCTTCATGCTAATTTAGGAATATTACAGCATCGAGGGGAATGCGGTCCTGGATCCACAAGCTATTGTCATGGATCAAGGCTAGCAGCTATCGCACGACTTGGTCAATTACATTGTATTGACCAAAGTGAGGTATCTGTAGCAAGCTAAATAATCCAGATTTTTCTAACCCGCTCGCCCACAACATTGGTACGACACTTAACATGTTTTCCTCCAGTACTCTTTCGAGATACAGCTCAGGTGCCAATTCTGGGAAGGCCTCCATGTTGGCAAGGTCACAATTGTTGAACTTGATTGCGGAAATATTGCCATATACTTCTCCAATTATGGGCAATTCTCCTGGAATTAGTAGCATTTTCATATAGGAGAGCAAACCCTCGAGATTCTTAGGCGTGTGCACCGAGGGCCTTCGGGACCGAAAATAGGGCGGTAGCCACGTGATTGGGGTAGCGAGCTGAGCTTCTTCCTGCGCATACATAGGTCATTTTTTTGGGTTAGGGGAGCATGCCTTAGGCACCGTTAGGGGATATTGCACATTCTGGGGGAGGTGCGCAGCTTCCCCCAAGCCCATTTGGTGGCCCTCCCTTGCCCTTGCTCCTAGCCCTTCCCTTTACTCTTATTTTTCTCCACATGCTTCCCCTTGGTTGGTGTGGACATGACTTCTTCGAATTCAAGGTGACCTATAATACTTCATCAGATTCTGGCTCCATAGAGGCCACAGTATGCAACAATTCAGCAGGATTGGTCACAATCATTCTTGCTCGGAAGACGAACTCGGGGTTAATACTATCAGAGGGGTAGCACGCCCAAACATGAACAAGGCACAATAGTTATGGAAATTCTCAAGGCACAAGATTTTCAAGACACGCAAAACCCAATTCAGAGTTTCCCTCCTCCATTTATACCCTCGAAGAGTGAATAATGGGTGGATGAAACTTAGCTGAAACTTACCATCAAGGAAACGGTAAAAAATCTTCGGAAACCACTGTATTAATTGCCTAATGCCCACTCTTTCCAATGGTAAAGTTGAACTTTTACCCCGCGGTACTGTTCCAACGTATAATTTTTGCAGATGGGTATTACCCCTGCACTCCCACCACACCTCCCCGAGCTTTCTTACTTGTGGTCGACCCCTGTGCTCCCAACGCACCTCCCCGAGCTTCCTGACCTGCAGCCGACCCCTATGCGTATAACGGTCCAGACTGCGCTTTTCCTTGTGCTTATGCGTATTCCTTCCTAAACAGCTACTCTTTCCATATAGACATTTGATTGGCATGGAGGAGTATCGATAGGGCTTCAACCGGATTACATTGACATATCCTGGTACGAGATCACCACACAACGTAGCTAATTGCGCAACTCCTCCACCAGTGATTTTATGTACCCTATAGGGGCCTAGCTAGTGCTAACGAAACTTCCCCGAGTGTTTTGCAAACTGGCTATCGTATAGTAGGACCAATTCTCCCCCTGAAAAGACCTTTTGCCAAATATGTCTGTCATCCCATGATTTTTCTCGCGCCTTTTGAACTTGCTGATGAAATTTAGCAATAAATCGGTCTTCCTCTAAGGCGATTAGTTGCGCCAAGAGTTCCTCCATGATATTAGGCTCCACCATGTTTGTAAAGGTTGCGATGATTAGGCTAGGAATGATATAATCCATGGGCATAATGGCCTCCTTTCCATAAACCATCCGAAACGGTGTTTTACCAGTCCATTTCTTGCACGTGGTCGATAGGCCCAAAGGAATGATGAAATGCACACATCCCAATCGCTTCGATCAACATTATAGATATTGTTTAGCACTTGTTCCAAAATTTTATTAAAATCTTCTACCATTCCATTTGCCTACAAGTGATATGGGGTACTTTTTGCATGGTGGATTCGAAATTCTTTAGTCAAATCTTGTATTGTTTCATTAACGAAATGCGTACTTCTATCGCTCATCAGGATCCTTAGACAACCAAACCTGGTTAGAATATGTTCAAAAATAAAGTGTGCATCAGTCTCTAATGTACAATCCTTCACAACCTACACCTTTGCCCATCTGGTTACATAATAAGTCGCAGTGATGATGTAGCGGGCACCTGTCTTCTTACTTGGTGGGTTGATGGGCCCGAAGAAGTCAATTACCCATTTATCGAACACCTGCAGGGCCCTCTGTGGTTGTAAGGCCATTTCATCCCTGCACGATGGTATTCCTATCCTTTGGCATGTGTCACAGGCTTTGTAATTTGTAAGAGTCCTCTGCCAGTATTGTTCTGGCCCAACTCTTGATCTTCCCGTCCGTCGCTGCACCGTGGTAGCAGTATCTGCCTGCGCACCTTGACTCCCCCACTGCAGAATGACATCTTTAACTAAGATATACCCAGCGCCCATTGACACTGTGGAAGCATACTTATACAAATTAACTGCTGCAATTAGGCCATCCATTTGCAACATGATTATATAACTAACACTATTATTTTAAAATCTCCACATAGTTCATCTTGTATATCATTGAATGACTGTTAGTGAAGTGCCCATCAATATATAATAAAGAAAAATAGTGGCACATTTGGACAATCTTATCTTCACTCTGTTGATGGAATATTCCTTACTCTGATTTGAATAAAGTGGTCAGAATTAACATTTGTTTGCATTTCAAATGATCTAAAATCATATTGTGAACAAAATGCCGCCTTGTCAACAAATCTCCCCCAACACAGGCTTATTGACTAGGTACTTCAAAGTAGAGTGATCCATGAACATCTTAAAGTGCCCTCCTAATAGATAATGATGGTATTTCTGCAGGGAATATACCATGGCCAACCCCTTGTGCTCAGTAGTGGAGTAGTTACACTCCGCACTAGAGAGTTTTCTACTAGAAAACACAACTGGGTGGTCAATGTCCCCCTCCCCGGGCTGCGTAAGGACGGCCCTTAGGGCGATCCCTGAGGCATCTACATGGACATGGAAAACCTTCACCCAGTCACGAAAGATGAGGATAGGTGCAGAGAACATCTTTTCCTTGAGTAGCTAAAAACTCTTTTGACACTCTGCGTCCCAAAAAAATGAAACTTCCTTCTTTAGTAACTTCTCCATGGGTGTCGTGATTAGTGCGCACCCTTGAATGAAATTTCTATAGTAGCCCATGTGCCCGGGAGTGCAACTGTTTCTTAGTTATAGGGACTGCTAAGTTGATGATAACTGCTACCTTGGCGGGGTAAACCATCAGTCCTTGGCAATAGACTATGTGACCTAACAAGATCCTAAAATGTATGCAGAATATGCACTTCTTAATATTTAGGGAAATCTGGTGCTTTCTACAATTTTCCAACATCATGCGCGGGTTTGAGACATGCTTCTTTACCAATCCAAATACTGTCCAATCATCAAAGTATACTTCCAAGAAATTTGAATTAAATCCTTAAATATTGCGACCACTACCCGCGAAAAGATGGCAGGGGCATTCTTGAGCCTAAATGACATGACAATGTACTGGAAGGATCCCCATTAGGTGGCGAACGTAGTTTTTATGCGATCTTCATGTGAGATCATGATCTGATGGTAGCTTGAAAACCCGTCAGTGAACGAATATGCTTCCTGCCCTCCCACACTATCAAGGATTTCATTAGAAAATGGCATAGGGAAGGGATCATGTATGCAGGCATCATTCAACTTACGTAGGTCGACACAAATTCTTATTTATCCTTTAGTATTCTTCTCTTGGACCACCATAGGGCTTACCCAATCTGACTGTTCTACTGGTTCGACGATATCTGCGGCTAGCATTTTGTCAATTTCTTCCCTGACTTTCTGCTTATACTTAGGGTTCAACCGGTAAGGTAGTTTCTTGACAGGGCGCGCATATAGTTACAACGTGATTTGCATGACCCATAGGTCCCTTGTAATACCCTTGAGTTCTGATAATTTCATAGGAAATAGGTCCTGGTACTCCATCAGAAGCTCCAAGACTTTCCCAACAGTATCATCATCCTAGTATTCCCCAATATTAGCTAGCTTAGGTTGTTCTTATGTTCCAATGTTGACTTCCCTTAGCTTAAGAGGCTTGGTCACATCGACGGTCTGCAGTGGGGATCCAACAACTGCGCGTTCACCCTCCAATTACAAGATAGTGATATTTCATAGGTCTTCATCACATTCCTCCATTGATATATTGCGATCGTTAACAATATCCTTCATCTGCGTATCCCAAGTTGGTGCCCCATACTCCACACGAGGTGCGATTCATCACATAATAGGGAATATATGTTCTGTAGGGCTTTGTCTAATGCCTTAGTTCCACCTATCAATCCAAACATCCCCACAAAATCATCCTTCATGCTATCCCAGTGGTGGGTATGCTTATGTAGCTCTGTGTTCAAATACCATGTGGTGGGGATTTTCCCTAAAGCATGAATGAACATGTGGACCCATTCGTCCTCGGTCCTTGCACACCACATCTCCATCCATGCGGCCAAGTGCTTGCACTGGTCCCCTTGGCCAAGGAAATTCTCCATGAATAGGTGAACCGGTGGTTCAAACCGTAGGATCATCATCTTGCAACATTTCTCCCAATTCTGGAACGTCCCCTTATGAGTCTCCCACCACCGCGCAAGAGTCGCACGCATGGCTAGGTTAAGTGCCCACATTCTTCACTCCCTTGGGACTTCTTCTTCAAATGTTCTAAGAAAATCCTTAATACTACAAGAATCATCAAATTAAGGTAGCTCTCTTACCCCTGAGGAGATACACTGGAAGCTATTCATGATCCTAAGACATCGCAGCACAGATACATCATGTAGCCGGTTCTGGAAATTCTCAATCTCCCAGTCGGATTTAGAGAGGCATTCACTCTCTTTCTCCCAGCAAAGCACACCATCATCCATAGGATTAATCCAATCCTCACTCCGAGCGGTTAGTCTATATATATGATCCATGTCGTCCCCTTCGCACACGGGTTCTGTATACCGCTCTCCTTCCACTAGATCTATGGAGACTATTACTCTCATACCCTCATTCTAAAAAACCATGCTCTTTTTCTTCAAGTTGATAATGCCTCCCATGTCTATATCCCAATCCAGTCCTAGGAGCACAAGATAAGGGTCCTCATCTTCCACAATTTGAATTACCTCAAAATCCGTGTATACCTTAACCCCTGTGATATCTACCATAATCTTTGATAATCTTCCCAATGATATGATATTATGTTGGTTAGCCATGCGAAAATGTATAATAGACCATTCCAGCTTAGTTTCTCCTATCCTCTGCCATGTCTGTTTGGGCAGGACATTCACATCAAATCCCAGATCCAGGATGACCCGATCCATTTCATAATGGCCAATCTCCGTAGTTAGCCACATTTCTCGACCAATGTGTTTCTTATGCTTGTAAAGCTTGTGAGCATATTTAACTTCTGTTGGAGGGTCAGTTCTTTCTATGCAGCTGTATATTAGTGCTTGAAGATTCTCTACTGCCTTCTGGTTGTGTAGCAACTTCATACATGCATGTGGGAATGGTTTAACTTTGTCGCCCACTTTTAGGTTTGTTGGAGCCTGGGAAGTAGATGCTTCATCCTTGGTAAAGTCTTTACAAGCTTCTATGAAGGTTTCTTTCTCCTTATGTAGGTCCAAGCTCTCCTTCTTGATAGCAGCTTTTCATATAAGAGGCTCAGCCATAGCTCTTTCCTCAGCTCCTCCAGTATCCATGCCACTGTGAATTATGACATTAATATTGGGTCCCTCATCACAGGGTTCTGCCTTAACCCTTTGCATGTTTTGCGTTGGCGTCTGTTGTTTTTCCTGCATTTTTTCTATCAAAACTGGGCAATCTTTGATCACATGATCCAGTTGTCTACAATATATGCAATATTTTTGTGCAAGGTTTGGATAGTCCCTTGCGAAGTGTACTACTTCTCCATAGTTATAACAAATCAATTTCCCTCTTCCCAGACCTGCGCTTCCACCTCTTCCCCCCCCCCCCCCCACCCCCCCGGCCTCTGGCAGGGGAGCCTCCTCGTCCTAAGGGAGATAGTGGTGAAGAAGGGTCAGCCTGTACCTTATACAAGTTTCCTTGGTCTATCATTAATTCATATGTCTGACAGTTGTGTTCGTCGTGTCCCACAGATGAGAAGAATCAACACCATTGTTTCTTCAACTATGGAACATAGGCACCAAGACAGGGGCAGTGGTTGCTATCATGTAGTCTAGCTACGTAACAGTCATCACATCATAACATCGGACCGCTTTGTCCCACAGCCTCTTTAGGGTGCAATGGGCTAGGCCCCTCAGCCTACATGTAGTCCACCAGTAGAGGCCACTTATCCTTGGTGTGGCCTGACACCATGCATCCTATGCACCATACGTCTGAGATAACTTCTTTTCCTCACTCTTTCTGAAAATTATGGACTTCGAGGTGCATTTCCTACAGCTGTCCCTGGATATGATGTACCCCAAACTGGGCATCATCTCTTGGTGCAGCTTCTAGCTTCATTGCAATCTCCAAGGCCTTCTCTTGTATCTCAATCGCTTACTAACCCATAGGTCCACGTAGGTGAGGTAATACCATGGCAATGAACCATTCCTTGTGATGTCTATCATCATACTGAAATTCCCCATCTCTGATAACCTTCTTTAGCTACTGATCAGCCTCCCATACTGACTCGGTGTGTCCTTGTCTAAAGTCTTTCAAGTCAAACACCATCTGAGTGTAGGACTTAGGCTTCTGAAACTTTTGTTTTAAAGCATTTTTAATTTATTTAATAGATGGATCCACATGTTGGCCTACGTACCCCATGTACCAATATAGGGCCCTTCCTTTAAAGGTGAGGGATATTTGCACCCTTTTTACTGCATCACTATCCACATTCTGCATAGTCCATACTGATTCCACTACGAACCAAAATCGGTACATATCTTCATCTCCTACACCCTTGAAGGTGGGCATCTTCATATGTGTGGCCATATCTTCTTACGGTAGTGGCAGAGGTTTAGGGGAGTTCTTACCCTTATGCTGGCTCGAAGATGGTGTAGCCAGAGGACTAGTTCCTGCGTGCACAGCCAACTCTCTCAATGGGCTATAGACAGATCTATCCCCTTCTTGGTTGGCTCAGTAATACTTACCACTTCTTGTTGTACTCTCAATCTTATCAGAGGTCATTCACTCGATGTGGCTGCACAAAATTCCCTTTTCGCATAGTAATATTTTAATTAGTAGCAGCAATGTTCACAAGAACTTACCTCAGAATCCTTTGAAGAACCTCTGCTCTACCTCAGAGTAGGATACAAACCAATTGACCACGAATTCCACACTATCCACCCAATGATCTATAGTTCAGGTGATTTTGTTGTCATCCTTTTCCAACTATTGAATCAATTCTGAAGTCTAGTGCGTAACCTGGTCGTCTTTCCAACATGTCTAGAATTCTACTAACCTTTCTAGCTACTCCTGGAGCTCGTGCACAAAATTAATGAAGATAATTTCATACACCTCGGTGAAAATATATTTGTTCTTCCACTTCTCAACTGTTAGCTTTGTGCTACAATTCTCCTTTACAGAAAATTCCTAAATCTGCCAGTTGAACCAGTCTTCGAGCTCCAATTTCTTAAGTCTTCAACGACCTCATGGCATTACCCGATCTCCCTCTCAAAATTCTCCCGGTCCCAGAAATGGAACCATTTTTTGGCTTGAGGGGTCCTAACCCAGGTTTGAAGTTAAGGTTTTCCAACAAACCCCTATACTATTGGCCCTTTTGGCAATGACCTACTTTCGCAGGCCAAGGTCTCTCCTGAAGTAGTATGGGTGGGTGTTGGAACTAGGTTTCCACACCCCTGCAGAGAGTAGGTAATTAAAGCAAATCTCGCTGAGTTCTATTAGGTTCGCACAGAAACAAGCCTATTATCGAGCCCTTAAAAATATAATCAACATGTAAACATAAACAAAGCTACTATTATTAAACAGGTCTAATCATCACATTCGCATCCATGTGCACATAAGAAATTATCACCACAGAACATCACAATCACAGCTAATTCATATATCGCAGATATAATTGTAGCTTATTAAAATAACACAGAGGTACTCCAGTAATAAACACAACCATTTCAGATAGCATAAAGATTCTTCAATATATTTCACATTCATTAACATCCAAAACCAAGTTACAAACCCAAGTCACAGCCCACGCACATAACCAGCGGGGTCTGCATACAGTAGGATTGAGGATCTCCGTGCACACAGCTAGCAGGAGTCCTCACCCAAAACTACCCAAAAAAGATCTCAACAGTTCACATGTAGCATCAATATTACTTACTTACTTATCCTTAGACTCAAACTACCCGTCTATTTATATCATCATAGCCAACATTATCCTGTGGTCCGCAAACTGTGGTTTGCAGACTCTAGGTCTACCCTTTGACCCATTACAATACATTGGGGGCTTTGACCTACCCCAAAGCCCTTGCACAAGACCAATTACTACAAAAGTATATAAAAAATGCAGCATTGGAACATATCAAAACATAGCTAGGGGACCCTGTTCCAACATATATGGATGAAAATACCACCATGATCTATGTTATAAAGCTCCAGTAAGTGGTATGGGTGTCATGTCATTATGATGTTATATTTTTCATGTTGTCATGTTGGTTGCTTCTCAACAGGGTGATAATTTTAAATACTGCATTGAGATAAGATATAAATCTCCATGAGCAGTATGTTTTTCTTACAACAATATTGTTGGTCGTAGGTGTCATTGAACACTAAGGACAGTATTCCCCCAAGGGGGAGAGTTCTGTAACAACCCTAGTGAAAATTCCATGTAATAAAAGTTAATAAAAGAAAAATAATAACTAAGTTCATGGGACATGTATTCCAAGCTGAATGTTGGGAAAAAAAATCCTAGTGTGGGTGTTCATACGGATTATTATGGCTATGGAAATTGGAAAAGGAAATGGCTAATGCTTTGGAAAGGAAAAGTGGCATTTATTGTCATTTCTTTATAAAAATAAAGGAAAATAGGAGAAAAGGGAGGTGAAAGGTCGCAGGTTTCATGTGAGGAGGAAAAATAACTTAATAACCAATAATTTATTAAGTTGTTTCTGATCTAAACAGGAAACCCCATGAGGAATAATTGAATAAATCCTTATTTGTTTGATTTTCCTCAAGGGATAATTAATTAAACCACTGTTTAATTAATATTCCTGGTCATATTTAACCCAAAACAGGAAAATTAATTAGATAAATGATTATATATCTTTTTATTTTCTATGAATAATTATTTAAAACATTATTTAAATAATATTCCTTGTTAAATTTGATTAAATCATTTATAAATAATTGAATAAATCATTATTTATTTAATTATTACTTAACCATATTCTTAAAATAATAAATAAATCATTTATTTATTTATTATTTCTAAATAAATGGATTTGACCAAATTCAATTTCTTTTTCCCTCCAACAAAAATAATAAAAGATTCCATAAAAATTGGATCTAGATTTGGTTAATAATATTTTAATTATGCACCAATATCTAGAATAGCTCAATATTTTGTTATAAATAGAAGGGTTTTTCCATTCATTCACTACCTGTTGTTGCCTAGATATCACTCTTGATCTATACTTTTGGTCTGACATTGATCCTCCCATCATTGTCATGTTTTTCTACTTTTTTCTTGTGAGCTCCCTTTGAGATCCACTTTTTTTGGGTTTTCTGTGCCATCAAGAGAGAGATATTAGATCTGAAGTGCTGAGGGCATAAAAGAACCCATCCCATTAAGGGGGACTGGTAACATCTTTCTATGTTCCCTTCCCAAGTGTCATAATACAAAAAATTATTTAAAAATTCTTGTCTTGTTCATTGGATGCATGGAGCAAGCCTTGCTTATTATTTGTTTTTTAATGTCTTTAACTGCATAGATCTGGATTTCTATAGAATTTATTTTGATCACTAACTACAGATCTAAGGAAATTGAAAACCATCTTTGATGTTAGGGTTGTTTTTTATGCACAACTAAAGTGATATTTTTTCGTACACTTGCGATTAGAATTCACACTAACAACTGTCGACTCCACAAGGGTTTATAATTACGACTGTTTTTAGATCCCTGCATGACCAACTGCTTCAAACCCTAGGGTTTTTCTTCAACTTCTTATATTTCATTTCTTGATGTTATTTTTAACCTTTAAAACCTTCAAACAATAAAAATTCTAACTTCTGTGTGTTTCTGGGCCATTTGCGCAGGTAACAAGTATCAACCATGGCAGAGACGACATTCTTTTCTGAAACTTGCTCCCGAGACATCTGGAAACATAGGTCGCACTTTTTGGGCCAAAAACTGCAACCTTAGGTCTCACGTAACGGAAAACAACCTGAAAACGACAACCTCAACAGAAAACAGGTCAGAACCTGCGACCTGTACTTTTTGCAGGATTTTTTCTGTGGTTTTTTCTGGGTTTGTCTGGGGCACTATTCAGGTTTGTTTGACCTCCAAATTCACCCATATTGGACTTTTACTTTCTTAGTTTTACTCGTCGAAGTATGAACCAAGCCCCTTAGGGCTTCAATACGTTTCCACCTTTTTAGGAGAAGTTTAGCTGAAGCAGGTCCTCTGAGATTTCAATGTTTTTCAGCCATTTTTCATATCTAAACTTTCACTTTCAGATCCATTTCAGATCAGTCATTTATCCATCCAAAAAACATCTTTTCATTTTTTTTAGTCCTCCTTTAGGGTCCCCTCCATTTCCCTTCAAGTTGTAGCCTTTCGCCACCTATTTTGCAGCATTTTTCCCTCTGGTTTTTTGTTGTTTTCTACCCCTATTTCCAATAGATCCTACCTTTAGAACCCTATCCATCCTGAATTTAGATCCATTGGCCATTTTGTGTGTTTTGAATAGATTTCACCCACCCATAGACTAGTTTTTGGGAAACACTCCTTGGGTGTAATTGATGCATCTTTAGTTGTTTATTTTAATGTCGCATTCAGTTTCGTTTACTTTCATTTTCAGTTTTATTTACAATTATAGAGCATTTTTTTTCCTTTTTCTCTACACACGTTTGGGCTTAATTAAAATTAACACACTAATCACACACACGCACACCCTAAGTGAAGAGCATCTGGTTTACACCACCAAGCCAAGACTTAAACATTATAATCAATTGATCATGTACCTCCCTGCCCTTGTTTACCTCTCTTCCTCATTGTGATCCGTGTCTCTTTACCTTCATTGCGCCCCCAAGGCATTTATCTCAGACACTCCAAGGCCTTCATCCTTAGTTTCCATTAGGAAGACTTACCCTACCACATAGGGTTCGTGTTCGTCCTCCACTGAGTCCCCATTCTGACTTTGCCTTTGGTTCATTGGGTTCCCCTTCTGATTCTATCCCCCGACTTTCCTCCACCTTTCACCTTCATCATGTTGGGTTCAGGACCTAATGCTGCATTAGGGGAATTTTGAGGTCTAAAATGGGCCTCCTAAGAAAAATGTACAACCAAAATAAACTTTATAAGAACCAATAGGATTCAAGATGATGATGTCAACCATGGGTGATTATTCACCATTTTTTAAGTAAAAGGGTAAAATGATTAAAAAATAATAAAATAATAAAACTACTTTTTACTTATCTCCCAAATTTTGTACTCAAATTTTGAGTGGGAGTACTCGCTGGTTGAAAAATTTATTTCATCATCCAAGGATTACCCATGTTGCATATTTTCGATCGACCCTGCTACGCGAAAAATGAGAAATACATGAAAAAACGTGATTGCAATTGCATTTTTCATGTATTTTTCATTCTTAGTGTAGAAGGGTCCACCAAAAGTATGCAACATGGGTACTCCTTGGATGAGGAATTAAATTTTTTATCCAATGAGTACTCCCACTCGAAATTTGAGTAAAAACTTTCAGAGATAAGTTGAAAATACGAGTTGAAAAGATAGTTTTTTTTCCCTCTAAAATTTGATGATGTCATCAAATATTATTTTATTATTTCCACTATTATTTTATAATTTCTTTAGGAGGCCCATTTTAGACCTCAAAATTCCCCTAATGGGTGGCAACCCTAGCCCTAATGCTGGAAATGCTACTAGTGGTGTGATCTAGGGTAAAATCTTGATACCCTTAACCAAGACCTTTTACTTCAGCTGATAATTAGAATTGAATTTAATTAAGATGTTAAAGAACATAATTGAGTAAGTTTATGCTATAAATAAGAGGAGAATAATATGACAAGATAAAAAATCATAAGAACACGTTGTTTGTTGACGGAGTTCGTCCAGGAGGGACTACATCTCCGGGCCTCGGTGTCAAAATGGTGTAGGCTGCTGCATTATGTGTTGTAAGAAGAAGATGTACATGGATGTGCTTCCCTATGACATACAAAGAAAATTTTCCCTCACGCAGGAGTGGCTTGACTTCTTTAAGATATATTCCACAGCGAAACTCTCATACATAAAGAAAGACTCCTATCAGTATGACCATAGCTGACCTGTAATAAATAAGAGTATCCCGCCAATGATGGAAAACAAGGGATCTCAACAATACACATATGAAAATGAGCATCCCACCAATGTGGCATAAAGGGATCTCATACATGACACAAATCCATAGCTAAAAATACATCAATAACAACACAAGGCAAGATCCCACGACTCGTGTATCAACCGGGATTAGCAAGACATAATGCATATCAAAGAGAAATGAATGAATAAGTACATGGAATCCACATCATATACCTCATGCTGCCATTTGCTAAAGGCTGAGCTGCTCTGCGGCTGAATCTGAAAACACCATCAAACTTGTGGCATCGAAAAATGTGAAAATGACTGCTCACTTGTGAAAATATGACACCTGCATAATCCACTTCCAAAAGTGGCTGAAAATTTGAAAAATCATATGAAAAAACTGAGCACGCCATCAGACTCATGGCGTCGAGTAGTGCAGAAATGACATAAAATTTTTCCCATTTGGACAAAGTTAGAATTTCACCCTCCTGAAATTTGGCCTCAATCAAGGTTCCACCTGCCTCTTTTCTAGCTCACGGTATCACATGAAATGTGATAAAAATATAAAAAACATCGATCTTTGTGCATGCTCTCCTCTCCTCCATGGCCTGGTGCACTTCTAAAAGACAATTATATATATATTTTGCTGGGCAAAATTTTCAAAAAGAGGTTGCTCGACCGTTGGTTAAGAAAGGCGATTTGTTAAGGGAGGTCGGATGGTCAAATCCGCCTCCCCCACAGAATCCGCATATGAATTTTTATTGGCGCATTTTTGTTTTAAAAACCAAGCATAAAATTTTAAATGCAACGGTCGAGTCCACATTGGGCGGCTCGCCCAACAAACCCCATGCATTTTTATGCGGTTGGTATGGTTATGTGGGGTGACCATGTGAGCGGGGCCAACAACCTCTGGCCGTGGGTTCAAATCCCAGTCATCTCAATTGTAACATATATTATGTGAGGTTGTGCCATGTGGGTGGTGTGGTGGGGGTGGTGGCCCACCACCCCCCTTTTTTTAAAATAATTTTTCCATTTTAAAAAGTAATTGGTGACTTTTGAAAATTTTGATTTTGACTGTAGGAGTCATTTTAAATAAGCCAAAAATTTTCCTGAAATTCTACCAGAGCTAGCCAAAATCCGATGGCTGTAAAAGTGAAAATTTGTGCCTTCCTTAAGGCTGCCCAGTCACCAAGTCAACCTGAAAATTTGACCAGCTCTAACTTTCACATACGGGCTCGGTTTGACGAACCATTCACACTGTTGCGATTAGGGCGACGAGCTCTTCAACCAAAAACTAGTTTGAGAGCTATCCAAACACTTTAATTTTTGAGCCCTCTATGCTAAGCCACTTGTACTTGTACCTATTTAATCCACCTAGATCATTCCTCCCCACTGAGGAGATTTTGGTCCTCCAAAAGAATCAAGCTTTACCTATCATCAATTGTCTGCAAGTGTTGTTAAAAGGCACATCCCCACATGAATCCTTCACCTAGCATACTTTGGAATGAAGATGCAAAGCCATCATCTACAATTGTTTCAATGCGATGTCTAAAAAGGCACATCCCTTAAAGAATTCTTCACCTCTCGTACTTCAGAATCAAGATGCAAAGACAACACCTGCAACTGCAGAAATGAAAATGTCTAAAAAGGCACATCCCTTGAAGAATCCTTTACCTCATGTACTTTGGAATCAATATGCAAAGCCATCATCTACAAATACTACAACGCGATGTATAAAAAGGCACATCCCTTCAAGACTCCTTCACCTCTCGTACTTCAGAATCAAGATGGAAAGCCATCATTTACAACTGCTGCAATGCGATGTCTGAAAAGGCACATCCCTTGAAGACTCCTTCACCTCTCGTACTTCGGAATCAAGATGCAAAGCCATCATCTACAACTGTTGCAATGCAATGTCTGGAAAGGCACATCCCTTGAAGACTCCTTCACCTTTCGTACTTTGGAATCAAGATGCAAAGCCAACACCTGCAACTGCGAAAATGCAAATGTCTAAAAAGGCACATCCCTTGAAGACTCCTTCACCTTCGTCCTTCGGAATCAGAATTCCAACACCTGCCTAAAGCTGCAATGAACATTACATTCTCAATGTGACCAACAATGACCCAAATATTTCCGTACTTGCCACGAGTTTATAACATGTACTCGGTGGTCAAATTTACAACAAATGGAAATCATACCTCAAAAAAATTACAAGACCAAACCTCATCGTCACATTTCGAAGTGATGGAAAAACTCCTCATCACTTTTACATGAAAGAAATGCATCATACGACTCATAGAACATGAACAGAGCATAATCGTCACATCTTGAAGTGATGGAAACACATGATCACTTTTACATGAAAGAGGTCCAACACATGACTTATAAAACAAGGCCAACAAATATCATGGTCGCTTAAATGAGTGATGGAAACATATCATCAATTTCATAATAAAAATGTGACAAATGATTTACAAACATGGCCATGAAAAGCTCAACATCTCTAGAAAAAAAACAATCTAGAAGAACCACTTCTCACTTATTAAAGCGAGTGGATCGGTTCCCTGTGGCGAACTTACTTGTTGATCAACTCTTTCAACTTGTGTATGCACAGGTTCTTTGTCTTTAAGGCACTGCTCTGGATGAAGTTTCCAGCATGTGGCTCTTTGGTGGCCACTTTGGTCGCAATGGGTGAAAATTTTCTTTTTCCTCCAAACCTGCTTAATCGATTTATTTTCTTGTTGGGGAGAAGCCTTTTCATGCCTCTTCCTCCTTTGTGCTGCCATCCTCTTCTAGCACTTAGAAATCACATGGTTATTTAAACCACAAAAATAACAAGTTTTACAATGCCATATTTTACGACTGTGGTTATCAACATTTTTATAATCAAGTTTCACTCTGGAATAATGAGACTTAGTATACCTTCTGGGTTGGTCTCTGGTGCGATCATGATGATGGGAGCTCAACTCTGTTCCTTCACTGCAATGTTTACTACCATGGAATGATGGAAAAGTGTCCCCATCATTCCTCTTCCTTCAAGAGTTCATCATTATCTGTTTTATTTTGATGTCCTTTGAACATCCTTCATTAGTGTATCCCAAACCTGCATAACGAGGTCATTGCACAACCTCCAGTGGTTTGGTTATGCCTTGGCCACGAATGCCAAGTCCTCCTCCTCTATACCCCATTTTGGTGAGGAGTCTCATGCCGATACCTGTGATGGGTATCTCCACACTTCCAACCGAAATAACATCATGTGAAGAAACTGAATATAAATCAACATTGTTTACCTTAGCTGTCGATTTCAAAATAGATGAAGAAAGTTGTTGTAAGCCTTCATTGCGCTTCACTTTCGTCAATGGCTCTGACATGGCTTGTAGCTGAATCTGCAACTTCTGCGTCTCCTCCTTCTCTTTTTGTAGGAATGCTTTCAAGGCATCATGATCTGCTTGCAGAATTTCGTTTTTGCACTTCAATCCTTCCCACGCCTCTATCATGGCTTGCAACTGAAGCTGCAACTGCTACTTCTCCTTCTTCTCTTCCTGTAGGAGGGTCTTGAATGTATCATGATCTTCTTGAAGAATTTAATTTTTGCACTTCCAATCTTCCCACGCTTCTGTTGTGGCTTGCAACTGAAGCTGAAACTGATGTTTGTCCTCCTTCTCTTTATGTAGGAGGGTCTTCAATTCTTCGTTCTCTGCTGCTTGTTTTTCATAAGCCTCGTACAACATGTTCACTTTCTCAGAAACCCTGAGAATGGTTTCGTACATGTCCTTGACATTCTCCATGGCTCAACTTAGCAAACATTCAATGTTCACGCTTGCAATCCAATCAGCAAGAATACCTACTCTGATACCACTTGATCCGGGGTAAAATCTTGATACCCTTAACCAAGACCTTTTACTTCGGCTGATAATTATAATTACATTTAATTAAGACGTTAAATAACATAAATGAGTAATTTTATGTTGTAAATAAGAGGAGCATAATATGACAAGATCAACAATCATAAGAACACGTTGTTTGATGATGGAGTTCGTCCAATAGGGACAACATCCCTATGCCTCGGTGTCAAGATGGTGTAGGCCACTGCATTATGGTGGTAAGAAGAAGATGTACATGGATGTGTTTCCCTATGACATACAAGGAAAAATTTCCCTCACGCAGGAGTGACTTGACTTCTTTAAGAGATGTTCCACTACAAAACTTTCATACATAAAGAAAGACTCCTATCAGTATGACCATAGCTGACGCGTAATAAATAAGAGTATCCCGCCAATCCTAGAAAACAAGAGATCTCAACAATACACATATGAAAACGAGCATCTTGCCAATGTGGCATAAAGGGATCTCATACATGACACAAATCCATATCTAAAAATGCATCAATAACAACACAAGGCAAGATCCCACGACTCATGTATCAACCAGGATCAACAAGACATAATGCATCTCAAAGAGAAATAAATGAAGAAGTACATGGAATCCACATCATATACCTCATGCTGACATTTGTTGAAGGCTAAGCTACTCTTTAGCTGAATCTGAAAACACCATCAATCTTGTGGCATCGAAAAATGTGAAAACGACTACTCACTTGTGGAAATCTGACACTTGCATAACCCACTTCCAAAAGTGGCTGAAAATTTGAAAACTCAGATGAAGAAACTGAGCATGCCATCAGACTCATGGCATCGATTAGTGTAGAAATGACATAAAATTTGTCCCATTTGGACAAAATCATAATTTCACCCTCCTGAAAGTTGGCCTCAATCAAGGTTCTACCTACCTCTTTTCTGGCTCATGGTTCCACATGACCTGCAATAAAAATATAAAAAACCTCGATCTGTGTGCACACTCTCCACTCCTCCATGGCCTGGGTGCACTTCTGAAAGATGGGTTTATATATATTTTTCTAGGCGAAATTTCCAAAAAGAGGTTGTTGGACCTTTGGTTAAGAAAGGCGATTTGTTAAGGGAGGTCGGGTGGTCAAATCCCGCCTCCCCCACGGAATCCGCACATGAATTTTTATTGGCACATTTTTTTTTTAAAAACCAAGCATAAAATTTTAAATGGGGCGGTCGGGTCCACATTGGGCAGCCCACCCAACAAACCCCGTGCCTTTTTATGCGGTTGGTATGGTTATGTGGGGTTACCGCGTGGGCAAGGCCGGCAATTGCCGGCTGTGGGTTCAACTCCCACTCATCTCAGTTGTAACATATATTATGTGAGGTTGTGCCATGTGGGTGGTGTGGTGGGGGTGGTGGCCCACCACCCCCCCCTTTTTTTAATAGTTTTTCCATTTTAAAAAGTAATTGGTGACTTTTGAAAAATTCGATTTTGACTATAGGAGTCATTTTAAATAGGCCAAAAATTTTCCCAGAAATATGTCAGAGCTAGCTGGAATCCAATGGCTAGAAAAGTGTGAATTTTTGCCTTAAGGCTACCCAATCACCAACTCAACCTAAAACTTTGACCAACTCTAACTTTGGCATACGAGCTCGGTTTGATGAACCGTTCACACCATTGCGATCAGGGCGACAAGCTCTTCAAATTGAACCTAGTTTGAGGGTAATACAAACACTTTGATTGTTTAGCCCTCTGTGTTGAGCCACTTTTACTTGTACTTGTTTAATCCACCTAGATCATGGTGCCACAACAGGAACTATTCCGGCTGCTCCCTTGCTCCCTTATATGGCAGGCCTAAGCCTTTCCAATTTCAGCGAGTTGATTAATGACCCCATACACCATGATCCTATTTGGCATGCTATTCCAACCAAGTTTCCTTCAGACATCCCCAATTTTGAAGGAAATGTTGGAGGGGATCCTACCAACCATGTTCGTTCTTTCCACATGTGGTGTTCGTCTAACTCCATCACCGATGACTCTATCCGTCTTCGGTTATTCCAGTGTACACTTACTGGAGAATCTTCCAAGTGGTATTTCGACCAGGCCTCCTCCTCTCATACTAATTTTTTGACCCTTGCTAAGGCTATTCTATCTTACTTCCAACTTCCCCTTTGCTATGACACCGATACCGAACTCTTGACCTCTTTCAGTCAAAATTTTGCTACCTGCCTATCTAACCATATTCAAGAATGGCATAGAAGGAAGAGCCTATGTTGAGTCCCTGTTTTTGAAGACCGTGTCTACATGGACTTGTTTCTCAGATCCCTTTTGCCTATTATAAGGAAATATGTCACATCTCACTTCCCTTAAACCGAGGAAGTTTCCCTCCATATTGCATTAAAATATTATTTGATCTACGCACAATCTGGTTATGTTTATGTTGTCTTATCTGATCTCCCTAGACCTAGTGGTGCCAATGAACTAGGGGCATCCCATGCCACTGACAGTATTTTTGGATCCCTTTCCCATCCATACACTCATTGTCCCATGGGTTATGGTTTCCCTCAAGGAGGGGCCAACTCCTCCAACACTTTTCCCCCTCCCGGCAGCATGTACCTAAGATACGGTATGCCTCCTCCTTTTTCCCAGCCTGTTTACCCCAATTTTTCCCAACCTCCTTATTTTCCGTATCTGCAGCCTGGTGCTGCAGCTCCTCCAGCATAAGCACCTCAACTTCCCTTGCCTTCTCAAACTCCACAACAGCAGCCACCCCCCCAGGCTCAGGTGTATGCTCAGCAGAGTGCGACTAATCCCCCTACTTCCAAAATAAGAGGAAAGGAAACCAAAACCAATCTGCCCCAGGTAATCTAGGAAACAATCCCCAAGGGAATACATCTAACATTGCAACCCATCAACATGGCACTCAGCCCAAGCAGGGCAGGCCTATTCACACGAATAAACCTTGTTCTTGTTGCAGTGTCTATCGTCACTATACCCATGATTGTCCCCTTTTACCTCAGATGCATAAGATGTGGGAAGCTCAAGCAACATCCCAAGGCCAGCAAGCCTCCCCTTCATATCCTCCTAATGCTGCCCCTACTCAATTGGTTGTATTTACCAATCCTTTCCCCTAGCAAGGATATGTGGTTGCCCAACCCCCTGAAAGTCAGGAAGCCACTCAACCTCCTCCATTTGGCACCTCTAATTACCAGATCCTCATGATGAACTCTAACCAACCCAATACCGCTGACCTAAACCTTCAGACTCAGTCCCATTAGTACAACAAGTATCCTACTACGTCTATCACCGAGCCCCCATATTCAGATCCCACAGAGCCTCTTTCGATAACCAATGGTCCTTTACTCATCCCTCAGCCTAAGGCAGAGGTCCATATCAAAATCCCCAAGGGACCATTACGTTGAAACACTGCTTCTGATAAAGCTGCCCACTCCTACAGTATATGATGCAGGGACATTAGGCTCAAAAGTTACTTTGTACATAAGTAGACATAGGGGGTCCCATGTTCTTTAAATTTATTGTAAATATTAAATAAATTTGGTAGGGAATTGTAATTGTTCTCAAGTTATTTGAGAACATGAGAAATTGGTTAAGATAGGAATACGAAGAGTCAATTTAGGATCAGTCAGCTATTGAGTCTAAATTCAGGAATTGGGAATGCTAAGAGTTTGTGAACTGTTTGGAGACCTGAATCGATTCAGGTCATCCTTGTGGTATAAATGTAATCTTGAAGAGTTTAGATAGATGGAGAGAGTTAGAGAGAAATTCTTCAGCAACAAAGTAGGAGGATAATGGCCACTGAACTAAATATCTGGCCTGCCATGAAATTGTAAGAATTTGCTTTTGAGATTGATCGCCTGTATGTATATATATTTGTTTATGGAAGAAATATCTTTTAATTAAGTGTGTCTGGATGGGGTTAAACCCTGTGTGAATGTCTTCGAATTTCAATGAGTACCTTTGGATATGTATAAAAGAAATTGTGTATGAATTCTATGAGAAGGGCATTGTTGCGTTAATTGTTGAGTGAATAACTTCCGCATCTCAAAACCAATTGTATAAGAATGTGTAGATATGTACTCTGCAAATTGATATTGTATGTGCCTTGATTGAACTGAGTTCTGCATAATTGAACTGACCCGAGGTATAAGAACCATCACGAATAGGCTCTGCGGAGATGTTAGAGTCTCAGACTTGAACTACAGTTGGAAGGTTTCAGCGAACCGTGTGTGTATAAACTGGTACCACGAGTGGGTTGGCGTCGAGGAACGGTGGATGATTTCCGTGTAGCCAAACTTTATCACGCTGCAATCGAACTATTGATCGAATTGGACTGGGCAAAGTTGGATGGTAGTAATAGAATGGTGCTCGATGGAACCTTAAGCGAAAGCCGGGTGGAACCTGAGCGTAAAAGAGAAGATCGGAATCAAGTGTGTCGAAGAAGATGGAACCTTGCGGGAGTGAACATTGAAGGTGGCTTTTCAGGTTTGATCGCACCGCTTTCATGGGGCAAGTGGTAATTAGAAAATCGAAGCAATTCCATAGGATGAGCGACACGTGTCCCTGAGCGAAATTGGAAAACCACTTTCATAGCGCGCCATCATGCATTATCGTTCGTGCAATTAGCCCAAGCGATATCCATTGGATCGTCAAGTCCAACGCGACGTGTTGTCCACCGTCGGATGTGGAAGGTCGTTAGCACTGGGCCCACGCATTTATATGTATATAGGGTGATCGGCGTTGTGTCGACTATGGTCATGGAGTTAACCAAGGTAAGTGTAAGTTGGTTACATTGGCAAAGGTTAATTGTATATGATGGCGCCTAGGATATTGTTAAAGTCGTGGTAAGGCTATAAGCCTATAATTGAGGTTATGAGCACCGCGCGGACGGTTAAGTCATAGAATCGTTGTTACAGGAGTTAAGGTCATAGGGCCGATGAATACATGGGATTAATAACCAACAAAAGGGGTTCACATATGAAATATATGGGGACTATGAATTGGTTGAACTTTAGAAGCATAGAGGAGTTGAGCGCATAACATAAGGGCTTGGAATTAATATCTCAAATCTCAGAGATTTGAGATATTAACACTCTCAGATTTAAGTGTTGAATTTTCCAGCATAGAATAAAGGGATGTTGTGAGATTTCCCGCATTGGGAGGATGATTAGGCAAGAAATTTTGAATGCAATTGTACACATAGCTTTGTTAAAAAATTGAGCAAAATGGGACTGTGGACTTGAATGCTTTCAAGTGGTATCAGAGCTTTAGGAATAGCTCTTTTTTAAAAGTACAAGTTTGGTGAATGCAAGGAAACCAGACTTGTGGAAACTGATAATATTGCAGCCTACAGAGATACAATGAAGGTGATTGCAGAATTGCAGAGTCCAATTGGAGGAAAAGAGTTTTTAAGATTGCAGATTTGAAGAAGGAAGATCAGACAGCAAAGTACACAGAATCATAGTGAACAGGATTTTCAGAGTAAGTGGAGGACAGGATCATGATCTTGGAGGTAATTAATTTGATTTGGAATTGCAGAATTATGGTTGTGGAAAATTGAAGACAGAGTTTGATAGTGAAGGTAGTGAGCCTGGTATTCAGCTAGAGGCTGGATAAAGAGAACAATTGCAGTGTTCTTGAGAGAAATGAGCAGTGTTTAACTCTAGTTGAAGGATTGTTTGCAGAAGTTAGAGTGCAGACAATTGAAGATCTCAGCAGAAGTAGATCACAACTTTGAGAGCAGTGATAGGAGAGTCTAGCAAGGGACTCTGAGTGAAGAAGAAAAGTGTGGCAGAACCTGGAAGATTCCCAACAGAGGTTGGATGACAGAAGAAAAGAGGTGTTCTTGAGAGAAGTTGCAGATTGAAGCCTAGTGAGCAAAAGAGAGTGCTCAGAAGGTTCCAGAGAGAGGGGACCAGTACTTGCCAAAAGCCGGAGCTCAGGAGAGAAGCTTGGTGAGGTAAGTTGCAGCAAGAGAGCTTGTTGTTGCAGAGGCTTAGTGCAGCTTGTAAGTGAAGAACTCTAGAGAAGAGAATGGCTACTGAGAGCCATAGCATAGACTACAGAGATTGCAGAGGTTCTGAGAGAAACCACAACAGAAGAATGACGGAAGATGCCAAGGAAGTTGGCATGAGGAAGAGACTCACAGATGAAGAGTATTGGAAGGAATTTGCTGGGATCAGGGAAGAGTTTAACAGATTGAAACTGAGGATAGAAGAAAGCCAGAGAGTTGGTTGGCTCATGAGGAAGAATGTGAAATGGAAACCATTACAGTTGAGGTTGAGGCAGAAGAACATTGCCTTATTGAGAAAAGAACTCAGGGCATCTGAGTTGAAAGAAGAAATTTCTGTCTGTGAAGCAGAACAGAGCACAAGTGAAGAGTGGAGACCTGCAGGAGATCTTGTGAGACATAGTGAAGACTTGAGGCAACAAGAAGCCTGTTTTGCTGAAGAGGAAGTCATTGAGGAATTCCTGAGCTATTGGACAAGTCCAGATGATGTATGGGCTTGTGTTCTTGAGTCTGACAAATGTGAAGTGATGACAGACTCCACAGAGGAAGAAGAACCCAGAGTTCTTGAGACAAGGATGGAAAATGAAGATTCAATGTGCAGACCTGTTCAAGAATAAGTGCTTGAGGAAGCAGCCAAGACCGAAAAGTCTTGTGATTTGAAAACTAAAAAGTTGTGTGTGTTTGCAGGTACACCACTGGAAGATGAACAAGCTTCATAGTTTGTTGGTGAGAAGAAGACATTGAATCTGAAATATGTTCAGATCAATGCTAAAATAGTGAGATCTCAGGAAGAGATGAAGAAATAAGAGACAAATGAGGATATCCAGCAGAGTGTTGAAGCTGAGGAAGAAGGGCCAGCAGAAGATTGGTCAAGAATAAGCAGAGGCATAAAGGGTTATGTAAGGTTCCCGAAATATACTCCTATTGAAGTTGTTGAGTTATATAGGAGGTTGGATTCTCAGAGAAGAGAATTAGAAAAGAAGAGGACCTATGCACTGGATAAGTTTCTAGGAAAGCAAGGTAGGAAGACCTTCATGGACGGATTTCATGGAGCAGATGATGGAAGAAAAGTGAGACTAGCTGACAGTCTCATGAAGGATGTAGATCAGCATGCTGAGGTGCTGACAGAAGGTTTGGAAAGGAGTTCTGCACAACATACTGATGTGTTGTCAGAAGAAAAGGAGACATTGAAGGACTAGAACTTTACTACTGATGATTCATGTGTTAATCATGCAAAGAAAGAGGCAGAACAACAGTTGGAAGTTGTCAGAGAGGTGAATAAAAAAGAAACTGTGTTGGCTGGAAACATAGTGAGGGATCATCATTTGGGCATGATGATTGGAGAAATGGATATGGCTCTGACAGCTGAAGAGAAATATGATGAAGAATTTATGAGCCTTGAACCAGACTTAGAATTGCCGGGAGAAGAATTGGTGACCGGGTCATCAATTGATACCATTGGGTCTCATGGTTTTAACACTGATAGTTTTTTTATGTGTACAGGTGATGCAGAAGACAATTCATCCTTTGAAATTGTGTTGGGAGCGAAAAAAATGTTGCTGAAGGAGGATGAGACAACCATGTCTCATATGCAGGGATTTTTCACTGTCATTGACAAAGAAGAATTGGCCAGACTGATGAGCCAAGAGCAGATTGAAGAAAAGATTTTAAAAGCTGCTAAAGTGAGGAAGAATCAGCGTTCCATGCTGATAGAAGATGAAGATACAATGTTTATAGAACTTGATTGGATTTCCAGAATCCATCAGGAGGATGAGAGGAAATTGCTAAAGATTGCCCACAAAGAAGAAGAAAATGCTGAGTCTAACTTACAACATGTTGAAGGTGTAAAACAAAAACATGAGAAATGGCTGAACTATTTGCTGAGAGAATTTGAAGAAGAGAAATGGATTTCAGACCCTGGAGCAAGGATGCCTGAAGCTGTGAAGAAGAGAGGAGCAGATACTAGCTTGCAGAATCATATTATGTTTACTAGTATACTGGATGAGTATGTCACTGATGGTAGGGAATTAGATGGTGAATTGTTTTCTGAGAATAAAATTGCAGATGATGAACAAAATAAGAGTGTTGCAGAGGGACAGGAAGGGGAGGCAAAAACACCCACGGTGGCAGTAGCAACACCCACGGTGGCGGCAGATGCAACATGGAGGATGACACTTGCAGAAGTAGTAAACATGTTAATAGCATGTGAGACTGCAAGAGCATAAATATTGGCAGCGAAAGAGATTGAAAGCAGCAGTAGAGGGAAAGATAATTTCCAGCCAGAGGATAAGCTGGACGTCGAGATTGAATACATCAGAAGACCGATGACGAGAGTGACTCAAAAGCAGCAGACAACAGTAAGGAAAACAAAGGATTTTTGTACAGGAAAAACAAAAGCAGATTGTGAAAGTATAGCTGGAAGTGACTTACAGAACAAAGTTTGGAAGCCTTGAGAAGATCAGTTGAAGAATGATGCAGCTGATGGATAGCATAAAAACCAAGTATGGGATCCTAGAGGCAGAGACGAAGAGCACATGATCAGGAGATCATGAACAATTTGAAGCTTGGGAGTCTGATGCAGGGGCATTAGGCTCAAAAGTTACTTTGTACATAAGTATACATAGGGGGTCCCATGTTTTTTAAATTTCTTGTAAATATTAAATAAATTTGGTAGGGAATTGTAATTGTTCTCAAGTTATTTGAGAACATGAGAAATTGGTTAAGATAGGAATACGAAGAGTCAATTTAGGATCAGTCAGCTATTGAGTCTAAATTCAGGAATTGGGAATGTTAAGAGTTGTTGAATTGTTTGGAGACCTGAATCGATTCAGGTCATCCTTGTGGTATAAATGTAATCCTGAAGAGGTTAGATAGATGGAAAGAGTTAGAGAGAACTTCTTCAGCAACAGAGTAGGAGGATAATGGCCACTGAACTGAATATTTGGCCTGCCATGAAATTGTAAGAATTTTCTTTTGAGATTGATCACCTGTATGTATGTATGTATATATATATATATGTGTTTATGGAAGAACTGTCTTTGAATTAAGTGTGTCTGGATGGGGTTAAACCCTGTGTGAATGTCTTCAAATTTCAATGAGTACCTTTGGATATGTATAAAAGAAATTGTGTCTGAATTCTGTGAGAAGGGCATTGTTGCGTTAATTGTTGAGTGAATAACTTCCGCATCTCAAAACCAATTGTATAATAATGTGTAGATATGTACTCTACAAATTGAGATTGTATGTGCCTTGATTGAATTGAGTTCTGCGTAATTGAACCAACCCGAGGTATAAGAACCATCATGAATAGGCTCTGCGGAGATGTTAGAGTCTGTGACTTGAACTACAGTTGGAAGGTTTTAGTGAACCGTGTGTGTATAAAATGGTACCACGAGTGGGTTGGCGTCAAGGAACGGTGGATGATTTCCGTGTAGCCAAACATGATCACGCTGCAATCAAACTATTGATCGAATTGGACTGGGCGAAGTTGGATGGTAGTAATAGAACGATGCTCGATGGAACCTTAAGTGAAAGTCGGGTGGAACCTAAGCATAAAGGAGAAGAGCGGAACCGAGTGTGTCGAAGAATATGGAACCTTGCGTGAGTGAAAAATGAAGGCAGGTTTCCGGGTTTGATCGCACCGCTTTCGTGGGGCAAGTGGTAATTAGAAAATCGGAGCGATTCCATAGGATGAGCGACACGTATCCCTGAGCGAAATTGGAAAATCGATTTCATAGCGCGCCATCGCGCATTATCATTCATGTAGTTAGCCCAAGCAATATCTGTTGGATCATCAAGTCCGGCGTGACGTGTTGTCCGTCGTCGGATGTGGAAGGTCGTTAGCACTGGGCCCACGCATGTATATGTATATAGGGTGATCGGCGTTGTGTTGACTATAGTCATGGAATTAACCGAGGTAAGTGTAAGTTGGTTACATTGGAAAAGGTTAATTGTATATGATGGCGCCTAGGATCTTGTTAAAGTCGTGGTAGGGCTATAAGCCTATAATTGAGGTTATGAGCACCACGCGGATGGTTAAGTCATAGAATCGTTGTTGCAGGAGTTAAGGTCATAGGGCCGATGAATACATGGGATTAATAACCAACAGAAGGGGTTCACATATGAAATATATGGGGACTATGAATTGGATGAACTTTAGAAGCATAGAGGAGTTCAGAGCATAACATAAGGGCTTGGAATTGATATCTCAAATCTCAGATATTTGAGATATTAACACTCTCAAATTTAAGTGTTGAATTTTCCAACATAGAATAAAGGGATGTTGTGAGATTTCCCGGATTGGGAGGATGATTAGGCAAGAAATTTTGAATGCAATTGTACACACAGATTTGTTAAAAAGTTGAGCAAAACGGGACTGTGGACTTGAACGCTATCAGTATAGTAGATGACTTGGCGCAATCCCCTGTCACCATGTCAACACTGGAAGTCCTCCAGTCATGCCCTTCACAACTAAAAGCTATACTAACTACTATGGGTGTTGTGGATCCTTCAGATGATCATTTGATTGTCTTCAATGTTGACAAGTCAGAGCATTCCCCCCCTTCCTGCATCTGTCACCTTCCAAATACCTGTCAAGATCAAAAATGCCAACATCTCCCGTTGTATCATTGAAGAGGGGGCATCCACTGGCATGATTTCCACTTCTATTTGGAAGCAGCTCAGATCCCCTGAGTTATCCCCTTCCACTATCACCCTCCATGCGTGGGATGGCCACTCTTCCTAGCCCCTTGGTATGTTTTTTAATTGTCATATTAATCTTGTGGGAAAGAATGTTTGTGTTGATGTTGAAATCATTAATGCCCCCTTATATTACAACATTCTATTGGGTTGTAGCTACACTTATGCGATGTTTTCTGTCCCATCTACGGTTCATCGTAAGATGTGCTTTCCTCATAATGGAAAGATCGTCACCATCGATCAGTTGACATATTACGAACCGAAGTCCCAAACTTCTCCAGAGTCCATTATTTCTTCGTTGGCCAATAAAAAATCAATTGAACCTCCGACCAGTGTCTCACCTGGAGTCTATAAATATTCATCTTTGATTGTTTCATTCCCTGGTCTCCCCCCTCCTATCTCTGACCCTAGCTCGTCGAATGTTTGCATGATGCAATTTTCTCGGTCCGACCTCAAACGGTCTGGTTCAACTAGTCAGCAACCCTGCCCTCCAAAACCTACTCCTAGTACTTCGACTTAGCCATCATGACCTCCTCCTCAAGGCCCCTCATCTATGGTTGGAGTCCATGATCCTATCTATCCTCCTGGAATGGTTCCCCCTAGCCTTAACCACCTCAGAGTTGTCTCGCCTAGCCATTCATTAGAGAACTTTTGAGGTCTAATATGGGCCTCCTAATAAAAATGCACAAAAAAATTAAAATTTATAAGAACCAATAGGATTCAAGATGATGATGTCAACCATGGGGGATGATTCACCATTTTTGGGGTAAAAAATTAAAAAATATTAAAAAAATGATAAAATAATAAAACTACTTTTTCAACTTGTATTTTCAACTGATCTCCCTAAGGTTTTACTCAAATTTCGAGTGGGAGTAATCACTGGATGAAAAATTTAATTCCTCATCTAATGAGTATTCATGTTGCATACTTTCGATGGACGTTGCTACATGAAAAATTAGAAATACATGAAAAAATGTGATTGCAATAACGTTTTTCATGTATTTCACATTTTTCGTGTACTAGGGTCTATCGAAAGTATGAAACATGAGTACTCATTGGATGAGGAACCAAATTCTACATCCAACGAGTGTTCCCACTCGAAGTTTGAGTAAACCCATAGGGAAATAAGTTGAAAATATGAGTTGAAAAAGTAGTTTTTTCTTTTTTCCCTCTAAAATTTGATGATGTAATGTAATCTTATTTTATTATTTCCACTATTATTTTACAATTTCCTTAGGAGGCCCATTTTATACCTCAAAATTACCCTAATTACCCCTACGGTCAGATACCATTTCTTCCTCCCCCTCCTGGAGTATTTTTGGTACCTGTTATGGCTACCTTGTCCCTTTCTAACATGACCCTAGGGATCCCAATCTAGTACATTGATCCCCCAGCCCATACCCCGCCTGGTTAGCCCAAACCTTACACTTCTTTGACCTCAGTCCAACCGATCACCATTACCCCTCCCTTTGTTTTTGTGCCTCAGCCACCTCAACTGGAACCTACTCCTGTTGCGAGAGCCTCGGGTGAGGGGGGCAAAGCCCACAAGAAGGAACCTAAGGACAAATCTGCCCAGGCACCCCTTGCTCCTCCTCAACCTCCAAAGCATACACCCACATGCACTTTGTGTGATATTGTCGGTCATGCCACCCATAATTATCCTGAATTGCCTCATATCAAGCTCATGGTCAATGTAGTGTTTCCTGAGTCTAAGGTCCCAGAAGCCCCTGTTACTTTACCGAATGTAGCCAAGAAACCCAAGACTATGCACACAAACCATCCCTATGTGTTGTGTGGTCTCCATGGCCACTATACCCACCTCTTTCCCCACCTTGAATACTATCACACCTCTTTGGATGTAGTTCGCCAGTATGAGGCCGATCACAACGAATCCGCCTCTCCTTTAGTGACACATTATGATCCAGTAGTGCTAGAGGACACATCCACTCCCATTTTTGTTCCCCCTCCTAATGTTGAGATGATGGAGCCTTTAGCCACTATCTTCTACCTATCATAATCTATAATATCCATAGTGGAAGACCCCTCTAGGGCTCCCCCTTCTGTTTCGCCTAACCTCCCTCTAGCGATTACCCTGGGTTCCACATTGGTGGATCCTTTATCTACTTGTTTTTCGGTCACCCTTCATGATGATGTGCATGTGAACCTCTCTTCTCATGATAATGATTTAGGTAGCTTCGCAGCGTCATGTGGTTATCCTTCCTCTAGTCACACCATCTTCTATTGTGATGACGACATCATGGAAGAATTTTCCACCCCTGACTTTATCTATCCAACCCATAATAAGAATGGAACCATCCGTGTCTATGGTGACTTTCGCGATATGAGAACAAACTTCCCCCAAGGTAGTTCCCCCACACCATACTTTTTTCAGTGTGTGGGGGCTAGAAATCCTACCCATAACAATCCCTCTAGCCGTGCTTATTTCATTTCTGCCTTGCATATAGGTTGTCAACATTGTTCATCATCCTTTCATTTTTTGTCTTGGGGCACCATCCATATGGATCCCCCATCCACACCATATATTGGCTATGCCAATGGTGCAAGTCGCTACTCCCGGAATCTAGCCTCGGCAACCTGGGCCATTTTCACCCCCTTGCATTCTCTTGTCCTCTCTAATAGCGTATGCATTGATACTACCACCAATAATCAGGCCGAATATGATGTAGTGAGAGGTTAGTTAGTCGATGCCCTTGATCGTCGCATCCTCCACCTTCATGTTCGTTTAGATTCTTTGTTGCTTGTCATGCAATTGAATGGTGTCTATCATGTGCATAATCCTATCCATTTTAGAAGATATTTACGAGTTAATCTCTTAATACGTGAATTTGAAATCATTACATTCATTCATGTACCTAGGGCCCAAAATCAATATGTAGATAGCATTGCAAACAATATTCTAGATTGTAATTTATCACATGCATTTAACACATGACAATAACAATAAACCATAAAATGATACATATCCAAAATATGTGTCGTTAACAATGTTTTAGAGTCCATTAACTCTGATACATATGACATGACCATAACATGTTACAAAAAATCAAAACTAGGGGCACCTCATGCCCCTACATCTAATCACTATCTGGAGGATCCCGGGCCAATGGTTCAGCTCTGGTAGCCCGTGGATCGCGCATCCCCTATCCAGCCATCGCCATGCGCTGCGTGATTCCTCGCCACTCTGAGGGTAGACCAATACATGGCTCTATGTACTAGTCATCAAGGTCTTATCAGCTGATCTCTGAAACACTGGTCAACAACCTCTCACATCTATGATGGATGTCCTCCAGGAGGGCCACTACATCCTCATTTTGCGGTCCCCTTGATCCGCTAGGTGTTGCAGCCCCTGATACTATAGGCCATCCCATATATCCGACCGGTTTCACCAGTGCTATATCTACATACCAAAATTGAAAGAATCAATATCATATAAAATATTCTGAAACTTTAAAATGCACATAAAATATAAGCAAATTGTCACTTACCATATTCCCCCCATGCCCCACCTGGCGGAAGTGGCAAGTCTGGGTCCCCATGATATTTCATCACACTATAGGTATAGTCAACTATGTACAGTGGAATCTAATCACAATGCGAAAAAAATGCGGGTCGGAACAACCGTCCGACTGCCCCACCTCCCCCTCTACATAGTAGCTGCCCTCAACGACGCATCCTAGGCTCTCACGGGCCCCCATCCTGGATCTATATACAGGGCTGAAGTGTCAGGATATTCTCAAAGAAGAGCGAGCAAAGCACTGTGCCATATGCACAGTCATGGTTCACCTAATTCTTGCACAGCAACAACTATCGTTTCAATGATGACAACATCATCTGGGCCTACCTATTATAGGTCCCACTCAATACACTCTCAACAAGCATCATCTGACCCCCAGTGATGTGGTGGAGTGCCAAGTTTCCCAGGTTACACAACACCGTTGCGGCCACAACACGAGTCTCTAGCCTCTCTATATCTTCGATCGGTATCCGTGTCCCTTTCACATGGAAATCCAGTCAACAGTGGCACTCTACAAACTCCATAATGTTTCACCCTTCCGATAGCACTGGCTCTATGTCCCCCACCATCCCCAATGGTGGGATACTATTCAGGAAATATATATCCTAGATAGACAACTCGATCTGGTTTCCCTTCAATGTAAATATCTCATGATCTGGATCCTAGTACCCGACGATCCGAGCCAACAAGGGCTCTCGTGCTCTCATCAAAGGGTTCTCCAAAAACTTCAGGACCCCAAACCTGGTTAATGCAGTGCAGACAACCTGGTCCTCTTGGATCTCAGTCTGTAATGTTTTCAGGTCTCTCTCTCCAGTTGATCCTCAACTCAGCCATATCTTCACAAAACCATCATGTTTGTCATTGTATAGAAAGGAAAAATTGCATCATAACCATAAAATCCTAGCTCCTAGTGAAAAACAGTACTAAAACCCCTCCCTCTGATAGGCCGCACTTCTCAAGCCATTCCTGGGATAGCTCATAGCTTTATGCCCAAAACCTACTACCCAGGTCGCAAAAAATGCCCCAAAAAGTGCGACCTGTTCGTGAAGAGGAGAAGGGGTCTGTTCCTGAGCTCTGGTGCCTAAACTAAAAATTTAATCCACTTAATTGAAAGAGTATGGTTAGGCCTCTTACTTGCAACTGATGAATCTCAGTTCCAATAGTTGGTTTGTATGTTGCGATTGCCACAAGATTTAGGGCCTTTTATCCTTTCTACATTCACCACAGCTACACTTGCAAATGAATCAAATTGGAGGGAAAACGCCTTATTAATAGAGAAACCCCATATTTTTATTTTTCTAGCCGTGACAAAACCATAGCTCGGTTTGACAAACCATCAACATCGTTGGAAAGCTCTCACTGAGCTCTCAAATGGGTATCCTTTCACTTTTTTTGATTTGATACTTTAGCCAGACACATTTTTTCCAAGAAGGGTCACTTCACCACTTATCAAAATCGAATTTCTTCACTTGCAACACTTTTACTTGGGGCACCACCTTGCCTTCATACTTGTCCATTCTCATGTCGATTTTTTTCATTAGTAACCATCTTGTACTCATGTTTTTATGGCCCCCACCAGGGCTATTCTGTGTGGAAGCATCATCGAGTCACACTTGTTAGAGCATCTGAGTTGAGTCATCATCACATCCATGGAGTCTGTCCCGAGTCCCTTTGTCTCTCGCCATAGTCCTCCATCCTTCATTTCTTTGTCCCTTTCTCGTGTTGCACATTTGGCCTCCTGTCATACTGTCCCCTATCCCCTCCAGATTTGAGTCGGTAGCTGCCAAGTCATCCATGCCCTTTATTCTCTAACAAGGGAAGTCACCATCCCACTACTCAGTACCCCCCCATTTTACCATCATCCCTGATGTCGATCTATCAGTCACTCTACTATTATCCGTCATGATTTAGTTGAGGATTCCTTATTTCCTCACCTATGGCAGACCTCCTTCTGTTGACATTAGCTTATTCATTCCAGAAGATAGGTCTATAGGGTGGTGTACATTGGTTCCAACTTCCACACTTGTTCGGTGCCTTGGATCAGGAAAAGGGACCCTTTATTGCCCTTCAACTTGATTGTTTCTCAGTTCCAGATCCTTGTGGCATGATCGAGATCTGTATACCTAATGGTTCAATGATACAATAGATTGTACTAGTGATTCTCGGCTATGTGTGATATGTTTCAAACCTCATGAGGGGGCAACCCTTTAGGTAGCCCCCCTCATGCCTAGATGACCTCTCTACTACAGCCATGGACGCAACTCCATAGTTTTGATGGTTTCGGCCTCAACCGCTTACAGCACCTTGTTATTTTGCATGTATCATTCAGATTTTCAAAGCCCTTTCCTATTTTTCAGGGCCTCTTTGGTTGTACTTATATCTCATGTACTCATATTTTATTGTATACGTCCTGGCTATTGTCCCAGGAACATTGTGTATGTGGGATCCATTATCATGTTTTATATATGGCCCATGTTTATCCCATCATGTACTATATAGTTCAGTCCCATTTTTGTTGGACGCATCCTTATTCTTTGTACTTTGTTATCTCAATGGGCACAGGTATGCCTCCCCCGCCTCATGTAGAATAGGTAATCACTCATAAAAGAGACTTGTCACACCTGTAAATCTCGCCTCCTCGAGGTCTTGTCCTCTCTCGCTTCAGTCCACCTTATATTTCTCTCTCTCTCTGACTCCCCTTCGGTGTCTAGTGATTGTGTCCTTACAACGTACTTCAGTCATACGGTTAGCTCCTAATGCTCGCACGTTGGGGGGAAATCTGTTACACCAATTTTTTGTCATCTAACCTGCTACTATTATATGGACTCAAGTACACCATGCAAGACCAATTTTACCATAGTAAAATTGCTTTCACTATGAAAAGTAACTTAATAACCCATAATTTATTAAGTTGTTTCTAGTATAAACAGGAAACCCCATGAGGAATAATTGAATAAATCCTTATTTGTTTGATTTTCCTCAAGGGATAATTAATTAAACCACTGTTTAATTAATATTCCTGGTCATATTTAACCTAAAACGGGAAAATTAATTAGATAAATCATTATTTATCTTATTATTTTCTAGGAATAATTATTTAAAACATTATAAATAATATTCCTTGTTAAATTTGACTAAATCATTTATAAATAATTGAATAAATAATTATTTATTTAATTATTACTTAACCATATTCTTAAAATAATAAATAAATAATTTATTTATTTATTATTTCTAAATAAAGGTATTTGACCAAATTCAAATTATTTTTCCCTCCAACAAAAATAATAAAATATTATATAAAAGTTGGATCTAGATTTGGTTAATAATATTTTAATTATGCACCAATATCTATACTAACTCAATATTTTGTTATAAATAGAAGGGGTTTTCCATTCATTCACTACCTTTTGTTGCCTAGAGATCACTCTTGATCTATACTTTTGCTCTGACTTTGATACTCCCATCGTTGTCATATTTTTCTAGTTTTTTCTTATGATCTCCCTTTGAGTTCCATTTTGTCTGGGTTTTCTGCACCATCAGGAGAGAGATATCTTAGATCTGAAGCACTGAGGACATACAAGAACCCATCCCATTGAGGGGGACTGGTAACATCTTTCTATGTTCCCTTCCCATGTGTCATAATACAAAAAATTCTTTAAAAATTCTTGTCTTGTTCATTAGGTGCATGGAGGAAATATTTCTTATTATTTATTATTTAATGTCTTTAACCATATAGATCTAGATTTCTATAGCATTTAGTCTGATCACTAACTACATATCTAAGAAAATTGACATCCATCTTTGATGTTAGGGTTGTTTGTTATGCACAGCTAAAGTGATATTTTTTCATACGCTTGAAATTAGAATCCACACTAAAAAATCTCCATGAGTAGTATTTTTTTCTTACAACAGTATTGTTGGTTGTAAGTGTCATTGAACACTGAGGATGGTGTTCCCCCAAGGTGGAGAGTTCTGTAACAACCCTGGTGAAAATTCCAGGTAATAAAAGTCAATTAAAGAAAAATAATAACCAAGATCATGGGACATGTATTCCAAGTTGAATGTTGGGAAAAACATCCTAGTGTGGGTGTTCATATGGATTATTATGGCTAGGGAAATTGGAAAAGGAAATGGCTAAGGCTTTGGAAAGGAAAACATGCATTTATTGCCATTTATTTATGAAAATAAAGAAAAATAGGAGAAAAGGGAGGTGAAATGTCACAGGTTTCATGTGAGGAGGAAAATGAAGGAAAATAACGGACAATTTAAGAAATTAGAGGCCTCATTAATAATAACGGTTATGAGGACTCGTTCATGGATTTTGATAGTTAAACATTTTGTCAGTTCAGTTTTCGAGCTCTCATTATATTCTCTCTCTCTCTCATACTCTTGGACACTTAGAGTTTCCTTGGAGCACCCTTTGAGAGTGTGGCATACTTGGATATTTGGAGCAAGAAGGAAAAGGAAGAGTAGGAAAGCGCAAGAGGACATCAGGATCAACAACTATAATAGGTTTTTTTTTGCAGGTACCAAGTTGCATGTATGTTTTCCTCACTATTTTTGGCATGCATGGAATATGCATGTGGTTTATTGGTTATGATCTTTCATTGGCATGGTGAATTTTCCTAGCCTTGCCATTTCTTGGATAGCCATGTTTTTTTGGGTTCATTTCATTGTTTTTTTTTCCTAGTTGGTTCTAAAGTTCCTTTATCTTGGGTTGAGTTACTATTTCCTGGAGCCTTAGTTGGAAAAACGCTTTGTAGCCCTGTGACATATTGGCTTGAGTTATTAGTCCTGGAGCCTTGGTTGGAAAAATGTTCTAGATCCCTTAATGGGTTGAGTTATTAGTCCTAGAGCCTTGGTTGGACAAACACTCTGGATCTTGGCAGTAGCTATGGGTTGAGTTACTAGTTTGGAACCTTGGTTGGAACAAACACTCTAGAGCCATGGAAAACTTGGGAATCATTGGTTAAGGGTTAAGGTGGTTTAGCCTATGGAATCCCTACTTTGGTTTTGATGGATTTTTTTATGAGATCCCACATTCATGCTTGGAATATGGAACGAGGCTGACTAGATGAAGAGAGATTTGGCCCAACCATGTATATGGTGGGGTGGAACGTGGAAGTCCAAGACTTGGTTGCATTTTTCTTATGGAAATAAGAGCTCTTTTCCTCTTGTATTAATAGGTAAATATTGTTGTTATAATGAAGCTTATATGGATGTTATGTTCTTGTAATTTATGTTGTTTATATGTTGGTTATGAATGTGTTTTATAATGGTGATGATGTATGGATCTCAAAATGTTTTCATTTGTAAATGGATGAATAATGTATCTATGACCCAATAGATGATAGTGCAATCAATGAGATCAGACAACAATTCTTCTTAGCAATTTTCATATAAGTATGAGGCCCCTATGCTCAGATATGTTGTTTAAACTTGTATATTACATATTTGTGACATGTTTGATGTATGCATGGCATGGTTAGTAGGGGTCCAATCAAGTCCTTATTAAAGTGTTTGCTTTTACATCGTTATTCCACTATTATATTTCAGTTCTAAAAGTGTAATGGAGTTTTGGGAAGTAACCTGGGCTCCGAGCCT
Source organism: Pinus albicaulis (assembly GCA_034641835.2). Lineage (NCBI taxonomy): Eukaryota > Viridiplantae > Streptophyta > Pinopsida > Pinales > Pinaceae > Pinus > Pinus albicaulis. Next base: position 593,610,916 of record CM076572.1, read on the forward strand.
AAAAAAGTGGCACAAAAATTGGGGTCACAGGCTCAGAACTACTGGGAAAAGTCCTTAGTCGTATGCATACCCATGCTACACATGCGACTGGAGGGTTCCAATCGCACTCTTGACCATGTAAATAGAGTGATTGGGGGATTTTTGTATGAAATGGTCAGTTTGGATCAAGGCTAGCCTCCTGGAAGGTTGGGATGGCTCATGTGTTTCATGTAGCAAGTGAAAAATGTCTGTGTTTTGGTGTGGTGCTGGTTCCATTTCGTTAAGGTGATCTAGGAGGCTGAATCATATCATAGTAACTCTTCATCGCATGTTTACCTCGGTTGGCCGATTACTTTGGTAGATCTGGGAGGAGGGTGTTACAATATTAATGGCAAACTAGGCATATTCCTCTAAATATTGGAATTTTTAGCTCATGAACAACAACCGGATTATTATTTTATACTAGCAATAAATGGTTTTAAATGAAATGTCATTTCCAATTCCACATTTATTTTTAACCTGTCTATGTAATAACCCTTCATAACTCACTTCTATGTTGTATTTATAAAGTATCATACCATATATATGTAATCCTAGAAAATCCGTAACAACACTTGGTATCCTACTACATGAATTGCTCAAGTTGTTCCATTATGGATAATATGTCTTAAGTCGACTAAGGAGGAGTATTATTACTTAATACATTTTACACATCTTCAATTATTTTCACTCCTCCATAGGCCCATCATCATGCACACCTATATCCCATAAACATTCACTAGAACCACATAACCCTTGTGGTGGTTCACCTTCAACTCTACTTTAGCCTAACAAGTGTTCAACTATCTCTGCAATTTAGTCCTCAAAGCTCCTCCAATCCTTTTTGTTTTCTATCGCTTGATGTTTTACACAAGTTTCTATCTCTTTATATGGTTGTTTTCTTATAGATGATAGGGTTGTATGTACTACTTCACTCTTTATCGAGATTCCTAGGACATGAAAAATAGACACCTCCAGATCATTATCAATAGTCACATAGGAGTTTCAAAACTATTTTTAAACATTCTTGGTAGGAATTCGATGTTTTCTCTACAAAGATGATGTTTTTTTCTAGTTTCTAATGTTAGTAAGATCCTAAATAAAGGTGTCTAAGATAATTGGTTGTTAGGATGGTTTATTATCTATCACAACCAACATATGCTCTAACCTAACCTAGCTTGGTTGAATAGAAATTTTAGTGGGAAAGTAGCTCAATGGGTTGATTCCTTTCTATCTCTTTTCTATCCCAAATTTTAAAACTCTAGTCACCCATATTAGACATTCCTTCAAATGGTTACTATAAGAAGTGGTGGAGTCTGAATTGGTTGCATTAGTATAGTCAGTAATGTAGGTGACCATGAAGATTACCCTAGTTACTCTTCAAGCCTAAAATCATAATTCAAGTTATCCTACTTTATCCTTAGACCCTTATTAGAAATTTCAAGTAGTATGTATGCTATCTCTTATCGATTTCCATTGCTTCTTCAATTATGACCTTCAATAGACCTATTGATAAAAAATGATTTCTTCCAAGTAATATGTTTAGCAGGTGGAATCAAATTTTTAGGGCCATACCTTCTGAGCCACACAAATGTATTATTACTTGAAATTTTGAACCAATTTTTTCTTGCATGCACATTTAGTAACACCTATAGAATCCTTAGGAACTTGTTAGTGGAATTTATTAAGCAATCATAGCACTTAGAAAATGGTTCCTAATTAAATTCTATGTTTTGTGCATCCTTGCAGCTATTCCATGGATTATATAGCAAGGAATCAATGGTTCCATTCAACATTAGATGCAACTCATTCCTATGTGGAAGTTGTCTTTTCCACATAGTAAATGAAACTAATAATGATTGAAAAATGAAATACATGGAAAATGCATGGCCATTAGTATAGGCCTATATCAATTCATTCTTCAAAAATATTCACCATATGACTTATTTCCTTGAATGCATATATTTTCAATTGAAAGTGTATCCAAGGTGCACTCACCCTTGGCATACTTACACATAATTTGACAATTTATTAAATCGCATGCAAAATAAAACAATTATGATTCATCAAACTAATTATTCCTTCACAACCCCCTCTCTTCATTTCATATAATTATTTAAATTTTACTACCCCTTAATGTAGGGGATTCTCTCTTGCATCCCACAATGTGTTAGTCACATCTCCCCCTTCCATGGAAAGACTAGTTGATGCTTTGATGTCTTTTACATGGATGGAATATGATCTATACAACTAGAGATAATTTCTATGTGCTAAACTGACAAATAAATTTGTGCACTTCATCACCTCCCAATAGTTCCAAACATTGGTAATTCAAGTAGGTTGGTGAGGGTTGATATACCAAGTAGCTTAGATGAAGGATTCCAAAATTTTGTAATTTCCATAGACTTCAATGGAATGCGATCTAGGTAGACTAACAATTTCATATTAGAGAAGAGATCCGCATCTAAGAAATTATTATTTATTAATCTAGTATTCTCCACCTTTCCATTCAAATTTCTTATGATTTCCATTCATGTTTTATAAAAATCAATGGAATGGGCCCACTTATAAGAATTAATTGTAGTAAAATTGTTTCATATCCATTTATGCCTTTGGTGTGTCTCTTACACTGATCCCAATGGTTCATTGTTATGCATATTTCTTTAATAATCCTATTATAGTTGTCCCAAAAACAAAGGGGCAATAAGTGCTAACCACAATCATTGGCTTTCCTTCTAGGCAACCCTTCTACTCTTTCTATCATTCAAATGAAGGGGATAGGTCCTAAATGATCTACATAGTTTGGTTGTGGAATACACCAAAACAATATAACCATTTGTTTTACTTTGTTAGAACATTAGAGGTACTATCAACTAATTTTTGGTAGTTTTCACTATCCAATGCTATAGGTAATTTTTGTTCAAAATATTGCCACTCTACATCTACAAAGGAATATAACTACTAAGTTTTTAAGTATGTAGTCTAGGATGAAGGTTAAAAATCCCTCAACTCCTTCTTCTTAGCCACTACTACCTTATGCAATGCATTTAATTAATCATATAAATATTGAATTTATTTGAACTTAACATTTTTCTCCATAAGTTTAACAATAGTGATCTGGGCCTATGTATTCATTTATTTCATCTTTTTTTACAACACCTCAATAAGATTATTCCATTTATTTGATAAATCGATTCAATACTGAACATTTTCAACCATTTTCTTACTTTATTCTATGGCTCTATGTCATTACACCGTTGTAATATTAACCTCACCAACCAATGACCTCACATGAACCATAATTATTTGTTGTTTCTAACTTCCCTAGGCATACGCATGGTCCAATTTCTCTTGTAACTCACCTTCCCATTGATGTAATTTCCACCATTACACACACACACAAACTCTAAAAATTATTTAGGTCAAAAATGTATATTGTTTTCTAATAGTTTTGGGTCAACCTAATGCCATTATAGCCACACACTCTCTAACTATACTTGAATAACTTTTACTGCATCCTCTACCCACTATTAATCTTTCCTTTCATTTTCTCATTCTTAGGTGACCTCTATAAGCTATACTTGATGGTTCTGATGAGTGGCATATAGTTATTCATTCACATTATCTACTCTATAAATCTATTTCTCAACCTCATCTATGACCAACCTAACCATACATATGATACTAGTGGTAGACTAGGCCTATTTCTCTAAATATTGGGTGTCTTAGCTCATCAATAATAACCAAATTATTATTTTCTACTAGCAATAAAGGGTTTTTAGTAAAATGTAATTTCAAATTCCACCTTTATTTTCTTCTTGGATAAGTAATTTTCCTTCATAACTCACTTCTAGGTGGTATTTATAAAATATCAAACCATATCTATGTCATCTTGGAAAATACACAACATCACTTTGTAGTGTACAGGGTCTTGCATGCATTTCTCAAGTTGTTCCATTCTGGATAAGATGTCTAATGGTGATAATGTAAGAGTATTTATACTTGAGAAAATTCCATGCATATTCTATTATTTTCCCTCCCCCATTGTCTCAACATCTTGCACTCCTATATCCCCTAAACATTCACTAGGACCCTGCAACTCTTGTGGTGGTTCATCTCCAACTCCACTTGAGCCTAACAAAAAATCAACTATCTCTATAACTTAGTCCTCAATTATCCTCCTAGCATTTGTGTTTTCTATAGCATGAGGTTGTAGAAAAAGTTCCCTTTTCTTGCTACAATTATTTCCTTACAAGTGAGAAGGTTGTATGTATTACTTTATCCTTTATCAAGATTCCAAGGACATGAAATATAGAATAATGTGGATCATTCTCAATAGTCATATAGATGTTTCAAAACTATTTTTTTTAGTATCCTTGGTTGGAATTCATTGTTTTCTCAATAAATATGATTTTTTTATCAGATCCTACAAAGACATGTCTAAGATCATTGGTTGTTGGGATTGTTTTACTCTCTATTGCAACATATTCTCTAATCCAAGCTTTATTGGTTGAATAGAAATTGTAGTGGGAAATTAACCCAATGGGTTTGCTCCTTTGTTTATTTTTTCTATCACAACTTTTAAAAATATAGTCATCCATCTCAGACATTCCTTCAAATGCTTCCTAGAAAAACTGGTTTAGTTTAAATGGGTTACATCAGTATAATCATTAATGTAGGTGACAAAGACTAGTTTAGTTACTCTTCAAGCTCAAAATCATAATTCAATCTAACCTACTTTATCCATATTCCCTTAGTATAAATTTTAGATAGTATTTATGTTATCTCGTTTCGATGTCCTTGGCTTCTTCACTCTTCAGCATGAATAGACCTAATTATAAAAAAAAAATTATGTTGAATAATATGGTTAGCATGTGGCTTAAAAATTGCTAGATTCATACCTTCTCAACCACACAAATTTATTATTCCTTTATATTTTGAATCAAATTTTTCTTGCATGCACATTCAGTAATGCCTATGGAATCCTTAGGACCTTGTTAATGGCATTGATAACGCATTCATATGACTTAGAAAACGTTTCCTCATTAAATGTTATGTTTTGTGCATCCTTGAAATTCTTCCATGGATCATATTGCAAGGAATGAATCATTCCATTTGAATTAGATGCAACTCATGACTATGTGGCACTTCTCATTTCCACATACCATAAATGTGACTAACTATTATCGAAAAATGAAATATTTGTTGAATGCATGGCATTGGTACAGGTTTATAGAAATTCAAATTTCTTCAGAAACTTGCACTAGATGACTTATTTCCTTGACTACATATAGCTTCCATTGAAAGTTTATCCAAGGTTCACTCACCCTTGGCATACTTTCACATAATTTAAAAACTTATTAAATAGCATGCAAAATAGAACAATTATAATTAATCAAACTAAATATTGCTTCATGATCCAATCTCTTCATGTAATAGCATTATTAGAGCTTGGTCTCCCCTTTATGTATGACATGCTTTCCCGTACGCTGCAATGCATTAGTCAAATCTCCATTTTCCATGGAAAAACTAATTAATACTTGGATGTCTTTTAAATGGATGGAATATGCTCTATATAAATAGAGAGAATTCCTAAGTGCTTAGATGATAAAGAAATTTGTGCACTTCATCATTTCCCATTAGTGCTAAACACCAATAGGTCAACTTTGTTGGAAAGGGTTGATATCCATAGTGGCTTAGATGAAGGATTCCAAATTGTTGTAATTTCCCTAGACTTTAGTGGAAATTGATCTATGTTGATTAAAAGTTTCATACTATGGAAGAGGCCCACATCTAATAAATTATTATTTACTAATCTAGTCTTCTCCATTTTTCCCGTAAAATCTCTTATGGTTTCTACTCAACGTTCATACAACTCAACAAAATGAGTTCACATCTAAGAAATAATTGTTTACTAATCTAATATTGTCCACCTTTCCATTAAAATTTCTTATGATTTCCACCCAATTTTCATAGAACTCAATGGATCAACTTCTTTTATTCTCAAATATTCCATTTTACTACTAGATATCTTTCCCATTGCTACAAAATATTTTTGGTAGACAAATAGAATTGGAGGTCAAGCAAGGGAAACAATGAAAAATATTAGGCATTTATTTAACAATTATATGCTATAACATGATTGATTGATAAGAATATAAACAGAAAGTGAAAAACTAATGAAATATAGGAATACTTAAGGGATCTTATTGCAGTCATGGCTAATAGTGACAAGAAAAATCTGTCCAAGCATGTAAAACATCACCCACTTTATATTTCATAGATTTTTTTTCCCAACATAAACTTTAATAATCTAACAACCGATAAGGTTTCTTATTAACACTTTACCCTTAACCACTGAAACTCTTTGTTAACTACAAGAAACCTTAACTATCACACCTCATTTGGTGGACCAAACATCCATGGACCAATTTTTTATGAACCCTAAATATTCTACGATTTACACAGCTATAATGACGCTTCTCTTTCAAATTGACCTAAGGAATTTCTACCTAACATCAAAGAGTCATCCATAACTTAGTTCATCACTCATTGAAATAAAATAAGTGGGTCCCCTAACCTGAAACTCTAGTGAGAATTGGACTAAAATACTTATAAGAGAAAATCCTACATACAATGAGGAAAAAAAAACCTAATTCACTCAAATATGTTTGCAAAACATATTAAAAAGAGAAAAAGAGAAAAAAGGAAAAATAAAATTGACCTGCGATACCTCACTTTCATTCGTAAGAGTTCCATTCACCCATTCCAATTTGAGAATTGCATGAATATGGACTAATCAAATTGCTTGGGATATTTAATTTCCACAACTATAAAGGATCCCAACTAGTGAATTTATATATTTCTATGTTTATTAAAATATTTAATATCAAATAATATAAAAATATATCATTTAGAAAAAGTAATAATCTTGATATGGTTGTCATGCCACATTTTTTTTCTTCCCTTGTATACTAAATGGTAAAAATAACCATGAATTTTGAATCTTACAACTCCATCAATTATGTCAATCATTTTGTAAGTGATTATTCATATGACATATCAATGGCATGAGAAATATAAAGGAAAGGTATAAAAAACTTGGCATAACAAAATAATTTTCAACCATACACCAACTAAGAAGTCTCTAGTCATGCACCTTCTTGGTAATGGTCATATTCTCCCATAAAACTATTACAACTCTTTCATCCCAATAATTTCTATTTGTGGAACATGATTTAGTCTATAATTTCTCCAAATTATTAGTAAATGCAGTAAAGGCCCCATTGGCATATCGATGATATGAATAATTTTGGTTGTATTGTATAAGGAACTCCTTTTACAAGGTAACAATAGTAGTTCTTAGAAAATTCATACATTTTTCATTGATCAAACCACTTATACATCCAAACTTTGTAATAATATTTTCAATTATGAATGAAAATATGGTATTAGTAGATGAATCTCACACAAGTGTAACTTTTTCCCATCTAGTTAGATAATCCATTGCATCAATAACATAACACATTGCAGAATAGTGAGTAGGATATTTGGTAGGTTTAATGAATTCAATAATCCATTTTTCAAAATGGATTGAATTGGTAAATCATCTCTCTTATAATGATAACCTATTTTATAGGGAACATTACAAGCTATGGCATACTATTTAGAATTCTTAATGATAATGGGAAATCAGAAACCAACTTTTAACACCTTGCAAGCTCGATCTTTGCCTAAAGCATGCCCTCTTGCAACTCCCTGATGAAATTCCCATAAAATATGTTTTTTTCATGCTCCATTATGTGATGTTTAAAAATAACATCAATACCCAACACGTACAAATTTCCTACAATCAACTAGTAATTGAAAACTCTAACCACTAATTATTATTTATGGGTTATGAAATAATCATATGGGGTAGTGCTAGTGGCTAAAAACAAGACAATCCTAATATATAGTCAACGAATACCTCTAATTTAAACAATATTTTGTTTGGTATCTAGTCCTTCGCAACACCACATGATTCTTTAGACTACAACCTAAAAAGGTTATCAAGAATTATATTATGTGTTTTTACGTTTAACCATAACTTCAAAGGAAAATTCCTTAATCAAAAGAAACCATTTGAAAATATTATGGTCTAACACATTCTTATTCACCAAATATTTTAGAGTTATCAATATAGAACTTAAATTCCCTCCTAAACGGTAATGCCTAAGCCTCCATCAATGATAAACCATAGATAATCGCTCATGTTTAGTGGCTTTATAGTTGTACTTATCCTATGAATATTCAAACTTGCAAAGTATAATAAGTGGTCTAAATACCCTTCCCCTAGCTGTCCTAGAAAAACTCATAATATTGTCCCTAAAGCATATACATGTACACCAAATTCCACATTATAAATAACAAACACTAAAACCAAGGTACTTTCAAAATTTTCCTTTAGTGGATTGAAAATTACTTCATATTTTAGAGTCCATAAGAGAAACATAGCCTTCTTCAATAACTTCTTAGTTCTATAATTGAAGGATAGTGGTGAATAAATTGTCTATAGTATCCTATATATAAAAAAATATATTGTAAATACTTCATCGTAACTAAGCTAGGTAAATTCACAATGATGACAATCATGATGGTGAGATAAGAAATATTTTGGGGCCTTTAGATCTAAAATTATGAAGGGAATGAAATGATATATAGATTTATAACAAAATAACAAATATACTGTGCAACTTGAATTCAATTAATAAATATAAAATGTGAAATCTATATACACGTAGAATGAAAAAAAACTAGCTCGAACAATGGTAGCTTATCTTTGAGAAAAAAAATTGATAACTACGGGCCTTCACCAAACTATATTACAATGAGTCTTAGAGGCATTTTTATCATAAATAAGTAGTGATAAACCATAAACATCCAGTAACCTAACCCTATGAGATGAATCACTAATGGCTTCTGGGACCCAATGGCGTAAGTTGGAATGTAAACTTCCTAGGGTCATATCTTTGGCATACAATTGCTATTTGGCATGCATGATAGCCCATTGGAAAGGTATATCCAAGAAGAAAATTTTCAAACTACTATCATCAACCTATTTCCCAAAAAGCACTATTTAAGGCATCAAAACAACTTCGAAATTTTGGGACCTAAAAATTTCCAAAATAGAAAAAATGAGTTGTGAGCCAGTGGAATAGGTGGGTGGCCACCATCCACCTAGATTTGTCCTCCCCCCTAGGAAGCAATGGCCTCCATTTCATTGAGTAACTCCATGATATGGGAAAAACTTTACTGAACTTGGCCCGTGGTGAGTCTCTTGCCTTGGTGTAGGAGTTGAACTACTTTGAAAATCTGATATAGCTAGATCCTTTGTTGGAAAGTGCTCTTAATTTGCGTGTCCGTGATTTGATGAATTGTGGCATGCTCAATGCAATCTAGGTTTATCCCTATCAATTTTGGTTTCTCTATGATTTCTAATGTGTCCAACAATGGTGGAAAATATGTTCAAAGGTTTTCTAATTTCCCACTGTTCTATGTTGTTATAATCACTTTAGCCCAATTCTTAACTTCAATTAGAAATCAAATCAATCTTCTATAAATAAATAACATGCGTATATATAATAGTGAATGCAATGTACAATAGAAGGAAATTACTAGAAATAACAAGAGACACTAGGAACCTTCAAAGACCAAGGAAAAACACCACAAAGGGAAAGACCCTTTAAAATTATTCTTCTTATAATATTGTCATAAAATGTTCAGCAAAGAGAATACAATGTTCCAATTCATCAATCAAGAGTCAAATTCAATCCTTTGACTATCCAACAAAACCAACCAAACAATATCTAGGAGATGATCCCAATAGACAAATATGATCAAAGTCAAAGTCTCCAAAACTAATCAAAGTATACAGTCAACATTATTTTAAGTGAAAACTGCTAGGAAATAGTGACAAACATTTCAGTTGTAGCCCTCCAGCTGCAAGGAGAACCCTATCAACCTAGCAGTTGTACCGAAAATTTCTTTGATCAACCCTTCCAACTCTAACTTAATTTCTTCTCCTCACACGTGTGAGCTTGGGCCCTACATGTATGAAACCATCCAAAGAAGGGAGAGAGGAATATGCTTGAAATTTTATGTCTAGAAGAGGTGGACTTGTCTTGTATTTATATGCTTCGAAGGGGTGCCTAATTTTTCTTTAAATTCAACCTATAATTTTGCACACATGTGGGTTTTCACCTTAAAAACACATTTTTCCTCAACCAAATTAAATTATTCCAAGGGATAGGAGGGGTTTTTCTTGATGATGAAGGTTATCCAAAGGAGGGAATTTGTCTTTGAGATGTAAAATTTACACTCCCTTTTATCTTGGGAGAAATTACCTATTGCAACATATGTCCTATCTCAAATATCTCATCAATGTCAATTCAATTGTCATCATTGCTCATCTCTGCTCATCTCTATTTATTTTTGAACACTCTCAAATCTAAAAGAAGAAGAATTTGACATCATAGGGGAGCTAAAGCTACCACCCTATATCAATAGGTGAGATCTACTTACCGTAAGGGAAAGGATAACACTTTTTCCTATTGACCTAGGACAATAGGCAAGATCTACTAAATGATCACACTCCTATTTTTTAGTGAGAATATGTGATATCAAATTGAGGATCACACTTTGTCCTATTGTTTGCTAATCCTCCATTGAGACCCTTAAGAGTTAAGTGGTAGAAATCTTGGATCCAATATTTGAGAGAGACTGACTTACCACATGTGTAAGGATACACACCCTATCTCAAGTGACCTCAATGCATTGGCCATATGGGGAGGTCCAATCCCACCAATCCCAACTTGTGGGAAAGATACCAATTGGGGTATACTCTGTCAAAATGATAATAAGCAAGATCAAACTACCATAGGGTAAGGATTCACACCCTATCCTTGTTGGCTCGATTGGGCTTGACCCAAGTTTGAATTTGTACTTTGCACCAAGAAAACCCCAAACACTGGCCCTTTCGGCAATGATCTACAAGCAGATCAAAGTCTCACCTGAGGTGGCTATGGGTGGTTGTAGAACCAGGTTTCTTCAGCATTGAGGGACTATGCAAGGTGGATTTACTTTTCTTTTCTATATTTAATCGATATTCTAACTTACAAGAAACTACTAAGTGGTTCAACTTACTTAATTACTTCACATTATTAAGATAAACATAAACATATTCAACATAAGATAAACTGTGCTATAATTAATTCACATAAACAAATAAACACAACACATAAAGACACAAAATATGTTCCAAAACTTCTTATTATCTATTATGATAAGTCTCTTTAGTACATTCCATTCTTCAACCTACACGCAAAGCTGCAGGTGGTCTATGCACAAAGATGTAGACTCCTCAAGGCCTCCACACAGAGTTATGGAGCCTTCCCTTAGGCAAAAAAGCAAACTAAAATAGATATCTCAAGTTCTTTTTCTCATCAAATATTACATCAATCTGATTCTACAACTTCGACACAACGTTACATCGCTTTATTTAGCTTTACATCAATACAATATCATGTTCCACATACCATGGGAAAAAAAAATAATAGACTAAAACCCGATACTCATTACAAAATGAGGGGCTTCGACCCACCCTGAAGCTGCGAAACACCACGCGGTAGATATAGCTTCACAGTACCGCTCACTCCGCTCCACAAGTTGCAGAGTCTCTTGACCAAAATTTGAGCAAGTTGGAATGTGCCCAACATGACCTCAACACTCATAGAGAACTATGTTATTTCATGAAAAGATTAAATGATAACCACATGCATAAAAGGAAAAGTAGCCAAGCTTCCTGAAAAGAATGTGTGATTTTTATTTTAATAGTTTTTTTATTAAATAATACATGCTTAATGAACAAAGTTAATAATTATTTTTCCAAGTTTTCTTGAGAAATAAATGCTTATCTGCATGAAAGGAAAAGTTATTGTGTTAGATTTTCTCAGAAAATAAATATGCACTTGAATATACAAAAGGAACAATGTTGGCTTTATATCCATTGGAAAGAAACCACACGTAAAACCTGCACACAAAAATATGAAATAAATCATGATATTTTTCATGAAAGGAGTGCATGTTAACTTTTATTATGAAAAGAGAGAAAATAGGTCATTTCATTAACGAAAAGTTTGGCAAGAAATTATGAGAGAAAAAAAGATTATTAATTTCCTTGGAGATATTAGCATGAATCTTATAGACTCTTAATAGGAATATGTGCACAATAATAATATCCATTATATTGGAATCCTTGAAAAAAAATTCTATGTTAATTCTTGAAAAAAAATATTAAAGTGAAATTTCTTTGTGCCATACATTATCAGATTCTTGGAAAAGAGAAAAATTAATTAGATTAAATTTCTTGGTACGGTTTTCATGAATCTATATGCATATATTACCCATAGTGTTTATTTAAATACTACAAGGGTTTGAGTGCAAAAAGGCTTGCATAGGACTTTTGTGAATGAATTTATGAAAAATAGAGATTGTTTTCTTAAAATATGCATATGAACCTCGTTCATACAAGAATAAGAATGCAGGTTTGTTTCTTTAAAAGATTATGTGCATTGAAGTAAGGGTCATTGTGTTAGAAAAAAACACATGTTGCATGCACAAAAGGGTAGTCGTTGTGTCATAGAAAATATGTTTTTATGTGTAGATAAAGAAATTTATCATGTTAATTTTCTTGAAAAGAATAATCTCTTAAAAAGATTGTGTGTCTAGATGAATTGTGTTAATTTCTTGATTTAGGTGCAAAAAATGTTAAGTTGACCTTGTTATTATTGTCTGGGTTTTATGCATAAAATATGGTTATCTATGGCAATATCTTAAAGAGGGAAGCATGAGAAACTTGCATGTAGAAAGATAGAAAAGCACAATTATATTAACTTCCTTTTGAAAAAGAAGTATGTATTTGTTACATGAAAATAATAGTTAATGATGGTATAATTCTAGAGAAGAGTATATGTGTTGCATGCATTAAAGAATATCTATTATGATAAGCTCTTACATGCACAAAGAATAGCCATTTTGTTATAGAGATATGTTCTTTACATGTATAGAAGAGGTATTGAGCTATATTTCCTTGGAAAAAAATATATGTGATTAATTTTATGCTGTCATAACTATTATGTTAGCTTATTTTGGAATAAGATCATGTATATGCATGCGATATTTATATTAGTTTTCATTAGAAAGAATATACATTTATATGTGGTAAATGATAGCATGTTGTGTTAGCCTACATTGGAAAATATTATATGGGAAAGAAGATGAATTACATAGGCAAAAAGCATAGTAATATGTTGGTTTCCTTGGAATATATATTGGTAATGTTGGTATAAACTTTGGAAAAGAAGACATGAATTTGTATGCCTTATTGCATTAGTTTTATGGAAAAGAAAACATGTTTTTGCATGCCCTATTATGCTATATTTCCTCAAAAAGGAAACATGTGTTTGCATGCTCTATTGTGTTAAGCATTCTTTTGGGAATATTATTTTGGAAAATATATGCAATTGCATGCATAGAAACAACATTCGTTGTGTTAGATTTCTTTAGATATTTTCATGCACCTAAATTAATAGCTGAAGAGTTAGTTATTTTGATAAATTTTATGTAATTTGCATGGCTGAAAATCATAACTGATGTATTATTTTCTTTAAAGGAATGTCGGGAAAGTTGTAGCGATTTGTCTTGTAAGAACGCGTGCTTATGCGAGGGAAATATTAATTAATGTGGTATTTATTTTATAGACTTGATTTGATGGTTACATGCCTATAACTAGCACATATCCGATGTCGTTAACAGAAGAATGTCACGATATTTTGTTTGTAATTTATGAATGTACATGAATATATGGTGAAGCATCACTATTATAGATTTATGGATTGGTTGATTAATACTTTATGTAATCATGATATCAACGTATGTTGGAGATAACAATGGCGGGAAATGATGGTGATTTGTGCAAGGGATAGAGTTGTGGTTAACATGGTGGTCGGTAAAGAATTATTAGTCTATGCAGATGAGTGTGAGCTGCAAGATGGTCCACTGAAGGAACAACCAAGAAACAAAAATATAAAGATTTAAGATTTGTGGGTAAACGATATCATGATGATTGTAATAGATTCAAGATATAAATTTTTTATTTAAATGAAATTTCCTTGTAATATTTTATGACAATGCTTAATGAATGGAATCCTTTATAAGCCATTGAGTGAGGGGTGAGGACCCTCACTAGTGTTTAATAATAAAATTAAACGTTTGTTGGTTTTCACTCTACAAGGTTTCTAGGTTATCGGTGTCTAATGTCGTGGTTACATGTTTTGTTGCTTTTATGTTGTGAATTATTTTCATGAGAATATGTTTATAATATCAAGTGCATGATTAACTAATCTAGTTAAAGGAATAATGAAAATGATGCCACATTACATCAGAAATTTTATGTCAGTATGTGACAATAATGGTTATTAATGGTTATGTAGCTTACTATTCCTATACTAAAGGTACTCTATGTAATGATGAGAATTTTATCTAATTATTAATGAGGAATATGGATTAGTAATTTGGATAGCTACCTCTGTGTAAATTGTGCAAAAATATTTCTAACTCCATGCATTTTCATGCGAGGTTACTGGGGTATGTTACAAGTGGTATCAAATCTTAAGGTTGCAGCATTGGCGCCTTTGGGAATTTTTAAGCAAAAATAAATTGGGCTATGTTGCTAATGGGCATAAACTGAGGTATGAGTCTAACAAACTACATATCGATATATGCAGTAGACTACTTTTGACATAATATGTGTGATTCATGTTTATAACTACATTGAGTGAAGTAATAAAAGTTTCTACAAAAATGTGATCATAAAATTTTAATATCGATGAGGATAAAGAATAATAAAACCTTTATTAAACGCATGAATAATCTTGAACACTCACTAAGGAAAGTGAGAATCAACTACCAACCTTTGGAAATATGAAAGTATTAATGATAAATTTAATGAACATTAATAAAATTACAATGCACTACTGATAAAGAATAAATGCACAAATGAAAAATATGGGGAATGTCCTTGAATAGGATGATAGATTGTTTTAAAAGAACATTGGAAGAACCCCTTTAGATGTTAACAATAAACAATGAGTCAATTTGTGATACTTAACTATAATAGATAGTTGTTGATTGAGTCTTGTCATGGTTGCATTAAGATGGTTGGTAACATTGATTAGTTAGTGTTGCATGGCTAACTATTAAAAATTATAACCATGAATTTCTTTTGATTAAAGCTTATTGTAATTTGTAAACGAGTGATTATGGTAGCACTTCATGTGCTGGTATGTTGTTAACAATACACTATGGGAAATTGGAAATGTTGGATTTTTACCCTATCTATTGTTCAAATTTACACATTAAATAATATATGTATATACCTTTATGCATGCTAGTATTTTATGCATGAAACTAAAATTATTGCGAAAGTGAATACTTATTTATGGCTAATGTTGTTGATGGGATTAAGTAGGGATAGCTTAATGGAAATAAGAAAACCTGTGAAGGTAAAATGCTTCATAAATGAGAAATTATAATGTTATGACATGCATGATTGCGTTATTTGGAAAATAAGAATGTATACAACATGTATGTCAATTAAGTTTCCTTTAAATCTAGATATTGTGGACCCATCATGAGGGTCAAGTATAAATGCATGGTGTACATAAATGTTTGTTCTCTTTTAATGATAATATGCATATGGTGCGTTATGTAAATTACTATGGGAAAGAGTGCTAAAATATAACTTTACATGCAAGACATTCATGGACAGTTGTGAAAGGCCAAGAGGCCTTGGGTTGATGGAAATTGCCTACCCAAAGGGGTTGATGGGGCTTTTCTTCTCAGATTTCCTCTACCTGAAGATAATATGATCTCAATAAGGGAAAATAGTTGGCCAATCTGGTAAGAGGGGAAAAAGCCTAAGGTAACTCTGGTTATTTGGAGCCTGTTGGAGGAGGTGCAAAAATTCCTCATAGACGGGACGATGTCGGAGAAATAGGCAAGATGTTTCCAAGAGGAATCCTATATTGCAACTTGTGTAGTCATTGGAATTCTTGAGCTAGTTAGGTAATGGAATTCTAGAATGGACCCAGTATGGTATTTGTTAGAGAACTATATGGATGTGAAAATGACTCGTTCTGGTTGCAGAAACTAGCTCCCATTGGTTGGGACGTGCATTCGTTTCCCATTATGTTTATCATAGCGAAACAAGTTAACTAATCAATTATGTGTTGTATTAAAATGGATTTTCTATATGATTGTGTAAATATTTTATGCACATCTTGACAGGAAAGGAGCATAGTACTTGAAAAGGAATATCTGGAATTATAATTTCATTTATTGTATTAATAATATTTTGAAAGTATTAGCATGGGCTAAGACAATATGCACTTAATGATTTTATTAATCATTTCAATGATTAGAGAGCATTAGGTTCTCTTTGAGTACTTATAGAAGTATTGTGTGGATGTCGTTAGCGGTATATAGGACAAGTATGCACATAGTGTAGTGATTGGTCATTTTGATTATTAGAGGATTGGTTTTCTCTGGGTACTTGAGGAAATACTGTGGTTAAATATAGACTTATATTGCATAATTAAATGATAGTTAAAATTATTTATTTGATTGAAAATTTTGCTACTAATGTGATTATGTTTGGTTTGTTAGTCGTACATTACAGGTATTTTCCATGGATTTTTTATGGGTTTTCAAACCATTGGAGCGCTTGTGTAAAACTTACCATGACTTCTAAGACTAATTGGTAAGTAACGGTAGGTTGGTATAGAAATTATGTTTTGCTTCTATGAATTTGAATAATGACCAAGTGATGGAAAGTTGAATTTTTATATTTTCATACCCATAAATGCTTATGACTATTGAATTTTCTTATGTAATAAAAGTTTTTTTTTTTGTACTGGTATTTCTTAAAATAAAATCCTTCATTTAAAAGGGGAAGGATCCCCTTTTGGGTGGTTTATATTTTTAAATCATGATTAACAGTTAAAGTTCCAGTGAGAGAAGAACATCGAGGATGATGTTCACTATAAGGGAAAGAGTATGTAATATCGCTACAATACAAACTCTTTTAAATTCATATGTTTATAAAACAAATATATTATTATTGTAATATATGACTAAAATTTTCATTAAGATTTCGTTAATGTGGGATGGTTTAAAATGCTAGATTCTTCTTGGGAAATATCAAGAATTAGTTACAATCTACTTTTAACGCTCGTAAAACTGAATGTAAGTAAGGTATGAGAACATGAGAATGAAAATGGAGTTTCACAGGGAAAAAAAAAAAACCTTATATGAACGAGAAAACTTGCAAATGAATTTGCAGAAACATTGTGAGAAAAGAATTGGATATGGAGGTGGAAGAATTTGAAAACAAAGGAAATATTCTTCAAACAAAATATAAGTGTTCATTGTATTGAAATCTTAAAAGATTTCATGGCTAAATTAATCATGTGAAATTGCATTATTTATTTGAATAGAAGTTGAGTCAACATGGTTTTTGTCTTAAAATATCTTCCCGTCTTTTTTTATGGATAAAGATGGGTTAGAAATATAAAAAAACTTGCATATATAAATATATAGAATTGTGTGAGTTCATGGAAAATATTAAATGAGAATAATTTGCATAAAAGGAAAAGTAGCCAAGATTCCTGAAAAGACTGCGTGATTTTACTTTTAATGTTTTTTTTTAAGGAATACATGCTTAATGCACAAAGTTATTAATTATTTTTCCAAGTTTTCTGAGAAATACACACTTGCATGTATAGAAGGAACAACTTTTGCTTTAGATTTCTTGGAAAGAAAACACACAGTGAAACCTGCACACAAAAGTATTAAAGAAATCATGACATTTTTCAAGAAATAAATGTATGTGAACTTCTCTTATGAAAAGAGAGAAAATAATGTATTTCATTAAATAACAGATTGCCAAGAAATTATGAGAGAATTAGATTATTAATTTCCTTGGATATATTAACATGAATCCTATAGAATCTTAATAAGAACATGTGCACATTAATAATTTCCATTATATTGGAATTATTGAAATAAATTTCTATGTCAATTCTTGAAAAGAAAATATTAAAGTGAAATTTCTTTGTGTCATACATTATCAAATTCTTGGAAAAGAGAAAAATTAATTAGATTAACTTTCTTGGAAGGGTTTTCATGAATATGTATGCATATATTGCCCATATTTTTTATTTAAAGACTACAATGATTTGAGTGCAAAAATACTTGCATAGGATTTTTGGGCATGAATTGATGAAAATAAAGATTGTTTTCTTAAAATATACATATGAATTTGTTCATACAAGAACAAGAATGCATACTTGTTTCTTGAAAATATTATGTGCATTGAAGTAAGGGTCACCGTGTTAGAAAAAAAAACTCATGTTTCTTGCACAAAAGGGAAGTCATTGTGATATATAAATATGCTTTTGTGTGTAGCTTAAGAAATTTATCATGTTAATTTTATTGAAAATAATAATCTCTTAAAAATATTGTGTGGTTAGATGAATTGTGTTAATTTCTTTATTTAGGTGCAAAAAAGGTTAAGTTAAACTTATTATTGATGCCTGGGTTTTATGCATAAAACATGGTGATCTATGGTAATTTCTTGAAGAGGGAAGCATGAGAAACTTGCATGTAGAAAGATATAAAAACAAGGTTATATTAACTTCCTTTTGAAAAAAAAGTATGTATTTGTTACATGAAAATAATACTATAATGATGGTATAATCCTAGAGAAGAGAATATGTGTTGCATTTAAAGAAGAGCTATTATGATATGTCTAGATTCAACAAGATGATGATCCTAGTGAAAATTAAACACCTACACTAGGTGGGGCCAGAAGGCTATTTTTAGGTGTATATCTATTTTTAGAATGGTGAGAAAATTATATTTATAGATGAGGTTCTATTTTTAGATGCATGTGCGAAGTCTATTTATTGACTGCATGTCTAAATATAGAATGCATGTCCATTATTATTATCTCTTAATAATAATTGGACAATAAATAGTAATCTATTCTCTTGAAGCACTTGATTTCAGTTAACTGAAGTGGCAAAATAGTTAGCTAAAGGAATTTCGAGTTATAAGGTTGGTTGGTGGGACATGCAAGTGGACTTAGTTGTAATTGAGTGATTCAAAGTTGTAGTAGAGTTGGATGTGTAGTTATGTGAGTTGTAAAGTAGTTTAACTCAGTTAAGTGAGTTAAACTCAGTTGTGCTAGTTGTAACTAGTTGTAACTAAAGATACACTAGTGAGAGATCACTGAATTAATTATTTAATTAATTCACAAGCAGTGGTCTCACATGCAGCTGAAGATTTACTACTATTAACTACATGCATGTCAGATCCAGTGGAGACCTAGTTGAGATAGGTGAAAGGGACAGTTTGACTATCAGTTGTGACATTAGTGGGTGCACTCATGCAAACACACACACATTGGAGATTCCAATGAGGATTGATCAGTCAAGTCAAGGTTGGATCTCATTCATTCAGGGATTGTGATCAGCAAGTATTGCGCAGTGGAGGCATGTTGTCAGGAGGCAGTAAATTGGCACATGTATTCACCAATTTTTATATGACAGTGTGAGATGTTTCTATATTGTACTAAGAGTTCTTGGATTAAAGTTTTGTATGAGATTGTTTCATGATCCATGATATATACATAATATATGATAGTGGGGTTTTTAGCTTTATGATTTCCCGGTAAAAACATTTGTGTTATGTGTGTTTGATCTTTCTTCATGTGTTTGCAATTAGCGACCATGTTTTAAATTTCCGCAAAGATTTTTGATGAAGTGATTCTGTATTTAACAGTGGCATATAATTTTTAGATTAGGAGAATCCAGGCAATACATAATTTGTATTAAAATTTCTACATGGTATCGGAGCAAAGAAGATTGCAATTTTGAAGCAGTAGCTGAGTTTGTTGGTGGAAACAATTCGAAATTGCTACAAGAATTTCTTGGTGCGACAATTAAGTAAACATCAAAATGGATTTCAATGGCTTGCGACTAGAGTATGCACTCGAGGGTAGCTCGAACTACATTTTCTGGAAGGATAGGATGGAGGTGGTGCTTGAAGATAATGGCTTGAAGGAATTCATCGACAGTGATCACTACAAGGAAAAGACCCTCTAGCAGATGTTTTTGAGGAACCCCTTATAAAAATACACCAGACAACTGCTTCTAGCGGAGGTTCCTAGAGGAGGTTTGTGGGCAGAGGTTTTTGCAGATGTATTTCGTCCGGTGCTCTTATCACCGAAAAACACACCGGTGCGTTCAAGACGACATAGCACCGGTGCGGTTAAAAATTTGGCACACTGAACACCGTGCGCTCCGTACACACATGCCCGATGCATTGTAATTATGTAGAGTACTGGTACTTTACATAAATTTCGCACCAGTGTGGAATCAAGAAAATGCACCGGGGCGTCCATAAAACACGTGCACCTGTAGATGGTTAAATAACAAAAATAAGGGCAAAAACACTGCATAAAATATTGGCACACCGGAAACCGTGTGCTTCGTACACACTCGCCCGATGCCTTTTATTAAGGAACAACACCAGTGCTTGTCAACTCGTCGGCACCAGTGTCTCATAAAAAGCGTGTGGAACAGAAACCGCCCGGGGCAGAATTAGTGAAACGCACCAGGGCCTCATAAATTCTGTGCAACGGAAAAGGGTTTAAAAAACAAAATTATGCCCAAAAAACCGCACAAATCATTAGTTTAACGGAAAACGTTCCCGGTGCATCTTATTATTGTAGAGCACCAGTGCGTTACTTCTAAGCCGCCCCGGTGTCTCATAAAAAGCGCGTGGAACAGAAACTGCCCAGTGCGGAATTACTGAAACGCACTGGGGCTCCAGTAATACCGCGCACTGGAAAAGGGTTAAAAAAAAAAAAATTATGCCCAAAAAACCACAAAAATCATTGGTTCACCAGACAATGTTCCCGGTGCATCTTATTACTGTAGAGAACCGATGCGTTACTTCTAAGCCACCCCGGTGTCTCATAAAAAGCGCGCGGAACAGAAACCACTAGGTGCGGAATTACTGAAATGCACTGGGGCTCTAGTAATACTGCGCACTGGAAAAGGGTTAAAAAAAACAAAATTATGGCCAAAAAATCGCAGAAATCATTGGTTCACTGGACAACATTCCCAGTGCATCTTATTACTGTAGAGCACCGGTGCTTTACCGCTAAGCTGCCCCGGTGTCTCATAAAAAGCGTGCAGAACATAAACCGACCGGTGCGGAATGACTGAAACGCACCCGGGGCCCATTAATGTCGTGCACCGAAAAAGGGTTAAAATAAACAAAATTATGGCCAAAAAACTGCACAAATCATTGGTTCACCGGAAAATGTGCCCAGTGTGTCTGATTACTATAGAGCACCGATGCGTCACCATAAGGCCACCCTGGTGCCTCCTAAATCCGCGCAAAAACAGAAACCACCTGGGGCGACATAATGAAAATGCACTGGTACGCCAATAGAAATCCCGCGCATCGAATCAAGGTTAAATAAAAAAAATTATGACAAAAAAACCGCATTTTTCACTTTTGTCAGTGCTACAGAGCTCTCAAGCGCCGGTGCAAGTTATCCTTGTTTGAGCCGCACTGACATCCGTGCTCCCATTGCACTTATTGCACGCACTGCTGCTGTGCATTGCCACCAATCTCCAGCTTGGATTTTATAAAACAGTGGACACATTTTATTTTGCAAATTGTACAGCCAATATGCCTCCTCGACGGGTAAATGTACTGGTATTTTTCTTGTTTTTCCATAATTAAACCTTTTAGCAGATTAGAATTTTAAAAAACCTTAAAATTAACCATTAAAATAAAAATAAAAATTGTCGCACGATGCACTCGAGTTGTTCGGCTCGCACCCGTTTGCGGTGCTTCCTGTAAATTTACAGGCCAAACCACAACCGATGCTGACGATATCTGCACCAGTTCCAGCGCAGTACCGCGTGACGCACCATGTTATTTTAATTTTTTTTTAAAAGTGTGGTGCAGTCAGTTACCATGCCGCACCATTCAAAATGGTGTATTGCGGAAACTTGGTGCGTTGATGGACTAACCAGCCCTAGGGCGGGTAATGTTTTCAGTGCACCGGAACCGAAATTCGACATTGTCAACGGTTCGGGCTAGTAAACCGATGCTAAGGGCATCCGCACCGATTTCGGGGTGGATACCACAAGCGCATCGTGTTATTTAAATTTATTTAAAAAGAGCAGTGCGATCGGCTACTTGGCTGCACCATTGACCTAGTTCAATTGTGGTGGAGTGGTGCGTTGACTGAGATAACCGCCCCGGGCCGACTATTTTTGTCAGTACACAACTTACCGTATTTGGCCTAGGTCAACGGTGCAACATCTTAAAATACTGCACCGACGAGTATGTACGGTAGAAGGAGGGCAGTGTAATGACTTAGTTATAAGCCCTGGGTGTATAGTGAAGTCAGCGCACCAACCTCCTGACACCGCCTCCTGAATGGTACGCTAAAAACATTTTATGGAGCACCGCTTTCGGTGCGGTCGATATCATGAGGTGCACCTTATCCGGTGCGCTCTGTGGTGTGACGCATTGGGACCGGTGTGTGACTGTGTTTTTGGCGCACTGACTCTTGTTTTATTTATTTTTCAAAAAATAAATATATACTTATATTTGTAAATACATGTGTCATTTAATAAAAAAATTGTGTTTAATATGTCAATCATTCAGAGACGTGAAAGGAGAGAAGAGGGGAAATAACAAAAACAACAAGCAGAACAACATAACATGGTTCCCCTGTGGGAGGAAAGGGAGAGGGAGAGATATGCATACCCTCGCCCTATTACAACAGTGACGCAGGGGCTCCTTAGGCAAGTAGGCCTCCTCAAGTTCTATGAGGAGGCTACTTCCCTAAAGTCCCATAGTTTGTTTTTGAGACATCTTATCCAAAGGTGGAATGCCCAGCAACAGGCTTTCTGGGTTGGTATCAACCAGTGGTACATGCCCACTGAGGAGGATGTATATTTTATTACATGGCTATCAAGGAGAGGGGTGTATTTTCCCTCATTCCCCTAGGTTCCAACTGGCTGTGTGGTAGGGATTCAGTTAGTTTACTCCTAGAGATACATTGGACAAAATTTACTATCTCCTGCAGAGTTTCAGGTCGCTGGAGGGTAGTTACGTATTGGTGCATTTGGTTGTGAGGAGGTCCAGTGTCTCTCACTTATCATTTTGACCATTTCGCACAACACCAGTGATGGGCAACACATTAGTTGCCAGCTTTTATTTTATGTTGATTCTTTACTACAACAGCCATGACTTGTCACGTGGTCTGCCATTTTTTTGCGGCAGTTCTGTACAACATTAGATAGATGTCGTGCTCATGCACAAGAGAGGGTCAAATTCCATTTTTCTTCAAATATTTTTTGTTTATTTTTTAAGAGGTTTCCAGAGACGAGGCCTTATTTTCTTCGGAAGCCTCGTAGGCTGATTACTGAGGCAGATATGCACATGTGGGGGCAGATGATGCCCAAAAGGGAGGAGACTCTTTTTCCAGCGAGGATATCAGATGATGCACTGGAGTTGCTAGCTAGTGTTGATGAGCATCTCTTCATTTTGGTCCCCTGTCCTTATGCGTGGTTGGATTGGTGAGAGTGTGCCAACATCCTGTTCATAGCTAATGAGCCCCCAGATGATAGAGGTAATATTGCTATTTTATTTAAATTTATTTTAACATGTTCTTTAACTTGTTTTTATTAAATTGTGTAATAAAATCCTCTAATTATTGTTATGTACTTGTATATATTTTGCAGACATTGGCTCTTTTGATGGCGAGGACATGCCGCCATCACCACCTGATCCAAGTGTGGATCATCATGATGAGGATGAGGGCATGCCAGATATTGCCGAGGATTATCAGGAGGCCGGTCCAGATCGGAGACCTGCTCCTGCTGGTGTGCCGGTGCGCGGTCGATGTCTTAGTGATGCTAGATACAGGATGGAGTTGGACGACCAAATCATTGCATTCATTTTTTAGGCGGGCATCAAGCCCACTGATTTCAGAGACATAGAGGCCGATGACAGGCTATCACGAATGTGGAGAGGCATGCCGCGTGACATGTACAGCTTGATGCGGCATGTCGTAGGAGTTACGTCAACTTTTATGTGACTGAACAGGACTGTTGCACATTACGATCGAGCCACAACACATGATGGACAGTATGTAAGGCGCAACGTACCATCATCTCGTGATCGTTCATAGCCTCGCGTCGCACCAGATTTTCATGAACCTCCACTAGCATCTACTAGCAGTCATCATGGAGATGAGTTTGGACCATCGGCCACTTGTATTGATATTGATGTTGTAATACCATCAACTGATCCATGACATTTATATTACAGTTTTATATTTTTAACATTATTCAATAATTAATATATATATATATATATATATATTATGGTCCATGTATTTTATGTTCATGTTGCAATTGTACTTAATTTACATGTTGGTGATCATCATGACGTGTATGTTGTTAGGTCATGTTAGATATGTTCATTTAATGTGTAGCTTGCAGATAGATGTGTATGTGATAGCATGAGATGTATATTTGATGTTTTCGTTGTACTGATGATGTTAATATATAATGTTAATTGTGTTTTGTTAGATGATCATGATCATATGATGCAGTTAGTGATTTTGAATGTGTTTTTTAGTCAAAAATGATGTTTGTACGATGGTTGTCATGAACGTGATGTTTATTAATTAATTTAATACCAAATGATCATGATATTGTAAATTTGTAATATTTGTATTTTTAATTGTATTTAAAATTCTAAAATTGTAATTGTAATGGTATATATGTGAATTTATAAAATTGTATTTGTAATTGTAATTTTTAAAATTGTAAAATTGTAATTGTAATTGTAATTGTAATTTTTAAATTTGTAAAATTGTAATTGTAATTGTACGTGAAATTGTAAAATTGTAATTGTAATTCTAATTGTATGTAAAATATTTGTAAAATTTTAATCGTATTAATGTGAAATTAATTTATTAAAATTTGTAAATTTGTAAATTTTAAATAATTGTAAAATAATAAATCTAGAATAATATGATTTGTTGTGACATAATAAATTTTAGAAAATAATGCAAATAAATTCCTGTACCTTAGAATTATAATTATTTTATTATGATCTTAGATACAAAAAAAAATTAATTTATACAATACGCCATTGTTTTCGAGATCAACATAATACCAAATTATCAAGTGAATTATTGATTTTAACAATAACACAATGCAAATTACCAATTAATTCAAAACACATATTATATTAATATGTCGAGAAACCCATCTTAAAAAGTATAAATATTGATGAAATAACGCATGTACCATATCACTCTCGGTTCTCATGATCACCCTCATTATCTTCTAGCTCGCGTGGCATGATAACACTATTGTTCTCAAAAATATGTTTTGATCTAAGGTCATGTGTCAATACAAACCACCAATCCCTATCCAACACATTTGGGTAAAAAAACACCTAGTTGTAGTGTTTAGGGAAAACATAGGGCTCCTTAGCTTCATCCCACATCTTTCTAGAGTTGATACATATCAGCCTACTATTGTGATCTTCCTTTACATTATTCCGATCAAAGGTGTCCCACAAATTGCACCTAAAAATAACACATTGGAAAGAAGAAAAATCCACTTCAATGATCTCTTGTATCTTTCCGACGTAACCTAACGTCCCTTGTACTAGTTGTTGATCACGGTGGCTAGATCGACTAGATTGATCGAACTCGCCTTCCACTCCACATTCTTCTGTGATGTTTCTAGCATCAGCATTTTCTGTGCGAAAATGGTGTCTATATTCCCACATAGATGGGAACAAATGCACCTATTATAAAAAAGTTAAAAAAATCAAGTGTTATAGGTAAATTTGGGCACCATTCCCAATGAACTGGTTAACTGGACATCATCTCCAGGATCAATGATCAAGGGTCTATCATTCCTTATCATTTCAATTGCTACATGCCCTAAGATAAGAAACAAGACAAAACAAGCAAGACTTTCATCAAGCAAAGGTTTCCATGGTTTGAATCTTATTATATAACATATGAGAGCTCACCAACACAGGCTCTAAGGGGCCTAATTGCGTTGCATATGCATGTAGCCCCATGCAAGGCTGCTCTGTAAAGCACTTCTTGACATTCACAGGTGTGTTGGTCACATTGGGAGCGGAATTCTCATTGTTCCGGAGTGTCCACTTGGCCAGTGCCTTCTAGAAGAGTTCACATGTGTCAAGCTTTGGATCCAAGTGTCCATTTGACATCTACATGACTGGAAACATGTATTTCATATCATTGGAAAGTCATTGATTGTAAAACAACCTACAATTCATCTATAAATTGAGCACATATCTGAGTGCTTGAGGAGGAAGAATTTGAGTAGAGAAATGCTGGAGAATTTTAAATTGAGAGCTAGATTTGTGTAGCTACTGCTGGAGAGATTTATACTGTGATGAGGCTTGGGAACGTTGCTGGAAGTTCACTTCAAATTAGTCAATAGGTTGTAACCTCTCTTTCTATCATCAATAAAGAGCACTGCTTATTTTTCCCTATATGCATATGTATTGGCTTTTATTTTCCATATTGAAAGATCTTGGTTGATGTGTATGGTTTATGCTTTACTGATTTAGCTAACTAGCTTGAATAGATATCTATATTATTGCATCATCTGTTTTTTCAGTGTTCTTTCTTGCAGGAAGCATTCAGCCCAAAAAACTTCTTGAATTTGAAGCTGCAACAGAAGCGACAAAATGAGCCATTTGGAAGCAACTGAACAAGTAAGCCTCCAATCCTTTCTGTGTATCCATTCTAAGTTAGGAAAAATAGTCGTATATTCTTTCACCTATTGTTCTAGACTAGCATTTATCTAGGGAAGCATGATTTATCCGTAATTCACAATTCTGGCCCACCACATAGTGTCATGTGCGTTATAAATAATAATCCAACAATATTTAAAATATGAAATGTAGATGTATTAATATAAGTTTCTAATTTACATATAAATTAAAAATATTATTACCGAGTTGCTGCACCCAATCACTATGTTTAGCGCATCCTCTTTAGCACATGGGTAATGACTGGTAGCACCGTATTTCTCTTTGACTTGGTCAAAAACCCAACTGTTGGGGCATATTTTTGGCATATTTTCTTTTAAATGATTGGGATAAGGCACACTTCTACCATTAAACCATTTGAATTCTTTCCTGTCACTATCCCATTTCATCCTGTTTTGTTCGTACAATGCGACCCACGATTGTGTCGCTTCATAATTGTAAAGAATGAATTTATTGATTGCTTCAATTTCTGCATTCGCTGATGAAATAAAACCAACATTATATATTACTTAGAGATCAAAATATACATTATATAGAAGTTAAACATGAATATTAATTACTTTTTGTAAATTTGAAAAATTATAAGTCGCTTACTCTTTATCAAGTGCTTTTTTCCACTCGTTTGGAGCAACTCTCTTTCTCTTTTTTATTCATCCATTTGATCGTCCAAAATCACTGCACCTAGTCTATTTTCGATCTGCTTGATGTATTCAATAACATAGTAGAAAGACTCATACGATATGTACCCCTCTACCATATACCCCTCGGGTTTTTCCCTTTGTCGAACAAAACCTTTCAATTTCTTGATGTACCTCTCTAAGAAGAAAATCAGACGACAATAAACAACCCCAACTAATTCAACCTCATCTACCAGGCAGATT
This sequence comes from Pinus albicaulis, assembly GCA_034641835.2. Classification (NCBI taxonomy): domain Eukaryota; kingdom Viridiplantae; phylum Streptophyta; class Pinopsida; order Pinales; family Pinaceae; genus Pinus; species Pinus albicaulis. The sequence continues at coordinate 593,638,842 of CM076572.1, forward strand.
AGAAGATGAACCTATAAGTCCATGAAACTCATTTGCAGTTCCTTCTCAAACATACAAACAATCTCAACTATCTCTTGACGCCACCGTGGAATGATAGCCACATGAATCTCCTTTGACGTGATCCAACGTACAAATGCAGATAATTTAGATATGGCACATCCTAGGTCTTGAGGGAATTCATGTTTCAAACACCCACGCACAAAGCAAGGATAATGACACTGCAAAGTTATAAACACATGCAATAATATACAAAATTAATTATGTTTTATGATCCCCACATTGGATAAAATTTATTAATATAACAAATAATAAAATCATGCTTTTGACATTATACGTACTCTTATAATATTCAAATGGCCATGCGATTTCAACCTTGACAAATGGTCATCCATGGTGAAGCAGCGTCGTAGTGAAGACCTGTATGAATTTGGCACCCTCACATCCATTATAACTTCCTTTGCCAAAGATATATCATCTTATTTTAAAATCCATGGGACATCACATTCTTTGAAAAACCATGAATTAGAGGGACCAGCGCCTGCCTCTGATCCCGTACTTTCTAATCGTCTTGGAAAATATTTATTTTTAGTTTTTGAAGTAATGAGATATTTCCTAACAGCCAATGTGTCACTTTTTTTCAATGATATGTGTCTCCATAAAGAAGATGAAACATTTTTAAATATATGCATGGGATCTAATAAGTGGGCAATCTTAAGATGCTCCCAATATGGGAGGTCATAAAAGATAGATTTCCTTTTCATCCCAATGGGAAATTTCTCAACATAGGTGTTGAAGAAATCTGGATCATCGAACTTAGGCTCCCCATTTGAATCAAACATTTCTATGAAATCCTTCTCCTTCTCTCTCTCATATGCTCTAAGCCATTCAGTTGGTGTCATTATTGGAGGCCTTTGGGTTCTCTATCGTTTACCATTTAAAGTGGATGCTGCCCTTCTGTAAGGGTGTTGTTCTGGTAGGAATATCCTAGAGCAATCATACAATGGCTTTCATAGGTCCTTGGACCATCTAGCTTTCAGAGAAGGTCCACAACATTTGCATCCAAAATACCCTTTTGTTACAAGACCTCCGAGATTATATTTGTATATATTAATTAATATGAATGGCACGTTAAAGAATATCATGAAGTTCAGAACAAATATTATTACAACGAATTAAATAACTAATATGTGAAAGAATATTGTTACATTATATATAAACAAATCAATAAATTAAACATGTAATTTACCAGAGAAAACTCCTAAGCCTAGATAATCATGTTTCGTGTAAGCACATATGCCATACAACGTAAAAATCCTCTCTGCTACGATGGGTCTTGATACATCGTATACATTTATCCTATCCCATAATCCTTTCAATTCATCTACCAATGGTTGTAAGTGTTGGGGTTCCTGTGATTTGGCAGATCTAGCAATACCAAATGACAAGACAACATCAAACCACTTTGGGATCTTAGGATCTAGCCCTCCTAGATCCAGAGAGGGATCTCTCTATAAAGGTAAAGAAATATAATCTTTGATGTTCAATTTAAGGTATTAGGCTAGTTATAGAGCACAAGGGTTTTTGTTTTGTTTGTTTGGTTTGGAAAAAACTGGCAGAAGGGTTCGTTGTAAGGTAAAGGAATGAGTAGAGAAGGATTTTCGGCAATGGGGAGATAATTAAAAGAGAATACAAGTCCATTGGGAAATGGGGTCATGAAAGGGTTTACTTGAAATTCAAATATCCAAGGCTTCCAAAGGGCTAGTCATCTAAAACAGAGGATCTCTTAAGATGATAGTATGGGATGAAACAATAAGGAAATGAATGGGAATGACAAGGAAAACCTTCCAAGGTGACCACTTCGGAGTAAGTCAAGGGACAGGGCATACCTTATACCTCTATGATAAAAACTCTTGATGAGGCAAACTCCGAAGAAAAAAATCCAGCAGTCCTCCTGACTACTTTCAGACAGTAGAAACACACTTAAGTTCAAACACAAAGTGAAGTCTAAGATCAGAGAAAGACTTTTAACCTTCTCTAATTTTGGCATTCAACTCAAAGGGATCTTATAAAGGCTAACTGTTGGAAAGGGAACTTAGGGGACATGGCTAATAACTAAATCTCCCTATTCTCCTATTCTTTCAGCAGAACCAAACAAGAACATCTAAGAAACAAACTCTAAATTCATACATCAATAGTATGGGAAAACCAACTCTTTGACTGGTTAAATTATATTGAATTTGTTCTTAGATACACAAATAGTAGAAAACATAAAGATAAGAATGTGCAGGAAGCATTAGGGTACTTGCAGCAGTATATCCTAAGCTAAAATTACTGTTTCTTATCATAGAAAATGAAACATAATGTAACATAGAGGGAAAACAATAACAGAGAAGGGACACATCACCAATGACTTAGATCAGGATCCGATGAACATGCTTGTCATATTATTAGAGCAAAAAAAGTCACATACATTCTCGTCCAATAGCTTGATATCATCCATAAATCATCTCCTAGCCTATTTACAACTACTACTCATAGAACTCTAACTCAGTGAAACAACTTACAATCAGTTAATTTCCAACAACCAACCAACATTTTCAATGTGTTTCTCATGGGTTATTATAGGTGAATGAGTGATAGTAGTGGTATATAGGATTTAAATGATTCATTAAAACATAGGGAGAAATGTCTTCGAAGCCCATCCTGTTTAATATCTTTACATTAACTTTCAGTACCCTTTAGTCGATTTATAAGTCTTTGTTAGATTGAAAATAACTCCAAGGGTATGTTCTTGGAGATAATTTCCTGGCTGTAGTACTCTGTTTATACTCTAAGACAAGAAATATGAAGATTTGTCTTTCAGGTCTTCCATACTTTATAACTAATGCACTGATAGTTCTTAGGACTTTCCGTCATAATAATAACTGCTCTGGGGCTCGATGAAGAACAGAGTAGGCTGTGTGAATTTGTCCTTCTTAGGGAAGAGAACGCTCAACTGATATCAAATCACTGATACTTTGAAACACTGATATGACTTGATTATTTTATGGTCTGAGCTTTATTAAGCTCCTTCATTGTCCTTATTTGTGGATTAGATACTTAAATCTTCAGTATCATGTGCTAATCCTGCTAGTCTTCTTCTAATACTCTTTAGACTTCTGCTGGCATGTGTTTGTGAATATATAGGTTACAGAGCCGCTGGGGGGTTTATGTTAGGGTCAATAACCCCGATCTTCAATAAAACATGCTTTTAAACCTTCTCAGTGATTTCTTCCTCTACGATCTTCGGCTCTGTGATAGTCTTTCTGCATTATATGTCACCTGACTGTGACTGTGGAGACTGTATGAATTCATCACCCTTTGAACCCTACAAAACACGATAAACACATTATAAAAACCTGCGAGAGTAGGAATGACTGCTTCAGATGCTCGTGAGGGTGGAGGAGCAGTGAGGAAAAATGTGGATGCAGTGGAAAAATGGAAGGAAAACCCTGGCAGAGCAACTAACCAGGTCTGATGGGGGTTTGAGTGCGACGAGCGACGTGGACCGTTGGATCAGGATGATCTATGGTGGAGATCTCTCGATGAAGCGTTTCGAAAGAATGATGAAAATCAAATGAAAGAGATCGCAATATAATGTGGACCGTTCGATCTCAGAGATCAACGGCTGGGATTAAAAGTGAAAGTGACGTTACGGAGGGTAGCGGTATGGCAGGAAACCGAGGATGGTTTTCGCAAAATGAAATGGGGGGAGGTGGTTTTGAGCGGATGGAATGTGATTCCATACATTGGCCGACACGTGGATCTTCAAAACCGCCCATTTCACAAAAAATTGAAACGTTAACTCTTGGGCACAAAAATTTTGCGAAACTGAGTTTAAGCCGTCAGATCTCTTGGTATTGATCGGACGGTGCGGATAGCATGCGATGGGGGGTAAGATGCACGGGGCATGGGTGGTGGGACCAACAGTTACATTAGCACCTTTTTCGCATGGTGGACGGGCTCAATGGGCTATCGGGTTAAGTCCTGACCATTGGATTAGGGGAAATGAACGGTTGGATCTCGATCGGAGGGGTGATGGCGAAGGGTTATGGGCAGAGCGCGACACAATCTCGGCCGTTGGTTCTTGTGGATTCAACGGTTGAGATCAAATCAGAGGGTTGGACCATTGGGGGATCCATGCTTTGGAAGGAAGGCTTATGTTTTTGCGATGCGACGGAGGGGTGTGGTCCCATGAGAAAGGTGAGGAGATCGGGGGTTAAAAAAGAACGGGCTTATCGCATCAGGGATTTTAAGTAAAAGGTAACAAAGAAATAGGAAACCCCGATGAAATTGCGCAATGGGGTTAGCTCCGGGTTATGGCTTCGGGTCACATGCGGGGAAATGGGGCTAGGGCTAAGGCCAAAGGGGCTTAAGGCCTTAATGCGAAAATGAAGATTTTTAAGGATTTTGAAGGGTTTTTTGAGGAATTTGGAGGTTCTGATAGGTAAGAAAGGGGATATTTTAGAACCAAATAAAAGGGATATATAAGGCTTAGAGTGAATTTTGAAGGGAATGGAGGAAAATTAAGTATGAATGAGTGAAAATGAGGAAAAAGGAGACCTTTTGAAAATAGTTTCTTTCATAAAAAACATGGTTCATTAATGGAAACAGCAGTGAAGATTCTCTAAAGGGTAGAAGACACATGAAGGCTTCAAGAATGATAGATTTTCGAAGGGAATTTATCACTTAAAGGCTTGATGAAAAATTTAGCCACGTGTTTGCTTTGACAAATTATTATAGGTGGCTAACAGTGGCTCCACATGGGGATGGCATCTTCTCAAAGGTGTCAAGAATCTCAGATATAATCTTTGGAAGTAGGCCAAAGCTTGGGACTTTGACCATCTTTTTCTTCTTTGATCAGCTGCTACAAACATGATGGACATTATATCAGCAGAAAACATTTTTCCAAACATCTACCTACCCATCCTACCGTCCTAACATTTTTTCTTTAAGGTGCACTTAGAATTGCAGACCTTTCACATCATCATTTTTCATTGAAAGAAAAAACTAATCTAATTCTACCCTTATTCCTCCATGAGACCAGATTAAATAGTTGGTCTCATAGCTTCTCTACCTAAACTAATATCTTCCAGGATTAAACTGTCTGGCAAATTTTCATTCTCTATATTCTAAAACAGTAATTGACATACAATCAAACCAGGATTAGACTGTTTGATTTGCTGTGGGTCCATGGCATAAAGACAAGCTGCACATGAACTAAAACTTGTAGAATTTTAAGAAACCAAAATTTGAAGGCTAAAGATCTGAAATTCAAAAGCATTCTTCCTTCTTGTTGTAACTCAGATTTTGAGCTTTTTAGAGTCACCTTTATTTCTTCATTTCAGCTTTGGTTTTGATCTTGTTAGAGCTATTTCTTCTTCTTTTCTTTGATGGTTCAAGTTTTGAGCATGTTAGAACCAACCTTTCACTTTCTCTGGCTCAGGTTTTGATCTGATTTGAGCCATTCTTTTAGAACTCCACAGGTTCAAGATTTGAGCTTGTCTGAACCCTTTCTTCTTATTTTTATTTTTTTCTCTTTCAAAACAAAACAAAGCAATGATATTTACAATGGAAGTGAAAACTTTAAACTGAAACTAAGCAAAAATAGTACTTGAGAATCCTGCCATTGACAGGACCCCCAAACAAGTCTGTACCATCCATCTCTTGTAGAAAAAATGCATTGGGACCAATATCAGATTGAATGATGTAAGGGCCTTGCCATAAATTGTCAAACTTTCCATGCTTACCCTTATCTTCCCTCCTAGAGTCCCATTTGAGTACCTTGTCTCCAATTTTGAAATCACAGGCCTTTTTCCTTTTATCAAACAACTTTTTGATGTTCTCTTGCACTTTATGAGCTCTGTTGTAGACTTCTTCCCTTGTTTTCTGGAGATGTATGGTCTGGTCGATCCTCCTTACCATGCTATCTTCCTCTGATTGTATTTATTGGACCAATTTTATCACTAATACTCCCAAACAGGTAGGAAATACTGCATCTGCTCCATAAACAAGCTGATAGGGAGACATTCCAATGGATTTCTTTGTTGTCAATCTGTTTTCCCATAAAGCATGCACTAACTTATTATGCCATGATTTCTTATTTTCTTCTAGCAGCTTCTTGATGATGTTCACCAAAATTTTATTTGATGATTCTGCCAGTCCATTACCTTGAGGGTAATATGCAGTGGAATGACCAAGTACAATCTGATATTTGAGGTAAAAATCAACCATATTTTTGGAACCAAATGCAGCTGCATTGTCAGTGATAATTTTCCTAGGGCAGCCAAATCTAGATGGGATATGGTCTTCAAGGAATTTTATGATAACTGAGTCTGTGGCATTCCTAGAAGGGATGGCCTCTATCCATTTAGTGAAATAGTTAGTGGCTGTGAGTATCCGTTTATGTTGTGCAGATGAAGCAGGGCGGATTTCCCCAATGAAGTCTAAACCCCACTGTTGAAAAGGAGCTTCAACGGTGATTGGTTGTAAAGGTAAAGGGAGGAGTTTTCTTTTGCCCTCAAAGATTTGGCATTTGCGGCAGGCAACTATCATTTTGTGGACATATTGGAAGAGGGTGGGCCAGTAATATCCAACTCTAAGGATTTTATTGGCAGTGGTTTTCCAATAGAGATGGAATCCACACTCTCCTTCATGAAACTCATGCTTGATCCTATCTGCATCAACTTCAGGCAAAAATTTAAGCAATAAACCATTGGCATTTTTCCAATATAAAAATTCATTCAAAATGCAATAATTTCTAGCTTTCAACTTCAAAAACCTTTCCTTTGTCTTAGATAAATCAGGAGGAGCATTTAGATTGATAAGCACATACAAGATATCGGCATACCAAGGTGAGCTTTGGAATTGTTCTTCAACAATGGGAGATGGTAATCCTTCCTGTTAATCTAATGCATTTACCATATTTATGTCAATGGCTTGTAAGTTAGATTCAACCATCAATTGTGCTAGGCCTTGACCCTTGATGAGTTTAGTGGGTTTGATTTCCAAATCATATTCTAGTATCACAACAATCCACTTGCCTCTTTTTCCATCTGGATCTTGTGACAAAATTTCTTTTACCACTATATTAGGCACAAAGGCAATAATATGGGAATGTAAAATATAAACTCTGAAATCCTTCAAAGCCTCTACCAAAGCATAGGCCTATTTTTCCATGATATTATATTTCAGAGGTGCATCTCTTAATGCCTTGCTGAAAAATGCAATTGGTTTCTCTTGTCCTTTTGGATTTTTCTGCAATAGGACAACAACCACAGTATGTTCTAATGCAAATGAGAATATGAGGAAATCTTTAGTAAAATCAGGACTGATAAGAACTGGTGCTTGGGTGAGTGCATGTTTTACCAGTTCAAAAGAATTCTTGGCTCTAGAGTCCATTTAACTCCTACTTCTTTCTTTAGCATGTTTGTCATGTTTCTAAGGAGTTCTTCTAGGTTGGGTATAAACCTCCTCAAGAAATTAATCTTCCCAATGAAAGACTGCAGTTCCTTGATGCTTCTAGGGTGACTAATTTGCAATATACCTTCAACCCTTTTTGGGTCTATTTTAATCCCCTTCTCAGATATGATATGACCAAGAAGTTTACCTTCTTGGAGACCAAACATTGTCTTATTGGGATTTAAAGATAGCCCAAACTTTCTGCATTTTTCAAAGACGTTTTTCAAATGTTTGAATTGTTCTTCATCAGTTCTGGAATAAACTGTAATGTCATCAAGGTAAATTACAATGAAGTGACCTATTTCTTCTGAGAATGCAATGTCCATGGCTCTTTGAAAGGAGGCACCAGCATTCATTAATCCAAAAGGCATATTCACATACATGAAAGTGCCCCAAGGAGTTGTGAAGGCTGTTTTGAGTTGATCTTCTGGGATTACCAATACCTGGTTGTATCTTGAAAAGCCATCTAGTAGTGAAATCCTCTTAGAACCAACCACCCTTTGTAGGATGTGTTCCATCTTGGGTAGGGGGTAATTTTCCTTTAGTGAGGCTCTGTTTTGGTTTCTGAAATCGATACACAACCTTATTTCTCCTATCTTTTTCCTTACAGCCACAAGGTTAGATATCCAGTCTGAAAACCTCACAGGGAATATGATTCCAACATTATACATTTTCTTAATTTCTTTTTCTACTAGGGATAACTGTATAGGGTTTATTCTGCTCAGCTTTTGCCTAAAATGTTTCTGGTTTTCTTTCAATGGAATCTTATGCTGGATGATCTCTGTGTCATAGGCATTCAAATCTTCATAGCTCCAAGCAAAAACATCAACAAACTCTTTAAATAACTGAATGTATTTCAGTTTGATATGTGTTGGCAATGTTTTTGATAATTTGATCATTTTAGGCTTATCCTTGCTACCTATATTGCATTCTTCAATATCAGATTCAGTGGGTTCTATTGTAGGCTTCTTTACCACGTCATTAAAATAAAAGAGGTCTTCTAGAGGGGCCAACCCTCGGGGTATACCTTTGTCTTTGGACTGCAGTACCTCTATGTCTTATTTATCTACGTTCATGTATTCTTCTGTTTGATTTTCAAATTTTCTGGTTAGCATGCTCATTTCTGCAATAGGGGACGACTCTTCATCAGGGGGCTCTTTTTCTAAACAGTATTTTTTGGGCCTAAAATTTGAATCATGCAATTTGTTAGTGTCGGTATCTTCATCCCTCCATCAGAGATCAAATTTCTCTTGTTGCATTGCATATTAGGTGTCTCACTCAGTCAGATGCATTCCATTAGGACATTGGATCATCTGACGGTAGTGGCTTGTTGCTCATGTCCCTCATGTCCTTTACCTGCTGGCCTATTTCTGTTCATTAAAATCATTTGCAGCCATTTTTGGTCTCATAGTTTGCAAAGAGTCATTTTTAGAGTTTTAGTCTCATTAGGTCTAGGGTTTCATTAATCAGGTCTTTAGAATGACTAATAATGGTCAGCAGGCACATGAGGAAGTCTGAAATAAGCTTTTAGTGCTAAAAGTTTCATCATCATATGCTTAATAATGATTTTTCTTCAAAACTCTGTTTTGAAGAAAAATAGTCTATTTCATCTTTATGTATAAATAAATGTAATGTGATTTTAAAATTTTCTCAGTTGTAATAATACTTTCACCGGAAACCCTGGTTGCCTTTGCCAAAGCTCCATGCCATCCATTCCCTGCAAGATAGACAAAAAGCTCATCATTCAATTAAAAAGTCAAAAGGAAGCAAAATAGAGTTTTTGAAAAGTGTCAAAATTTGAAACATTACAAAGTGGGGTTTTCAAATGGAAAATCAAAATCATTGGCATATATATCATTTCTATGTTTCAAGACTTCATTTGAATGCCAAGAGAACAGTAGTGAACCAAGGATAACCCGTGAAGAGCAAGCAAACAGTTTGAAGGAGATTTTGTGCAAAGTTCAGTTGCGTGACGCATATGGCAGCAAGCAAATTCATTGCCATTTCTTCCAAACCTTCAAATCTATTTAGTCCCTCCAAACTCTCCATTGCCCATGAACACGTGTTTGGTGATATTTGTGAGGATTTAAATACAAAAAATCAAACCCTATTATCTTGTTTGAAGAATGCTCCTTTAGGGTTTTGAAATTGGTTTTGTGTCAATCATTCCCATTTCCCCCACCTTGTTAGTCCCTCCTCACTGTTTATCTTATCATAGCAGCCCATTTCCCTATTCCCTTATATCCCTAAGTCACTCATTCCTATCCCATTCCCATTATCCCCATCCCAATTATAAATTTCCCCAAACCCCAATGTTATTCCAAAAAACTTAAGTGGCTGTCCCTAAACTTTTCAATTCACAGATTTCAATTGGAAAATTTCACTTAATAATATTCCATCATTTCCACTACCCCATCCCTCCATAGTCCCTCACTTGTTATCACATATTTGGCAACAAAACCAAAAACACCAAACTTTTCATTTTCATCCAAGACAACATAGACTTTGAAAATCATGGAGACCGATACATATTATGACCGAGACAGTGACTCCACAACTGAATTTCATGCACCTAGAAGACCTTATAATAGTGGTAGACATGTGAGGGAGGATCCTACTTCATTGGCTGAATTGCAGGCTTGTCCTCTTGCTATGGCATGTTTTCAACAACAGTCTTGTTATCAATTTTGTGAAATGGTTGGTAGGGTCCATCACCATCAAGAGCTGGCCCGATTGTTTGTGTTGTATTTACATGATGGTCAAGTCACCCTTGCAGGTGTGACATTCACTTTAACACCTGAAACTATCTCTCAAGCAACCAGAATACCAAATGTTGGAGAACAATGGAACAAAAGGCAGCAGGTTGATAGAGTACACTATGAGCCATATATTAGGCCTAGTTTTGTGAGACAACTCAGCAGATTGTTTCCCTTCCGGTTCCTAAAGGATTCATATGCTCCTATGATGAAACTTATTATCAAATATTTCAGTTGTGAAGGCCGATTTTCACGTCTCTATGCTTATCATATCAGGTTACTGATGCATTTCACCAGGGTGAGGATGATGAACCTCCCTTATTTCATGTGCCGGAATATTGAGAAGATGACCACTCTCGTGCAAAGGAAAACTCCTGAGCAGCAGTACAACAGTATCTACCACTTTGCACTTATCAAAATTGTGGTTATGCATCAGCTTGGCTTGCAGGGTATTTCATGGGAGGATTTCATTTCTGATGATTTCTTCACATCTTCTTAGGTACCTTCGGAGGTTTTTCATGAGGCAGGTGAACCTTCATATCAACATGAAGGTCATGAGACATAGACCACTAATATGCCAGTGTTCGTCACTTATCAGAGAGGCACTAGAGGGTTATTTGTAGCAGCCAGACGAGTATTATCTCCACCCGGGGTGGAAGTGGTCTCGCTTCCATCATCAGCAACACAGGTACATGTACAGGACAAGGGTAAAAGGCCCATGTAGGATGAGGGGCCTTCAGGATGCCAGGATATCGATTTCATACTCATTGATGAGGATTTGGGCTCTCCTAGCTCAAAGCTGAGAGAGGTTGTTCAGGAGCAGAAGGCAAAAATAAACACTTTGACCGTCAAGTTGCAAAGAGCCCAATGGATTATCAACTACCTTGAGCAGCGAAAAAAATAGTTGGAAGATCAGAAAACTATCATGGAGTTTCAAAATATACGTGAGAACCAGCAAGCTGCCCAGAGGAGCCAAACCGAGATGACATCCATTGAGCAAGAGATTGAGGCTGATCGAGAAACTTGGCTTGAAAGGGTCAGTATTCATTTGGAGAAGCTATTGGAGAAGGCCAAAAAGGAAAAGAACATGTTGAGGCACATGAAGAATCATTATTGGGCAAGAAATCATGTCTGCAAGGCACGAATCAAGATCCTGAAGGCTAAGTTAAAGAGGGCATTAAAGCGTCGGAAAAGGAAAGATAGACTTCAAATTTTGGCCGAAGCTTCCTTGGCCCAGCATATTGCATGATGGATGACACTTAGCCCAAATTTCAAGAAATTTGGGACACTTTTTGCAAATTTTGATTTTTTTGGCCTAAACACGGATTTTTCAGCCCGACGCGTCGCGCCATTTGGCGCGCGCTTATGATTGGGACTCGCTCCTCTTGGGTAAAAATTTGTATTTTTGGATTTTTCATGGAAATTTATCCTTGCCTACCCATTTCCCATATATTTTGACAAGTTTTGAGCCTCTATAAGGGTCAAAAACACCCTAAAAATGACCTTTTTGCCCCTTTTTGGACACACAGGAAGTAGTGTTGGGAAAACTCATTTTTGGAGGAGAAAATGGAAACCAAATTCATAAATTACACTTGTTTTAGAAATTAGACAGGCAGATATTTCCAACGAGCTATCCTGTGCTCAATTTGGACACTGGAAAGGCCTTCAAAATCGGCTCCAAACTGGCGCGACGCATAGAGAATTCAGGCGCGTCGCATTGGGGATTTTGGCTCATTTTTCACTCAATAACTCTGTTTTTCGCCTAGTTTTGGCTAGTTTGACTTTCTTACTTCCACATGTAAAACTCTTGATTTAATTTGATGTAATTTCATGGCTCTTGATGTAATTTTGGCAAATTTTTACTCATGAAAGTAGATTCATCCATCAAAAGGTGAAATGCAACTGAATGAATCAGTTTCCTATCTTATAGAGGCAAGCTGTTCCACTGCCTATTTTCTAGTTCTTAGTTTAGATCTTGTTGAAACAGCTCCTAAACTAGTGAGATCGACCCCTAGAGGCCGGGAATGAGTTATTCTTGTCTATATCTTGTAGTTTTTCAGTCATTTGCTGGGTTGGACACTTGGGATTGCTTTGAGCTTGATTGTACATTTCATCTCTGCAGTTTGGAAAAGGAATAGACCAGGGTTTGCAGCACTCCTTGGGATTCATGTGGCTCTTTGTTTTTATGATGTGTTTCTCTTTATTAATGTAAGTTTACTGGTGCTTTATGTGTATCATATTCCCTCTTATTTATTCTTAAGTTAAACAAACAAGGATAAAGGTGGAATTCATTAGATTTGCAGTGCTCTGCCTTGAGTTTTGTTTAATTTTCTATGTTTTCAATTGTCTGAAGAGGATTCTTGAAAGTATCTTACCCTCTTCAACTCCTCACCGGTCTGAGCTATCCATTTCATTCAAAATTAAAGCATCAAAACAATTGCCTACCTTGCCCCATTCAGATCCCTGCAAAACTGCTCATTTCCCATACCCAAAATCTGCCTTTCCCTTTGATCCAACAAAACACCATTTAAAATCAAATCGAACTCTTTTACATATATACCTAGCCTAAAATCAGCCTTCATTCAAGTCATCTCAAGCCTGACTGATCATTTTTTGCTGATATTGACCAAGAGAGAGCCCTCTCCCGATCTGGTAGGGCTAGCTACCAGATTAAGCGTGGTGTTATGTTACCCTAGATTCTGCCTTTCTCAGCCTGAGGTAGATTTAGGCCCTAACACAATTCAAACTCATTCCTGGAAAGCAGGAAATCTTCTGTCTGTTTTTCACCCTCAAAGACCTGCCAATATTTTTCATTATCTGGTACTGCTGGTTTGTATTTTGTCTGAATAATGAATTATTTGTCCTTATGTGATTTCTGATATGAACTAGCAGCACAAGCCAATCCATTGGCAAGTATGTTTTGACTTCTAGGGAAAAACACAAGCTCATATTCTACAAATGTTTTCAACATATCCATGGCATCATTCCTATATACCCTTAATCTAGGATGTTTGGCAGTGTACTCTCCATTTATTTGTTTGAGGACGAGTTCTGAGTCTCCATGAACAACTATCCTTTTAGCTCCTATTTTTTTCAATAGATGCAGCCCTAAGAGGAGAGCTTCATACTCTGCTATGTTATTTGTGCACTTGAAATTTAATTTGAATGCATGGCTTTCAGCATGATTATTTTCGGTATTGTGCAACCATACCCCAGCTCCTACATTCCTTTTAGTGCAAGACCCATCAAAGGTCACGCTCCATAAGGGATTGTTTGCAGATTTGTTATCAGTTTCCTCCATACTATCATCTTGTTTCCTGAGGTCAGCAGGCTGATGGGTAATCTGCTCTCTACATTTTTGGTTTTGATTTTCTAATTCTGCAAACTATTCAAGTGTTTCTCCCTTGTTTTCTTCTGTATCCAGAGCTGCCATTATGTATGGATTTATGGCCTATACTATGTTGTTTAAATTTTTATTCTCTAGCTCTTGCTCATCTGTAAACTCATCATTGTAAAGGATAAAAGAGTCTAGGTCTGTATGGACAGAGTAGAGAGGGAAATTTTCTAGTTTCTCTGGGCTACTTACCATAAATTTCATGTTTGCTTCCCTATATAGTCTTCTAAGCTGGCTGAAAACAGGGATAGTGGCATATGTCATGTCCATTTGCATTGTACCCTGTAGCTTAGCACCCCATGATCTTGACAGCAACATAACATACTTGGGAGGTATTGTTTGTGCTCAACCTAGTCTCCTAAATTGAGTTCATTTAATTGTCAACCAGGGTTGGTAAACTGCTGAAGTGTGGTGCACTGTATGTGCCTAGGTGTTTGTTTCTTACTACGTTGTGTCTAGTGTTTTATGATGTTTTTGGTCTTTTTATGGTTTTATGTTCACAAGGGAAAGAACTAAATGCTGGTGGAAAGAAGCTACTGGTTAAAAACAGAGTGAAGCCTAATTTTTTGATGACAAATGACAAATGCAAATACTGAGACAGAACTAAACCTAAACTATGACTTAGAAAAATACAAAGCTTTATAATGACTTCAAGAAAATAAACCACAACATGAACTTAACTTGTCCAATTCATTCATTAAAGATATTTTGGAAGAGCTTGAGAAATGGGCAGCTAAGTGTAAAAATAAATTCTTCTAACTAAACAATTAAACAATCAACTTATAATAATACAACATCTCATCCATGATTAAAGGTTTGTTGAAACATATTTGGAAAAGAACATTTGTAACATCATAAGATCTCTACTCTAAAACTAACTCCTAATTCTGTTCTGCAACTTAGTTTAACACCACTAAACCCACTCAAAAGTTATAGATTTCCTTTTAGAATAGTCTTTTGAGGAAAGGCTTGTTTTTGAAATGGTAAAAAGGTTCCAAAAGTACTCCAGGCCTTATACTGATACTATCTTCTGTCTAGATGATTATGAGTTAATATAGGTTTAGAACAAAAGAAGTTTTGTAAATAATGAAGGCCGTGGTATTTAAGTTTAACAACTAATGCAATTTAATATGCAATGGATGGCAACTAAACGTGGAATGTAAATACAGTGAGCTAAGCTAGAACTGAACTAGAGTGCAACTAGTCTATAGTAAACAGTGCTAAACTAACAAGCCATTATCAAACTTGAAACGAAATAAAAGAGCATGAATTAAATGCAATTTGCCTCCGGAGTGCCCTAAATAAGTTATCATGCAATTAATCTATGGGATTCTACAGCCTATTTCGTTCATCATGAATGGTATTTTGGAAGAGCTTGTTAGAACAATCCTGGCTGTACAATTCAATGCATTTGAATGCAAACATGAAAACTGAAAGCAAATACAATTAAAAACTAAGACATCACAACTATTTCCTACTCATTGTTATGATGTTTTGGAAGAGCTTTTTAAGAGTAATATCAGCTATCCTACTTAGTGTAAACAAGCAACTAAATCCTACAGTATCACAGTCATACCTTAGTCATCATAATGATATCTTGGAAGAGTTTACTAGAGTAAGTTTAACTGTGATAATGAACGAAAGGAATTGCAAATAAAATTTATAACACGACAGCCATTTCTCATTCATTATAATGATATTTTGGAAGAGTTTCTTAGAACAAGTATAGCTATAATGACTAATGACATTAACTATGAACGCAAACTTCAAAAACTTGAAAACGAACTAAGATACTTATCTAAATTGCAAAAAAGTAAAGTCGCTCAGGAGGCAGGGGCCCTCTACCACCAGAGTAGCACGAAATCTAACTCAAGATCAACTCAACGCGTTCAGAGAAATGTTGTCTTCTTCATTAAAGGAAAATAACGTAAAACAGAGGATCCTCGGTCTTCAGAAATATAGCAGTTAATCCACGAAATCTAATCAAAATCTAGAACTTGTCTCTCGGTTTCCCGAGTACATTTATAACAAATATTCCTAACAGAACTTGAGATAATACGGGGATCATTGTCTTTTCATATCAAAATCATACTAGAACTCTAAAGATGGCAGCGTAAAGTGACAAAGGACATCTGGACTGTCCTTTTCCTATTAGGAGTCTGCCTCCTTGTGTGAGTTCCCACGTACAAAACCACGTCCAGAATTCCATTCATTCTTCATGGTGAGCAACAAACGCTGAGGACATGATGTGGAATATACCCATGTGTGGATTTTCTTGAGAGGACACCTGGAACATGCTTGAACGTGAAGACAACTGCAGAATTGGCAACTAGCTACGGAATGTCTGCATTTTGTAGCTAGTTTCAGTTCAAAATGCATTACAATGACAAAATCACAAAACTTAGCAAGTTAGCCATGATATTCATTCTTAAAGTAATTTTAACTAATTTCATTGATCATTTGAGCCTGGGATAACAATGGAAAAAATAAAATGGAGTGAAGTATGATGGAAGAAAGAACTATCTTGGGGCTCAACAGGTACATCGGCCACTACAACATCCATTACCATGCACTTGGCTGGGATTTGGGTAAAATTTACACATAGATCTTTGATCAGTCCCAAACACTTCACTCTATTAGAGTCAAAAGAATATAAATCCTTATATGGTCTGGTTATCTCTAGGCCTAATTTTTCCATAATCACTTTTGGCATGAGGTTATGTGAAGCCCCTGAGTCATGCATAACATTATGTAGGATTTTGTCATGGATATTTAGACTGACATAGAAAGGAGGCACCACTCCTTCCTGAAATTTCCCTTCAATTTTTGGGCCAAACAAGAGAGTTGGTTGATCATCATTCAAGTTAACAGAGTCACTATTTTATCCTAAGTTTAAAGCTTTCAAAATTTGACATTTATATACATCTTGGGTGACCAACTCAGTGAGAGGGACAAAATTTTTGATTTTGGAAATTTCACTCTCCAGATTGAAAGGAAACTGACTCTTTGAAAGGTTCAAATCTGTTTTGTTGGTCACTATTTTATTAGCAAAATCAACTTGTTGATTCTCACTATGTACATTATTTGAAACTGTTTTTTCAGGGGCACCAACTGAAATGCTAGTGCTGCTGGTTTCTTGACTTGGTTTATCAAAGGTTTGGATGTCTTTGTCCTTGTTTTTGCCAGAAATCTCAGCTGCATTTTTGTTGCTTTCAATAGTCCCTTTAGGAGTCTTTCCAGGTATTTTCTTAATAGTGATTTCAGAGGTTTTTCGTTTGGGAGCTTCTGGGTTCTTTTTGCTTCTGAGATCATATTGTTCTCAGACCTGCATGATGGCATTCTCGAATCCTAACCTATAGTCTTCAGATTCTAACCCTTCCTCATCCCAATGTGTGTATGAGGTCTGGTTGTCTTCTGTGAAATAGATGTGATCTTGGTTATCTACTTCCATCATGTTTATAATAGTTCCCTCTGACTCTTCTATTATTCCCTCATCCTCATCAAAAAAAATTTCTTGGAATGGAGGTACGATTTGTTGGTCAGAATCCCTTTGTCTATTGGGAGGAGTGTTTCTCCTAAAGTTTTGGTTCTGGTTTTGAGACTGATTTCTATTCTGATTATTGGCTTGGACAACCATTTTCTCCATCATTCTTTCTAGCCTATCCACGTTTTTGGCTAGATTATCTAATTTGGAATCAGATGTAGAAGCTGTGGTGTCTTCCCTATAGGTTACCTTCTTTTCAGCCCTCATCCTGGCTCTTTTGGCAATTAAGTTTGCCTCCACACTCATTGCCCCTTTCTGCATATCCTCTAATGTGTTATAGTCTCTTTCCCTTATTTGGTAAGCCATCTCAGGATCGAATCCATCAGGGAACTTCATGAGGGCTAACCCTTGGTGAGGTTTCATGTGGGCTGGTAAAGCATTGTAAATACTATTGTACCTAGCACAATATTTCTGGACCCCTTCTCCCACATTTCTCTTAATGTTCTCATATTCAGACAAGGTTTGGAGAGGGTTCTTCCTGACTTCCCACTTGTTTAGAAATGATTGATGAAAGGCAGGTAGGTCCTGTATGCTATGGGGAGCTAGGTTTTTAAACCATTTCCTCGCTTCTCCCCCAATACTTTGAGCAAACAGCCTGAGCTTTATGGTCTCATCAGCTGTCTCATTTCTATCACAATATTCATTCATTTTGTCTATGTGTTGTGAGGTAGTGATTGAGCCCGTGGCTTCATATAATGGAATAGAGGTCTGATATCCTTGGGGTAAGGCAGCTAATTGAGAAGGTAGGACTAGGGGGTCGTACCAGGTTGCCATGGCAGGATTCTGTGGGAGTAAAGGAGTAGCTTGAGCAGCAGGTATATGGATGGAAGAACTGCTTGGACCGACCACATACAATTGAGAAAAATTAGGGTGAGAGAGACCCAAGTTATGAATGAGGTGGATATCAGGAGGTGTCGATGGAGGGGTCTCTTTGTCACTAATATGTTGACCACTATGCGGTGGTGAACTTGGAGGGTAAAATTCTGTCTGATCTATACCACTGAATGACTTAGTTCTTGGTAAATTACTTGGTAATTCTAAATCAACTTGAGTATCTGATAGAGCTGCAAGGTTTTCAGGTGCTGAGTTAGCTCTATGAATGGGTCTGGTAATAGTTGTATTCCTAGATGTGAGAGACTTCCAAAGAATGCTTTCTGGATTATTAACTATTTTAGGAGGATTTGGATCAGGATAAGCTCTGGTATGGATTCTTCTTGAAGCCATTATGTTAAGTTTCAGATCCAAAAAGGAGAAAGCCAGCCAGATATGACAATCTTCAAGAGGCAATCTAGTCTTAAACAAAGAAACTTAATCCTCAGAGTTTCCTAATCCTGGGTGTGAACCATGTCATTATAGTAGTGTGGGATGCCTCAGTGGAGTCTTTGTGAAACCAGGAATAATCAACAGGCCTACTGATCACCAATGGAGTATTTTTCTCATTTAGGAACTATGGAGTCGCCAGGTGGAAGGTTTAAAATGTTTTGATGCAGGCTGTTGTCCACCATCAGCAATCTATACAAAATCGAGGCTAATTGGTCTTCTTTGAGTTCTTATAGATGTTTTAAGGAGTATTTTACTCAAAGTCTCCCCAGTGGAGTTGCCATTATGTTAGGGTTCCTGTGATTTGGCAGATCTGGCAATACCAAATGACAAGACAACATCAAACCACTTTGGGATCTCAGGAGCTAGCCCTCCTAAATCCAGAGAGGGATCTCTCTATAAAGGTAAAGAAATATAATATTTGATGTTCAATTTAAGGTATTATGCTAGTTATAGAACACAAGGGTTTTTGTTTTGTTTGTTTGGTTGGGAAAAAATGACAGAAGGGTTCGGTGTAAGGTAAAGGAATGAGTAGAGAAGGATTTTTGGCAATGGGGAGATAATTCAAAGAGAATAAAAGTCCATTGGGAAATGGGGTCATGAAAAGGTTTACTTGCAATTCAAATATCCAAGGCTTCCAAAGGGCTAGTCATCTAAAACAGAGGATTTCTTAAGATGATAGTATGGGATGAAACAAAAAGGAAATTAATGGGAATGACAAGGAAAACCTTCCAAGGTGACCACTTTGGAGTAAGTCAAGGGACAGGGCATACCTTATACCTCTATGATCAAAACTCCTGATGAGGCTAACTCCGAAGACAACAATCCAACAGTACTCCTGACTACTTTCAGATAGTAGAAACACACTTAAGTTCAAACACAGAGTGAAGTCTAAGATCGGAGAAAGACTTTTAACCTTCTCTGCTTTTGGCATTCAAATCAAAGGGATCTTAGAAAGGCAAATTGTTGGAAAGGGAACTTAGGGGACAAGGCTAATCACTAAATCTCCCTATTCTCCTATTCTTTCAGCAGAACCAAACAAGAACATCTAAGAAACAAACGCTAAATTCATACATCAGTAAGTATGGGCAAACCAAATCTTTGACTGGTTAAATTATATTGAATTTGTTCTTAGATACACAAATAGCAGAAAAAATAAAGATAATAATGTACAGGAAGCATTAGGGTACTTGCAATAGTATATCCTAAGCTAAAATTAATGTTTCTTATCAGAGAAAATGAAACATAATGTAACACAGAGGGAAAACAATAATAGAGAAGGGACACATCACCAATGAATTAGATCAGGATCCGATGAACATGCTTGTCATATTATTAGAGCAAAACCAGTCACATACATTCTTGTCCAATAGCTTGATATCATCCAAAAATCATCTCCCAACCTATTTACAACTACTACTCACAGAACTCTAACTTAGTAAAACAACTTACAATCAGTTAATTTCCAACAACCAACCAACATTTTCAATGTGTTTCTCATGGGTTATTATAGGTTAATGAGTGATAATAGTGGTAGATATAATTTAAATGACTCATTAAAACAGAGGGAGAAATGTCTTCGAAGCCCATTCTGTTTAATATCTTTACGTTAATTTTTAGTACCCTTTAGTCGATTTAGAAGTCTTTGTCAGATTGAAAATAACTCGAAGGGTATGTTCTTGGAGATACTTTCTTGGCTGTAGTACTCTTTTTATACTCTAAGACAATAAATATGAATATTTTTCTTTCAAGTCTTCCATACTTTATAACTAATGCACTGACAGTTCTTAGGACTTTCCGTCAGAATAATAACTGCTCTGGGGCTCGATGAAGAAAAGAGAAGGCTATGTGAATTTTTCCTTCTTAGGGAAAAGAATGCTCTGCTGATATCAAATCATTGATAATTTGAAACACTGATATGACTTGATTATTTTATGGTCTGAGCTTTATTAAGCTCCTTCATTGTCCTTAGCTGCGGATTAGATACTTAAATCTTCAATATCATGTGCTAATCCTGCTAGTCCTCTTCTGATACTCTTTATACTTCTGCTGGCCTGTGTTTGCGAATATACTGGTTACAGAGGCGCTAGAGGGTTTATGTTAGGGTCAATAACCCCGATATTCAATAAAACATGCTTTTAAACCTTCTTAGTGATTTCTTCCTCTGTGATCTTTGGCTCTGTGATAGTCTTTCTGCATTATATGTCACCTGACTGTGACTGTGGAGACTGTATGAATTCATCACCCTTTGAACCCTGCAAAACACGATAAACATGTTATAAAAACCTGCGGGAGTAGGAATGACTACTTCAGATGCTCGTGAGGGTGGAGGAGCAGTGAGGAAAAATGTGGATGCAGCGGAAAAATGGGAGGAAAACCCTGGCAAAGCAGCTTACCAGGTCTGATGGGGGTTTGAGTGTGACGAGCGACGTGGACCGCTGGATCAGGATGATATACGGTGGAGAACTCTCGATGAAGCATTTCGGGACAAATATGAAAAGAAAATGAAAGAGATCGCGATATAATGTGGACCGTTCGATCTCAGAGATAGACGGCTGGGATTAAAAGTGAAATTGACGTTGCGGAGGGTAGCAGTATGGCAGGAAACCGAGGATGTTTTTCACAATATGAAATGGGGGGAGGCAGTTTTGAGTGGATGGAATGCGATTCCATACATTTTCCGACACATGGATCTTCAAAACCGCCCATTTCACAAAAAAATTGAAATGTTAACTCTTGGGCACAAAAATTTTGTGAAACTGAGTTTAAGCCGTCGGATCTCTTGGTATTGATCGGACGATGTTGATAGCATGCGACGATGGGTAAGATGCACGGGGCATGCGTGGTGGGACCAACAGTTACGTCAACACCTTTGTTGCATGGTGGACGGGCTCAATGGGCTATCAGGTTAAGTTCTGACCATTAGATTAGGGGAAATGAACGGTTGGATCTCTATCGGAGGGGCGATGGCGAAGGGTTATGGGTAGAGTGTGACATAATCTTGGCCGTTGGTTCTTGTGGATTCAACGACCAAGATCAAATCGACAGGTTGGGCCATTGGGGGATCCACGCTTTGGAAGGAAGGCTTATGTTTTTGCGATGCGATGGAGGGGTGTGGTCCCATGAAAAAGGTGAGGAGATCAGGGGTTAAAAAAGAACGAGCTTATCGCATCAGGGATTTGAAGTAAAAGGTAACAAATAAATAGGAAACCCCGATGCGATTGCGCGATGGGGTTAGCTCCGAGTTATGGCTCTGGGTCACATGCGGGGAAATGGGGCTAGGGCTAAGGCCAAAGGGGCTTAAGGCCTTAATGCGAAAATGAAGATTTTTAAGGATTTTGAAGGGTTTTTTGAGGAATTTGGAGGTTCTGATAGGTAATAAAGGGGATTTTTTAGAACCAAATAAAAGGGAGATATAAGGCTTAGAGTGAATTTTGAAGGGAATGGAGGAAAATGAAGTATGAATGAGTGAAAATGAGGAAAAAGAAGGCCTTTTGAAAACAGTTTCTTTCATAAACAACATAGTTCATTAATGGAAACAGCAGTGAAGATTCTCTAAAGGGTAGAAGACACATGAAGGCTTCAAGAATGATAGATTTTCGAAGGGAATTTATCACTTGAAGGCTTGATGACAAATTTAGCAACCTGTTTTCTTTGAAAAATTATTATAGGTGGCTAACAGTAAGTAGACATCCATATTATTCACTTATCTTCTACCAAGGACTATGAGAGCCAACATAAGATGTTCATTCTTCACGGAAAACCATGGGGGGATATTGTTATTGATCACTACTACAAGTCAAACAGAATAGTTGGTGTTCTGGAGGGAATATGGGTTGACGCCATCCATGGCTATGCTGAGTCGTAGACTTCGTACTTCATTCTTGAATTTTTCAGGCCATGTATCCTCTATATGCTTCATGGATATTGAATCAGTTGGGATTTTCATAACTCCCAACTCACTTCAGTGTGAAGCATGCCATCCTTGCAACATAGCTAATTATTTGCAATGAAAGAGCCTTTGAATCCTTGGGATTATAGGCATGTGCCTAAATATCTTAAAAGGAGGAACAATACGTGATTTACCTTTCTTTTTTATTTATCATACCTGTCATGCCCACATTTTGGACACATCTCTTTGTCTACATATTGTCCTCTATATAGAATACAATCATTTGGACATGCATGATATGATTTGTACTCAACACCCAACATTTTCAACAATTTCTTTGCCTCTTCGCAACTATCGGGCAAGACATTATCACTCGGAAGAACCTTATCTTTGAATAACCTATAGTTGGTGATCATGGAAAATTATATTAATATTAAATGTACATTAAGGTCGATATAATTATTAACGTTCATAAAATTTAACATTTGTAATGTTCATTGCAATGTATTGATTATATTTCAAATTTATATAAGGGGAGTACTTTATGATAGCTTACCTCAAAATTTCCAAGAAACATGCATTCGACAAGACAAAATTTTCTTTCAAGTTGTACAGTAACATTGTTGTCCCCAAATGGGTAGACTTTTACTGACCGCCAAGTCCAAAGAGAGGGGTGGTGGAAGAAAATTTAAGGCTTTCAAAAAAGGTGTCAGCGATATAAGCATCATCCCCTAGATGATCATCATTTTGGAATGCATCTAACAACATTGTCTCCATGGCAGTTGTATCCCTTAAGTAATCATCCATACCAACCTCTATTTGATTGCCTCCATTGCCATCTTGTGAAGAGCTACTATTGCTGTAGTCATTCCTAATTAGTGAATCTGGATGTAGAGGGAATTAAATCGGTGGTTGATTCAACCATTCTTGGTATCGTTCCTCTCCGATTTTTCTCTTAATTCAGTCTTCTCTTGATTTGACATTATCATGGGATGCAACGGAAGATGGTAGGTAAGTAATTAATCATCACTAAAATCCTAATAATTAAAAAAAAAATTGAACATGAATAGTACAAAATATATGATATCAATTAATAACCACATTGACAATATTGCATGATTATAAATTGGTTTGACGTTGAAATAATTACATATTAATCAATATATATACCAAAAAATTATAATTATAATTACCATCATTTTCTCGGGATTGTGGATAGAAGATGCAATATTGTTACAATTGGCAGGGTGAAGCTGTTGTCCATTTTCATCTACCAAATGCGCCTTGTGGTATGTATCTCCTGATAAGAACTTTGAATATTTTGTGCATCTGAACTCGATGCTAAATCTGCATGAACCTGCAAATTTGTATACATTATAAATTTAATTAAGCTGTGCGTGATTGACTGCATGGATTAAAAACATATATACATTCAATTAGATAGTGAAAAAATAAAACAAATATGAAGCAAATATTATGTCTCCACATGGATAGGGAGAACTCCGCGATGGAATTTGAGAAATATTATGGAACGAGCTGGATTTTGAAGAATTTTCCATTCCATGTAACATATGATATTTTCTCCCTGCATTTGAGAAACACAACAATAAATTTTGGTAAACAAACTTCAATGTCATTCAGGTGCGTAATGTACAGATAACTGGACCGGTGAGTTTTTTATTTTGCGCACTGGTGTCATTTTATAAAATGACACACCGGTGCGGTTAAATTAAAGGACGCGCCGGTAAACGAATAACCACAAATAAAAAAAGCGCAACCATGTTTTATTTAAGTGAAAAAAAGCAGTAAATTGAAAAATGGGCAGAAAAAATATTTTCGAAAATATAATTTCATAAAACATTTCTTTAAATACTAAACACTTTTCATTATTTCACTATTTTTGCAAAAAAATTCTGCCAGAGATTTGCAGGATACATACCTAGAGCAAACAAAGCACGAGAGCATTGTGGATCGGGGAAATACTTTCGAACAAAAGTATTCAGACAATCAGAATTCCAAACCTTTGGTTAGTCAAACCCTGTACCATAGAATTTCAAACGATGTGAGTAAGTTTATTGTTTTTTTTTACTTTTTTCTGCAGTTTTTTTTATGCAGTAAAATAAGAAATCTAAGTCTATTGTTTTTTTTAACTTTTTTTTTGTAGTTTTTTTATGAAGTAAAATAACAAAATCAAAGCTTATTGTTTTTTTAACTTTTTTTTTCTACAATTTTTTTTTTAATTTTTCTACAGTTTTCAGAAACAAAAATAAAAAAGAAATCGATTTTTACAAACAAAACCCTAGGTTCTTTTTGTTTCTGCCCTTTCTTCTCCCTCTTTCTTTTCAATTTAGATTTATAGGGTTTGTATAGTCATAAGACATCCAACCCACGGGACGACTTGCATATTCAGATCCCAATCCATGTTGGCCCTTACGTCAATCTTAAAAAAATACAGATTTTTTTCGTCGGTGCGCCCTGCGTAACAGAGCGCACCGGTGTGCTCCGTTATAGCAGCGCACCATGAAAGTACAGTGAAAAAATAAAAATAAAAAATGTTTTTATCAGTGCGCCATACATAAAATATGGCACTTGTGCACTATTGCATTATGGCGCACCACAAACGTGCTATTTTGCAAAAAAGACCATTTTAGAAACAAACCCTACATTCTTTTTGTTTCTGCCCTTTCTTCTCCCACTTTCTGTGATTTTAGAATTAGGGCTTTTCAATTTATATTTATAAGATTTGTATTACTAAATATAAGCTTAAGACATCCAACCAATAGGAGGACCTGCATAGTCGGATCCCAATCCATGTCAGCCTTTGTGTCAATATTAAAAAAATACAAAATTTTTTTTGTTGGTGCGTCCTGCGTAACATAGCGCACTGGTGCGCTCGATTATAGCAGGGCACCGTGAAAGTATAGTGATAAAAAATAAAAAAATAAAAAATGTTTTTATCAATGCGCCATATGTAACATATGGCACCGGTGCACTATTTCATTATGGCGCACCGCAAACGTGTTGTTTTGAAAAAAAACCATTTTAGAAACAAACCCTACATTCTTTTTGTTTCTGTCCTTTCTTCTCCCACTTTCTGTGATTTCAGAATTAATAATTTTCAATTTATATTTATAGGGTTTATATTGTTAAATATAAGCCTAAGATATCCAACCAATGGGAGGACCTACATAGTCTGATCCTAATCCATGTCGGCCCTTGCGTCAAAAAAAGAAGAAGAAGAAGTTATTGGTGTGCCCTGTGCGGAATACCGCACCGGTGCACTTTGTTCTCCCAGCGCACCGTGCAAGTACTATGATAAAATATTAGAAAAAGAAAATATTTTTTCAGTGCGCCATTTGTAAAATATGTAGCCGGTGCGCTATTTCATTATGACGCACTACGAACGTTATGTTTTGAAAAAAAAAACTTTCAAAAGATACAAACCTTACATTATTTTTATTTCTCTCCTTTCTTCTTCCTCTTTCTGTGATTTCAGAATTAGGGCTTTTCAATTTAGATTTATAGGGTTTGGATTGCTAAATATAAACCTAAGACATCCAACCGACAGGACGATTAGCATAGTCGGATCCCAATCCATGTGGGCCCTAACATGAATTAAAAAGAAAAACAGTTTTTTTTATCGGTGCATCTGGAGTACGTAATGCACCAGGGCTCTTGATTTTACAAGCGCACGACACAATGTAATGTGATAAATTTATTTATTTTTTAATCGGCGTGCCATATGTAAAATATGGCACCGATTTCTGCTAAAAAACTAACACTGGACAATTTTTATTATTTTATCATGGTTAACCAGTGCGGTCATTGACATGTAACACACTGGTGCTCCTTGTTGACATAGAGCACAGTACGGTCTATTATACTGCTATGGCGGTGCGTTTGGAAGAGAGACATGCACCAGCGTCGGTGTGTAAACCATGAATGGCGCACCGGTTTTTTGAGATATTTTTTTTTTTGCTTGAAAAGTTGACAATTTATTTGTAAATATATTATTGAATGATATGGTACAGGTTTGAGATTGATAAAGAAATGAGTGACAAGAGATCAAGTAACAAAAATACTGATAACACATCAAGAAAAACAAAATAGGCAAGTTCTTCGTAAATTTTTTACAAAAAAATTTATTTTTGAACATGTAAATTTAAATAATATATATTGTTTACTGTGTATCATGCAGAGCCACAAAATGATGAAGCTCGATAAGATTATTTCTGATATAGGACCAGAAGAGCGTAAAATCTTGATGGAAAAATTGCAAAAGGATGAATCAGGTTAATGAAAAAATACTATCGATCCAATATGAGTTTTTTTTTTTTTTTCATTAATAATATAATTAAAATTATTAGATAACATGTGTGAAAAAGTCTATAGGATGTATCATGTAGATGACAACATAGGAATGGATGATGGAGCGATGATTCTGGGCGGGAGACAGGTTTTTTTGAATGGCGTTGGGCGCTCTACTGTTTCCGACGATCAGTCCAGGGATTTGTCTGGTTCTGTGCAGGGGAGGCGTGTTTCTACTCACCCTGTTGGGACATGGACCGGTGGGCAGTCAGGGTTTTTTTTACAAGACGTGGTGGAGCTCCCGATTCTCTCGGATGGAAGGCTGTCGCCCTTGGTCTTCAAAGGAGGGTTTGATGGGAGGGCGGGTGGCTATATGCCTGTTAATAGCAGCGCGGACTTGAAAAAGTTACAAGCTCTGAAGGGGAAAGATCTCTACCAGTGCTTGAATGTGGATGAGAAGGTCTCGGATCTGGGTGATTTACAGGGAGCCTTTTCCTCAGTTTTTGGAATCAAACAGGATCCCTCTGTGCTTGCGTCCAGAAGAGTGGATGGTTTATGTGGGAAGGAGAGCGAGAGAGCTTCCACTAGTCCTATTAGTTGGGAAGAACAGAGCAGTGTTCTTGTTTCTGAAGCAACTAAAGAGACTGGCCCAAACATTGGTAAAGAGGCTGAAGTGTCGAAGCAGAGGGGTAGAAAAAAGAAATGGATCAAGATTAAAAATGCTGAGTATAACTATGTCTTGGGTGAAGACATCGGTTGGGAACAGGTTTCAGTGATGGCCAGTAGAACACTGGTTGGCAAGGCTGTGGGGAGACACTTTGCCCTGAAAACTGTAGTTGCCTGGGCTGATGCGCATTGGAAAAAAAAATTTGGATATGGGCCTGAGGTGGTGTCCCTTTCTAAAGGGTGGTTCTCTTTCAATTTCTTGCGCTCTGAACATCTCCAGTGGGTGACTCATCGGTGTTGGTCTGTAGATCACTCTCCTCTGCTCTTAAAACCTTGGCATCCGCTCTTCGATGCCAGCAGGGAAAGGGTGGATTCGATCCCTTTGTGGGTTCGCTTACCTGGTCTGCCTCTCCATTACTGGACAGAGGAGCACCTTTGTGGTATAGGCAATATGATTGGGGTCTTCTTAGAGGCAGACCTATCTTTCTTTAATACTAATCTCAGGCGGGTTGCTAGAATTCTTGTGATGATTAACATTAGAGAGGGCCTTGCAGATTTTATGAATCTCCGATGGGGGCACTATGATATCAAGCAGATCCTCGACTATGAGAAGGTTCCTTTTCATTGTCGATGGTGCCATGTTTACGTTCATCCTGCATATGAATGTGGTTCTCCTTCACAAGTTGTCAAAAGCCGGGGGTCTGGTCCACATGTGGAGGCACCTCTAGTGAAGGGGGCTGGCTCCGGTCCTCACAATTCACAATCTGCTCCTTGTTCAGTCTTCTCAAGCGTTGTACATTCTCATTCTGATGTCTTTGATTCTTGTTCGCCGCATGCTGTCGATATCCAGGCGCTGAGTGAGATTTCTGGTCCATCTCCTGGGCAGGAGGTTCTCTTTCAGAATGCTAGGTGTGGAGCGTTTGATGTTGTGAAGGTACATAGTAGACATTATGGAGCATATTTTCAACTGAAGGAAGATGTTATGTTGAAAGAAGTATTATATGTGTTGAACTATTCTCTTTTGGGCTCTTTTCCTTTCTCTCCTGTCTTAAATTTCTCTTTAAATATGACTCCATCTTCAGTCACGACTACAGTCTCGGCTTGGAAGGATGTTGGAGGTAAGGTTTCTTGTGATGTTCCTTTTATCTCTTCTCAGCCAGTTTCTCTGCCTGCTCTCCAAGAGAAGGCTTATGTCTCTGCTTTCGACCCAGGTGATAAGCTGTTGATCTCGGTGGTTATTACAGCCCCTTTGGTCACTGGATATAATCTGAGATCTAGTGCCAAAAAAGGTGTTGGTGGGTTTGGGAGGGGAAAATCCCCTTCTGCTCGGGGTAGGGGCAGGATCTCTTTTTTGGCAAAATCTCAGGATCGATCTATGTTGGATGTTCATGATGGGAAGCAGATTTCGATTGACAGGGCGCTTAGAGCAAGCCATTCCCTGAAGCCGGGTGTTTAATGAAGATAATGTCTTTTAATTGCAGGGGTTTGGCAAGTCCCAAAAATAAAGCTTCTTTCTGGAGAATTATCTTCTTGGATTGTCCTGATATCATTCTGCTTCAAGAGACTTTAGGTGCTGGGTTGGTGGTCAAAGCTAGATTGGAAGGTTGGTTGCCAGGCTGGAATTTTGAGTCATTGGATGCTAGAGGAAGGTCGGGTGGATTGGCTATCGGATGGAATGAAAAAACAATTAAATCTCAAAATTTCTGGGGTATGGAGTCGGTCCTGGGAATAAATTTCCTGTTGTTGGAGCTTGGTGAAGCTTTTAATCTGTTTAATATTTATGGCCCATATCAGGATAGGATCCCTTTTTGGGATTCCCTCATGAGTAACTCTTTAATCAAGAGAGACTCGGTTATTTTGGGTGGGGATATGAATTTTTCTTTGGGCCAGTCAGAGGTCTGGGGACCTCATGCACAAATCGACTCTTTGACTGGTTTTTTCTCTCAAAAATATGAGGAGAATCACTTGCTGGACATTGAGCCCATCAAGCTGAAACCCACTTGGAGGAATAATCGATGTGCTGAAGGCAGAATAGCAAAGAGACTTGATCGTTTCCCGGTGGCTGAGCAGATTGTGGACAGGCCTTTTCTGATTAGGCAGTGGATAGGCAGTGGGGGTGCTTTTGATCATTTTCCCATCTTTCTTGAGTTAAAGATCAGGCCTAGGCAGCCTCCTAGCCCTTTAAAGTTCAAAAAAATTTGGCTCAGGGATGATTCTTTCAAAGCTTTGGTTCTTGATAGATGGATTCCTTTTAGGGTGGATAGTCCTCTTTCTGCTGCCTTTCAATTTGCCGAAAATTTAAAACGCATCAAGGATGCTGTGAAAGATTGGTCCGCTGCTAAGAGACAGAGGGAGGATGTGGAGTTGAAACAGGTGGAAGAGGATCTTCGCTTGATTTATGAGGGCATTGGTGGTGGCTATCAATCCCAAGTTGATAAAGACACACTTGTTTCTCTTGAAAAAAGAAGGAACTCCCTTCTTATGGATAAGGAGGAATCTTGGAGGCTGAAGAGTAGGGCCATTTGGCCGGCTAGTGGGGATGAGAATACAAAATTTTTTCATGCATATGCTCGCGGCCGGAAGGCAGCTAATACTATTTGGGTTTTAAGAGATGGTCAGGGCATTGAGCATACTTCATTTGAGGCCAAAGCTAGACTGGGGGTTGATCACTTCAAGGAACTTTTTAAGGCCCCAGCTCATGCATCACTTGCGGAAGTGATTAGAGTTGCTCAGTATTTTCCGAGGTTTGTGGAGGAGGCTAATAACAGATCTTTGATGGCTGAGGTCTCTGAGAAGGAATTAAAGGAGGTTCTTCATAGCTTCCAAAAAGACAAAAGTCCTGGGCCAGATGGGTGGTCGGTTGAATTTTTCTTGGCTCTTTATGACATTTTAGGGACAGATCTACTGAAAGTTGTGGAGGACACCAAGATTTCTGGGCGGATTCCTGCTTGCTTCAATTCCACTTTCATAGCTCTTATTCCGAAGGTGGATAACCCTCTTTCTCTAGCTAACTTCCGTCCTATCTCTTTTTGCAATTGTATCTATAAAGTGATAGCCAAGGTGGTTGCGAGAAGACTCAAAGGCATTTTGTCTACTCATATCTCCGGTGAACAATTTGGCTTCCTGGAAGGTCGTCAAATCCATGAAGCTATTGGGACTGCTCAAGAGGCTCTCCACAGCATGAAGACCAAGAACCTCAAAGGGACAGTGCTGAAAATAGATCTATCCAAAGCATATGATCGGGTAAGCTGGTTATATATTCGCATGCTTCTGACTCACCTTGGTTTTGGCATCGGCTTCATTAGATGGATTATGAGCTGTATTACAACTGTCTCTTTTTCTGTTCTGCTCAATGGGGCTGCATCTCCCTTTTTTCATGCTGAAAGGGGGTTGCGCCAGGGCTGCCCCCTTTCTCCCCTATTATTTTTACTGGTTGCTGAAGGTTTTAGTAGAGCTCTTCATGTGGCAAAGAGACAGGGTTCTTTGAAGGGCATTCAGGTTGCTCCAAACCTTTTCATCACTCACCTTCTTTTTGTTGACGATGTTTTAATTTTCTGTTCTGGGTCGGTTCGTGATGCTAACACTATTGGTGAGATTTTGGATTTGTTTGGCAAAGCCACGGGAATGGAAGTGAATGATGGGAAGTCTTCAATCTCTACACATTCCTTGAGGGATGAGGAGAGGCGTGAATTCTTGCGGATCTTTCCCTATAATTATGTTGGATTGGATGCTGGTCTGAATTATTTTGGGTTCCATTTAAAACCCAATGATTATAGGAAAAATGACTGGAACTGGTTATTGGAAAAGCTGGAAAAACGTTTAAAAGTTTGGTCTCACAAATGGCTGTCTAGAGCTGGGCGGTTGACCTTAGTTAAGTCGGTTTTGGAGGCTGTTCCAGTTTATTGGTTGTCCCTGTCTTGGATTCCTAAGGGTATTTTGGAGGCTGCGAGGAGGATTTGCTTCAGATTCCTGTGGAGTGGGAAACAGGATTCTTTGGTGACCCCTTGGGTTCGGTGGGAGAAAATTGTTGTACCAAAAGCGTTGGGTGGTTGGGGTCTGAAAAATATCTTTCTTTTTGCACAGGCTCTTGCTGCTAAGGGTGGTTGGAGGCTCATCATTGGTGATAGTCTTTGGACTCAGGTGATATCTCATAAATATATTGCTCCTTTTTCTATTGTTGAATGGATAAGGATTCCTAGGAAAACTTTTGCAGGGGGCTCGGTGATTTGGAAGGCTCTTGTTAAATCATTTCACATTCTGGAAACTAGCCTGGCTTGGGATGTGGGTAATGGCAGGAAGCTTCGGGTTGGTGAGGATCCTTGGATGGGTAGTTCTCTTCAACACCTCCTTCCTAGGCATACGGTTGAGGCCTTAAGGCAGCAGGGGATTACTTTTCTTTCCCAACTTGCTGATCCGGTTCGGAGAAGGGTGGGTATTCAGTCTTGGTTACTGGCCTCCTCCTTTGGGCTGGAGGTTTTTGATGAGAGGGCTCTAGCGATATATATTCATGCTTTAAAACAGGCTCATCTTGTGCTCTTGGATAGGGATGATTTGATTGCTTGGGATTTTGATCCTACGGGGATCTATTCTCCCCGGGCTGGCTACACAAAGCTTAGTGCTGGGGTTGTTTTGGGTGAGGAGCAGTGGTGGTGGAAGAAACTATGGAAACTGAATTGTCCTCCTAAGACTTTCCTCTTTATGTGGTGTGTCCTTGAAAATAAAGTCCCTACTTGGGATGTGCTGCAAAACAGATGTTTTCAGGGTCCTGGCTGGTGCTGCTTGTGCAAATCTGATGCTGAATCAGTTAACCATATTTTCCTCAGCTGTCCTTTCATCAAAGGTATTTGGTTGGAGTGCTCCAGGTTATTGGGTATCCGGTGCAGATGGGAGGGTATGTCTGTTTCTCATGCCTGGGACTCGTGGTGGGTGTCTACTGCTGAGATGAACCTAAAAGCTATGCCGCTCCTCGTTATCTGGGGCTGTTGGTTGGATCGTAACCAACTTCTATTTGATGGTTCTGTTAGCACTCCTGAGATTGTCGGTGCCATGATTGTTGGTTTGCACTCTGCCTTCCCTATTCATATCCGTGCTGATAATCAGAGGGAGGTCCTCATGCTGGAGATTGATAGGAGGAGCCCTTGGGGTTTTTTTGATGGAGCTATGCAGCAAAATTTTTGTGGGGGTGGAGCTCTGTTGTTTCTCTCGGAATCACATTGGTACGAGATCTCTGTTGGGCTTGGGGAAGGGACAAATAATTTTGCTGAACTGCTGAGCCTCAAGATTCTTCTGTTGTTCGCTGTGGAGAAAGGTTGCAGGCATTTAAATTTTTTTGGGGATTCCTTGAACGTGATAAATTGGATAAAAGGAATACAAATTTGCAGAGTTCATCATTTACAAAATCTGTTTCGCTCTATTGGGGAGATCCTCCGTTATTTTGCCTCTTTCTCCTGTCAGCATATCTAGCGTGAAAATAATGACGAGGCTGATCAAGCTTCAAAGAGGGGGATTTTGTTGGACGAAGGTATATGGAGGATCATAGAACATTTGGATGGTGCTATTTCTGAATACTTCCATCCATCTTTATTTGATTAGTGGCTACTGGCTTATGTATTGGCCTGTCAAATTTTGCCTACTGCTTCCAAACACATAGTGTGATGTCTCTACAGTTTTTGTGAGGATGGTTGGGAATTCTCTCTCATTTGTTGGTAGGTCAACAAAGTGCCATATGTTCCCTTTCAAAAGGTGTGCTGACTCTACAGGATTGGATTCTGAGGGCTGCTTTCTTAGTTCGATCTTATGAGAGGGTTTCCTGCTGAAAGTAGTCTCCAGGGGGACCAGAGAACAATTTAATGGTTTTATTTTCGTTCTCTCATATCCTTCTTATGGTGTGCGCTTTTCATCTATAATATTTGTTGTAGATGGATCCGAACCACACCGGTTATTATTCGGTTTTATCAGCTCGGTGGACAGACTGCTATGGGCCGAAATGTCCATTTGTTTTTTCTGATTATTATGGCTGTGCTCTTGGTAAAGCGCATCCCCTGTTTCTTTTGCGCTGGAAGAGTGTGTTTTTTTTCGCTGGGTCTTCTCATTGGAAGGGCTTCTACTGTGGGCTGGACACAGTGTTATCAGTGATTTCGTGTCCCCTAGTTTTATCATTTGTCTGAGAGGTTACAGGTTTTCTATGTTGGCATGTCAACTTATTGCCAACAGTCTGCATACACATGGTGTGTGTTTTTTCCACAACTGATCATGGGAAGATGGATGTCCTATTTCTCTGTATTATATCTTGGTCTGCATACTTGAAGGTTTTTGTCTACAGGGGGCTGGAACATTTTTAACAGGTTGAACTTAAAATAGTCAGTGGACTGCATACACTTGGTGAGCATCTCTTCATCATATTTTGCGATGGTGGCTGTGCTCCCTCTGTTTTTATTGCTTGGTTTTCTGGACTGATGGAACGCTACAGAGGGCTGGACTCATTTAAATGAAAAATTTGTCAATGACTTTTCCCTGGGCGGAGATGTTTAGTCTTTATGTTGTGTTATCATTATCTGTATAGTGCACCATTTGGCCTTTTGATTGTCTAGGCTTTTTCTTGGCTCCGTGAAGAATCAGAATGGTCACCTCTGGGCAGTGTTATTTCTTCTGAAAAGTTTTTTCTTGCAGGACTGCTAAAAGGAGATTGCAGCAGTTTATTGTATAATTCTTTTTGTTGAAAAGCATGTCTTTTCTTCCAAATGATTAGGGGAATTGCCAGATTATGTTTCAGCACAGGATTTCTTTTCACTATTATATCTGCTTTTGCCTACAAACTCTAGAGTTTGTCTTCAGTCAACACACATTTATGTGTCTCTCAATGTAATTTCGTACTCATCTGCAGTAATAAAATTACGCTTTTTTCTCGAGGAAAAAAAAATGTGTGAAAAAGTCTATTAATTCACATCTATTTAATGTTGTACAGGGACCAACAACTCAGAAAAATAATGTTGTTCTAAGAAAAGAAAAAAAATAGAACATGCAAATGAAATGAATTGGTCCTTAGTTCATCTAGAGTGGTGCTGGAGGTTAACAAAGGGGGAAAATTTTTTACAAATGTTTGAGGGATCTAGTGGAACGAATGTATAGACGTTTTTTCCACTTACAATACAAAAACCAATCCAATGATTCCAAGAACCAAATTTTATGTAAACTACAGGAAGAGTTTCCAGAGAATTGATCAATGAGATATGTCGGAATTTTAGTAGAAAAAACGTACAACAAAAAAAAATAAGGAATGAAAAAGTAATATTCCTTTAGATGTTTGTCTAGAATTATTTAAAATATCACTTTTGTTATACTTACTTTTCATATATCAATATAAAAATTAAATAGTTTATTGTCATGTAACATTTTTAGGAAGATTATGAAAATCTCAAAAGATGAACGAGCTGATATCATAAATATGCCAGTAGGAATGTCCAAAAAGGTGTACAAGGAGATGGTCAAAGAAATGGACAAAATTGCATCGCTAGAGGAGCCATCTCAACAACAACTTGCTTCAAATGTAATATGTAATCATTGATTTTTTCGATCATTAGGTAAAATAAATAAACAATTTAGCATTAAATATTAATTTTCAAGTATTTTCTTGCAGAAATGAAAATAAAATGGAACCCATTCAGCACATAAAATAGGAGGACAAGGAAGAAAAGGATTGATATCTAAGTTTGTGAGTAATTGTTACTTCCTTATAACAACTTAACTAGATTTAAATTTTGTATTTTTTAAGTTTTTTTACAAAAATCATCATTGAATGTTTTCAAACATGTGCTAACATACAAAGAAGAACCATCAGAGGAATTGATTGAAATTGGGTTAAATATGGTTTATGTGTATATGTTGGCATATCAGAACTTAATTGTGGAATTTGTAAGCATCTATCGATCTTGTTTTACTTAGCTCCGTCTATAATTAATAGAAAAAATAAATCTTTTATATTAAATATATGATTTGTTATGGGGTATATAACTTGCAGGAAACAAAGTATGGCACTGCGCCAAAAGATAAAATCTTGAAAGATGGCATCTTACATGGTTTTGAAAGGATGTGTATAGTTTATGAGTCAATTGTTGCATTAGTACATCATCTCTTTTCTATTTACATTGATATATATTATTTAATATTGCAATTTTCGTTATTCTCTCCAATGTATATACACTCATTACAATTTGTTTTTATGTTTCTAGATGGAAGGTGAAGAAGAAGAAAACAATCAACACCGTGAACAAAACATTTCTGAAAATAACCCAAGTAGTGGAAGTAGCTCTAGCAGTGACAACAGTTCAAGAAAAGAATGATGATCACTATGTTTGGATATAAAAGCAAGGCGTTGTATTTTTTGAAAAATGTCTGTGAAATCAGACATTTTCTTTAATGTAATGGACATAGTGCCCCAATTGAAAGATAAATGGATACCAATAACTGTCCCATTTTGTATGAAAAAGAATGTCATATATATATATATATATATATGTGTGTTTTAATTTATTCTATTGTGTTCTCTATTGTCGCTATTGCGTTCTCCATGTCGTTCTCAATTGCATTAATAAAAATTTAATTCATATGAATATTGTTATAAGATATATATGTGTCAACTTTTGATGAATAATGAATTTTAAAAAACCACAATAATTTTGATATGATATAACAAATTAATCCAAACATCACATTCAAATGCATTAATAAAAATTTAATTAATATGAATATTGTTATAAGATGTGTCGACTTTTGATGAATAATGAATTTAAAACAATCACAATAATTGCATTGTCATAGGTCGATGTTTCTAAAAAATACTAAATTAAAACCGGTGCATGTATACTTACATCGGTGCACTTGTATTCTTAAGCACCCCGGTGCGTTTTTACGACCTATGGGCACTGCACAAATACTAAAACCAGTTAAAAATATCGAGGCGTTTGTGCGGTACATCTCTCCGGTGTGTTTATGTCTATCTACACACTAGTGCCTTTTTACGAACTATTAGCACCACACAAATATAAATACAAATTATAAATCTCAGTGCGTTTGTGTGATACTATGCACCAGGGAAAATTTTAAGGATCGAAAATTATCATGAAGTTTAAAAAAATGGCAAATCTCACTAGTCCCTAATATGAAAACTGTAAAATGTTTATTGATGTATTTGTAAAATTATTCAAATTTATAATGATATTATATATACTGTCTATATAATGTTGGCGATTTTTAAAGTAAAATAATTTTATATTTTAAAATTTGGGCAAATCATTTTTATAAAAAAATGGAAATTGGCAAAAAAAAATTTGTTGGAAAAACCATGGAAAATTAGCCCACCTGCGAATATTAGCCCCTAAAATTTTATATGCTATGCACCAGGGCATTTTTGTGTCGATATGCACCGGTGCATTTAGACGACCTATGGGCACTGCAGGAATACCAATACCAATTATAAATCTCTGTGCATTTGTGTGATACTGTGCATCGGGGCGTTTAATAGTATATACGCACCGGTGTATTTGTATAACATATTTTCACCACATGAATACCGATACCAATTATAAATATCGGTGCATTTGTGTGAAAGGACGCACTAGTGCATTTCTATAAGTCTATGCATCAGCGCATTGATACGACCTATGGGCACCGCTCAATTCCCAAGACCAATTATAACTGCCCTGTGCATTGTATCACCAACACTATGCTCGGTGATGTTTTATACCTTAACGGCTCGGTGCATTCTCCTTAGACCACCCCGGGGCACCGTCCATAGGTACGCACCGGTGCGTTAAATCTTTATTAGCACACCGATGAAAAAAACATCCGTAATAACCTTCAGCCGCTCATTTTTTTTTGGTTGTGTTGAATTTCCGTCAAAAGCTCCGCCAAAACCTCCGTAACCATAAACGGATGTGGTAGCATATGTTTTTTTGAAAATTTTGGCCAATTTTATAACACTAAAAACCTCCTTTATAACCTCTGCTAGAGGGTCTTTTCCTTGTAGTGGATGTTCCTAAGCCCACTTTGATGGATGCTGCGTTACTTGACGCATGGAAAAAGAAAGTAGCAAAGATGAGAAGGATTCTATTGGAAGGTGTACGATACCATATTGTCTCAAGACTTCATGGGAAAGCCACTCAATTTTCTATGTGGAAGGCTTTGACTGATCTTTTCCAAAGTAGCAGCGACCATAGGAAATTGGCACTGAAGGATAAACTCAAAAAGATCAAGATGGAGAAGGGTGACAATATTCATAAGTATCTCACAAAGTTTGTCGAATGTCAGGATGAACTGGGGAGTGTGGGAATCACGGTTGTTGATGATGATTTGGTGAGCTTGGCTCTCTTGGGACTTCCTAAGAGTTGGCATAGTTATCAAGACTTTATCAACGGATGGGAAAAGTTGTCGGATTGGGAACGACTGTGGTCAGATCTAGTGCAGGAGGAGTTCAGGAAGAACACCTGAGATGGCTCTTCATCAAATAATAATGATGAAGAGGATCGTGCTTTGGCTGCCAAGGAAAGGTAAGGGAAGGGGAAGAAATTCCACTCAAAATCAGAGTCTAAAGGCAAGAAGCTGGATTTGTCCAAGATGAAGTGTTTTCACTATGAAAAACATGGGCATATCGCCATTAACTACCCATAAAAGAATAATAACAAGAAGGCTGCTGGAGCTGCAGCTGGTGAGGCCCTTGCCTCACAATTTGAACTTGATTTCTCTTTGATCGCATGCTTCATATCAAGCGCAATTGGATCAGTGTGGTATCTTTATAGTGGTGCTTCCTTCCACATGATGGGAGATAAGGAGATTTTCAGTGACTTGGAGGAGAAAGATCTCCAAATGCATATAGAGATGGGCGACAATGGACGATACAGTGCGACCAGCATTGGTACCATTACCTTTGAGAGGGAGTCAAGTAAACCATTTCATTTGAAAGATGTTATGCGTGTTCCAAGTCTAAATAAAAACTTGGTCTCAGTCGTGATGTTGGAGGACAGAGGCTATGGCGTTGTTTTCAGCGATGGAAAATATTTCCTGCGACATAAAACAACAGGTCAAGACAAGAGGATAGGGATTAGAGTTAAGAATATCTACAAGTTGGAGGTAGAAGGCTACACTGCAATGATGGGCAAGGCAGAAAAAAGTGGTGAGCCGGGATGAGGGTAAATTATGGCACAGGCGATTAGGCTAGCGTCGTCATGGAGCCTTGAAAGTCATGCAACAAATATCTACTGGACTTCCAACAGGAAAATTGGCTCAGTTAGATCAATGTAAGGGCTGCACCATGGGAAAGTATGTAAAGTCCACCTTTCATGAAAACGAGAACCATGCTTCGATGATCCTAGAGAGATTTCACATAGACATGTGTGGACGATTCTCGATTTCTTAAATAGAAAAATACATGTATTATGTTTTTTTTTTTATTACTTTTATCGTAAATGTTGGATCTTCTTCATGCAAAAGAAGGATCAAACATTCTCAAAGTTCTGCGAGTTTAAGGCATTGGTGGAGAAAGAGTTGGGGAAGCAAGTGAAGGATCTAAGGAGCGATAATGGTGGAGAATACATCTCTAATGAATTCAAAGGATTTTGCAACAAAGAAGGAATTCGAAGAGAACTCATAGCGCCTCATAACCCACAAAAAAATGGGGTCGCGGATAGGAAGAACAGAACGATCGTGGGTGCAGCACGAGCTATGTTGCATGATAAATGCCTACCAATGCATTTGTGGGTGGAAGCATGCAACACTGCGGTTTATGTGCAAAATCATTGTCCTCATAGAGTACTTGGCATGAGTACACCTGAAGAGGCTTTTACTGGTAAGAAACCCGATTTTTCTCACTTTAATATTTTTGGCTCATCTGTTTATGTGCATGTGACCAAGAACTCCAGGAAGAAGATGGATTTGACTGCTGAAGTTTGGATATTTATGGGGTACACAGAAACACCCCATAATTATCATGTGTATTTTCCAAACAATCGAATGATTGTGGTGCGAAGGGATTTAAAATTCAATGAGGAGAAAGCCATGAAGTTGTCGCTTGAGATGGAGCTAGACTTACATGCAGAGGAGGAAATTTTGGTTCCCAAAGATGAGTCTCTATATGTGGATCAGCCACAGGAGGAGGTTCATGGAGTGGAGGAGTCCACTCACACAGAGCCAAACATCAGAACTGGCAGAAGGCATATCACATAAGCTGAGAGGATGAAACTTGATGTTGCACAGAATGTAGGACTCCCTACTTCACAACGCAAACAAAGACATTCTCCTCACTGATTCACTGGATACATGGCTCTCATGAGAAAATGTATTGTGACTGAGCCATCTTACTTTCAGGAAGCAGTGTAGGAGCCCACATGGGCAGATGCAATGGTGGAGGAGTATGACTCCATTATCAGAAATAGTGCTTGGGAAATTGTTCCAAGTTCAGTTGATAAATCAGTGGTAGGTTCAAGATGGATCTACAAGGTAAAGCAAGCTGCTGATGG
This sequence comes from Pinus albicaulis, assembly GCA_034641835.2. NCBI lineage: Eukaryota > Viridiplantae > Streptophyta > Pinopsida > Pinales > Pinaceae > Pinus > Pinus albicaulis. Next base: position 593,678,731 of record CM076572.1, read on the forward strand.
GAGTGTTGAGAAATACAAGGCTAGATTTGTGGCCCAAGGTTTCTCACAGATCTAGGAGATAGATTATGAAGAAACCTTTGCCCCTGTCACACGATATTCTTCCATAAGGACCATCCTTTCTCTCTCAGCACAAATGGGTTGGCACATTCATCAGATGGATGTGAAGACTGTGTTCCTTAATGGGATCATTGAGGAAGAAGTGTACATTGATCAACCTGAAGGATTTGAGATAATCAATAGAAATTCACATGTGTGCAGATTCAAAAGAGCATTGTATGGGATGAATCAAGCACCCCGTGCTTTGTACACTCGGATCGACAACTATTTCACCGAAGTTGGCTTCACCAATAGTGAGGCGGATGCAAACCTATACAAAATTGTGGTGGAGGGTAAGCTTTTAATTATTGTTCTTTATGTTGATGATTTAATACTGACTAGTGATGAGCATTTGATACACTCATGCAAGGAGGTCCTTGCAAAGGAGTTTGAGATGAAGGATATGTGCCTCCTTTATTATTTCCTTGGATTGGAAATATGGCAGTGGGAAGGTGAAATTTTTGTGTCTCAAGGAAAGTATGCAAGGGAGATACTAGGTAAGTTTCATATGGAGGGCTGCAAACCCATGGATACTCCTCTTCTAGGAAATTGGAGGAAAGAGGATGCTACATCTGGAGAGGTAGTGGATGCTATTGTCTATCTACAGTTAGTGGGTTCGCTAATATATTTAGTAAATACAAGACCGAACATATGCTATGTGGTGAACCAGCTTAGTTAAGCGATGGTTAAGCCTACCAAGCTCTTTTGGAAGGCGGGTAAGCATGTCCTGAGATATCTTAGGGGCACATCTGAGTATGGCTTATGGTACAAATAGATGGATGAGGTGAAGTTGCATGGCTTCACGGATGCAGATTGGGCGGGAATCCCAACGGAAAGAAAGAGGACATCAAGAGGGGTCTTCAGTATCGGATCTACAATTGTTTCTTGGTACAACAAGAAACAAATATCTGTGGCACTCAGTTCAAGGGAAGCATAATACATGGCAGCAAGTCAAGATACATGTGAAGCTATCTGGATGAGAAAGATCCTAGTTGGTTTGTTTGGTTCTCATTTAGATCCTACAGTGATTCATTGTGATAATCAAATTTGCATTAAACTCTCGATTAATATTGTGTTTCATGATAGATCTAAGCATATAGATATCTGGTATCATCATATCATAGATTGTGTGCAATGGAATATCATGTTGCTTCAGTACATTCCTATAGAAGATGAAGACAAAGATATTCTAACGAAGGCGCTCACCAGGATCAAATTCGAATACCATAGAGACAGGATCAAGGTGAAGGATAATCCCTTTCTTGTTGAGAGGCAGTGTTGAGATTCAACAAGATGATGATCGTAGTGAAAATTAAGCACATACACTAGGTGGGGCCCGTGGGCTATTTTTAGGTGTATGTCTATTTTTAGAATGGTGAGCAAATTCTATTTATAGTGGGAGTCTATTTTTAGAATGGTGAAAAAATTGTATTTATGTATGAGGTTCTATTTTTAGATACATGTGCAAAGTATATTTATAGATTGCATATCTAAATATAGAATGCATGTCGATTATTATTATCTCTTAATAATAATTGGAAAATAAATATTAATCTATTCTCTTGAAGCATTTGATTTCAGTTAACTGAAGTGGAAAAACCAGTTAGCTAAAGGAATTCTGAGTTATAAGGTTGGTTGGTGGGAAATGCAAGTGGACTTAGTTGTAATTGAGTGATTCGAAGTTGTAACAGAGTTGGATGCGTAGTTATGTGAGTTGTAAAGTAGTTTAACTCAATTAAGTGAGTTAAACTCAGTTGTGCTAGTTGTAACTAAAGATACACTAGTGAGAGATCAGTGAATTAATTATTTAATTAATTCACAAGCAGTGATCTCACATGAAACTGAAGATTTACTACTGTTAACTACAAGCATGTCAGATCCAGTGGAAACCCAGTTGAGAGATAGGTGAAAGGGACAGTTTGACTATCAGTTGTGACATTAGTGGGTGCACTCATGCAACCATGCACACATTGGAGATACCAATGAGGATTGCATAGTCAAGGCAAGGCAGGATCTCATTCAATTAGGGGTTGTGATTAGCAAGGATTGCGCAGTGGAGGTAGGCTGTCAGGAGGCAGTAAATTGGCGCATGTATTTACCAATTTTTGTATGAAAGTGTGAGATGTTTCTATATTGTACTGAGAGCTCTTGGATTAGATTTTTGTATGAAATTTTTTCATGATCCATGATACATACATAATATATGATAGTTGGGTTTTTATATTTATTCTTTCCCGGTAAAAACATCTGTGTTATGTGTGATTGATCTTTCTTCATGTGTTTGCAATTGGCGATCGTGTTTTAAATTTCCACAAAGATTTTTGTAGAAGCGATTTTGTATTTAACAGTGGCATAAAATTGTTATATCAAGAGAATCCAGACAATACATAATTTGTATTAAAATTTCTACATGATAACCTCTTGCATGCACAAAGAATAGCTATCTTATTATAGATATATGTTCTTTGCATGGATAGAATAACTATTAAGCTATATTTCTTTAGAAAAAAATATATGTGATTACTTTTATTCTATCATAACTATTATGTTAGTTTTTTTTGGAATAATATCATGTATATGCATGCAAGTTTTGTATTATCTTTCATTGTAACGAATATACATTTGTATGTGGGAAATGATAGCATGTTATGTTAGCCTACATTGGAAAAGATTATTTGTAAAACAAGATGAATTACATGCACAAAAACCATAGTAATGTGTTGGTTTCCTTGGAATATATATATGGGTAATGTTGGTATAATATTTGGAAAATAAGACATGCAATTGAGTGCTTTATTGCATTAGTTTTATGGAAAATAAAACATGGTTTTTCATGCCTTATTATGCTATATTTCCTCAAAAAGGAAGCATGTGTTTGCATGCTCTATTGTGTTAAGAATTCTTTTGGGAAGATTCTTTTGAAAACTATATGCATTTGCATGCATAGGAACAACATTTATGTTCTTATATTTCTTTACGTATTTGCATTCACCAAAAGTAATCGCTGAAGGTTTAGTTATTTTGATAAATTTTGCACTAGTAGAAAATGAGAAATTAGTGACTAGGTGACTAAAAAAGTTAGTCATCGTAACTTTTCTATGTGATATACTACTGAAAATGAGCAATCTTAAATGACCCAACTAAAAATAACTAACATAAATGACTAATTTAGTCCCAAGTTAAAATATAGGACTAATTAATAAGTAATACAATTAAAATTACTAACATGAATGACTAATTTAAAACTAAAAACGACTAACATAAATGACTAATTTAGTCCCAAGTTAAAATATACAACTAGCTAAAAAGTAATACAATTAAAAATGACTAATTTAAGCTAAACTTTGGCTAACTTCTAGTAGGGCATTTTTGAACTCTAAGTGAATTTCCTCGAAAATTATAGGTTACCTACAACTTCTTGAGTTTATTAATAACATTATTCATAAAACTAAGGACATTTTCCACTCCTTATTGGTTAGTGGATATTCCCCTTATATGCAAACATCATGTCCCCTTTTCCACTTTCCATTCTTATATGAACATACTTGTATTAAAAAGATATTCTATAATATTTTTTAATACTTATATTAAAAAGATTTTCTATAATTTTTATCAATTCCCTCTAGACAAAATTATCACTCTCTAACCATTCCAACATCATTATTAAACATATCCCTTTCATATCAAGTGATTTCCTTTTACTCATATAAAAATAAAATTAACCTTACCCAAATGAATATAAAATTAACCTTAATAGGGCCAAAATAATAAAATTAAACATAATAGCGCCAAAATAATAAAATTAACCTTCCTCAAATGAAAATAAATTAACACTAGCACCAACATAAGCTACGAATTATAGAAAATGACATTTTTTACTATTCTAAAATCAATCTATTTACATTTAATTTCCTCGTAGTCTTGTTCATGTTCCTTCCCAGGTTGGTTGCTAGAGAGTTATGTGAGTTCTCTGCTCATAAGCTATTAGATTCCGCTAATTGAATTGGAATAATCATCGACTCAGTTGAAGGAAGGAAGGAAGAGGGGCAAGAAAAGAATGGCATTGCAGTGGGTCATGTTGGGGTATGTGGTGCTGGTAGAGGTGTTGGTTTCTTTGCTTCTGACATTCCCATGGATGAAGGAAGAGGGTTAAGAACATAATAGCATTGCAGTGGGTCATGTTTAGGTATGTGGTGCTAGCAGAGGCACTGGTTTCTCTATTTTTCACATTCCCATGGCTGAAGGAATAGAGGTAAGAACATAATGGACTTGTAGTGGGTCATGTTGGGGCATGTGGTGCTGGCGAAGGCTTTGGTTTCTCTGTTGTTGACATTACCATGGCCGAAGATGCTCAATCAATTCTTGTCGCAACTATTTTCTCTCTCCTACAGAAAAAAATAGGCATCATTCCCTTCCCCATTTTCAACCCTTAGATATCTACTAGAAGAACGAACATCACTTTATGTGTACATATGAAGTATCTACTTCTGTTGAAAAGGATCGATATGAAAGATTGATCTATAAGGTGCAATTAAATGTTGTACTTTTAGTAAGTGCATGTTTTCTTTATTGGATTATATTTCATGTTTTCAACTACTATAATGAGATTCAGAACTTAGAATAACAAATAAAAAGATGGAAAGAAACCTAGTTGTCTACTAATGTTTTATTATCCTATCGAGAAAAATCATTATCTAGCTAGTGAAGATGCTTGAAGTCATCATTGAACATGCATATTGTCTAAGGATCACAAGTCATGTGTTGGGCTTATGGAGCCGTGGTTATATGGTGGTCATAGCTAACATTAGTTTTGACAAGCTATTAGATTATGCTGCAGAATTTGACATTTTCGACTTTCTAAAATCAACCTATTCACATTTAATTTCCTGCTACTCTTACTTCCCAGGTTGAGTGAGAGTTATACTCTTTATCTGCTCATGATCTCTTAGATTTCGCCGCAAAATTAGACATTTTCAACTATTATAAAATCAACCTATTCACATTTAATTTCATGCTACTCTTCTTCCTTGTAGGTTGCGAGAGAGTTATTCTCTTTCTCTATTCATAATATTAGATTCTGTTGCAGAATTTAGGAGGAAGGTGGGGATCCTTGAGTTGGGTTCTAGATTGGGTTGTAGGATCCATTATTCATGATGGACTGGGGTTCAAAACCTGAGGAGGAAAAGGAAGGTTATAAGGGCGATGATAATAACAAGGGGAGTGATATGAATTTGAAACAAAGGGGAAGGAGCGGAGTCCAAACAAGAGTGGTTTTTTCAGAACAAATCAAATTGATCTAACAAATCTAGATAGAGATTTGAGCAAGGTATGAACAAAATCAAAAGCCCGAAAGGCATAGGAGGAGTGGGGAATCGACCTAAAATTTTTGGATATCATGAGTATTATCTCCCAGGGCACATTTGGAACTGTTTATAGAGGATTTTACATGGCAAAGATGTTTAAGGTATGTGTATTTCATTTTCCTCTATGCCTTGAGCTCATTTTCTTGATCAAATTTCATCTGTTGGAAGTTAATTTTGAATCCAATTACTTCATCTAAGTGTATTTTTTTGGCCTAAATATAATTTAAGAGAATGCCCTTAAGTTTTGGATTCATTCCTATTTTTTGATGCTTAATGGGATTGGCTCCATATTCTATATAAATGTGATTTTGGCAGACGTCTTAATGTATAAATTTCATATATGAATAGTTCCAAGCAAAGACTAGACTTATTTTCTATAGAATCTCCAGCAATTTATGTTCCTTGGAAACAATAAAAATGTTTTTGATTCTCAATGTCTTCTCGGTGCAAATTTAATCATCTTATTATAAGAGTGAATTTCCTTTACATTATATAACCTCTACTATGTAGTTTCCTCAATCAATAAACTAGTATTTTCTTAGTCTTCAAATTATGTCCCCAAAGAGAAAAGGTTTTTTATACAAATTTTGTATGAAATTTGAGAACATAGTTTCTTCTTCAAATTTTCTAAGAGAAATATCTCTATCAATTGTTAGAATGGGGAGAAGTGGGCCATCCCCATCTTATTCTATCCACATTGGGTTCTCTTCATCCAAGGAAGGTTTGGCAGGTGGATAAAGTGTGGGCTTCTTTGTAGAGTAATCATTTGCTATTGCCATTTTTCCTTCCTTGCACCCTATATAAGCGTCTGTTGTAGCCAACCATGGCCTACAAAAAGTAAGAGGGTAACCACTAAGCTTGTTCTTTGTGTCCAAGGAAATGAAATAATAAGGGTACTCCCATGAATCAATTGATACAATTATATCTTCCAATATTCTTTCTGGAGATATAGTTGACATATATGCTAGCTGCAAAATAATGGGAGTGTGCCTAAGAGAAAACTAAAATTTCAATCTCAGCATAGTGCCTTTGATGATGACATAGATACTCCATTGTCGATCAAATTTTTGTCAATGGAAGTATCAGCTATATAGACAACCACAGCAGGACTTCTGGGTCAACATACTTTGGATTTGTAACTTTCTCAAGCATGATATTAGAAAGTTGTCCCATACATGAATAGTAGGGGGATTTATTTTATTTTTGCCTCACCCTTTCCTTCATGAAATTGTTGTAAATGGGTATTTATTTGATGGCCTAAAGAAGGGGTATCTTTACATAATTATTTCTAATCACGTCCCACAAAGTGGTTGTAGCTTGATCAGCCTTCTTATCTTCCAATATTTGTGGAAATGGTGGGATAAGAGATGAAATCCTTGTTGCATGTTGTTCTTATACACTCTCTTCCTCCTCTGGATCTCTAGTTGCCCCTTAGAGTTCAACACTTTCGTAGTGTTCAATAATGACAAGAGATGGATGATTCTAAGTTTTTTTTCCCTAACTTGAGGTGGAAATCATTGATTTCAACCAAATTCAGTGAGTAATTTAGAAAATTGGAAGGATTGATGTTGTAGACAAGTTGGGCCTATGTATTATTTCAATTTGGATTAGGTGTATGTTGGGTTGGTATTTATGGAGCTCTTGGTAATTGTTGCTGGATAGCATTTTGAGGAGTCATGGAAACAATAGGCATTATAGGTGGAGGCATGAGAACTTGTTGTAGTAGCTTCTATTGAGGTCTCCATCTTGCTGGTGAATAGGGGTTAGAGAATTAAGCAGTTGGGTGGAACTAAAAATAAGTACCCTATCTTGATTTCATTTGAGGGTTTTTATACTATAAAGAGAGTTTATTTGGTAGTGGGGCTTGACGAATTGGGATGCACTCTAGTTTTTTATACTAATTTCCATGAGAATCATAATGTGGATGCTTGTAGGACTATTGGAAAGGCCAAGAGGGTCTTTTTCTTCTCATATTCATAAATAAAAATAGTTCCATGGGTTCTTTTAGGCCTTCACCTCTCAATCCTTCCTTTAGGGAGATAGAAACAGACAATTATCTATAACATGTTGATCAACACATATCTCACAAATATAAATGGTATCCAAAGGGTATTCATACTTATCACATTTATTTCTACATCTAGGACATAAAATGGCCAAAGCCTTCTTTGTTTCTCAACTATGCATGATTGATGTAACATTGTAGCTCACAAATGAGAGATAAGTAGAAGAGGAACATAAATGAATTCCTTATACTTCCAAGAGACCCTATCTTGTACAAGTTTTTGATACAATGGGATCAAGCCAATGAAAGGGATGGTAAAATTACAACTTATAAATTTGAAAAAAAGAGCTTGAGCAGGTTCTAGTAATATAAGTAAATACTACAGTAAATGTTGGCTTATAAGAGATGTTGAATTTCCATGATCCTGGGTATAGGATAGAGTCTTAAAAATCACCGATGCTACCAAACCAAAAATCTCAACCATGAACTACTTTACACAATGGAAATATAAAGAAGTAAATCACACATGCATAAAATATAGACAACTTTTTAAAACTTTCAACCCAACTTCGTTATATTAATCCAAATGATATAATACAACAGTCTAGGGCTCCTGTACTAGGGATAATGGCCCTCATACATCTAGTAGTACAAGATAAAAAACAAGATAATCTAACCATCTAGATGTAGCATACTCTCTCTGCTCTTCTCAGTCATAGCTTGTCCCTGCCTGGTCCTTCAGATCTTGATCTCCTACCTCTATCAATGCTAACTTCCCACTGGTCAGGGCTTCTAACATGCCACGTCAACCCTACCTCCTTGGCTTCGACGGGCTGCAACAACTCTATCCTCCTAGTTGGAGGTCCTTCATGCCCAAGGAAACTCCAACAAATGGCTCCCAACAAACTTCAATGTAAATTGCTCCAAAGCTGATCCTAAACTAGGATCTAACAAACATTAAGTTGCTCCAATTTTTTTTGCAATTCGTTGCCTTTGATTGTTCTGGTTAGGGAAATTTTTCATACTGTAACAACCCTTGACACCTCACAAAATGATCCTTAAACAACCCTTAAGGGCTGCGACATACCTTCTCATAAGAACCCTATACCTCCATGTTGTTGATAGGGGCTCACTCCAACCCTGAAATAATCGATGCAAGGGCTATTATATGAGATTAGGGTTTGCAGCATGCCACAGGTGAGTCCCTGTACCCACGGCTTACTCAAACAAAGGTTGTTGTACTTAAATTTGTAATATTCTCAAATAGGAAAAGTAGCAATATATCACATAAACATGGAAAGTAGCAGTGAATACATCAATACACCAATATGTGAGACAAATGTACAACCATTGTATTAAACATATAAGAAAATGATAGGCAGAAGATCTTGAGGATCAAGTCTCTCAAGTAATACCATATGTTAGTCTCCTATACCAATAGGTTTCATCTTTCATGATTGTCTTGATTGAAACTATGGAATATGTTCAAACCTTCTTTCTTGAGCAAAGGTGTTCCATATTCTTGAAAAACCAAAAAATCAAAAAATTTTAAAAATGTAAAGAGGGTATGCCCTAAAAGAAAAATCAAAGGGTAAGAAAAATAAAATGGTCAAAAAAGAGAAAGAAATGAACCCCAAGCAAAAATAGACCAAGGAAAGTGTGCAAATCCAAATGCCACTACTATTTCATTTTTGTAATAAAGCAATTGTGTGCAGCTTGTCAAAACTTTGCCACAATTCATGAATAAGTCAAACTGTTTAAACTTGGCTTACTCATATTTCAATTTCATGTTATAGATTAGAGAATAAATATCTAGCCAAACAGTTTAATCTTGGCAGATAAGTAGATAGGTAGAGTTAATAAAAGGTGCTCAATAGCTTAATCTGAGCCCTTGGATGTAATAAGGGTAGAATTAGATAGATTTGCCTTGTAAAAAGAAAAAGATTGATAAGGGTTTGCAAGTCAAAATGCACCCTAATAAAGAAGAGAAAATGGTAGTGTTAAGTAGATAGGGTAGGTAGATGGTGCTGCAAAGTGTTATCTGATGAATGATGCTGCTACATGTTTTTGATCCTTTACTTTCATCACAAATACCAAAGCAGGAAATACACTGGAAAATCATAGCAAGCAAAGTCAAACTCATTAACTTCCCTCATCACTTTTCCCTCAAAAGTTTTACTAATTTCCCCCAAAGTACTAAGGTATTTGGAGATCAAAGGGGCTCAAGGCATTTCCTTGACTTCTGGAGGGACCGAACCCTCGGCCTAATGATCAAAAAGACCTAAGTACTTGAGATAATTCGTCATTATAATCATCCATCTTTAACCTTATCCTAAGTAAAATCCTATTTTGCTTAGGAAACTCATGCAAAATTCCATAAAAATCCCTCAAGATAACTTGCTATTCTAAGTTTAAGTGTTGAAGATAAGATATTGCAATTTACTTCAGAAGTTATCACTTTTCTTAGATGTGCAAAAATATTTTGAGTTTCCTTGTCCTTTGCCATATTTACATTTAACTTTATTTTACTAAATCCCTAGTAAAATACCCTATCCTAAGTATATAACTCCATTTTTATAAATAACCCAAAAAACCCCTATATTATATAATTTAACCAAAGTAATTATTTTCCCAAATATTCCTCAAAAACCCCGCTTCACAAGCCCTTTGGTTAAATATATCTTTATATTATAATCCCGCCCTTATGGTAATTAAATAATGTTTATTTGTTACCATATAATAAAAAACATATATACAAAAACTTTAGACATACAATATGTATATTTAAACACAAAAATTTGAATAAAACCAAAGTTTTAATTCCAAATAAAACTTCGGAAAAGCCTCGTGCCACCGTGGCTTGTCCACCTGGCACCCCATTTAACCAAACCCCGCCGCAACCCCTTTCTTTACACATACGGGATTAATTAGTCATCAGGACTACTTAATAACCGTTTTTCCGCCTATTAGATATCTTTCGGGGTGATTAGATTAAACCTTAAATTGTTTTAAAGCCCGACGGGCCCACACCTGAATCCTCCGCTTATTCCCCTATCCCTTCAACCGTCGGATCAACCCTTCGCAGATCAACGATCCACGTGAACCCCGCTACCCATCCTTTGTGAGAACTTTAACGAGCGGGGAACGTGTGGTATTTGAACAGTTCACCTTCCACGTGGCGATCACTTTGTGGAATTGCTGCCCTCCCGACTAATACCACCCTTGACCAAAAGCGGTGCGGGGACTTACCGCTTACCGCTTACCGCCCGACCTTGCATACGTCAGCCCGTACGTCGATGACGTCACTCCTCGAAAAAATAAAAAACCCTTTTAACTTGTAAATAAAGCCATTTTTCCGTGTTTTTCTGTTATTTTCGTTATTTGAAAACGACAGTGCTCCCTGCTGCGATTTTCGAATTTCCACTGTAATTGACTGATTCACTCCAAGATTCCGTTGCGCCCGTGTTCAAGTACAGTCCCGCCATCACCTGTTACCTGTTAAAGAACCAGCCTCCTTCTAAAAACAGGTATTTATCCTTTTCCGCCCCGACTGCAAGTAAAACTCAGTTCTCTTTGTTTTTCGTTGAAATAGTGATTAAAAATCATCACTGAGTCTTCCCCAGAGGTTTTAAAACTGTGTAATTGTTCCCTGGACCAACAAATTGTGCCAATTTCCTTCATTTTCAGAAATCCCGCCCGGCTTGAGAAGAAAACCAGAGACCTCCATTTTGAATCCACAAGAACCAAAATGGAGGTCCCGGCAGCTTTGAATATCACTCCACTGAATGCCCCCCACCGTGAATTGGAATATTTACGTTTGGTAGATAAAGATTTCCAAATTAAAGACCTGCATTTTGATGAAAGTCCCCTATTGAGTTATTGTCGCTGCAGAGACGAATACTCAAAGGGGCAAGATCTTATAGGGTTGTGGGAATCCAATCTCCCAAGGTATCTCATCCCTTCAGTCATTTATTTCCCAGAAATCATCCATTATTGCCATTCAAACTATGATCCCGTTCAAAGGGTTGTAATAGCTCCTGATCAGAGTGTTCTATTTCCCATTACTCCCCAGGCTATCAATGCCATGTTACACTTTGAACCAGACCAAGAACTAGCACCATTGTCCATGGAAGAATTGATTGAGAAGACCAGGCAATTAACTCCAGAAAAGCTAAAATCCATGGGTCAGAATTTCATGTTGCCTGAGCATCAGCCAAAAGGGTCTCCTCCCTATGGTTTTTATTATTTCAATACATTGGGAAGACTCATCCTCAATATGATATCTTTTGTTTTGGGTTTCAAAACCAGTGAATATGTTGATGAGATAACCTTGGTTTTGCTATCCATTTTTACTCCTGGGCAACCTCCTGAGATTAAATATGACTTTGCCTCCTTCATAGCTAACAAGATCCATGATCAGTTCATGAGGCTGGATGATGAAAAAGTTTTTAAATATTCCTCAGTTATCTATCATCTCATTATCTACTATCAGTCAGAAAAGTTCCCTTTCCCTGTTAAAAAACTTGATGCCAAGGGAAACCCAAGGTCAGTTATATTTTGGTCTCCCATAATTCATTCTTATGAGTCTCCCTATTCCTATTCTGAGTTCATAGATCTTTTTGTATATCCTGCAACTATATTGTTGACAGGGATTCCTCCCCCAAGACTCAGTAATGAAATGAGGAAGACCTTGCAACTGTCAAGGACCTATAAAGTTGGGGATTGGTACTTGTATCAAAACCATACAGTCATCAGAATTTATGGATGTAAATTATATCCATTCAGGTTACCAAGATATGTGCCCATGAGGATTTTTGCCTTGGAATATTTCAGGCAAATGAATAATTCAGATGTGATCCATTTTTGTAGTGTTAAGAAGAAAGCTCAATTAAGGATCAAAAGTCAATTAGGTCCTTTCATCTGCAACTCTAGGGAGGCCGAGCAAGAGGCAGAAATTATATTACAATGCAAGTTCCAAAGAAATTTTCGTTGGGTTGCTTATGACCCATTTGGTTTCATCTGTGAAAAAATATTAAAGAACAAATCTTCCCCTTATATCCACCACAAGATTCCTGATATAGAGCAATATGCCAATCAAGATGAATGGATTGAAGGAACACTTGTTGAGGAAGAAAGTGAAGCTGACAAAATGAATAAAATTATGAAAGATGTTGAGAAAAACTTTGACCTAGAATCTTATGGTCAAGTGCAGGTACCCTACATTGGCACTTCTTCAGCAACAACTCTACAGCAGGCATTACAGGAAAGCAGTCCATCAGTGGCAGCAGAACCAAAAGGTAAGGGAAAAGAACCTGAAATCCAGGTCATTGAAACTTTGGTCATGGCAGAGAAACCACAAACTTCCAAAGCACCTGAACAATCACAGGTTTCTCCCACTCAGGTAAAGCATCCACAAGTTCCAGAATTGCAAACTCCATTAAATGTGGAAATATGAAAGAAGAGGCAGGTTCCAGATACCACACCTCCAAAAGGGACCTCACAGGTACATCAGGCCAAAAAACAGAAATCAGATCCACTTCCAGACGTGGAAATTATAGATGAAGTATTTGATGATGGAAGGGAGGACAGTCAACTAACTGGCACAGTTAGTGAAACAAATGCAGGATAGAAAGGAAAAGCTTTACAAAAGCAATTAAGTACTGAGGTATCCTCTTTCAGACCACCAAAGACAGACACAGGGGATATTAAAAGAACCTTCATTAATATTAAAGCAAAGAATGATCCATTAAAAATGAAGGTATATGATCAGTATATGAAGATGGCTCCCCATAATCAAGAGAGGCTAATGTCAGCGTTTGACCTTTCACAAGGCAAAATGCTGATGAGCCACTTCAAGACAAAGGTGCCAAAGCCCACTTCAGCAGCTGATTACATCAGAACAAATTTTGAAGTTTTGGCAAAGGATATCCATCCTCTGGACCAGATAGAGCTACACAGACAAACCGGCGAAATGGTATATTCCACTCTTACCAATAAGGCCATGGTAGCTATAACGCTGCAGGATTCTTTGAATAACACAACTGCACAATTGCAAATTGAGAAGGCCTCTTCACAGGCCAAAGATAATAGAATAAAATCTTTAGAAGACATAATCATTGGTTTGGGTCATAACCCCAAAGACATTAAAAGTATTGAGGCATTAATAAAGAAGAAAGATGATGACATAGCTGCACTGAGGAAGCAGCTAAAATTGCCAGCCTCAAGGCACCCTCAGACCCAAGAAGTTCTAAAAGGGAATTCACAGGAAGAAATAATGGAGTTGCTCCTAAATATGATTGAGCGACTAAGTGAAACGGAGAAGGAATTGGAACAAGCTTTGCAGGAACAGGAAACTATCAGGCATACATCAACAACAGGTACTACAACAACAGGTTAGCAAACACAGCCATCCCAGGTAAACACTTCTGGTTTGAGTTCTGATGAATTAATTAAACAGATGGAAAGTCTACAACTAAGGGTCACAGAACTCCAAACAACGAAATTGCAATTAGTAAAATTGGAGGAAAAATATGATACATCTAAAAAGACAGTTGCTGATCACACCAGGGAAATAAAAATATTAGAAAAATTGGTTCAGGCTTTGGAAAAAGATCTTTCATTGGAAAAGCCTTTAAAGGAAATTAATGACATTCTTTGGGGTGATATCATTGAGTTAATAAAGGACATTTGGCCTTCTATTCAAGCTATTTTTGAACAAAATGAGTTGGTTAAAATAGCCCAAGAAGAAATAAACAGAACCAGAAATGAATTAAGAGGCAGGCCTGAGCAGGCCAATCAGCTCATTCAATTTTTGAACACCAGGACAAAGCAACAGCTTGCAGTGTTAGGGATTGAGGACAGGACCGGTGCAGTTTTGGAAATAAAGAGAGTTTTCATCAAGAGAACTTTCATGCAGAATTTAGAAAGGAAGTGCACAGATATTTTAGTTGATATCAATATTTTCAGAGAGAAATTTCAAGCTTTGTTGGACAATGGTTTACCAAGTTTTATGCTCTCAGAGGATCAGATAATGGACTTGGAAACCTATGTGAAGAAAATCAACGCTCATGCTCAAAATACAGCTGCTTGTTCTACCAGTTTTCCAGAATCGACATTACCAACAGGGAGAAGTATCTATGATAGAGTGAGGAATTTATTTTATCTGGAACATGAAATAAAGTATCTGTTTCCTAATGAGCCCACCTTTTACAAACTCACAGAAGCAGATGAGACATTGAGAAAGCTCAAAAGGACTATGATACCAGATAATCAATGGTGGAATGAAATGTTGGAAATTCTATAAAAGTTATTTTCAGGATGAGAATTTTATCTTTACTATCAGGTAAAAGGTAAAAACGAGTACAGGTGAAAGAGTATCAGTTACACAAGTTAAAGAGTATCCGTAAAAGACAAAGAGTATCAAAGAAGCAAAGAAATTACTCCAAAAGACAGCAACGAGCCCTTTTTCAGCACTTACCTCCAGCACATCCACAAAGAAAGGAAACAGCACATCGGCAGTTACTTATTATTCTATCTACGAGACCATTTGTCTCCTGTTTATTTGTAAATTATGCCTTAGTCACCCAAAATATGGGCTAGGATAGTGTAAGATTGTTTCAAATTATTTTGTGTATAAATAAACCCTCAAAGAGAGTATTGAGGGTGGATTCTATTACTCTGCTGTAACATTGAGATTTTCGGAATAAAAGCATTTTGGAGAAATTTTTCGTGGCTTACTGGATGACGATTTAAAGCACTGGACTTGTTGCAGTATTCATGTGTTGGACTACAGTTCAATAAGTTTTTCTACCCTTTGTCTGAAATTTTATATTAGTCTATAATACCATCATATCCATTTCTGAATAATTTACATAAAGGATTGAAACAGAATTTGCTTAATTGTACTCTGTTTTCAAATGTGGTTATTCTTAATGTTTTCTTCTAAATTAGTTATAAGCATGAATTCTTAAATGCTCCTGCTTTGCTAATTTAAACATTGTTGATTACTATAATAAATAATCCTTCATTGCTCTTTGTTTGTAGTCATCTCACTTCTTTCTTTTGAACATGGTGAAAGATTCTTAGCTGCCTTTCATCCCTTCAAGATCATCCCATCCACTTTAAATTCTAAGGATTGTTCTCTGTCTAGCTATCTTGCACTGTAATACCATCTTGTGTTTAGAATAGAAATCCAGTAAAGCCATCCTTTGACTCCATAGCCCAATGGACTGAAAGCTCTCAACCTTGCCCTTAGTTTGTGGATTCCACCATTTTCCCAAAACAAACTTTGAATCTATAACTAGCCTAAAACCTTCCAATAACAAAGATAAATCATAAAGAGAGAGCCCTCTCTGGATGCAGATTGGCTAGATTCTGCATCTAAAAGGTTGGTTTGTGGTTACCTCGGGTATAATTTCCTCTTACACAACTTCTAGGAAAACCTGAGTGATAACACCATACAAGCCTCTAATAAGCAAATATGAAATCATATGAAAAATAGTTGCTATACAAATGCCTTGAGATAAGACTGCGCAATTTTAGGGCCTAAAATGCTGCATAAAGATAGATCAATGTGGATCTGCTGTGATATAGCTCAAATAATGCTAGGAGTGAAGATCTAGCCTCCTAGACACCTTTCCAAGAGAACCCGGGAAGGGTTTTCGGAAATACCCCAAAGTACAAAATGCCAAAATGCAGCCCTAGGGCTGAATAACAGGTGCTACTGAATAAATAGAAGAATATGGCTAAAGATGATATATATAATGAATATATCTCCTCCAATATATCCTTCAAGTGAAAGGTTGATCCTAACACTGAAGATCTCACCCTCCAAATCAAGCACTGAAACCCCCACTGCAGGTACTCTCCAGAATAATGCAGTCAAGGAGGAAATCTACGTTGTAGATGATGGGAACAGATTGGCCTGGTGCGAAGATGTAAAATAAATCTCAAGGACCTCCTTTTCTGATCTCCCAATGAGAAGAATGCTTCCTCCCCTAAAAAATTATCTCAAAAAGTGGGTTTCTCAACCCTCCAATGCAACACCTTGCAACACAACACAAATCTGAAAAGACACTGCGCTGTAGCTGAAGACTGAAGCTTGGCCAGAATTCTGGATGTGTGGAAATGATAGCACAATAATCTTCCACAAGGCTACCTCAAGGGAAGTGGTTGGATCCCCACTCAGGAACACCCTGTGCTAAACAACACTGCAAGCTCAACTAAACAGCTGAAGAATGCAAGAAGTCATGCAGACCACAAAATCAATAATCAATAACATAACCCATTATGGCTGCCTTTCCCTCCTTATAAAAAATGTGAGCCTGATCACTTTGGGTCCCACTCATTAGGGTTTCCACTATCATGGAGTCTTCCTTCCATTCACACTGCACTGTCTCTTATTGATGATCTACTCCCTCCATACCAACGTTGTTGACTTGGTCAAATTTGACCTTGTCCACATGCATTAGCCCCTGTTCACACATGAGGTGCTTTATCTAGCAATGAATATGATCCCTTTTCACATTAAGAGGGATTATATGCCTACTAAAGAGATTTATGAGCCTCCCTACCCATTTATTCATCTAACTAAATGACAAGAGCAAAATTAATATTCCAATTAGTTGCATGCTAATTTAGGAATATTATAGTCCTCCCCTCCCAAATGTTGCTTGTCCTCAAGCAACTGCAAGGATAGAACTGAAGATCCTCCTATCCTCCTCCCGTAGCATCCTCATATGATAAAATCCTCCAAGGAACAGGATGTTATCTCATTAATAAATCTCCAAGTTGCTCCTCCCAAGTATGCAAGTTAGCTTTTGGTGACCATCCCAAATAATTATCATCATGAAGAAGTAAAATACCCATGGAGGAAATAATGTGCTATCTATAGGCCTTCTTGAGGCATGGAGTCTAAAATATATTGGAAACTAATATTCCCATGTGAAGCCTCCATCCCCAAGCTATCATCCATATAAAAGGAGTCACCCTCCAACATGGAAACTCATGAAAGATCTCCTCCACCTTAGGCTCTTGCAAAGAAGGTGGGCTATATTGCTGAGATTGATAGACCAAATGGCCTACCCCACACTGTCTCTCTATCCACTTATGATAAGTGTAAATCTTCTGCTGAATTTGGGCTACAATAATGTTGCCTTCATGAAGCAAAAAGGCAGTTGGATCCTCAAAGACCCACTCTTTGTTTCTTGCCCATACCATCCCATATAAAGTGAATGTGACATTATTATCATATGGAATCCAAATGAGAGAGGTACTAAAGGTTTTACATAGTGCTGGAAGGTACCAATAGTCTCCCAAGTAGTCACAGCACGGTTTTTCTAACTATTGTTTCAAAATATAACATGGAAAGTTGTCTCCCCGCAGGTTGCTAGTTGTGCATGTCATCTCATCTACTAGCAAATAGTAAATGGCATTGTCTATCAATTGAGCATACAAAGAATAGTTCAACACTTGCCCCAAGCCATTCAAGAGATGTCTATCCCCATCAATTTTGTTGGTCCCAAAATGACCATGAAGCTCAAATAAAGGCTTACCCTCTTATGGAGAAATACAATGTATAGATATGGTAAGAGAATGAAAATACTATGTTAGATAATAAATAAATACAAAATCATAATTCTTACCATGTAATGAGAGTAAGATGATAATAATATCCATGAATGAGCCCTCCATATTGGTATGACATACTCCCATGAAGAGGAATGAACCATGTGCTGCATGAAAAACTTTCTTCTTCTACTTGGAAATCCAAGTCAAGAGGATCATATCATGGTAGTAGATGTCTCCATCCACTACTCCATCACTCTCATCTCCTACTTGTCCACCAAGTGAATGATATGTGAAGTGATCCTAGGAAAACTCCATAAACAAACCCAAGCTCCCAAGTGACAACGATGTTGGCCTTTGCAATAAGGCTCTTGTCATCTCATATCTCCATCCTTTGACATGAAAAATGTCAAAGTCATCTCCCATAATGCTTCTATATATGAAAGATTCCTTCCAAGGTGGAAGTACCTCTTGATCCTCCAAGGCTGAGTAGCCCTTTTGCACCATGATAGTGCCATCATCTACTCCTTCAACATCATGCAAAGTATGGGAGAAAACCAATCCATACTCTCCCAAGAGCTTCTAAATCAAAAAAAACTCTTGTTGCCCCCTCACACCATCATCATACAAGTCATGGAGTAACATCATGATGATTGACTTGTAGAATGCCCCATACAACCAAATCTTGTGCTGCCATAACACATGGGTGCCATGTAGTGCCTCAAACCATAACATGCCTTTTGGAAAAGGATATGTCACATGATGGCCAAACTCTTACAAGAGTAGCCAACACAACCATGCCTCTTACTGCCCTGTGTCATAGATATGCAAGTGGATCACCAACCTCTTGTTCACCACCCACACTCATTCATCCAAATGTAGGTATATCCTACCATACTCTACTTTGGTACTCCTCCAATCGAGAGTACCATCCTCCCAAATCATATTTGTATTTTTTCATTTCATGGGATGTTGAAATGCAATCTCCCGGAGATCTCCAAGTAAAGACCACTCATCAATGACCATGTTGAATCCATAAGGATCTAAGTATGCTGAGGGAAAAGTCTTCTCATTGAGCTGTGAAGTTCTCATCAAGAAAGATCCATCACAACAATGAAAGATAATATGTCTCTCATCAATCATCTGCCCATCCAATGTCACACAAGTATAATGGTCATCAGAATGCTCCAATAATAGTTGGGCCCCCAAATCATCACTGCTGCTCAATAACAATGCTTCTGATCTCCATGGTGGTGCATATGATTTCTTAAGATCATGCTTAATGATGAACACATAGTTCTGCACTGCATTTTTTAGGACAATACTCATCATATCCTCCAAAAATCCACACTCCAACCCCAAGAGTTGTGTGCAGCTCAACAATGAATAACCATGATCATACTGTTTATCTCCTCGAACAAATCAAGACTGCTCAGTATAGTGATAGTCCGCTGCTCCAAATCAACAATGTGCTTTGACCCTAGGTCATGCAATGGTACATTCCCACAACTCTCCATAAGATGTGCTGAAATGACAGGAAATGGAAATATGTGCATACCTTGGTAAAGCATGGGAACATCTTGTACTTATACAAGGGTTACTTCCTTTGGTGTGATGACTTATCCAACTACCGATGATGATGGTTGCTCTTCTATGGCTACATCAGTGCTAGTACAAGTATCCTCCTTCTCATGCATCTCCATAATAGTGCATGGGACTCTAAATGTCAAGAGATCAAGACCACTTTGAAAAGGTGCAAGTGTTCTTTCTCCTGATGCAAGTGCTCTCACAGCAAGTGGTGGTGAAGGCTTCTTCCCCTCTAATTCCTTCTTGTCAAACTTTTTGATCAACCTTTGAGTAAAATATGCATATGCAGTCACTCTTGCATGACTCAAAAGGTTGAACCACCAAATTTTTGCTTCACCTTCAAGGTGCAGCACCGCAATCTCAACAGCTTCTATTTTTACCACTAGATGTAGTAGGAATAATGCATCCAAATTCATTCCCCAAGCTCTTACTGTACATGTGGATTCCCATCAAATGTAGGCAATAGGAATCTATTGCTGGAAGGTCTTCTTTCTTCCTTGAGTTGAATGAACTGTGGGAGAGTTATATTCTCCTTGAAATCTCTAGGTTGAGACTTATATTCAGCAAGATATTCACTTAGAATCTCATGTTCCAAGTGTCCTCCATCTCCATGCCTCTTGTCTTCTTCCTCAAAAGAAAAGGGCATAGTGTATTTCCCTAGAGCTCTATGCAACACCTGTTCTTTCTTCTGCTGATAGGAAGTACATGGACCTTCCTCTTCTTGAAACCCTTTAGAGGTCTCATTGCGTCTCTCCCCTTTCATCTCCTTGACCTCCTTGGAGAGGTTCTTCATAGATCTTAAAAGTGATGAGACAAAGCTCATTCCTTCCACCATTTTAGATCTCTTCTTCTTCTCTTCTTCTTCTTATAACATAATGGCTGAGATCCACAAGCTAAGCCAAGATTATGCTCTGATACCACTGTAATATTCCCAAATAGGAAAAGCAACAATATATCACATAAACATGGAAAGTATTAGTGAATACATCAATACACCAATATGTGAGACAAATGTATAGCCATTGTATTAAACATATAAGAAAACAATAGGCACAAGATCTTGAGGATCAAGTCACTCAAGCAATACCATACAAGCATCTAATAAGAAAATATGCAATCATATGAAAAATAGCTGCTATACAAATGCCTTGAGCTAAGACAACGCAGTTTTAGGGTCTAAATTGTTGTATAAAGCTAGATCAATGTGGATATGCTGTTATATATCTAAAATAATGCTAGGAGTGAAGATCTAGCCTCCTAGACACCTTTCCACGAGAACCGGGGAATGGTTTTCGTAAATAACCCAAAGTAAAAAATGCCAGAATGCAGCCCTAAGGCTGAATAGCAGCTGATAATAAATAAATAGATGGATATGGATGAAGATGATATATATAATGCAGACCACAAAATCAATAATCAATAACATAACCCACTATGGCTACCTTTCCCTCCTTATAAACAATGTGAGCTTTCTCACTTTGGGTCCCACTCATTAGGGTTTCCACTATCATGGAGTCTTCCTTCCATTCACATTGTGTTGTCTCTTATTGATGATCTACTCCATCCATACCAGCGTTGTTGACTTGGTCAAACTTGACCTTGTCTACATGCATTAGCCCCTGTTCACACATGAGGGTGCTTTATCCAGCTATGAATATGATCCCTTTTCACATTAAGAGGGATTTTATGCCAACTAAAGAGATTTATGGGCCTCCCTAACCATTTATTCATCTAACTAAATGACAAGAGAAAAATTAATATTCCAATTAGTTGCATGCTAATTTAGGAATATTACAAAATTGGTGCCCAAACATACCTACATTTGAGGTCCCCAACTCGGCCTTCACATCAAGGTTGCTCAACCTCCTTCCAGCAGCTCGATCCATTTTTATTAGCCCATAAAACGATCCCTATCCCCTCGCTTCCCCATCCTTCTCTTTTTGCATCTTCCACAGGGATATTTCTCCCCCAACAATCTCTATTCTTTTTGCGTGTTGCCAAAAATGGATGAGAAAATAATGTCCATATCAACTTGTATTTATATTCAATACAAGGGCCTCTTCCAATTTTATATTTAGGGGCTTCCTACTTGTCACAACCCTAAAAATACCTTAGGCCAACCTTGACACATATGTGCAAACCCATACATAACCTTCAAAAAATTCATAACTCTTCAACTACAATTCGAAATTGGATGGTTTTCGATGTGTCAGATTCATATTGACAATGATTATCATCCTCATCCATTACATGTCGAAGAATCGTGATGGTTTTGGCCCAAATATTGATGGTTGCAAAGCCCCATGCTTGGGTTAGAAGCCCACATGTGCCTCTTATGGCGCTTTTTCCTCCAACCCCCAAACACTAGGGCTTGGATTACCTCCCAAGCTACACAAAAATCAACTAGATATGAATGCACATTCATGATAAACATGAAAATGTGGAGAGATTATGAACCATTTCATATTAATGCCCCAAGTTATATACAATAGGGCTGACTCTAGATAGGCTTCACATACCCAAATTCATGTACCACTTATGTCATATCATGCACCTAACTCTACCTTAACCTTTATAGTTAGATAATGGCTACATGCTTTGTCACTAACATTACCCAGTTCCAGCTAAAATGCTACTCATGTTGGTAGGATTTCTAACTCACCACATAGTAGGTCTCTTGTATGCAAATCTTTTTGTTGGCCTTATGGTCGACCCTATTAACATCTTGTCTGAAAAACATCCCAATGAAAAAAATATTCCAGGAATTTTGTTTTAGCCTGAGATTGTTCTTTTAATATGAAGCCTTATGTGGTAGTTCTTGCAAGTTTAAATTAATGTGCCCATAAACCATGCATTTATAATATCATTGTTTTGTTTCCACTTTACCTGCAAATCCAAAATTAATGTGGTGATAAGCCATGTACTTAGAAAAGTGGTGCTTTGTTTCCACTTTACATGCAAATTCTTTCAACGCATTCCTTTCTTGGGCACATTTACTTGCTCATTTTGAAATCTTAGCTGATATTTATTTGTTCAAATTGTGCTGTAATGATGAGATTCTCCAAAGATGGAGTTCTGGATTGGGAAAAAATGTCATAGGGTTGGTATGTTTAGAAAATCCTCAGGGTTAGTATGCTTGTGGTTGGTTTCATTTATGGGGATTCAACAACGCTTATTTGTTGTTCCAAAGACCAATAAAATTCCTTGAGTGCATTAAACCAATAAGAGAGTTTGTTTCATTTCTCAGGTTTCCCATTTGCAGCTTATTTTCAGAGATATTCCGTGTAAACAAAAAGGAAAATGGGGAATTCCATTTTCAAATTTTACTTATAATAAGGCTTATTAAGTAAGCTTCTTGTTATTTTCAAATAATTACTCCACCCTTTTGATCAATGCATTAGTGAGGACAAGCATGGCTCACAAGAATGTTGATGAAAAAGAATGTAGCATGATATTCAATTCACCCATGAATATTAGTTCCTAGAATTGAAAGAGATAACAACTATATGCAGTCATATGTTAACTAAATTTGCACCATAAAGAATTTAACTCTTAAATCAACACATTAAGATGCTACAACCAATTTAATTGATAATTAAGGTTATGCAAGTTGTATGGTAGTTAGATGATTAGTTTTACATTCTTATATCAATAAAGTATAGGCCTTTTGGAGAGGAAAAAACAACATTCCCTCTTCATCTGATCATTTTATGAAGAATTTCATTCCAAAATTCAAAGGCCTTTGGGAACTTCTCCAAAAATATGGGTTTTCCCCTTCGGTTGAGTATGTAACCACTAGCATAAATTAAAAAAACAATGCATAAAAGGGAAATGACAAATATTTGTAACATCATGATAAAAGAAATTGAAAACTAGAAGGAAACTAGATAGGAGTGCTTCTATGAGGCAAAATATGTTTTTCCCATCTGTTGGGCTTGATCATTAAGAAACTTGTATCTCTGTGTAACCTGCTTGGGTAGATAATCTGCTTCATTTTTGAATTCCTTGCATATGACTTTAAAGTTTATCTCACAAAAAAATGTTTTAATTCATCAACATGAAGGAGGATACCATGTAGTTGGATGTTTCTTTTTACTCTTGTGCCAGTAAACCCATTAATCACCTCCTAAATTTTCCACTCCATGGTCTCTTGCTAGCTTCATTATAATTGTGACCACTTTCACTTCAGCTATGTTATTTGTTCACCCTCCTAACCCATATTTAGATGTTAATTTAAGGGAAGGAGATATGAATAACAGTCCTCCAACTCTACAAGAACTGGGATCAACATTACCTTATCCATTGAATAAACCATAAAGAATGGTTATGACTATGTCTGAGGGGCCAGTTCTCTATGTTTGTTTTCATTTTTTTATTTTTAATGTTCAAAACTCATATAGACACTTCCTAACCCAAAATAAGTTGCTTCTGTGCTTATATTCTTCTCTTGAAAAAGGGATTCATTTTTTGTAAGCCAGATGTCCCAAATGATGAAAAGGTGAAGGGAATTAAATCTTATATCTATATCCCTATCCTCAAGATATTTTTGAAGGGCCCCTTATATTTTTCTACTATTGCAACTTCTTTTTTCTCCATATGTCCCTAGATAAAGAAAGAACAAGAGATGAAAAGGTGTGAGACAGTCTCATTTGAGAATTTTCATGGAGGGCATATCTCTTGTCCTGCCACGTACTCTTATACAAATTGTCTAGGTTAGAATATTATTATTGATAACTAGCCACAAAAAACACCCTTGATTTCATAAGGGATTCAAGTTTCCAAATATTTGACCTTCTTTGTTCAGCCTAATATTGTGGTTGCACTGCACTTATGTATCCCAGCTCCACCTCATAAAATCCTTCCATTTTTCTTGCAGTCGATACCATTTTGTTTTGGCTATCTTTTAATTTAAATGAAGCATCCATCAGGGAAAATAAGTAGGATTTGCCACTCAAATAACTTATTCTCCTTCCATACCCATCTACTTTTCCTCTTTCCATATTGTTAACTACTGATATTACACCTACATGTTATACATATATTCAAGATGGAATAAACTTTCTGAATGCAGGTGGTTTATTAGCTCCAGGGGGGATTTTGTGGCATCCTCCCCTCCAACCTAATGGTTTGTAATTTCTTACACTCTCTCCACTTCTGATAAGCCATGTAAGGTTGTTAGCAATGACAGGGTAGGCCTATATCATTCCTTTCACCATATTTGAACCCCTCCTACACTCATTCTTGGTTTTCTTATACATTTATCTATGCTCAAGAGATTTATTTCCATGGTCCTTCAATTGATAACATCCTCCATAGACATTTTTTAGCTAGCGCGTTTGCAAAAATAGATGTGTCTTTAAACCCATAACCCCCAATTGTTTTTTGGTCTTGCCAATATCTGTTATTTCAATAGTGGTATGCTTCTCTCCATATTTTTCCCTTGCATGTGAGTATCTGATGGAAACTATCTATATCTTGGACATGATTCCTTTCTGGATGTATGTCATTATCATCCAGAAGACCGGGATAACTTCAATAACACTTTTGATAAGGGTCATCCTTCCTCCCTAGAGATCCACTTGTTAAAACAATGGCTAATTCTCTTCTTCATCTCCTCATAAAGCCACATCCAATCGTGATAAGAATATTGTTTTGCCTTATGGTGGAATAAATATATGACATTCTATCCATGAAGTTTTTTAGTTGGAAAGGAGGTATTCACAGATTCCTTTTTGAAGCCCCCCGTCAATTAGAAAGTCAAAGTAGACTATTAGAGGTTGATTTATTTGTTGGTAGCTGAAAAACACAATTATAAACCTGTTTTATATGCCTTTTCTTCTTGTTTTTGCACAAATTGTGCATGTGATAAAAGCCCCAATCCAAAATGAAAAATCTAATGGGGACCTCTAGGAAGGTCCCCCATCATCATCTCAGAAAATTTTTCTCTTGTCTCTTCTTTGACTCAAGAGGGTCTTCCCTACTAGGATCAACAAGGCATAGTCAATTTGGCACAAGGTGATGTTAATGGTAGCCTTCGTGAAACATATTTTTTGGATATCTTTAGGTTTTTTTGTAAAAAGGGGGAAAAAGGTGATGGAGGGATATGAATATTAGTTCCAATATCCTCCTTGGGCTATGGAGTCAAGAGGAGTCAAGTGGAAATATGAGGTTAAGAAGAAAACCTTCTTAATTTGATTAGCTAGTGTTTGTGGATTAGGGAAAGAGGTTATAAATCTATAGCTAAATTAATCCCTTGGCTAATCAAGGAAAATTATGAAGTCATGGCCCAACTAGAATGGATATCTCCAATGGGAAAGTCTCCAACCACAAAATCGAATATGGCATGAAATAAAATTAAAAACCCTTACTAAGGAACTTTGGAGTATGGCCTAGCAAGGAGGATTAAATTTACCCCAAATCAACAAAGGAGAGTGTGTGTGAAGAGCCTCTAGATGTCATCCATCCAAGTTACAAAGTTTCCCTTCAAATGGATTGATATTTGTAGCCTTATGGTAGCCTTGAACAATCACAATAGTTCCTTTAATGATGTAGAATAAAATATCAAGAAAGAAAAACTTTTAAATCGAATAAATTCACCACATAGATATGCCCTCGAAAACAAACTTCTCCCATAAAGATATTTCCATTAAGATCCAAGGAGTGGAGTGCTCTAAAAATCCAACCATGAGTACAAATGAGGAGGTTCTCCTCTACTTATAGAGTGATATCTATCTTCCTTTATTATAAAATATCAATATTGGATTTAATTCCTTAGATCTATCCTAAAAAAACTAAATATAACCAATTCCTAAAATCAATTACACTAGCACATCATAAAAATAAAATGATCAAGCCACATGTACAATGATTTGATGAGTAAAATCCCCACAAGAACCTCATCACCCTTATGCATCTCAATTTCATATATGGTTGTAGAACATTTATCGCTTTCAGTACTTAAAGCCACATTAGACACCATTTCATGCATAGCTTGATTTTCTTTCCCGATATTCAAAACATCCTCTCCATATGAATATTGTGATTAAACCTTGAGTTCAACATTCTTGAGAACCACATTGTGAAGATCCATAACCTGCTCCAAGTCACTACTGCTTCGTAATACAAGTGGCTCATTAAGAAGTTTTAGAAGCACATACATGTATATTTCTCCTTTTTGGGAACCATCCAAAGACCATTAGAATTAGAAGCTCTTTTTTTCAAGTAAATTTTATTTCCCTTTAGCTTTATTCAACTCTAAAGTTTCCCTACATGATGATTCCAATGTTGAACATGGTTCCATATAAACTCTAATATTTGCAACATATTGTAATATTCCTAATTATCTTTCAGCTAGTTGGAATATTATTTTTTTCTTTTGATAATAATATAGGTGAATAAGTGGGTAGAGAGACCCATAAATCTATTTAGTAGTAATAAAAACACTTCTCATGTGAATGTGATCATTGTATCTAAATAACCTTGAGGTGTGAACAGGGGCTAAAGCATGTGGACAGGGTCAAAGTTCACCAAATCAACAACGTTGTTATGGAGGTAGTGGAGATTTAATGGAGGAAAACACAGTCATAGAGGTGGAGTGTATGCATGAGAGTAGCTTCTTTAATGAGTGGGATCCAGGGTGAGGAATCTCACCAAGCATATAAGGAAGAGGATGGAAGCCATAAACAGAATTCTGATTATTGTTTATGTCTTGGAATTTTATGACTCCTTGCATGCTTCAGCTATTTAGCGGAGTCTACTGTGTTGCTTAGCACAAGGGTGTTCCTGAGTGGGAATCCCACCCTCATCCTTAGGGGACTTTGAGTGCCCATAATATTCCCAAATGGGAAAATCAGGAATATAGAAAAAAATGCTTTAAATATGTAATATTCCCTAATGGGAAAAGCAGGAATATAGTGCAAAAAGCTGGAACAATAGTGTAAATCATAATATAAAAGAAAGAGGCCAATATGGATACCTTTCATATGTTATAAAAACAACAAAATATACATAATAAATGGGCCATAAGATGTACAATAAGAAATAACAAGCCTCCAATGGACAAAATCACTCAAAATGAGGTGTTGATACTATATATAAGAGCTAGAAGAATACTACAACGTTATTTTAAATGCACTGCTACAAAAATAATTACACGATAGATCTAAGGCTGATATGTGCCTAAAAATATAGATCTTCTATAGATTTGAGCGCTATCCAACCTCCTTTGAAGAACCCCTTAAGGGTTTTCAACAAAACACCATGTACAAGATGGGGATCTAGGCCCTAGGGCTGAAGATCCACTGCAAAATACAGATCTGGAAAGTGTGGCTGATCTGATATGATCAATAGAATAGCCTCCTCTAATAGATCATCTAAATGAAAGGCAGATCCCTTTCACTAGAAAACCAACTCTCCAAATGGTGTGCCAAACCACCCTGCAACTCCTCCTATAGCAATAATGTAGGTCTGGAAGTAAACTGCACTGTAGGGATAAATAAACAGTTGGCATGATGCCAAGATTTGAAAATAAGAACAAGGGCATTCCTTACTATCCTCCCAATGGAAAGGAAGCCTTCTCCACTGAAAATGAGCAATGAAATGACCCAAAGATGGTCTCCACTGCTGCAACCTGCAAAAAAACTCAACTCTTAAAGTTATGAAACCAACTCCAAAAATACAAGAAAAGAGAGATCAACGCCTTAGAAATCAACCACTTCGAGGGGGAAACCTCCAATACATTACATAAATGAACAATTCTTGGATGCTACAAATGATCAAAACCTCCTTCTATATATAGGAGTCCATGGGCCCATAATATAATCCTAGCCGACCTAACAATAACAATGTAAGGGCACAATAATAACAAAATTGGGGTTACAGGGGTACAACAGTAACAATAAGGGGGCTACACTAATAACAATAAGGGACTAAACTAGTAATCTAGGGACCTAACATGCCCCTCTCCTTCAAAAAAGCGTTGTCCTCAACGCTTGAGTAGCTCTGGGTGCTTCTGTATAAAATTCTCATCTTCCCATGTAGAATCTTCAGTGGGTAAGTTCTTCCACTTGATGAGATACTTTGGAATTGATCTATTTCGTAGTTGTCGAGTTCTTGTTTCGTGACCGCTTCAGGTTCCAATATGAATTTTTCTTCCTCATCAAGTTCTATTATTTGAACTGGAAGATTTTCACCTATAACCTTCTTTAAGCATGAAACATGGAAAACTGGATGCACTCACGAAGAAGAAGGAAGCTCCAATTTTTATGCCATAGTACCAATATTTTGCAACACCTTGTAAGGACCATAGTACTTTGGAAATAATTTATTATCCTTCTTAGCTTGCTTGAGGGACATTTGTTTGTATGGTTGTAGTCGTAAAAATACTCAGTCTCCTACATCAAAACTCCTCTCGCTACGATGTTGATCTTCCTGTTGTTTCATTCGATTTTGTGCCAAATTTAGGTTATCCTTTAAAAGTTGGAGAACTTCTTGTTGATGCTCTATGTGATCTTCCACTGCTTCAACCTTAGAGTTTTCTCTTAAAGATGATGTGATGGACAGTGGATGATATCCATAAAGTGCCATAGATGGGGTCATTTTTGGTGCATTATGGAAGGAAGTGTTATACCACCATTCAGCGAGAGGTAACCACTTGACCCATTGTGTTTGTTTATCAGATACAAAACAATGAGGATATCCTTCCAAACATTTATTCACTATCTCAGTTTGACCATCGGATTGAGGATGATAATATGAGGTATGAGCTAATTGAGTACCAACACAAGAAAATAACTCTGTCCAAAAGTTTCCAGTAAAAATGGGATCTTTGTCACTCACAATAACCTTTGGGTTTCCATGCAGCTTTTGAATTGTGTCCATAAATGTAGTAGCGAATGTACTTGCTTTAAATGGATGAGATAATGCACAAAAGTGTACATAATTGGTAAGTCTATCAACTACCACCATGATGACACTCTTTCCTTAGGACTTAGGTAAACCTGTGATAAAATCCATTGAAATATCCTCCCAACGTTGACTTGGAATGGATAAAGGTTGTAGAAGACTTGGGGTCTTAATTGTCTCAACTTTATTTTTCTGGCAAACAAAACATTCTGCCACAAAATTTTGAATATCATATTTAAGGCCATCCCAAAAAAAATTATTTCTTCACCCTGTGGTAAGTTTTTAAAAATGCTGAATGTCCTTCTAAAGGAGAAGTGTGCAATTCCAAAAGAATATTTTGTTTTAGTTGGGAATTCTTACAAAGATATAAGAGATCTTTGTACCATAAGGAATCATTTTTCCGAATAAATGTATCAGATGTACTAGGATATTGGCGTAAATTCTTTGAATGAGTGTCCACACTTCTTCGTCCTCTTCCATTCATACCTCGTCGTTATCCAACTGTGGGATAATAGAAATGGCACAAAGCAATGCTTCCACCTCTTCATTCTTTTCTTTTGAGAGTGCATCCGCAACAACATTTAGCTTCCATTTTTTGTAGATTATTTCAAAGTCATAACCAACATCTTTGTGACCCATTTTTTCTACTCTTTCCGAATACGCTCTTGTTCCAAAAAGTGTTTAAGACTATCATGACAATTTTTTACCTTGAAGTGTCTTCCCATTAGGTAAGGTCGCCATTTCTTTAGTGCATGTAGTATTGCTAACATTTCCTTCTCATAAATAGCTTTCTGTAAATACTTTCCTTTGATTGGATGACTTTCAAAATAAATGGGTCTTCCTTCTTGCATTAAAACAACACCAATTCCATTTCCTAAGGCATCACAATCCACAATAAAGGTTTTTGTGAAGTCTGGCGTAGCTAATACCGGTGCTAGGCACATTTCCTCTTTAAGATGTTCAAAGGCCTTAGTTGCTTCAGAAGTCCATGAAAATGCATCTTTCTTCAATAATGTTGTTAGAGGTGTTGCTATTCTCCCATAATTCTTAACAAACTTGCAATAATACCCTGTTAACCCAACAAATCCTCGCAACTGCTTTATGGTTGTGGGGACTTTCCATTCCTTAATGGCTTTAATTTTGTTAGGGTCTACCTTAACACCCTCTTGAGATATAATATGACCCAGATATTCCACCTCTTGTACTCCAAAGAAAAATTTGGATGTTTTTGCATATAATTGTTTCTCCTGCAATAGTTTGAGTGTAGGTTTTAACCCTAAATAGAAATTATCTACACACGAATCTTATAACAAAAAATAAACAATAGCGAGAGCATAAAACATAAAACAGATAAACACAGAGATTTTCCCCTGGATCCCAAATCGGGACGACCAACTTGATTTTTCATTATATTCCTTTTAGTGTTACAACACATATATATACACACTGAAGCATACATAAACCCTAATCCATTAACCCTGGATTAGAACATAACCGTAGTTCCCTTGACCGGATCTACAAAATACCAGGGGCCGAAAACCATCGTACCCCAAAACCATGTGCAAACTCATGCACAAAACATGGGTGGGTCCGCCTATGAGTGGGACCGCATACCAAAAAAAATTTTGCCGGGGGGCTGTCGCCCCCCCTACTGCACCCAACACAACATACAGCGCGTGGGGCTAGTCGTGGAAAGAATATAACACATACCCAACATTGAGCACCCTGTCAACATGTTGAACATGATCCTTCCAAGACCTGCTGTAGATTAGTATATCATCAAAAAATTCTAGCACAAATTTTCTAAGGAAGGGTTTGAAAATGGAATTCATCAACCCGTGAAATGTAGAATGTGCATTGGTAAGGCCAAAAGGCATGACCAAAAATTCATAATGACCCTCATGAGTTTGAAATGTTTTTTTTGGAATATCTTCAGTCTTCATTCTAATTTGATGATATCTTGAGCAAAGATCCAACTTGGTAAAATAAATTTCTCCATGTAATTCATCCAATAATTCATCAATCACAGGAATGGGAAATTTATCTTTAATGGTGAGCTTATTGAGCTCCCTATAATCTGGATACATGTGCCATGATCCATCCTTCTTGTGCGCCAATACTATTGGAGTAGAGAAATAACTTTGACTAGGTTGAATTATACCAGCCTCTAACATTTCCGCAATCATACGTTCAATTTCACTCTTTTGGACATAAGGATATCTATAAGGCCTGATGTTTGGAGGAACACTTCTTGGAATCAAATGACTAGCATGATCATGATCACGAATAGGTGGGAGTCCTTTGGGAGTTTCAAACACCTTGGAATGACTGTCCAAGACTTTTTGGAGATTTGTATAAATAGATGATTTTGATGTTAGAACTTCTAGTCAACATAACTGTGCAATTACACCTCGTTGTTCTTTCTTTAGAACTTTTCATGACATTAGAGCTTATTATCTTTCCCAGCTTCCCTACGATACCCCGTAATTCGACTTCCTTTCCTTCTAAAAAAAAAATTCAAGAAAATTTCTTGAAAACTAAAAGCTATCGTCCCCAAATATTGTAACCATTATACTCCTAGTACAACATTAGCACCTCCCATCGGAATGGAAAGAAATGGACTATTCAATACATATTCCTCCATGGTTAGCTTTATATTATGGAATTTTCCAGAGAAATTTATAGTTCCTCCATTTGCAACCATCACTTGACATTCTGGTGCTGGGTATAGGAAAAAATTCAATTCCTTGGCTACCTTACAATGTGTAATATTCCTAAAATTAGCAAGCAGCTAATAGAAATATTAAATTTTGATTCTTGCACTTAGGAGGAGAATAAATGGGGAAAGAGACCCATACTTGTCTTGTATTAGCATAAAAGCCCTCTTAGTATGAAAAGGGAACATCCTAGTGGCTGGATTTTGAACTTTCTATGTATAAACATCAAAAGAATCATGTTGATTCAGTCAAGTTGATTAAGTCAACAACGTAGTGTGGAAGAGTAGCCTTGATGGAGCTACAACGCAGTTTTGGAGGGAAAGTGATCATGTGGTGTTGGAAACCCTAATGGGTAGGACCCAAGGTGAGGAGGTTCACAAACATTATAAGGAGGAAGATAGCAGACATTTGAGGTTAGCTTATGGATTATTGATTTTCGTCTGCTTAGACTATTGATCATTCTTTAGCTGATGAGTTGAGTCTGCAGTGTTGTTTAGCACAAGGCATTCCTGCTTAGGAATTCCTTCTCCTTCCTTGAGAGGACTCTTGGAGGAGAATTGCTTTGAATTTTTCCACATCTAGGCTTGAGGCCAAGCATCCTCCTTCAGCTACAACGTTATTACTATAGCAGGGAATGTTGTGTTGCAGGGTGTTGCAGTGGGAGACTTACAACACCAGCTTCTAAGCTTATCTTTCAGAGGAGGGAGATTCCCTTTCTTTACAAGATCTGGACTTGAGATTTCTAAGCATATTGTACATCTTGGCATGTGGCCAAAGCTTTCTACATGAGATACTGCATATTCATTTGCAGAAACTGCGTTATTATTCCCAGAGTTGCAGTAGCAGGGTCAAGACCCTTGATCTTGAGCTAGTTCCTTGGAGGGAGGTCCAACCCTTCTCCCGGGAGGCTTTGTATTGCATTCTTCTTCTGTTCCTTGTATATTTCAGCTATATTTATATAGAGTTGCAGTATAAATACGTTTTCCAGATCTGCTCTTTTATACCTTGTACATTCTTGAAACCCTTGCCGGGTTATTCTTATTGTGTATAAAGAGGAAGGAATCTCCATTTTCTCAGCCATTAGATGCTTGTAGACTCCAGATCTATTATTTCTTATTATTT
This sequence comes from Pinus albicaulis, assembly GCA_034641835.2. Lineage (NCBI taxonomy): Eukaryota > Viridiplantae > Streptophyta > Pinopsida > Pinales > Pinaceae > Pinus > Pinus albicaulis. Next base: position 593,712,090 of record CM076572.1, read on the forward strand.
TCTACATAAAACCTTAATAAAATAGCGTTTTACATGCTTCATTCCTTTCTATATGACTTAAGCTATGGAGTTTGGGCTTATTTGAGTCATATTGGCTTTGGGAGATCTGTTTATGTTGGCTAGAGGGATTTTTTTCTGCTCCAATTATGGATGTGAGTTGCATATGGTATATTCTAAGGGATCCAAGTCCCATTTATCACATATATAGTGTTATTTTCGGAATACATCCTTTTATGCCCTATATTGTTGCATTTCCCCACTTTGGAAGGAGTGTATAGGCCATATTCTTGCTGCTAAACATTCATTTGCTGGTTAGATGTTCCTTTAAATCTTATGAGCTGATTTACACCACTATGTGCTTGGTTTTCTAAATCTCCAACTTAAGAATATCTTAAGATATTCTTATTGTTGTAGATTTTCCCTATTTTGGGATATTACAGTGGTATCAAAGCTACCATCTTGGCTCAGCCTGTGGATTTCAAATCCAATCTAGAAGATAAGAAGAAGAGGAGATCATAATGATGGAGAGAATGAGATTACTCTCATCAATTTTCAGATCTAAGAAGAGCCTCTCCAAGGAGGTTAAACATATGAAAGAAGAAAGATGTAATGGAACTCCAAGAGGGTTTCAAGGAGGAGAAAGCTGCAGTGAGACCTCTAGAAGGTTTCAAGAGAAATAAGAAGACCCATGCACTTCCTATTCTCATAGAGGGAGTGAAGAGCAAGAAGACCACTTAGAACATGAGATCCTAAGTGGATATTTGGTAGAGTACAAGTGCCAACCTAGAGCTTTTAGAGATACTCTAGATCTTCCTCAGTTTATCCAACTAAAAGAAGAAAGGAGGCCATATAGCAATAGGATGGTGAAGGGAAATAGGTTTCTATTGTCCACTTTCAATGGATCACCCATATGTACAACAAGAGTTTGGGTGATGAAGTTAGAAGCATTTTTCCTACTACATCCAGTAGTGGAAAAAGAGGTTGTGGAGATCTCAGCGCTGCACTTGGAGGGTAAGGTAAGAACTTGGTTATTCAGCCATGTCAGTCATGCAATAGTATCCAATTTTGCGGATTTCACTCAAAGGGTGATCAAAATATTTGACAGTGAGAGATCAGAGAAGAAGGAGTCATCATCCCCACTTAAGGAGACTTTTATCACTGTTGTCACAATCATGGAGGGAGGAACTCTTGCAGCCATAGAAGATGTTCCCAAGACACACCAAGGTATGCATGAATTTCCATTTTGTATAATTTCAGAAAATCTTATGGGAGGCCTTGGAAATTTGTCTTTACATGATCCAGGATCAAAACACATTGCTGGTATAGAGCAGCAAGCTTGCAATGTGCTGTGCAGCTTGGGTTTGATCAATGATGGGGTAAACAATCATCTCAACGCACCCCTACTAAGTTGCATGCAACACTTGGGGTTGGGTTGCGGAATTTTGGAGGGCATGATGAGCATTGTGCCACTTTATGATGATGTTTTAAATTCAGTACACTTGGGTCCTTATGGATTCAAGAGGATCATTGATGAGAGATATTTTCTAAAATATCTCCAAGGAGTTGCATCTCAACTTCCCATGAGGAGAAAAGAGAAAGATCTGCTTTGGGAGATTGGTAGTATTCAATGGGAAGATACCAAGGGGAAGCATGAATGGATGCATTCACATTTGGATGAATGGGGGTGGATGGAGAGCAAGAGGTTGGTGTGACACTTGCAGATCTATGACACAGGGCAGCGAAAGGCAAAGCTGCGTTGGCTACTCCTGAGAGAGTTTGGCCAGCATATGACATACCCATTTTCACAAGGTATGTTATGGAGGGAGGCATGGCATGGCACCCATATGATAAAACAACAGAAGACTTGTTTGTATGGGGCATCATACAAGACAACCATCATGATCTTACTCTATGGCTTGTATGAGGGAGAGATGAGGGAGCAACAAGAGTTGTTGTTGCTGTGGTTACACTTGGGAGAGTATGGGAAAAAAATTTCCCATACTTATCATGACATTTCTAGAGAGGAGGGAGGCACATTCAGAATGCAAGGAGGCTACCCTTCAACATTGGAGGATCATGAGAGGCTTCCATATAGAAAGAAGATCTTCTCACATAGCAGCATGATGGTGGATGGCTTTGGCATATGGAATGTCAAAGGGAGGAATCATGTAGTGACAAGAGCCTTATCACTAAGGCCTACAACGTTGTCACTTGGGAGTATTTTCTTATTGATGGAGTGTTCCAAGAAGAGTATGTATCCCTTCTTTTTATAGATTTTTATGAGGAGATTCTCATGGGAGGAATCATTCATGGACCTCACTTTCAGCCTACTCACTATGTATGGTAAGAAATGCATTTCTATACATGTTGATTAATCCATTGAGTATTTGTATCTTCTCACCATATATGAATAGTGCATTGCTCCACAAGAGAGAAAGAGTATTTTTGGGTCTCATGGTCACTTTAGGGCCAATCTTTGTAATGTTAGTAGCCCATCTATACATGAATTTGGCTAAGTGTATTGTTATTTTGATCATGTATAGCTGATATCCATTGCTGCTTACTACCCCATGGTGGAGGAGAAAACATGCACAGCGTGTAACTTATTGAAGAACCACTTTCCACATGATATTCTCAAACAACAGTTGGAAAGACTGCGTAGTATCCACTTGGGAAACCATTTGTACCATCCAAAATTACACACAACCTTCGGCACTTTTCTGATTTGGATGCCATATGGTGATGATGTGCCATTCATCTTGTATGGAATGGTTTGGGTTAGCATGACTCATGACATTGGAGAGAGGATCCTTGGAGATTCAATCTTCTTCTTGCCACTTGAGGGAAACCATGTTGCAGCCCAAAATCAGCATGCCCTCTACACTTATCATGAGTGGAGAGGTGGACAGTGTGGGATAGGCCCTCTTGCCTATCATGTTCATCTATTCAGCCCACCTACACTTCATGAGCTAAAGGTGGAGGGGATTTTTCATGAGTTTCCATGTTGGAGGGTGACTCATTTTATATGGATGATAGCTTGGGGGTGGAGGTTTCACTTGGGAATGAAAGTTCCCCATGAATTTCAAAATCCATGCCTTGAGAGGACCTCTAAACAGCACATAGTTGTCTCCTTGAGTATTTTACTTTTGCATGATGGTAGCCATTTGGGATGTACAACAAATGTTAACTTGTATGCTTGGGAGAGGCACTATGGAGTTTCATTGTTGAGACAACATCTTATTCTTTGGGAGAGCTCATCATATGAGGATGCTATAGGAAGAGGGGAGGAGACTTTCCAGTTCTATCCTTGTATTTGCTTGAGGACAAGCAACATTTTGGAGGGGAGGACTGTAATATTCCTAAAATGATCAAGCAGCTAATAGGAATATTAAATTTTGATTCTTGCACTTAGGAGGAGAATAAATGGGGAAAGAGACCCATACTTGTCTTGTATTAGCATAAAAGCCCTCTTAGTATGAAAAGGGAAAATACTAGTGGCTGGATTTTGCACTTTCTATGAATGAATAGGAAAAGAATCATGTTGATTCAGTTAAGTTGACTAAGTCAACATCGTAGTATGGAGGAGTAGCCTTGATGGAGCTACAATGCAGTTTTGGAGGGAAATTGATCATGTGGTGTTGGAAAACCTAATGGGTGGGAACCAAGGCGAGGAGGTTCACAAACCTTATAAGGAGGAAGATAACAAACATTTGAGGTTAGCTTATGGATTATTTATTTTAGTCTGCTTAGACTATTGAGCATTCTTCAGCTGTTGAGATGAGTATGCAGTGCTGTTTAGCACAAGGCATTCCTGCTTAGGAATTCCTTCTCCTTCCTTGACAGGTATCTTGGAGGAGCATTGTTCTACATTTTTCCACATCTAGGCTTAAGGCCAAGAATCCTCCTTCAACTACAGTGTTATTCCTATAGCAGGGAATGTTGTGTTGCAGGGTGTTGCAGTGGGAGACTTACAACACCATCTTCTGAGCTTATCTTTCAGAGGAGGGAGCTTCCCTTTCTTTGCAAGATCTGTATAGGAGATTTCTGAGCATATTGTACATCTTGGCATGTTGCCAAAGCTTTCTACATCAGCTACTGTGCAATCATTTGCAGAAACTATGTTATTATTCCCAGAGTTGTAGTAGCAGGGTCAAGACCCTTGATCATGAGCTAGTTCCTTGGAGGGAGGACCAACCCTTCTCCCGGGAGGCTTTGTATAGAATTATTCTTCTATTCCTTGTATATTTCAGCTATTTTTATACAGAGCTATAGTATAAATATGTTTTCCAGATCTAGATCTGCAAATCTGCTCTTTTATACATTGTACTTTCTTGAAACCCTTGCCGAGTTATTCTTATTATGTATAAAGAGGAAGGAATCTCCATTTTCTCAGCCATTGGATGCTTGTAGACTCCAGATATATTATTTCTCATTATTTGCTACATAAACCCTTAATAAAATAATGTTTTACATGATTTAGTCCTTTCTGCATGAGTTAAGCTATGGGGTTTGGGCTTATTTGAGTCATATTGGCTTTGGGAGATCTGTTTATGTTGGCTAGAGGGATTTGTTTCTGCTCCAATTATGGATGTGAGTTTCATATGGTATATTCTAAGGGTTCCAAGTCCCATTTCTCACATATATAGCATTATTCTTTGAAGAAAGTCGTTTTATGCCCTATATTGCTGCATTTCCCCACTTTGGAAGGAGTGTATATGTAGAAATTTGTTGAATAATGATTAATTATCCACCGAGACTATCCTGATCACATACAATTTGAATTTATATGCAACACATAATCTCTTCCACTCAGATCATCACACATGCGGAAATAAAATCAAGCGATAACACATCAAATCATCATACACATTAACATAGTATGTATGGGGAAAGCTTATAGCTGAAAACCCCACAGCTATTGTGTATATTATAATGGAGAAATCATGTAACAACTCAGTACAATACTCCTCACAAGTACTCAGTACTTTCTCATACAGTTACTCACAATCTAGCTCAGTTTTGAACAGGTTACTGGTTCAAAACTCACCGCCAATTGCCTTGCCTCTAGTGCATGTTTCAATGCTATGGGATGGCCTCTTTATATAGATAAACCACCAGCCTGAACTGCGCAATCCTCATGGGCTTACTCCACCTATCTGTGTGTTGCAAATAGCAACAGTATAGTCACAACCGATAGCTAACTCCACCCTTTCATCTACCTCTTTCACTGGTCTCCACTGAACTGATCATGCACTGTAGTGAACTGATGTGTTCTTGAGTTGAATAATGAGTTACTAATTAATGAATTAAATAATATTTAATTCACCCACTCATTACTAGTTGATTAGCTAGTTAAACTAATCTCAACCAGTTCAACTAAAATAAACAGAACACAACTCCACTAGCTGTCTCATTAACTCCACCAAACTTCTGCCACTGAAGTCCTAACTGAAGTCAACCATGCATGATGCCATAAAACCCTTGGGAGTCACGTGATTCCTCTGTCAGATGCATGAGCCACTTCTGTAGCTCGAACTGAAGTGCTCCAAGAGAGTAAATTGTTGTTTAGAGTCCAAATATTATTAAGGGTAAATAATATTTGACTTCCCTATTTTTAGGAGAGGCAGTCTAAAAATAGACTTCGACCTCTTCGACCTATAGGTCACAAAAATAGATTCCCATCTATTTTTACCAACATGACCAATGCTCCAAGAATCTCATACTGGAATCCCCGGACCATGCTCCATATGTCTAAAAATAGACATAGTCTAAAAATAGACTTTGCGCCAGAATTTGCCTGCGGGCCCACTTAGTGAAGGCGACTTCATTTCACTAAGCTCCATCATCTTGCTGCATTTTCAACAGTATAGGCCATATTATTGTTTTTGAACATTCATTTGTTGGTTAGATGTTCCTTTACATCTTATGAGATAATTTACACCACTATGTGCTTGGTTTTCTAAATCTCCAACTTAAGAATATCTTAAGATATTCTTATTGTTGTAGATTTTCCCTATTTTGGGATATTACACAATGAATAAAATTATGGGTACTACCTGAATCAATCAACAATATTAAGTTTTTCTTCTTGATATGTCCTTCTATCTTGAGAGTTTGCAGAGTGGTAATTCCTGCCAATGTATTACATGATATGGTCAGACACATTTCTTCCTCTTCTAGGGTTGGTTCCTGGTGTATATCCTCTTCTTTTGAATATTATTGTTCATTTTCTTCTTCCTCTTCACAATCTATGTAAGATAATTTCTTCTCAGCACACTTATGACCTTTAGTGTATTTTCTATCACAACTGTAGCAAAGCCCTTTTGCTCTTTTTTCTTCCAATTGTTGTGGTGTCAACCTTGTAGGTTGTGGAAGTCTAGGAGTAGCAACACTTCCATCTTTATATATGTGAATGGTAGGCTTCCTTGTTGCCATAGTTTTACATTCAATTTTTCTTGCCAACCTGAATGACTTTTCCAATTAATCAGGTTCCCAAACTCAAACTGCATGTTGGATGTTATCCTTTAAAGTCCCTATGAAGACATCAATCCTATGTTCCTCTGGAATATCAGTTACCCTTATATTCAATTTTTGGAAGTCCTCAATGTGCTCTACCACTAAACCATTTTGTTTGAGATTTATCAATTGGCTAAAGAAGGTATTACTTTTTGTATCCTCATAATGTGCTATCATTTCCTCCGTAAAAATTGACCAAGTGACAATTTTTTTACGGGAGCAAAGCCATCGATACCATACAAAGGTATTTTGTTCTAAATGTAAAGTTGTAATGCGTACCTTTTGTGTGTTTTGCACATTATTGAGATCAAAATATTTCTCCATATGTAGTATCCATGTTACAGGATCCTTGCCATCAAACTTCCTCATATCCATCTCTAGAATATGGTGGTTCTTCCATCCAACATTAGAGTTTATGAAATCACGATTAACATTTATTTTGTTCTCATCACGATTTTCCTCTACTATCTTTTTTCCATTAGGAAACATTTCTTGTATCAACTTTTCCAAACCTTCGATGTCTACTTTTAGATCATTCTTCATGTTTTCCATTTTTTCATCGATATTAGCTTCCATGTCATCTATCTTAGCTTCCATGTCAACTTCCATGCCATCCATCTTAGCTTCCATGCCTTTCTTCAAACCATCCATCTTATTTTCCATGCCTTTCTTCAAAACTTCCATTTCATTTTTTGTTGCTCTTTGCGATAGCTGCACTTGTTGTTGTAATTTTGAAATCTCATGTTGCATTTCTTCGTCTTCATGAGTCATAGTAGAGCCTTATGAAGGCTTAATGGGTGTTGAATTCTTTTTAGGGGGCATTTTAGAACCCAATACTAATATATATTCTTCAATATGCCCTTGGAATAAATTAAAACTAATTTTTTTCAAACGTGACTTATGTAATTCGAAAAACAATACACACATTTTTCTTGCTTTTGAGGAGCTCGATATTGAAACTGAATTATCTCTGTTATTTTGGATCTTCAATATCTGAATTCTACCCTGAGGTAGCCCTCTAAATCCTCTTTCGAATGCCACAGGTCTGACCATATTTGGACTCTTCATGTCAAAGTTATGTCCAATCTCCCACAATGACGTAATTATGGAATGGTTCAGTAGAGCAAACTTGTACGACTTGCCACATGTCACTGTTTCCTCCTTCGGCTCTAAAATTTATAGATATGAAACTATAGTCTGTGTTCTTGCGGCCACTTTTTATAGAATCTCAATCAGACACTTAGAGAGAGAGTTATGACGTTTTTCCCACGGTCACCCCTTTGAGATGAAATTATGGAGCCTGAAACAATCATAACTTCCATAGATCATATCTCGAAAAATATTACGAACCAAGATCTGAAATTTTTATAGGAGGTTCTTCAAGATTTCGGCTTCGCTCTGTGAAAATTTCAGCTTCTGAAACCTCGTAGAAAAATAGTTATAGTTAAAATTCCGCGATGAATTGTTTAGGTTAAATTCAGGAGCTTGCAAAAAGCACTAACTTCCACAAATCATATCTTTGAAAATATTGTGAACCAAGCTTTGAAATTTTTTGAAGATGTTCCTCAAAATGTAGGCTTTGTACTCTAAAAATTTCAGCTTTTGAACCTTCGTATAAAAAAAGTTATAGCGAAAATTCCACGATGACCTGTTTGGAGCAGCAAAACCCTAGAATCCAAAGCTCTGATACCAAATGTTATGAAACTAGCTCCAAAAATAGAAGAAAAGAGAGATCAACACCTTATAAATCAGCCACTTTGAGGGGGAAAACTCCAATACATTACATAAATGAACAATTCTTGGATGCTACAAATGACCAAAACCTCCTTCTATATATAGGAGTCCATGGGCCCACAATATAATCCTAGCCGACCTAACAATAACAATGTAAGGGCACAATAATAACAATATTGGGGTTATAGGGGTACAAAAGTAACAATAAGGGGGATACACTAATAACAATAAGGGACTAAACTAGTAATATAGGGACCTAACACCGAACAGGATCTACTGTAAATGAAAGATGAAGCTTGGCCTTAAGCCTGATAGTGGACAATGTAGTACAAGACTCCTCCAAGGGTGTTACACCATTTTTTGGTCATCTAACCTATTATCATTAGATGGACCCAAGTACACCATGTAAGACCAATTTTACCCTAAGTAAAATTGCCTTCACTATGTTAAATAACTTAATAAACCACATTTATTAGGTTGTTTATGGTCTAAACAGGAAACCCCAAAAGGAAATATTAAACAAACCTATATTTGTTTAATTTTCCTCATGGAATAATTAATTAAACCATAATTTAATTATTATTCCTAGTCATGTTTAACCCAAAAACAAAGAAATTAATTAGATAAACCTTTGTTTATCTTATTATTTTCTAGGAATAATTATTTAAATCTTATTTAGATAATATTCCTTGTTAAATATGACCAAATCACCCACAAATAATTAAATAAATCATTATTTATTTAATTATCCTTCAACCACTTCCTTAAAAAGATAAATAAATCATTTATTTATTTATTATTAACAAATAAAGGGATTTGACCCAAGTCAAATACTTTTTCCTCCAACAAATATAATAAAATATTCCATAAAAGGTGGATCTAGATTTGGTTAACATTATTTTAATCATGCACCAAGATCTAGAATGACCCAATATTTTGTTATAAATAGGAGGGTTTTTCCTACCATTCTTCACCTTTTGTTGCCTATTAGATCACTCTGGATCTATACACTTGGTCACCATTTTCTGCCATTTGTTGTGTGAGCTCCCTTTGAGTTCCATTCTTTGTGTGGGTTTTCTACACCAACAAGAGAGAGAAATCTTAGATCTGAAGTGCTGAGGACTTCCAAGAACCCATCCCACCGAGGAGAATTGGATACGCCTTCTTGTTTTCCTCCCAGGTGCCCAATTAATATAAAAATTCTTTCAAAAATTGTTCTTGTCTTGTCTATTGGTATATGGAGCAAACCCTTATTTTTCCTGCTTAATGTCTTTCCATGCATAGATCTGGTTTTTGCAGCTCTTTTATGTCTAACTAACCGCAGATCTGAAGATATTGGCAGCCACTTTTGTTGTTAGGACTATTAGTTATGCGTAGCTAAAGTGGTCCTTTTTCGTACACTTCGACAAAGGATTCATACTAACAAAGGGCTTCTGAATGGAAGAGGTGGGATTACCGATCAGGAACACCCAATGCTAAACAACACTTAATCTCAACTAAGCAATAAGAGAAATATATACGTCTAAACAGACCATATATTCAAAAATATCATATACATCAACATAATGAATAATGGCTGCCATCCTCTTCCTTAAATAAGATATGAGCTTGCAAACCCTAAGCCCCATCCAATAATAGCACTACTTCCATGCAAAGCATCTCCATATAAAACTGTGTTGTCTCTCATTGATGACCACTCCTCCATGACAACGTTGTTGATTTGGTCAAATTTGACCAAGTCAAGGTGTTTCAACCCCTTTTCACACTTTAAGGTGCTAAACTAAGTTGCCAAGATATATCTCTTTCACATTGGCATTGATTTATTCATTATAAAGGGGAATTTTGGACCTCCACTTTCCTCTTATTCATAAAACAAAGCAGCAAAATAAAATTTAATATTCCAACTAGCTCATGGCTAATTGGGAATATTACAGTCCTCCCTTCCCAAATGTTGCTTGTCCTCAAGCAACTGACAAGGTGAGTGCTACAAATCTTCTCCTCCACCATTGGTGACACCATCATGTGATAAGCTTCCCTCATAAGCTAATTTTCTACCAATCCATCCCTCCATGAATTTCTCCTCCAGAGTTCTTATGAGATGCAAATAATTCATCCCACAAGGAGACAATAGTTCCAATGAAACAAACATGGTTTGACCAATGTTCTCCCTAAAACATGTAGCATAGTGAACATGGAGAATTTATCTCCCATAGGGCACATACATTCCTCCCATCCTCCCTCCAAACATTCCCATAAAAAGTGTAAGTACATCATCAATGTATGGGATCAAAACTAAGTACATGCAAACATAAATTTGTACAAATGGAGGTGGGTCATAGTCCCACATGTGGAACGAGCACAATAAATCTCCTGACTGCATCAGATATTGATATGGTAAGCGATTTCCCCACCACTTAATTTCTGCCCTAGTCTTCTCACAATGGCTGAAAGTGAGATATGTTTGGTGCTTTTGGAATGCACCCACAATGGTACAAAATCTCCCTATGTCCTCCAAGGGAGTGGCCATGTTTAGAAATGTTTATGGCCCAAAGTTGGCCATGAAGTTTATATGGAATAATGCTCCTCCTTGGAGCAATGGCCTGCATATACATGGTAAAGGAATGCAAGTAATCATCAAATGAAAAATTATGTACATAAGCATGTTCCTTACCAAAAAAATTTATCATACAAATGGAGTGGTGCATAGATATATCCCCTCTCATTCCAAAAGAGGAAAGAGGTGGTTGAAATAACTCCTTCATTGAGTCATGTTTCTATTCCAACTCCACATGGTTCATGCATCTTTGAAAATTTTGATATAATTCCTCTTCAAAGCCTTCCCAAGTGTAGCTTTCCATGATATTGTTGTAGGACCTCATGGAATAATTATGGCTGAAAAAGAACTCTTCATAAGCCCTTTGTAGCAACTTCTCCTTGATCTTGGAGGCTCTAGATAAGAATATCCCACCATGATAGTAGATGACTTCTTCTTGGACTGAATAGCCCTCTTCATGTAGATGGTCATCAAATATCATGCATGTGAAAAGATCCTTGGAACAATCCACCAACAGTTGGGATTTCTAGTATGGATCAATCTTTCATAGTGACAACGCTGATGATCTATCACAAACAACATATGTCATATGGCTGCTCTTCTCCTTGACATCTCCCATGCCAAAATATATGTTGGAAGGTTGTTATTCCTTCCATGTTTATCCTCCCACGGCGCAGAATCTGAAATGAAAGTGGGTAATGATGATGTTGGGGAAATGTCTCCCTCCTCCTTGAGTCTATCTAAGACTCTTAGCATTGTATCATGGCCTTCTAATGCTCCCATTCCTTCCATATCTATGAATGGTGCATCATGATGTGAGACATCTCTCACCAAATCTGGATCAGGTGGTTTCCCAGGTGGTTTACCACAAGATATTCATGTCTCATAGACCATTCTCATGTGAATAATAGACGGGATTATTATATCCCTGCTTCCACTGCGAAAATTCAACTCTGTTTCTTGGGTGCAAGTTTTATGATAGTTGGGTACCACTCTTAATGATGCAAGAGTGCCTCTAATTGGAGAAATTTCTCCATCCTCACCTCCAGGTGGTGGTGGATCACCTCCTGCTATTCCAGCACTGTGACCCCTCTCTTGTTCTTCTTCTTCCTCCTCCTCATCATCTGAGAAGACCTCTATGTAGTGTGCATTTACTGCTGCACATCTATGTCCAGGTGCCCAAGATTCTTGGCATGTGAAGCAAAGCTTCCTCCTCCTCAAATCTCTCCGTACATCATCATCAAGAGGTTTTTTATTATGGCTCTCCTTTGAAAGAGAAGCCTTCCCATCTTTTCCCTTTGATGGAAAAGAGGGCTTATGCTGAAATGTTTCCTTTGTTTTTGGCAAGGCATCTTGAAGATCTCTAGTCCTTTCAATGGAATCTTGAAGGGTAGTGGGATTGGTAGACTTAACCATCCATGAAGAGGTTCATCTAACCCATCAATTAACATATAGACCCTTCTTGTTGCAGATAAATCAGGAACCATAACAGAAAGTATCAAAAATTTAGAAATATAAGTTTCTGGATTACCTAATTATTTAAGCTTTGTAAGCCCCATGAATGGTGCTTCAGGATCTCTTCTATCAAACCTCTCCACCAACCTCCTATTGAACTCTAAATATGCAGTCACATTGGCAAGACCAAATGTAGACAAGCCATGGAACCACCAATCATGTGCTTCACCCTCAAGGTGCAGCACTGCTATCTTAATGGCCTCCATTTATGGAACTTTATTCAACTGGAAGTAGATGTCAAGCTTCTCTACCCATGATTTGGAAGTGCATTTAGATGTCCCATTAAAGTTGGGTAAGAATAATCTTCTCATAGTGCAGTGTAGATCATGATTCTGAATGAATCCACCACTTCTATTGTGATGCTTGGGTCTCCTATTGTCCTTGATTTGACAAAATTCTTGAAAACTCAAGTTGTCCTTGAATCTCCGAGTTTGTGACTCATACTCCATAAAATAGTCTTCAAGGGATTCTTTCTCTTGAAACCCTTCATTTCCCACAACCAATAATGTAGGCATTGTAGAGCATTGGGAAACTTGTTGTTGCTGCACTGGCTGATCACTCTAGTGGTGAGAAATGCGAGAGCCTTCACCATGATGAAATCCTTTAGGGGATTCCTTGTATATATACATCCTCATCTCCTTGATTTCTTTAGCAATTTCTTGCATGGCTTTAAGAAGGATCTTGGGAAACTCCTTCTCTTCATCTTCTCCTCCAGATAAAGGGGTTTTACCCTTGTCTTCTTTTTCATTTGTATAATAAAACTTCCAGTGTCTTCTTCTTTGATACCTATTATCTCTATCGGTAAGAGGATCTCCTTCTTCAGATCACATATTAGATGTTCAAGATGCACAGGTTGTGCCAAGATTATGCTCTAATACCACTGTAATATTCCCTAATGGGAAAAATAGGAATATAGTGAAAAATTTTGGAACAATAGTGTAAATCACCATATACAAGAAAGAGGCCAATATTGAGACCTTTAATATGTTATAACAGTAGCAAAATATACATAAGAAATGGGCCATAAGATGTACAATAAGAAAGAACAGGCCTCCAATGGACAAAATCCCTCAAAATGAGGTGCTACTACTATATATAAGAGTTGGAAGACTGGTACAATGATGTTTTAAATGCATTGTTATAGAAAATTATTACACAACATATCTGAGGCTGATATGTGACTCAAAAGATAGATCTACTACAAATCTGAGCACTATACAACCTCCTTTGAAGAACCCCTTAAGGGTTTTCAGCAAAACATCATGTACAAGATGGGGATCTAGGCCCTAGGGCAGAAGATCCACTACAAAATAAAAATCTAGAAAGTGTGGCTGATATGATATGATCAATAGAATAGCATCCTCCAATATATCCTCTAAATGAAAGGCAAATCCCTTTCACTAGAAAACCAACTCTCCAAATGGTGTGCCAAACCACCCTGCAACTCCTCCTATAGAAATAACGTAGATCTGGAAGTAAACTATGTTGTAGGGATAAATAAATAGTTGGCCTAATGAAAAGATCTGAAAATAAGCACAAGGACATTCCTTGTTGTCCTCCCAATCGAAATAAATCCTTCTCCACTGAAAATGAGCAATGAAATGACCCAAAGATGGTCTCCACTACTGCAACCTGCAAAACAACTCAACCCTCAACAGGATATGTGTTGTAAATGAAAGGTAAAGCTTGGCCTTAAGCCTAATAGTGGAAAATGTATTACAAGACTCATCCAAGAGCTTCTCAATGGAAGAAGTGGGATTCTCGATCAAGAATACCCAGTGCTAAACAACACTCAATCTCAGCTAAACAACAAGAGAAAGATATATGTCTAAACAAACCATATATTCAGAAATATCATATACATAAACATAATGAATAATGGCTGCCATCCTCTTCCTTAAATAAGATATGAGCTTGAAAACCCTAAGCCCCATCCAATAATAGAATTACTTCCATGCAAAGCATCTCCATATAAAACTTCATTGTCTCTCATTGATAACCACTCCTCCATGACAACGATGTTGATTTAGTCAAAGTTGACCTAGTCAAGGTATTTGAGCCCCTTTTCACACTTTAAGGTGCTAAATAAAGCTGTCAAGATCTATATCTTTCACATTGGCATTGATTTATTCATTATTAAGGAGAATTATGGACCTCCATTATCCTCTTATTCATAAAACAAAGCATCAAAACAAAATTTAATATTCCAACTAGCTCATGGCTAATTGGGAATATTAAAAAATAATAGTGTAAAACATAACATAAAGATATGAGAACAATATGAGGCTTCTTTATTAATCATAACAGCAGCAAACATGTACAAAATAATGGGCCACAAACCTTACAGCATGAATCAACAAGACTCCAATAGTTAAATCCCTCAAGAATGAGGTGTTTCTACTACATCAAAATGTTGGAAGACTGCACAGCGTAGTCATAGGAGAAATGCTATAGAAAATGAACATACAAAAGATGAAATGGATGATATATGCCTCAAAGATAATGTACAATGAATATCAAGACTCTATACAACATCCACTAAAGAACCCAAGAGGGTTTTTAGAAATACACCAATATACAAGAAATGAATCAAATCCATAGACCTAAAGATCCACTGCAACAATATAACTGGAAAGATTTGGTTGATATGATGTAAGAAATACAGCCTCCTCCAATAGTCTCTCTAGATGAAAGGTTGATTCCTTCACTAGAAAGCCTCCTACCCAAATGGTGTACTGAAACCACCCATGCAACTCCTCCCTAAAATAACCAGTCTAAGACAGAAACTGCGCTTTAGTGGAAAATGATAGTGTGGCCTAATGAAAAATGCTGCAATAAGCCTCAAGGGCCTTCATCACTAGCCTCCCAATGGAAGGAAACCTTCCTCCACTGATAAACAGATCAGAAATCACCCAAATCAACTCTTCACAACTTATGCCCTGCAACACAACACAACCTCAACATGAACTACGTTGTACCATAAGAATGAAGCTTTGACTTGATGCTGGAATGTGGAAATATAGTGCATATAATTCTCCTGAGTAGGCACTCTAAGTCCCTCGAGGATGAAGGTGGGATTCCCGCTCAGGAACACCTTGTGTTAAACTACACTGCAATCTTAGCTAAACAACTGAAGAGAGCAAATAAGTCTTAACAGACCATATCAAAATAATAATAAACAACATGATCACAATGGCTGCCATCCTCTTCCTTATATTCTTGGTGAGCTTCCTCACCCTTGGCCCCACTCATTAAAGTCACTACTTCCATGCATGGAGTATCCCTCCAAATCTGTGTTGTCACACAATGAATGCCACTCCTCCATGACAATGTTGTTGATTTGGTCAAAGTTGACCCAGTCTACATGCTCCAACCCCTTATCAAGCCACTACAGTGATCTCCTTTCACATTAGCAGTGATTTTATTCCTACTAAGGAGATTTATGGGTCTCCATACCCTCTTATTCATCAAACTAAGAACCAAAAACAAAGATTAATATTCCAACTAGCTCATGGCTAATTGGGAATATTACAGTCCTCCCCTCCCAAATGTTTCTTATCCTCAAGCAAGTGTAAAGTTGAGTGCTAAAACTCTTCTCCTCCTCCATTGGTGACACTGCTATGTGATAATATCTCCTCATATACCAAGTGTCTCCCAATCAATCCCTCCATGAAATTCTCCTCCCAAGTACTCATGAGATGCAAATAACTCATCCCACAAGGAAGAAAAAGACCCAATGAAGCAATCATGGTTTTCCAAATGTTCTCCCTGAAACATGTAGCATAAGAAACATGGATAATCTCTCTCCCAAATGGCACATCCAATCCTTCCGTCCTCCCTCCAATCATTCCCATAAAAATAATAAGGACATCATCAATCTATGGGATCAAAACCATGGATACATAAACAACCATATGCAATAATGGAGGTGGATCATAGTCCCACATGTGGAACCAACGTTGTATATTTCTTGAATACCTCAAATAATGATATGGTAAGTGTTTTCCCCACCACTTACTTGCTTCCATAGTCTTATCACATGCTTTGAGAAGGTGAGAAATGTTTGGTGCCTTTGGAGTGAACCCTGAATGGTAAATCATCTCCCTATATCCTCCTAGGGAGTGGCCATGCTAAACAATGTTTATAGCCCCAAGTTTGCCATGAATTTTATAAGGAATAATGTTCCCCCTTGTAACAATGGCCTACACATGTATGGTAAAGGAATACAAGTATTCATCAAATAAAACATTACGCATACAAACATGATCCTTACCATATGCTTTGTTCATAAAAATGGAGTAGCTCATAGATAGATTCCATCTCATTCCCAAAGAGGAAATAGGTGGTTGTGATAACTCCATAAAAGAGTTATGTATCTCCTCCATCTCCACATGATCCATGCATCTCCTCAAATGCAGATATATCTCCTCTTCAAAGCCTTCCCAAGTATATCCCTCCATGATAGTATGGTATGATATCATGGAATAAGTGTGGCTGAAGAGAAAATCCTCATGTGATGCTTGTAGTAACTTCTCCTTGAGATTGGATGCTCAAGATAAGAATATCCTACCATGATATTAGATGACCTCATCTCTAACTGAATATCCCTCCTCTAGTAGCTGGCCATCAAGTATCATGCAAGTAAAAAGATCCTTGGAATAATCCACCAACAGTTGGGATTTCCAATATGGATAACGCTGAAGATTTTTCATGTAAAAAATATGTCACGTGGTTGTCCTCCTTTTTGACATCTCCCATGCCAAAGTCACATACTGGTATTCTGTTATCCTTCCTCTGATGCTCCTCCTATAGCTCCTCATGCTCAAGTAAAGGTTGAATTTTTTGGAGGTTAGTATTCCATGGGAAGCTATGACCTATCCAAAACTTCCTGAGTTTGGCCAAAGCATGCATGAGTGGCCACCATCCTCTACTAGGTATGGAATATTTCTCTCCAAGTGAGAACATCTTCTGAGCCTCCAAAGTCAAGGAGTAGTCTCCTTGCACCAGGGTAGTGTCATCCTCCATCCCTGTAGCACCCTCTCTCAGCTCAAGATGTGGTGTGAGAGTGAGTAATGATGATAGTGGGAGAATGTCTCCCTCCTACTTAAGTCTACCCAATACTCTCTATGCTTTACAATGGCCTCCCAATGTTTCCACTCCTCTTGGATCTATGAGTGGTGCAACATGTTGCGAGACATTCCTCACCAAATTCTGATCAGATGGCCTCCCAGGTGGTTTTCCACAAAATAGTAATGTCTCATGGGCCAAACTCATATGCATAATAGATGTTACTGTTAGGTCCTTGCTTCCACTGCGCAAATCCTACTCTGTTTTCAGTGTGGAATTTTTCTGATAATTAGGTATTATTCTCAATGATGAAAGAGTCCCTCCAATTGGAAAAATTGCTCCATTATCTCCTCCTAGTGGTGGTGGATCATCTCTTGATATCCTAGTGCTGTGACCTCCTTCTGGTTCTTCTTCTTCTTCCTCCTCATCATCTAAAAATACCTCTATATAGTGTGTCTTTCCTGCTGCACATCTATGTCCGGGTGCCCATGATTCTTGGCATGTGAAGCAAAGCTTCCTTCTCCTCAAATCTCTTTGGACATCATCACTAAGAGGTAATTTTTTTTAGCTCTCCTTTGAAAGAGGAGCCTTCTCATATTTTCCCTTAGATGGAAAAGTGGGCTTTTGGTGAAATGATGCCTTTTCTTTGGAAAGGCATCTTGTAGATCTCTAGCCCTCTCAATGGCATCTTGAAGAGTAGTGGGTTTGGTAGTTTTAACCAACCCATGAAGAGGTTATGCTAGCCCATCAAAAAACACATAGACCCTTCTTGTTGCAGATAAATCATGAACCATAACAAAAAGTTTTATAAATTCAGAAATATAAGTTTTTGGATTACCTGATTGTTTGAGATTTGCTAGCCCCATGAAAGGTGCCTCCGGATATCTTCAATCAAACCTCTCCACCAACCTCCTTGTGAACTCTGAATATGCAGTCACATTGGCATGACCCAATGTAGAAAGACCATGAAACCACCAATCATGTGCTTCACCCTCAAGGTGCAGCGCTGCTATCTTGATGGCCTCCATCTCTAGTACTTGGTTCAGCTGGAAGTAGATGTCTAGCTTCTATACCCATGATTTGGAAGTGCATTTATATGACCCATAAAAGTTGGGTAAGAAAAATTTCCCAGAGTCTAGTGTAGATCATGATTCTGTATGAATCCTCCACCTCTGTTGTGATGTCGGGGTCTCCTATTGTCCTTGATTTGAAAAAAATCTTGAAAACTCAAATGATCCTTGAATCTCTGAGATTAAGACTCATACTCCATGAAATAGTCTTCAAGATTTTCTTGTTCTTGAAACCCTCCATTTCCCACAGCTAAAAAAGTAGGCATTGTAGAGCATTGGTAAACTTGCTGCTTCAATGGTTGATCACTCCAGTGATGAGAAATTCCAGAGCCTTCACCATGTATAAAAAAATTAGGGGGTTCCTTGTGTCTATCCATCCTTATCTTCTTTATTTCTCTAGAAATTTCTTGCATATTTTGAATAAGAAGCTTAGGAAACTCTTTGTCATCCTCTTCTCCTGATAAATGGGTTTTACCCTTATCTTCTCTATCATCTATATAATCATACTTCCAGTTTCTTCTGAGATACCTATTCTCTCTATCTATGAGATTATCTCCTTCTTTTGATGACATATTGGCTTAAGATGCACAGACTGAGCCAAGATTATGCTCTGATACCACTGTAATATTTCCAAATGGGAAAAACAGGAATATAGAACAAAATGCTTGAAATAGCAGTCTAAAAAATCACATGAATATATGAGAAAAATATGGGGCTTCTTCATTAATCATAATAGTAGCAAACATGTACAAAATAATGGGCCACGAACCATACAACATGAATCAACAAGCCTCCAATAGATAAATTCCTCAAGAATGAGGTGTTGCTACTATATCAAAATGTCAGAAAACTGCTACAGTACAGTCATAGGAGCACTAATACAGAAAATAAACATATAAAGGATAAAATGGATGATATATGACTCAAAGATAATGTAAAATGAAGATCAAGGCTCTATACAACCTCCAACAAAGAACCCAAGAGGGTTTTAAGAAATACACTAATATACAAGAAATGAATCAAAGCCCTAGGGCTGAAGATCCACTGCAACAATATAACTTGAAATATGTGGCTGATATGATGTAGCAAGAAATACAACCTCCTCCAATAGACTCTCTAGATGAAAGACTGATCCCTTCACTAGAAAACCTACTCCCCAAATGGTGTACTGAAACCACCCCTGCAACTCCTCCCTAAAATAACGCAGTCTAAGATAGAAATTGTGTTGTAGGGGAAAATTACAGTGTGGCCTGATGCCAAATGATGAAATAAGGCTCAAGGGCCTTCCTCACTAGCCTCCCAATGGAAGGAAACCTTCCTCCATTGACAAATAGATCAGAAATCACCCAAATCAACTCTCTACAACTTCTTCCCTGCAACACAACACAAACTCAACAGGAGTTGTGCTGTACCATAAGACTAAAGCTTTGGCCTGATGCCAGAATGTGGAAATGTGGTGCATATACTTCTCCTGAGTAGGAAATCTGAGTCCCTTGAGGATGAATGTGGGATTCCTGCTCGAGAACACCCTGTGCTAAACAACACTACAATATTAGCTAAATAGCTGAAGAGAGAAAACAAGTCTTAACAGACCATATGAAAATAATAATCAACAACATGATCACAATGGCTTCCATCCTCTTCCTTATATTCTTGGTGAGCTTCCTCACCGTTGGCCCCACTCATCAAAGGCACTACTTCCATGCATGGAGTCTCCCTCCAAAACTGCTTTGTCCCACAATGAATGCCACTCCTCCATGACATCATTGGTGATTTGGTCAAAGTTGACCCAATCTACATGCTCCAGCCCTTTTCACACATAAGGGTGCTTTATCAAGCCACTAAAGTGATCTCCTTTCACATTTTTGGCTCCCTGTGATTTGCTAGAATGGCAAGAACAAACACTGCAAGGGCCACATTAGAACCACTTTGGAATCCTAGGACCTAGCCTTCCTGGATTCAGAGAGGGATCTCTCTATAAAGGTGTTTTTATTGATGTATTTTCGTGCTCTTTGTTTTAAGATATTAGGCTAGTTATGAAGTTCTAAGGACTTGTTGTTTTGGTTGGATTAATTGATAGATTGAAAGATCAATGGTGTGACTGATTGAGGGAATGTTTCAACTGAACAAATAGGTTGTGAAAAAACATCAATCCATTGGGAAATGGAGTCATAAAAGGATTTAATTGTTCATCAACTCTGCAGAGGTATTCATAGGGAAAGCTAACTATATCAAATGGATTCTTTATATTAGTTTGTGGTATGAAACATTAATAAGTTGTGAAGGCAACAAAGCTATAATCAGTTAAGAATCTTCTAGCTCTACTTAGACAAGAAAAACGTTTTAAGGTAACTGTTTGGAGCAAGCGAAAGGATAAGGCAAACCATAAATATCATTGGGAAAACCTTTAATAAGAAACCTTTCAGACAACAATCCAACAATCAACAGACTACTTTTAGATAAATAAAACATATAAGATAACAACAAGAGTGGTCTAAGATCAAACAAAAATAATCTAATCTGCATTTGACAACTCTCAAAGACTCTTCAAAGCAACATTTCAAGGTAGACCAAAGGGAAGGGCATACCATAGACCTCTCTGGTTTTAGACTCTAGTAAGCATACTTTAAAGAAATATCCTAAAAACAATATCTCAAGTCTTACTCAAAGGAACATGGGCTCACCAAAATTTCCTTGGTTTCACTCTATTGAATCATTTCCAAGATAACAAGATAGATGTAACTAGAAAGAAATTAAGAATCTTCTAATCAGACCTTGCAGAAGAAAATACTATTCTAAAACTTCTGTTCCTTTATCAGAGAAAGATGAACATAATGAAAACATAAGTAGAAACAGTAACAATTAGGAAAACTTCACCATTGATATAGCTCAAGGATCCTGTGAACATTCTTGTATTATTGATGATCAAACTAGTTACATCACTCCATGTATAATAGCTCTCTGCAACTCAAAAATTTCTTTGGTTCAGTCTAGCATTCCTCAACTAGCTTAACAGTAGAAATCAGTCCAATAACCATCAAGTAACCAACATTTGAAATGAAGCTCATATGCAATATTTATATGCAAAATGAGGAGGTGCTGCTAACCTAGGGTGTGTAAATGTTATTTATGACAGAGTTAATGATTTTTGACCTTTGAGACCATGCAAGGCCCAAGGGAAAAATATCTGAAAGAGCTACTATGAAATAATAACTTCTGAGTTATTTTTTAGTTGCAATTTTTGACTTTTAAGGCTTAGTAATAACTTTGTAATAACTGCTGAGCTGCTTCAAAAATATCTCTGACTGTGCAATAACTTTCTGATGCCTTTATTGAAAGAAATAATGTTTATAGGTGGTAAAATATCGTCTAAAGAAGTTATTGACGTGGATCTGGGTCATTCGAAGGTTTTCCTGATCTAATCTTCCTCTATTTCATCTTTACAAACTGCATTTAGGCCTTTAACGTTGATTTAGCTTTAATAATCTGTCTTAGTGCCTTTATCTATGTTTCTGCTCTAAAACTACTTTATTCCTTTATCTTTTATCTTTAAACATTGAATTTTCACCTTTAATCACTATTTAAAGGTCTAATCTTCTATTTATATTTTTGATCAACAACTTAACCCTTTCACCTTCATGTTCTTCCTTTTCTTCACTTCTTTGGTGATTGTATCTCTTCTTTGTGTGCAGGCAGGGTTTCTTTATGGTAGAAAGGTTTATAACCCATCGATGACCATGACACATCGATGGCTTAATTATTTTATGTAAATGCTTGGCCCTTTTGATTTTTTTTTTGCCTCTGGATCATCATCCAGAGGGTATTCATCACTTAAATGCCTCTCTGGGCATCTGTCGCCATTAAACCTGCAAAAACAAACAAAATTATCTTAAAAACTTGCAGGATGGGGATTAAACTTCTTTTTATGGATTTTTTGAGGGCTTAGGGGCGATTTGCAGAGGAATAGAGGTGCAAGGGAATGATTTTGGAGGTGAAATCAGGAAGAAAATCAAGTGAGCATGAGGGACTTTGAATTTTTGTGCGCAGCGGGAAAAGTGATTTTGGGAAAACCACTAGGGTTTATCGCACACGGAATCAACGATTTATGGTATTAGGCAGAGGTAGCACAATACCATTCAGTGCTGGATGCGTGTCCAGGGCTAAAATGCCCTTTTCGCGTGGACTGGGGTCGTTAAACCCCTTCGTCAAAATCCACACGAAAAGCAATCTGGACTGTCAGATCTTGAGGAGGAGCGAGATCAACTGTGTGGGTTGAGCTCGAAGATGGTTCCAGGTTTGATAGAGGTGAAAGTGGGGTACATGTGGTGGACGATGATTGGGGCGAGGGGTTTGAGTGGAAGGTGGGGCCGGGTGGTGACGTGAGCAATTTCGTTGGGTAGCAGGGCTGGGTTATATGTGGGGTTTTATTTATACATGGGGGAGGATAGATGACAACCATTAGATCGGGGGAGTGGGTTTCTGATCAACGGTGGGGATGCTTCGGTTCAGGCGCGGGTAAAATAAGTAGTCGAGCCCGCCCTTTAATTTCTTTCAAAGGTTTAAGTGGAGTTTTATCAGATTTTCGGGGGGTTATATAACGAACGAGCGAAGGTATTTTTGAATAGGTTTTAAAGTGGGTTTTTTGCATAAAAAACTATTTTTTTACAAGTTTTGAGAGGATCCCATAAGGTTCAAAGTTAGGATAAAATGATGTAAAAGGGGTTTTTACATTGTTTTAGGGGTTTTTCAGAGAAAATGATGCATGAGGGGGAATTTTTTAGGGTTTTTAGAGGAAAAGGGGAATAAATGAGGGTGTCAGTGGAGGCATGAATGAGGGAATTTAGGCCCAAAAAATGGAGTTTCTCTTTAGAGCAAAAGGGTGAAATTTTGAGAAGATAGAAAGGATAGGAAAAATTTAGTGAAAAAGAGTCAATTTTTTAGGATGATGAAGGCAGTGAGACTTCTAAAGATAGATGATAGGCAAATTATGCTATCTTTAGATGTTTGTAGGACATCCACAGTCATCTAGTGAAATCTGTAGAATACAGGATGATAACAGTGGCTCCAGTTGGGGAGGGCAGCTCCTTTAGGAGGTGTCAAGAACCTCAGAAAATAAATCTCTGGAAGAAGTAGACCAGTGCCTTGATTTGCACCTTGATAGACCTCCTTTAACTTGATGATTTACTGCTTTGAAGAAGTGATTTTCAGCAGCTGAATCATAACATGGTTAATCTCAACTCAACGATCTACCTACCCATCATACTTGTTCTAACATTTTTTCTTCATTGGGTGCATTTGAATTAGCCAACCCTTGACATCATTTCTTTTGAAAACAAGAAACTAACAAATTCTACACTTATATCATCCAAGAGTTCAGATTAAACTGGTGAACTCATTTATTTCTCTACCTAGTCTAAATATCTGTCAAGATTATGTTGTTTGAAAGATTTTTATTCTCTAATCTAAAACAAAAAATTGAAAACATAACTAAATCAAGATTGAACAGTCTGATTTGTTATGGGCAGTGATACTTTGTACAAGTCTGCATACAAAATTTATTTTGCAGAAATTTTAACACAAAACTTTGAGGGCTGACATTTGGAATTTTTATTTTTTTTCCCTCTCTTCTTTCTTGGTTCATATTTTGAACTTTTGGAACCAAATTATTTTCCTAATCTAATCTAATCTTACTGATAAGCCAAGTTTAGACAGTTTGGAAAATCCTCTTTCACTAACCTATCGGCATAAATTTAAAATCTGTTTAGTCGTGATTAGGCTATATGACTAAATAAGG
Source organism: Pinus albicaulis (assembly GCA_034641835.2). NCBI lineage: Eukaryota > Viridiplantae > Streptophyta > Pinopsida > Pinales > Pinaceae > Pinus > Pinus albicaulis. The sequence continues at coordinate 593,736,340 of CM076572.1, forward strand.
ATTTTCTTCTCAAGTAGTGGAATTTGGACTTGCACACTTTTAGAACTTACTCTTTTTTGGCATGGGGCTGTACCTTTTCTTTTTCTTCCCTCTTTTTCTTCGTTTTTTCTGTTTTTGTATTCATTTTTCTCTGATATTTTCAAAACAATGTTATATACATTGGATAAAGCTTCAAACAAGACATCTTAATGGTAATAATGTTTGAGCATCCTAGCATTGACAAGACCTCCAAAAAAATTTGTTCCATCCATCTCCTATAAGAAAAATACATTGTTGCCTCTAGCAGAATGGATAATATAGGGAACTTTCCATAGATTTTCAAACTTACCATGTTTTCCCTTTTCTTCTCTTCTTGAGTCCCATTTGAGTACTTTGTCACCAATGCTGAAATCATTTTATTTTGTCCTTTTGTCAAATAGCTTCTTGATGTTTTCATGTACTTGCTGTGTTCTGTTATAGATTTCCTCTCTTGTTTGTTGCAAATGTATGGTTTGATTTATCCTTCTCATCATTTCATTTTCTTCAGACTGTACTTCTTGGATCAGCTTCATGACTAGAACTCCTAAACTTGTTGGAAAAATTGCATCTGCTCCATAAACTAGTTGGTAGGGAGACATTCCAATTGATTTCTTGCATGTTAACTTGTCTGCCCATAATGCATGTACTAGCTTGCTATGCCATGAATTTCGATTCCCTTATAGAAACTTCTTAATGATGTTTATCAAACTTTTGTTTGAGGATTCTACCAACCCATTACATTGAGGGTAATAAGTTGTGGAATGACCCAAGGTGATCTAATATTTGTGGCAAAAGTCCACCATCCTCTTGGATCTAAAGGCAACAACATTGTCAATGATAATATTTCTAGGAAAATTAAATTTAGACAAAATATGGTTTTCAAGGAATTTGATGATGACTAGATCATTGGCATTTCTAGAAGGGATGGCCTCATTGGAATTTCTAGAAGGGATGGCCTCAATCCATTTTGTAAAGTAATCAGTTTTTGTGAGGATCCATTTATGTTGGGCAGATGAAGAAGGATGGATTTCCCCAATGAATTCTAGGCCCCACTGTTGAAAAGGATCTTCAACAGAGATAGGATGCAGAGGTAAGGGTAAGAGTTTTCTTTTGCCTTCAAAGATTTGACATTTGTGGCAGGCAACTACCAATTTATTGATATCTTGAAAGAGGCTGGGCCAATAGTAACCAGCTCTAAGGAGTTTATTGACAGTTATTTTCCAATAGAGGTGGTCTCCACATTCTCCTTCATGAAATTCATGCTTGATCTTCTCTGCATCATTCTCAGGAAAACATTTAAGCAATATACCACTAGCATTTTTCCAATATAACCATTTATCTATTATGCAGTAATTTACGACTTTTAACTTCAAGAATCTTGCCTTTGTCTTAGATAAACTAGGAGGAACATTAAGATAGAAGAGCACATATAAAATGTCAACATACCAAAGTGAATTTAGAAATACTTATTCAATAGGAGGGGTTGTAAATTCTTCTTGTTATTCTAAAACATCAACCTTATTCATATCTAAGGCTTTGAGGTTTGATTCAGCCATTAGTTTTGCAAGTCCTTGTCCTTTGACTAGTTTAGTGGGTCTGATTTCTAAATCATATTCTAATATAACAGCAATCCACTTTCCTCTTTTTCCATCAGGATATTGTGTTAAAATGTCTTTGAAAACTGTGTGTGGGACAAATGCAGTGATGTGTGAGTTTAAAAATTAAACTCTGAAATCTTTTAAGGCCTTGATTAAGGCAAAAGCCCACTTTTCCATTATGTTGTATTTCAGAGGTGCATCTCTTATGGCCTTGCTAAAAAATGCAATGGGCTGCTCTTGTCCCTTCATGTTTTTATGAAGTAGGACAACATCAACTGTATGTTCCGATGCAAAGGAGAAGATGAAGAATTCTTTGTCAAAATCAGGGCTAATGAGAACTGGTGTTTGAGTGAGTGCTTGTTTAACTAGTTCAAAGGATTTCTTTGCTTCAATAGTTCATTTAACTCCTGTTTCCCTTTTAAGCATGTTTTTTATGTTTCTAAGGAGTTCTGGAAGGTTTGGTATGAACCTTATTATGAAATTAATCTTTCCAATGAAAGATTGTAGTTCTTTGATGTTTCTAGGATGATTGATTTGTAATATTCCTTCAATCTTGTTTGGGCATATTCTTATTCCCTCTTCAGATATGATATGGCCTAGAAGTTTTCCTTCTTTGAGGCCAAATAAAGTTTTCTTTGGGTTCAAGGATAGACCATACTTTCTACATCTTTCAAAGACTGTTATTGAGTGAGCAAGGTGTTCTTCATCTGTTTTGGAATAGACAGTGATGTCATCTAAATATATAACAATGAAGAAGCCTATCTCTTCTAAAAAATAAATATCCATGGCTCTTTGGAATTTGGCATCAACATTCATTAAACCAAAGGGCATTTTCACATACATAAAAGTGCCCCAAGGTGTAGTAAAAATTGTCTTCAGCTGGTCATCAGGATGTACTAGCACTTGGTTATATCCTGAAAAGCCATCTAGCAAAGAAATTCTTTTAGAATCCACTACCCTTTGTAAAATATGATCCATTTTGGGCAAGGGGTACTTGTCCTTTAAACAGGCTTTGTTTAAGTTTCTGAAATCTATGCAAAGCCTTATTTTTCTTGTTTTCTTCCTCACAGATACAAGATTGGATACCCAGTCTGAGTATCTCACTGGGACTATGATTCCAGCTCCATACATTTTTTTGATTTCTTTCTCAACTAGAGGTAATTGCACAGGGTTTATTCTGCGTAGCTTTTGCCTAAAAGGTTTCTAGTTTTCTTCGAGGGGTATCTAGGCTATATTATCTCTATATCATATGATTTTAAATCCTCATAACTCCAAGCAAAAACATCAAAAAATTCTCTAAAAAGCTAAAGATATTTCAGCTTTATATGAGCTGGCAGTGTTTTGGATAATTTAATCATCTTGGGCTTTGATTCACTGCCTATATTGCACTCTTCTATTTCAGCTTCAGTGGGTTCCATTTTTGGCTTTTTGGCAACATCATTAAAGTCAAACAATTCTTCTAGAGGCACCAGTCCCTTTGGTAATTGATCAATGTGAGATTGCAGCACTTCATAGTCTTCTTGTTCTAAATTAGTGCTCAAATTTGTTCTATGTGGGTGTTCTTTAGTAAACATATTTATATCAGCAGTGTTTATATCAACAATGTTAGGAGTTTCTCCTTCATAATATTTTTCCTCAGTAGGATAGTCTTCTTCATATTCTGAGTCTGAATTTGGCATTTCAAACCCATTTCTGGACTGTAGGAAATCCTCTATTTGTTTATCTCCTTCAAACACTTGCCAATACTTGATATTATTAGGGATTTTTGGCCTATATTTAACTTGGACTGTGTATTGTTTGCTTTCATAAGGTTTTAGACATGTACTAGCAGCAAAAGCTAAACCATTGGCAAGAATGTTTTGATTTCTAGGGACAAATTTAAGCTCATATTCTGTGAATGTTTTCAAAAGGTCAACCACATCATCTCTATATGCTTGTAATCTTAGATGCTTGGTAGTATATTCTCCATTCACTTGTTTGATGATCAGTTCTGAGTCTCCATGGACAGTTATCCTCTTGGCTCCTAATTTTCTCAATAATTGTAGTCCTAAGAGGAGAGCCTCATATTCATCTATGTTATTGGTGCATTGAAAGTTTAGTTTGAATGAATGGCCCTCAGCATGATTATTTTCTTTTTTATGTACCCATATGCCTTCTCCTGAACCAGTTTTACTACAAGACCCATCAAAACTCATGCTCCAAAGAGGTTCAATTTCAGATTTGTAATTAAAGTTATTTCTGTCCTCTTTGTCCTGTTTATTTTGGCTGCCACTATGTTTCTTTTTAGGATCTGCACTATGTTCATTTTTATCTTGTTCCTCATGGTTTTCATTGTGTTGGGTATTTTATATTTGTTTCTTATGGAAAGCACTATGTTGGTGACTGGTGTGTTTCCTGGGATCTTCCTTGTGTTTGTTGTGATTTTCTAAGTTAGCAATCTATTTTATTTTATTCTCCTCTCTTCCCTCTTTTCCTATTGTTGGTTTGTTATTTCCTTCTCCTTGATCATTAAGATATTCATCATTGTAAAGAATGAATGATTCAAGGTCTGTGTGAATAGAATAAAGAGGGGAATTGTCTGGTTTTTCTTGACTACGACCATTTATTTCATGTGTGTTTCCCTATATAGTCTTCTTGGTTGAATAAAGACAGGGATGGTTTCATAAGTCATATCCATCTGCAGGTTACCTTGCAGTTTAGCACCCCATGACCTTGAAAGGAACATGCCATACTTAGGAGGTATATCAGCCACTACAATGTCCATCACTAAGCTCTTAGCTGGTATTTGTGCTAAGTTGACACATAAGTCTTTGATTAGGCCTAGACATTTAACTCTATTGGAATCAAAAGAGTATAAATCTTTGTAAGGTCTAGTTATCTCAAGGCCTAGTCTTTCCATCACTACTTCAGGCATAACGTTGTGGGGGGCTCCTGATTCAAGCATGGCATTGTGAAAAATCTTATCATGGATGTTTAGACTGACATAAAAGGGAGGAACACCTCCTTCTTGAAATTTTCCTTCCACTTCTGGTCCAAACAGAAGCTCAAGCTTGTCATTAGTCACATTGACATAATAATTTTGTTCTCCTATGTTTAAAGCTCTTAAAATTTGGGTTTTATATACATCTTGGGTGACTAATTCAGTAAGAGGGACAAAGATCTCGATTTTGGTAATTTCACCCTCTATGCTAAAAGGTATGTGAGTTCTTAAAATTTTTATATCATCCTTTTTAGTCACTGTTTTCTCAGCAAAATCAGCTTGCTGGTTTTTATTATGGACAACAGTTAAAATAGTTTTAGCAGGAGCATTAGCTGAGGTGCTAGTGCTACTTTGTTCACCACTATGTTTGTCATAATTTTGGGTGTTTTCTCCTTTGTTTTTATCAGAACTTTCAGCCACTGTTTTGTTATTTTCTGTTGTCTTTTTAGAAATGTGTTCAGAATTGCTTCTAGGAAAAATTTCAAAGGTTTTCTTCTTGGGAATGTCTTGATTCTTTTTACTCCTAAGGTCATATTTTCTGTGCACTTCCATTATATCATTTTCAAAGCCTTGTTTATAGTCTTCAGATTCTAGGCTCTCTTCTTCATAAGGTGTAAATATACATTGTTCTTCCTCATTGAGGAAAACAATGTCCTCATTGTTTACTCCCAATAATTTTATGTGATTTCCCTCTATTTCTTCAATCACTCCCTCATCCTCATCAGCATAATTCTATTGGAAAGGGGGTCTGACTTGCTGATCAGGGCCTCTTTGTCTAATTTGAGGGGGATTCCTTCTAAAGTTTTGGTTATGATTTTGATTTTTATTTTGAGGAGATGTTTGGTTTTCTTTAGGATAAGCTCTCTGTTTAAGTCCCTATATTAATAGTGTAGTCCCTTATTATGTTAGTGTAGCCCCCCTTAATGTTATCGTTGTACCCCTGTAACCCCCATATTGTTATTATTATGCCCTTACATTATTATTGTTAGGTCGGCTAGATTACATTGTGTCCCCATGGACTCATATATATAGAAAGGAGGTTTTGTCATTTGTATCATCCAATAATTGTTCATTCATGTAATGTATTGGAGGTTTCCCCCTCGAAGTGGTTTATTTTTAAGGCATTGATATCTCTTTTCTTCTATATTTGGAGCTGGTTTCACAACATTTGGTATCAGAGCTTTGGATTCTAGGGTTTCACTGCTCCAAACCAGTCATTGTGGTATTTTCGCTATAAATTGTTTGCAATAGTTTCAGAGATATGATCTGTGGAAGTTAGGGATTTTTGCAGGCTCCTGAATTTAACCTAAATAGGTCATCGTGGAATTTTCACTATAACATTTTTTCTATGAAGATTCAGAATCTGAAATTTTTATATGGCGAAGCAGAAATCCTGAGGAACATTGTTGCAAATTTCAAAGTTTTGTTCACAATATTTTTGGAGATATGATCTGTGGAAGCTAGGTCTTTTTCAGGCTCCCGAATTTCATCTCAAAGAGGTGAGCGTGGGAAAATCTTCATAACTCTCTCTCTGAGCATCGGATTGGAATGCTGTAAAAATTGACTGGAATTACACGGACTATAGTTTCCTTTCTATATATTATAGAGCCAAAGGAGAAAAAAGTGACATGTGGAAAGTCGTACAAGTTCGCTCTATTGAACCAGTCCATAATCAAGTCATTGTGGGAGATTGGACATAACTTTGTCTTGAAGAATAAAAATCAGGTCAGACCTGTGGCATTCAAAAGAGGATTCAGAGGGATACTTTAGGGCCAATTTTTAGATATTCACGATCCTAAATCACAGAGATAATTCAGTTTCAATACCGAGCTCCTCAAAAGCAAGAAAAAGGTGTGTATTTGGTTTTTAAAATTGCATAATGCTTGTTTGAAAAAGAAGTTTGAAGTAATTCCAAGGGCATATTTTAGAATTTTATCAGTATTGGGTTCTATAATGCCTCCAAAAAATAATTCCATACCCATTAAGCCCTCAAAAATCTATACTATGACACATGAAGAGGAAGAATTGCAGTATGAGATATCAAAATTACAGTACCAAGTGCAACGAATTTCGATCTTACGAAGAGAAACTGAAGATGACATTAATGGTTTAAAAGCATAAATGGAGGATAATTTGAATGGTTTGAAGGATCAAATAATAGCTAATATGGATGATAAATTAGTGGAATATCACATCGAGCATCAACAACAAGTTCTCCAACTCTCAAAGGATAACCTAACTTTGGTGGAGAATCTAATGAAACAATAGGAAGATCAATATCACATCAAAAGAAGTTCTAAAGCAGTCACAAAAACAAGAACTAAACAAGTACGATCAATTTCAGATTATCTTAGCAAGTGGAAGAACTTTCTTGTAGAAGATTCCACATGGGAGGATGATAATTTTATACAAAAGCATCAAGAAATAATCAAGCGTTGAGGACAACACTTGTTTGAAGGAGAGGGGCATGTTAAGTCCCTATATTAATAATGTAGTCCCTTATTATGTTAGTGTAGCCCCCCTTATTGTTATTGTTGTACCCCTATAACCCCCATATTGTTATTATTGTTCCCTTACATTATTATTGTTCGGTCGGCTAGGATTACATTGTGGCCCCACTAGGATTACATTATGGCCCCATGGACTCCTATATATAGAAATGAGGTTTTGTCATTTGTATCATCAAAGAATTGTTCATTCATGTAATGTATTGGAGGTTTCCCCCTCGAAGTGGCTTATTTATAAGGTGTTTATATCTCATTTCTTCTATTTTTGGAGCTGGTTTCACAACACTCTCTCATTCATGTTTATTCTCTCCATCATCATCTCCATGGTTCTAACCAAACTATCAATTTTGGAGTCTGATGTGGAGGGTCCAACTTCATCTTTGTAGGTAACATTTTTCTCTGCTTTCAATCTAGCCCTTCTGGCATTTAGGTTAGCTTCTACATTTACTGCCCCTTTTTGCATATCTTCTAATGTGAGGGGTTCTCTCTCCCTTAGCTAATAACACATGTCTAGGTCAAATCCTTCAGGAAAATTTATTAAGGCTAAGCCTTGTGGGGGTTTCATTTGTGGGGTGAGTGCATTATAAACACTATTGAATCTAGTGCAATAATCTTGGACACTCTCTCCAGCATTTCTTTTGAGGTCATTGTATTCTGATAGGGTTTGAAGGGGATTTCTCTTTACTTCCAATTTGTTTAGGAACAATTGGTGGAAAGTAGGAAGATCATTAATATTGTTAGGGGTTAAGCCTTTGAACCATTTTCTTGCTTCTTCGCCTGAGCTTTGAGCAAACATTATAATTTTAACAGTTTCATCATCTATTTCTTGTCTGTCAAAGTAATCATTCATTATATCCACATGTTGTTGAGTTGTAGTAGAACTACTAGCATCATATAATGGAATATTGGATTGATAGTCCTGTGGTAGAGCAACTAGAGGTAAAGGAAGGACTAAGGGAGCATACCATGTTGCCATGATATGAGCTTGTGGAAACAATGGGGGATTAACAAGTGGAGGAAGGTGGTGAAGTGGAGTGGTTTGAATAGTGGATGTATGGGTGGGTGTAGTTGAAGTACTTGGACCAGCTAAGTGATGTTGAGCAGATCTAGGATGAGAGAAGCCAAAATTATGGAGAAAATGGGAATCAAGAGGATTTGAAGGGGAGGCTTCCCTACTACTACTTTGTTGTGAGTCTACAGGCTCAAGGTTTATTTGGTCTATACCACTTTGTGACTTAGTTCTAGATAAGCTTCTTATATGAGGTAAGTCAACTTGGGTATTCGACAAGTTTGTAAGGTTCTCAGGGAAAGAAATTGCTCTTTGGATGGGTTTAACAATAGTTGGATTCTCAAATGTAGGAGACTTACTAAGGATTCTTTCAAGATTGTCAACTATTGCAAGAGGAATTGGGTCAGGATGGGATCTAGTATGGATTATTCTAGAAGCCAGGATTTGGACCCAAACAAGTCAGAAAGGTTTTTAGAGGTATAACAGTCTTAAGACACAAACCAAATGTAAAAGAGATATCTGATCCACACAGTATTCTTAACTGGGTATCGTTTAATGTTTTGATGATAGGGTAAGTTTCCCAGTGGAGTCAATGGAAATCAGTGGAGTCACCAGGTGGAGGATTTTTGCTTGTCTTATAGGACTGGTTGTTGTCCACCATCAACAATTAGGAACCATTCTTGGCTGACACTTGGTTCATCTTAAATAATGAGGTTTTCTTAGTTTTGAGTGAATCTAAAATGTGTATTACTCAGTATGTTCCCCAGTATGGTCGCCACTATGTTGGCTCCATGTGATTTTCTAGAATGGCAAGAAAAAACACTACAGGGGCCACATCAGAACCACTTTGGAATCCTAGGACCTAGCCTTCCTGGATTTAGAGAGGGATCTCTCTAATATCTATAAAGGTGTTTTTATTAATATATTTTCGTGCTCTTTGTTTTAAGATATTAGGCTAGTTATGAAGTTCTAAGTACTTGTTGTTTTGGTTGGATTAATTGATAGATTGAAAGATCAATGGTGAGGCTGATTGAGGGAATGTTTCAACTGAACAAATAGGCTGTGAAAAAACATCGATCCATTGGAAAATGGAGTCATAAAATGATTTAATTGTTCATCAACTCTGCAGGGGTATTCATAGGGCAAGCTAACTATATCAAATGGATTCTTTAGATTAGTTTGTGGTATGAAACATTAATAAGTTGTGAAGGCAGCAAAGCTATAATCAGTTAAGAATATTCTAGCTCTACTTAGACAAGAAAATCCTTTTAAGGTAACAATTTAGAACAAGAAAAAGGATAGGGCAAACCATAAATATCATTGGACAAACCTTTAATAAGCAACCTTTCAGACAACAATCCAACAATCAAGAGACTACTTTCAGATAAAGAAAACATATAAAGATAACAACAAGAGTGGTCTAAGGTCAAACAAAAATAATCTAATATACTTTTGAAACTCTCAATGACTCTTCAAAGCAACATTTCAAGGCAGACCAAAGGGTAGGGCATACCATAGACCTCTCTGGTTTTAGACTCTAGTAAGCATACTTTAAAGAAAGATCCTAAAAACAATATCTCAAGTCTTACTCAAAGGAACATGGGCTCACCAAAATTTCCTTGGTTTCACTCTATTGAATCATTTCCAAGATAACAAGCTAGATGTAACTAGAAGGCAATTAAGAATATTCTAATCAGACCTTACAGAAGGAAACATGAATGTAAAGAAATATAGACAGAAATAGGGTGTTAAAACAAAAAATCCTAATCTAAAACTTCTGTTCCTTTATTAGAGAAATATGAACATAATGAAAACATAAGGAGAAACAATAACAATTAGGAAAAATTCACAATTGATATAGCTCAAGGATCCTGTGAACATGCTTGTATTATTGATGATCAAACCAGTTACATCACTCCATGTACAATAGCTCTCTGTAACTCAGAGCTTTCTTTGGTTCAGTTTAGCATTCCTCAACTAGCTTGACAGCATAAATAAGTCCAATAACCATCAAGTAACCAACATTTGAAATGAAGCTCATATGCAATATTTGTATGCAAAATGAGGTGGTGCTACTAACCTAGGGTGTGTAAATGTTATTTATGACAGAGTTAATGATTTTTGACCTTTGAGACCATGCAAGGCCCAAGGAAAAAATATCTAAAAGTGCTACTCTAAAATAATAACTTCTGAGTTATTTTTTAATTGATTTTTTTTACTTTTAAGGCTTAGTAATAACTTTGTAATAACTGCTGAGCTGCTTCAAAAATATCTCTGTCTATGCAATAACTATCTAATGCCTTTATTGAAAGAAATAATGCTTGTAGGTGGAAAAATATCCTCTGAAGAAGTTATTGCACTGGATCTGGGTCATTCGAAGGTTTTCCTGAGCTAATCTACCTCTATTTCATTTTTACAGACTGCATTTAGGCCTTTAACCTTGATTTAGCTTTAATAATCTGTCTTAGTGCCTTTATCTCTCTTTCTGCTTTATAACTGCTTTATTCCTTTATCCTTGATCTTTAAACTTTTACTTTTCACCTTTAATCACTGTTTAAAGAGCTAATATTCTGTTTATCTTTTTGATCAACAACTTAACCCTTTAACCTTCATGTTCTTCCTTTTCTTCATTTCTCTGCTAACTGAATCTGTTCTTTGTGTGTAGGCAGGGTTTCTTTATGGTAAAAAGTTTTATAACCCATCGATGATCATGATACATCGATGGGTTATTTATTTTATGTAAATCCTTGGCCCTTTTGATATTTTTTTTTGCCTCTGGATCGTTGTCCAGAGGGTATTCATCATTTAAATGCCTCTTTGGGCATCTTCTGCCATTAAACCTGCAAAAACAAACAAAATTAACTTAAAAACTTGTGAGATGGGGATTAAACTGCTTTTTATGGGTTTTGTGAGGGTTTAGGGGCAATTTGCAGAGGAATAGAGGTGCAGGGGAATTATTTTGGAGGCGAAATCAGGAAGAAAATCAAGTGAGCGTGAAGGACTTTGAATTTTGGCGTGGAGAGGAAAAAGTGGTTTTGGGAAAACCACTAGGGTTTATCGCGCAGGGCATCGGAAATTTATGGTATTAGGTGGAGGCAGCACGATACCATTCAGCACTGGACGCGTGTCCAGGGCTAAACCGCCCTTTTCACATGGAATGGGGCCGTTAAACCCCTTCATCAAAATCCACGCTAAAAGCAATCTAGATCATCAGATCTCAAGGAGAAAGATCGACAGTGCGGGTGGAGCTGAAGATGGGTGCAGGTTTGACGGAGGGCAAAGTGGGGTATAGGTGGCAGACAATGATTGGGGTGAGGGGTTTGAGTGGAAGGTGTAGCCGAGTTGTGACGTGAGCAATTTTGTCGGGTAGCAGGGCTGGGTTATATGTGGGGTTTTGTTTATACATGGGGGAGGATAGATGAAAACTGTTAGATCGGGGGAGTAGGTTTCCGATCAACGATGGGGATGATCTGGTCCAGGTGCGGGTGAAATAAGTAGGCGGGACCACCCTTTAATTCTTTTCAAAGGTTTAAGGGGAGTTTTATAAGATTTGTGAGGGGTTATATAACGAACGGGCGAAGGTATTTTTGAATAGGGGGAGGGGCTAATGGGTAAGCGGAATGTCGGGGTCACATGGGAGTGAAGGGGTTGGGGCATAAGGCCGAAAGGGGCTTAAGGCATATATACAAAAGGTGGGTTTTTTGCATAAAAAAAAAAGTTTTTACAAGTTTTGAGAGGATCCAATAAGGTTCAAAGTTAGGATAAAACGATGTAAAAGGGGTTTTTACATTGTTTTAAGGGTTTTTAGGAGAAAATGATGCATGAGGGGTTATTTTTTAGGGTTTTTAGAGGAAAAGGGGAATAAATGAGGGTGTCAGTGGAGGGATGAATGAGTGAACTTAGGACCAAAAAATGGAGTTTATATTTAGAGTAGCAAGGTGAAATTTTGAGAAGATAGAAAAGATAGGAAAAATTTAGTGAAAAAGAGTCAATTTTTTAAGATGATGAAGGCAGTGAGACTTCGAAAGGTAGATGATAGGAAAATTATGCTATCTTTAGGTGTTTGTAGGAAATCCACAGTCATCTACTAAAATCTGTAGAATACAAGAGGATAACACACATTAGCAGTGATTTTATTCCTACTAAGGATATTTATGGGTCTCCAGACCCTATTATTCATCAAACTAAGAAGAAAAAACAAAAAATAATATTCCAACTAGCTAATGGCTAATTGGGAATATTATAGTTCCTAATCAGGAGAGATTTATTGAGCATCATTTACACATTCTAGCATCAGGCCAAGCTTCAACCATCATCCATAGCATAGTCTCTTTCAGGATTTTATTTTTTTGCAGGGCAGTAGCGGTGGAGGAGCGATAGATCCAGTTCTAAGCTTGTTTTCCAGTAGAGGGAGCAGCCCTTCATCTAGGAGACAAGCAAGGAGGGTCCTTGAGAATTATTTGGTCATCTGGCATCAGGCCAAGTCGTTGCCATGTTACACTAAAAATTTCACCATGAAGTTTGACTATCTGTATGGGTTCATCATTACTCATACAATACTCCCTTATAAGTCTACAAACATCAAGTTCCCAAAACCAAGCCTTGAAATTGAGAGAAAATATTATAAAAGTCATAAAATACTTGTACCACACTTTCTCTTAGTATTACATGCGGTGCCGCATCTGTTTGCTCTAGAACATGTAGAACCGGCCGCACTTTTTCTTCATTTAAAGTGCGGACTCCTGTAAAAGGTAAATTGCAGACGAAAGTAAAATTTGGAAGCCCAACTGGTTGAATCTGGAAGCTTCTGGAAGTAATTATTCGGTGGAAAGTTCGCTCCTTTCATGTACATTCATCCCTCAATTAAAGGAGCCTACCCCTTGGTATGTGGAACTTAATCCCTTGAAAGAATATTCTATCCCCTCTTATTTGGAGCTGCAACCTCTTCTCTTTTGCTATAAATTGAGGCCATAGTTCAGCCTCAAGGGGAGTTAGGCTTTGAGATTTTTTGAGGAGAATTGTTGGAAAAAAATTAGACTCTCTTAACTAATTATCATATGGGAATGATTACACACTCATGTGTATGTTAGTTGAGAGAGTGCAAAGTCTTGTCAAAGTAGAGGAAACGCTTTTTCCGGACCCCAGAAGGACTTGTATGACATCAAGGTGAACATGGTTGTAAGGCTCCTTTTTTCATCAAAGATAATACAAATGGGTCCTATTTTCTCAATGAGTTTTTTATTTAAATGGCTTATTTCTTGAACTCCTTTATCATCAAGATTGGTTTATGGTTTATGAATTAATCTATATTATGTAGGTGCTTCTGATTCTTTCATGTTTTTGATTGCAGATCCCAAAAGGAAACGTATTCAAAGTGATAGGAAAGAAGACTATGATAAGCTCTGGACTACAGGTAAGTCCTAAATCCTTCATTATAGATAATTCTAGATCAAATATAATCTAGAGAAAGTAGTTTACATCTGTCTGTTTGTTGCTAGTTATCGTAGGATACTAGGGAGATCTGTCTTGTCCGCAAGAACGATTTATCCATCCAACAAAATGGCGACTCCACTGGGGAATGGATCTTGAACTTTGTTTTCTTTTATTTTTTGACTTGTGGAATTATTTTTCTGATTTTGATTGATTGATACTGGCTTGGGTAATTTATTCCTGTAGAATCCCTGAAAAGTGATTTAGAATTTTTTATTTTTCTTTAAGTTTTCTGGTCTCCGCACTTTGTTCTTAGGCATAGTGCGATCATCTCCGTTGTTTTTTCTGTATCCATAGTGCGACACCGCACCTGTTTACACTAAAACCTGTAGACCCTGAGAAATTTTTTGAAAAACCTAAAATTATTTTTTCTAGGATTGGCTTGTAAGATTCTCAGTATATACCCAGACTTGTATTTCTATTAGAAAGCTTTGTGTAAGAGTTTCTTTCAGCTTTTTTAAGTTTTGAATGATTTTCTATAAGATTTGCATGTTATAAGTGATTTTTGCTTTGGCTTTGTGTCAATCAAAGGTCAGAAACCTATGTATACCTTAGATCACTGGTATTTTATTATTTTCTTGCTGAGTCTTTGAATTCTTAGCAGAAATTACTTTATGAGAATTAGATCCCATTTTTTCATTTGAAAATATTTAATAACTTTTTCATTAAGTTTTGAATTTCACTTAAAAAACAATAATTGGATGTTTTTGATTTTTTGCTCATCTCAGCAAAGGATTTCTTAGTTTGATCACAAACTAAGCAAAGCGTCCTCAAAATATTTAAAGTTTTGATTTCAGATTTAATTCTTCGCATTTTTAGATCTCGAAATTAGTGTTTTAGTTTTGAGTGTTATTTCTAGAAATTGTAGTTTTCTTTTGAAGAATGTTTGATTGTAGTTTCGATCTCGAAGAATAAAGGGATTTTGTTTTTTGAGTAATTGATCATTCTGAGTTCTCATGACATAAGATTTCTATTCGTATGTTCTTGTTTTGAAGGAAAGAATTGTTTTAAAAGATTGCATTTCTCAACTCTTTATTTTACATAGAATTCATCGAAAGGAAATGAATTGTTTCTCATAATAGATGCATTTTTAGTATTTGAGTCGGGTCATTAGATATCATCAAAGTTTCACTTTCGCACCTATTGTCCTAAGAAACAACCTATTAAAATCAACGCTTAAATTAAAATCAATCTAGTAATTTTTATATTTCTAGGACTCTTTTCACCAACATAGCTTAGGCTACTATCTTGGAGTAGGAAGTAATTAACTCTCTGAGACAATTAAAACAAACAAGTAGTCAATCTTCCAGTAGGAAAAATCCAATAGTAGCTTGTACGCTCTAGGAAGCTCCTCCTAAAGGAGTCAATCACGAGATCATATCCGAACTAGTAAGGTGATCAATTCCATCTCATTGGGAATGATAGAAGATGTGCGCATATTAACAACGGTAAACCTCGGATTGACCATTGTCGAGGAGCCTGGGGTCACTTGTGAGTATACCTTGGATTATGTCAAGGAGCCTTCAAGGGGATTGAGCTTTTTTACTCTACCCTTGCGTGTATATCGGATCGTAGACTGTTCCCCCAGGTATATTTGTTCTTGTTGGTGACCTTAGTGGCCATAAACTTTAAGATTTTTTCCTAAGGTGATGGTGGAGGAAAGATCCCACTATACCTGGAGTAGACGTCGACTAGACTCTCTTGGACTCTCCGGAGGTTTATCTTCACTCAAGATGTTTTAAGTGGAGAAACTTACATCGATCTGTTTCATTAAGAAGGTTGTCAGGGTAACTGTTCCAACCGCAATTTCTACATTAAATACTACGATGTTGGATTTCATCACCAACTAGTGTTTTTAGTGTGGGAATTTACTATTTGTGTGTGGTTTGATCTCCTAGATTTTATAAGTGTTTGATCATTTGATTGTCTCCTTAGTGACTTTAGGATTTTTGATTGAAATTTTCTTTGATTGCGTGTGATTAATAATTTTTAATCGTGGCTGAATTACCAAGACGATCGTGTAGACTTCAGGGGAAACCCCCTGAGTATACACCAAGCCAACTTGAAGGACTAAAAGCTCTAGTACTGCATAGTATCAGCAAAATTATATCGACAGAACCAGGATAATCATCCATAATTACTCATCTTGCTTATCATGAAATAAATCAATCACGAACAACAAAATATATTCAAGAGCCAATTTCAATTTCCGAAATCACTGACATTGCTTCTCCAACCAGTGAATTACCTAAAGAACTTGAAATTTCTGAGCCAAAAACTGAACTTGCTGTGTTAGAATCATCTTCAGGATTTGTTACTTCGACTTCTAGTGATCCTGATTCACCTAGAGTAAGACATCACATTACCAAAAATCTTGCTTCTGATCTCATACGTATTAAAGAACTTCTTGGTCCAAACAAATATGCAGTTCTTCCCGATGTTGAAGATTGCAACAAGAAACAGTGAAGGAGGAATCCTGAAACATCTTTCCTGATCCTAGTTGGAAAGTGATCACCTAAACTAGGTGGGGGCCACACAAGTGATTTTTGTCGCAAAGTCTATTTTTAGACATATGGATCATGGTATATGAGTTGCAGGATGCTATTTATGGATGATTGGTCGAGTTGGTAAAAACAGATGGACCTCTATTTTTAGACATTGGGCGGTTTCTATTTTTAGACTGCCGGGCTAAAAATAGAACAGTCAAATATTATTAACCCTTAATAATATTTAGACTATAAACATTATCTTATCCTCTTGGAGCACTTCAGTTTGATGTTTGGATGTGGCACATGCATCTAACAGAAGGAAATACGCTTTTCCTAAGGGTTACTTGAGCTATTGCATGGTTGACTTCAGTTAGAACTCATGTGGCAGAGTTTGGTGGAGTTGATGAGACAGTTGGTGGAGTTGTGTTCTGTTTAACTTAGTTGAACTAGTTGTATTTAGTCTAACTGAAAAATACACTAGTGATGAGTGGTGTGAATTAATTAATAATTAATTCACTAATTATTAACTCATAATTAAACTAAAGAACACATCAGTTAACTGCAATGCATGGACAGTTCAGTGGAGACCAGTGTTAGAGGTGGGTGAAAGGGTGAGTCTACTATCAGTTGTGACTATACTTGTGCATGAGATTTGCACACACATTGATTGAGGTTGCCAATGAGGATTTCGTAGTACAAGCCAAGGGGATTCGAACTTGGATCTTATTCATTCTCATCTTGGATTGCGCAATAGAGGCAGGCAAACAGTGGAGGAGATTTGAACCTGTCACTTGTTCATATCTGAGCTAGTTTGTGTGTAACTATTGGAGATAGTACTGAGTACTTGTGAGGAGTATTGTGCTATGTATTGTTACATGTTCTCTATCATTATAATATACAGATAGTTGGGGGTTTTCAGCTGTATGCTTTCCCCATTACATACTGTGTTATATGTGTGCTTGATTATGTTTTAATGTGTGCATGCGACTGCTTCTATTTCTGCATATTGATGATCAATTGTAGAAGAGGTTATGTATTATGCATGAAGCTTAAATAGTGTGTAATCAGGATAATCTCGGTGAATAATTCAGCTATTATTCAAATTTCTACATGGTATCAGAGCGAGAATTGATCATCGGATCTATTACAGTGATTACAATTTATTTCGGTAGACAGAGTCTGTAAGCGGGCCAGGTAGCCTCTGGATCCATCCTTTTCTTTGAAAGGTGATATATCCAGTAAATACCCCTACAGTCGATCTTTGTGCTATAAATACCTTGTTCTCACAGATCCAGAAGCAGTTGATTTTTGAGCTTGGAATTCGAATTTTGCAGCAGCTTATTTTCTTAGTGCCGGAGTTGAAATGTCTTTCAACAGTTTGCGACTCGAGTATGCCCTTGAGGGAAGTTAGAATTATGTTGCATGGAAGGAAAGAATGGAGGCGGTATTAGATGATAACGGGCTGAAGGATTTCATAGATGCTGAGGTCCCAAAGCCTACTGATGCTGCTCAAGTTGAGGCTTGGCAAAAGAAGATGGCGAAATGTCGAAGGATTCTGTTGGAGGGTGTGAAGGATCACATAGTATCTAGCCTGCATGGAAAATATTCTCCATACTTGATGTGGAAAGCATTGACAGAATTTTTCCAAAGCAAGAGCGACCAGAGGAAGTTGGCGCTCAAGGATAAACTCAGGAAAATAAAGATGGAGAAGAATGACACTATTCCGGTATACTTGACAAAGTTTGTCCACTGCAGGGATGAGCTTGGGAGTGTAGGAGTTAGTGTGGATGATGAGGACTTGGTGAGATTGGCTCTCCTTGGTCTTCCGAAGAGTTGGCATTCCTATGAGGATTCTGTCAATGGTCAGGAGAAATTGCCAGGATGGGAGTGACTTTGGTCGGATCTTGTGCAAGAGGAGATAAGGCGGAGTACCAGGGATGGATCTTCATCAAAGGCATCTGATGAAGAGGATTGTGCTTTGGCTACCAAAGCAAGGAAGGGGAAGGCAAGAAGAATGCTTCTCAATCCGGTGCGGATGGTAAAGAGCGTGACATGTCCAAAGTGAAGTGTTTTCACTGTCACGATCATGGACATTACGCCACAAATTGTCCACAGAAGAAGAAGAACAAGCAGGCTGCTAGAGCTGTAGCTGGTGAGGCTCTTGCCTCGCAATTTGAGCTGGAATTCTCATTGATCGCATGCATGGTGTCTATTGCATTGGGATCGGGGTGGTATTTTGATAGTGGCGCTTCCTTTCACATGACGGGAGATGTGAATCTTTTCAGTGACTTGGTGGAGAAAGATCTCCAGTTTCATGTTGAGTTGGGCGAAAATGGACGATAGAATGTGACTGACATTGGTACCATAACCTTTCATAGGGATTTAGGTAAACTCATTCTTTTACAAGATGTAGTGCATGTTCCAGGTTTAAAGAAGAATTTAATCTCAGTCGCAATGTTAGAGGATAAAGGGTATGAAGTTGTCTTCAGTGAAGGAAAAGTTTTCCTTCGGCACAAGGCAACCGGACAAGTCAAGAAGGTTGGGATTCGAGCAAAAAATCTCTACAGAATTGAAGTAGATGGGATGTCTACAGAGCTTCCTACTGTTGGGAAGCGGGAGAAAGACATGAACCGGGATGTCAGAGGGAGTAAGTTTTAAGGCAGAAATAGGTGAACTCGTGATGTGGAGCAGCCACAAGATGAGGATCATGAGTGGAAGAAACCACTCATGCAGAGAAATTTCGTGCCAGATGGGCAGAGGGAGTGCATGCAGCTATACCACCAGGTGAGAGGTGGGGCGACATGCATGAATAATCCCAAGAGGATATTTCTGGGCAGGATTCATGAGATGGTGTGGATCTCATGAATTGAACCTAGCTACGAGTGCCCGTGACAGAGCAAACAGACGTGATCAGCTGAAGTATGCGGAGATCAAAGTGACAGTGTCAGATACTGGAGCGCGAATCAGAGTTGACAGCAAGTGCAGAGTGCATGGGTGCAAGAATTCAACAACACAGTGGTTCCTGATGACATGTGCAGCTGGGCCCAGCAGAAGTTGAAGACTTTGATGATATATGCATCAGACTGATTGAGTTGTTTGGAGCCTATTCAGTTTCAGAGGAGTTGCAGAGAAGATGCATGGAGTTGCATGGCGCTTGTGAAGGTTGTAGGGCGAATGCATGGAGTTGCATGTCGCATGCAAAGACAGTCCTTTCTTGTTGAGAGGGAGTGTTGAAGATTGCAACAAGAAACAGTGAAGGAGGCATCCTGAAACATCTTTCCTGATCCTAGTTGGAAAGTGATCACCAAAACTAGGTGGGGACCACACAAGTGATTTTTGTCGCAAAGTCTATTTTTAGACTATGTCTATTTTTAGACATATGGATCATGGTCTATGAGTTGCAGGATGCTATTTATGGATGATTGGTCGATTTGGTAAAAATAGATGGACCTCTATTTTTATACATTGGGCGGTTTCTATTTTTAGACTGCCGAGCTAAAAATAGAACAGTCAAATATTATTAACCCTTAATAATATTTAGACTATAAACATTATCTTTTCCTCTTGGAGCACTTCATTTTGATGCTTGGATGTGGCACATGCAGCTGACAGAAGGAAATACACTTTTCCGAAGGGTTAGTTGAGCTATTGCATGGTTGACTTCAGTTAGAACTCATGTGGCAGAGTTTGGTGGAGTTGATGAGACAGTTGGTGGAGTTGTGTTCGGTTTAACTTAGTTGAACTAGTTGTATTTAGTCTAACTGAAAAATACACTAGTGATGAGTGGTGTGAATTAATTATTAATTAATTCACTAATTATTAACTCATAAATCAACTAAAGAACACATCAGTTAACTGCAATGCATGGACAGTTCAGTGGAGACCAGTGTTAGAGGTGGGTGAAAGGGTGAGTCTACTATCAATTGTGACTATAGCTGTGCATGAGATTTTGCACACACATTGATTGAGATTGCCAATTAGGATTGCGCAGTACAAGCCAGTGGGATTCGAACTTGGATCTCATCATTATTCATCTTGGATTGCGCAGTAGAGGCAGGCAGACTTGTGGAGGAGATTTGAACCTATGACTTGTTCATCTTCCGTGCTAGTTTGTGTGTAGCATGTGAGATAGTGCTGAGAGCTGTGAGAGCTTTGTGCTATGTATTGTTACATGTTATCTATCATTATAATATACAGATAGTTGGGGGTTTTCAGCTGTATGCTTTCCCCATTACATACTGTGTTATATGTGTGCTTGATTATGTTTTAATGTGCGCATGCGACTGCTTCTATTTCCGCATATTGATGATTAATTGTAGAAGAGGTTATGTATTATGCATGAAGCTTAAATAGTGTGTAATCAGGATAATATCGATGAATAATTCAGCTATTATTCAAATTTCTACACCCGAAACCCAAGAAACTTTAAATCTTAGAGAGTGAAAATCAATATTCTACAGTCCTTTTAGAACTGACGCTTGGTATTTATCATTGACAATTTTTTTACAAAACACAGGTCTTACTTATTCACCACCCCGAATTCATTTTTACCCTACACCAAGAGGTTATCAACCTTCACTAGCTATGTCGGGTGAGTCATCTATGTTTTCTGAATCTCCAGAAACATTTTTATACGGTGGTTCGTTTGTTCCTCTGGGATACCAGTCACTCTCTGTTACATTCTCAGGAGCAGCTCCTCAACCAATTGAACAAGTGTTATCATCTAGTACGAATGGAACAAACACTGGCACGTTGAACCAAAAAAAAAAAATTATGATGTCTGGAAATATTCCAAATCCTCAACCTCAAGGAAGTCAGTTACTGCCTAGGGGGAAACCTCAAGGAAGTCAGTTACCGCTTGGGGGAAAACCTCAAGGTAGTCAATTACCGCTCAAAGGGCAACCTCAGGGTAATTTTTTACCGCCTGGAGGTCAAACTGTAGGACAATATTTCCTGCCTAGGGAGCAACCTCAAGGACAGTACATACCTCAAGGTCAATATCAATCCCAAGGATAATACATACCTCAAGGTCAATATCAACCCCAAGGACAGTACATACTTCAAGGTCAATATCAACCCCAAATTCCATACATGCCTCAAAATCAATATCAACCTCAAGGTTAGTACCCAGCTCAAGGTTTTCAACCTCCTTCAGGTCAACCATTATTACAAGGAGCTGGAAATTTTCCAGTTAATTATCAAACTTACGTTCAACCTGGTATGGTCCTTCATATGCACAACCTTCTATGGGTTAATAGCCCAGAATTAATATGGTGTGGGATCCATCTCAAGTTCAACAAACTTTGCAACCCAATTAGCAGTTACCTAATCAACGTGTCCAGCCTTCCATTCAAGTCTTTGCACCTGGTTCTATTCAGCAGCCTAGGCCTAGTAAACCTAGAACTCCACCTCAAACTTCTGCTGTTGTTGCAACTTCTATTCAACCTACTACACCTATTTCTGGAGTATCTATAGCTCCTATTTCTACTACCCCTGTATTAGTGCAAATTCCTCAAGTATCTGTGCCACAGTCAGGACCTACAATTCAGACTATGGTTCAGATGCCTGCAGGACAATCTGGTACAAGTACGATTCTTACTAGTCAACCACAATTTACTTATCAACCGTACCAAGGGCAGTATCAATTTGGACATACTACATAGAATCCAACATATCAGTATCAGCCGTATCCTGGGTATACTTATCAAGTACCTCAACAACCCCAATTTGGTCCAGTTAATACTGGTTTTACAATTCCCAATGCACATCCAATTCTAGGATATCCTGGATATCCTCCTCCTCGAACTGGTTTGATCACACAAGGTTATCAAGACCCTAGCCGTCGGTTACTGTTCATAGCAACTCTATATTTACCTGCTTTATCGCGCCTTACAAATGATCCCATATTTTATCTTCCGTTTTGGCCGCTGATGCCTAATAAGTTGCCCAATGATATTCCAAAGTTTGAAGGTAAGTTAGCAGAAGATCCATCTAGTCATGTTATGACTTATCACCTCTATTGTGCATCCAATTCACTAATAAATGATTCAATTCGATTACATATTTTTTAGAGAACTCTCATTGGTCTAGCTGCCAAATGGTACATTGAGTTACCACGAGGCTCATTTAATAATTTTAATGCACTAGCTACTGCTTTCTTAACCCATTTTCAGTTACCTGTCAGATAAAAAAATGATATAGAATTGTTGACCTAATTAAAACAATCTACGTCTACGTACATATCTGATCACATTCATGAATGGCGACGTAGGAGACGTTTAGTGAAAGTCTTTATTCCGGATCAAATTTTGGCTAAATGGTTATCAAATCATTATTGCCCAAAATCACTGAAGATGTGGCCAAAGGAGGCGTTGTTACAGAAGAGCAAGTCATTTCTCAAGATTAGTACCTTGACCTTGTATATACACAGTCAGGTACTCTATATGACAAAATCCCCGATTTACCAAGACCTGGTCAGTTAACTACAACTCCTTCAGGCTCTCATTCCACTAATGGTGTAATTGGTTCTGTTAGCACTAGCAAGAATAAGAAGAAATCTTCCAAGATGACTTCTCCTATTATAACTTTACCCGATTCACCTAAAGGAGATTCTTCTAATGAAACTTCCACCGATGTTCATGTTGTAGAATCATCTACAGCCAAACCTAAAACTAGTGGTAAGAAAAAAGGTAATAATAAAAACAAAAAATCATCTTCAAAGGATAAAAATGATAAAACTGAACCAACTGATGAAAAACGAAAACTGCGTTATCCTTGTCTGATCTGTGATGAGGATCATTTTACTAAAGAGTGCCCGCATAGAGCCGAGGTATCGAAATTCATTAAGGGTTCGCCTATACCTACTGTCTTGAAGGATCCCTTTCCCACTCAAGATAGTAACATGATTGGATCTTCCTTGAATACGCTAGAAGATATCTTGGTGGTTGCGACGCAATCGCAAGATTATGGTAGTAAAAATCTTGTTGGTGGTAAAGAAGCAGAAAGTTATAATTCATCATCAACTACATATCCCTCAATTTCTGATCCGCTACAGATCGAGAAACCGAATCCTGACTTAGTAATCAAACCGCCTACTAAAGGTGTACTTCGTAAATCAGCTTTCAATCCACATGCGAGAGCTACTCATAACTACAATATTGTTGAAGACTTGGTGATTTCCCCTTCAGCAATGTCGGCTTTGGAAGCACTGCAATCATGTCCAACCCAAAGAAAATTACTATTTTCAACCATAGGAGCTGTAGACCTTCAGGATTCAAACCTCATGATCTTCGATTTAGAGAATTTTACACCCCGCCTACCCCATCAAATGGCTTTTCAAATTTCGGTAATAGTAAAAAACAAACGTTGCTTTCATACTATTGTTGATGAAGGGGCTTCTACGTGTATCATTTCATTAAAATATTGGAAATCACTTGGTTCTCTGACACTTAACCAATCGTCGATTATCCTCAAAGGTTTCGATGGAAGAGGATTACATCCGTATGGTATTTTACAAGATCTACCTATAGAGGTCGAAGGAAAAACTGTTAATCTAGATGTGGAAGTGGTTGATGCCCCTCTAGATTACAACCTTCTCCTGGGTCGCAGTTGGTCTTATGCGATGATTGTTTTCGTATCATTGGTCTTTCGTCTCATCATGTTTCCTCATCAAGGAAAGATTGTAAAAATAGATCAGCTCTCATATTATTCATCCGACCCAGCCACTACTGATAGCATCCAACTTGTCGGAAAATCGACTATCCCTTATAAAGATGTTGGAGTAGGTTTACTTAAAGATTCTACTTTATTGGGAACTTTATCCCTGCCTGCTCCTAACGTACCGTCTCCTATTTCTAATATCAATATGATTACATCAAGTACTATTTCCTTTGATGATCCTTGGATAGTACCTTCAGACTCAGAACTGGATTATTTCAATGGCGCGATGCCTTTGAGTCCTTTTGAATTAGCATATTAGGCAGTACAGTCATTTTCTGATACTCCTTACACTAAACCTGATCTAGTGAATGTGATCAATGAGGAATCACTTTCGATATCAAGCTCAACTTTGCCATCAATTCTGGATCCTGTTCAACAAGTCTTTCATACTGATGAGCATATTCGTGAATTTTTGTTTATCGAAGAATTACCATGGGAAGATCTACATCATCGATCTTCGTTTTTACCTGATCTCGATCATTTCGAAATTGATTTTTCCTCCATTTTTACCACTGATTATGTCAAAGAACCCCGGAATCCTCTCACAAATTCCGACTATGAATTGAACTTAGCAAACATTTCTACGACAATTCCTATTGACATCTCAGTGAAACCAGGAGTTGTTGAAAACATTCATATAGGTGCTTCTTGTATTCCAGATGAAATCCAAGCATATAAAGCCCTATTTCAGGAATTCCATGACATTTTTGCCTGCTCCTATGAAGAAATGCTAGGAATCGATCCATCAATTGTTGTTCATGAAATTAAAACATACCCGGATGCTAAACCTGTCCGACAGAGATTACATCAGATACATCCGCGAAAAGCTGCTGCTATTAAAGCAGAAGTTGAGAAATTATTTCATGCTGGTTTTATTTATCCAATTCCTTTAACGGATTGGGTATCTAATATTGTTCCCTGTCAATAAAAAACAAGAGACAATACAAGTATGTATCGATTATAGGGATATAAATTGAGCTTGTCCAAAAGAAAATTATCCAACCCCTTATATCGATGAAATTATTGACGATTGTGCCGGAAGTGAAATGTTTTCGTTTATGGATGGATTTTCGGGCTACAATCAAATCAACATACTCCCTGTTGATCAACCCAAAACAACTTTCATTTTTCCGTGGGGGACTTTTGCTTACTACAAATTACCTTTTGGACTTAAGAACGCTGGCGCAAATTTTCAGAGGGCAATGTCTTATGCATTTCATGACATTAAACACATTGTGCAGCCCTATCTTGATGATTTACGTGCTCATTCATAACGCAGAAGCGATCGTCTTACTCATCTACGAGCTATCTTTATGAGATGTAGGCATTACAAGATTCGTCTGAATCCTCACAAATGTGTCTTTTATGTTGAATCTGGAAGATTGTTGGGATTTGTTGTCTCAAAGGAAGGCATTCGTGTCGACCCATCGAAGGTTGAGGCTATCAGCAAATTACCTCATCCTTCTACTCTTTTCCAACTCCAAAATTTTCAAGGGAAAGTGAACTTTTTGCGTCGATTCATTCCTAACTATGCTGAGTTAACTAAAGGTTTTACCAGGTTGTTAAAACAGAATATTCCTTTATTTTGGGATGAGATTGCTAATCGATCTTTTGATGCTTTTAAACACGCGTTGACTTGTGCACTATTATTGCATCCTCCCAATTACAACCAGGATTACTTTTTATACTTAGCAGCCTCCAATTCTACGATTGGCATGGTTTTAGTTTAGGAAGATGAATTCCACAACGAACATGTGATTTATTATCTCAGTCGCAATCTGCATCCGACCGAAATCAAGTACTCACATGTGGAGAAATTGGCCTTGGAAACAGTTCAAGTTGTCCAACGATTTCATCATTACATACTGTTACGCAAAACAACAATGATTTCTGATTATAACCCTATGATGTATATTTTGTCCAAACAACTGCTAGGGGGAAAATACTCCAAATGGATTGTTATCCTACAGGAGTTTGATTTGGAATTTGAAAAATCCAAATCAAAGAAATCATTGATATTCGTTGAAATTATGTGTGACTTCCCAAGTGCTGACATAGAAATTGTGGCAGAACATCTTATCACAGATGAATCTTTATTTCTTATTAGTACCATCGATCCTTGGTATGGAGATATCATCATTTATCTCCAAACCCAAAATTTTTAGCCTGAACTCTCATGGTCACAACGATGAAAAATCTGTTTTTAGTCTCAGCAATATCATATTGTTGGTGACACACTATACCGTCGTGGTGCGGACTCTGTTTTTCGACGTTGTCTCACTCTTGACGAAGCTGAAAAGGTTTTAAATGACTGTCACTCTGGAGCATGTGGCAGTCATATGTCTGGGTATTCCACAGCCCAAAAGATATTGTGCGATGGCTATTTTTGGTCGTCCTTATTTAAATATTGTATTTCTGCTATCCGAAAATGCCACAACTGTCAAATCTTTGATCGCAACATGCGTGCACCACCCGTTCCTCTTCGCCCTATCATTTCTATTGGTCCTTTTGAAAAATGGGGCATTGACTTCATTACATGTAACCCTCACTCGTCCGGGGGGCATGGGTATATTATTCTCGCAGTATATTATTTTACCAAATTGGCCGAGGCAATGCCAACATTTGTGGCAGATGGAAAAACTGCAGCTACTTTTGTGTTCAATCATGTGATTTCTTGTTTCGGTGTACCCCAAGAGATAATTACTGACCATGGGAGTCATTTTCGAAACATCATGATGACCGAACTGACTAACCAACTTGGCCCACGCCATGACATTTCTACACCATATTATCCACAGGCTAATGGTCTGGTTGAAGCTATCAATAAAGTTTTAGTCACCATGATCAAACGAATCATTGGAATTCATAAATCAAATTGGCATACCATGTGTTACACCATTTTTTGGTCATCTAACCTACTATCATTAGATGAACCCAAATACACCATGTAAGACCAATTTTACCCTAAGTAAAATTGCTTTCACTATGTGAAATAACTTAGTAAAACACCTTTATTAAGTTGTTTATGGTCTAAACAGGAAACCCCAACAAGAAATAATAAACAAATCTATATTTCTTTATATTTCCTGGTCATATTTAACCCAAAACAAGGAAATCAATTAAATAAATCCTTATTTATTTGATTATTTCCTAGGAATAAGTTATTTAAATCCCATTTAAATAATATTCCTAGTTAAATTTGACTAAATCATTTATAAATAATTAAATAAATAATTATTTATTTAATTATATTCCCACCATTTCCTTAAAATAGTAAATAAATCATTTATTTATTTATTATTTACAAATAAAGGAATTGACCCAATTCAAAAATCATTTTCCCTCCAACAAATATAATAAAATATTCCTAAAGGGTGATTCTAGAATTTGATTAATAATATTTTATTCATGCACCAAGTTCTATACCGCCCTAATATTTTGTTATAAATAGAAGGGTTTTACCCATTCATTAGTCACCTTTTGTTGCCTATTAGATCACTCTGGATCTATACACTTGGTCACATTTTCTCCATTTTTTCCTGGTGAGCTCCCATTGAGTTCTATGTTTGTCTGGGTTTTCTACACCAAAAAGAGAGAGAGATTTTAGATCTGAAATGCTGAGGACTCTCAAGAACCCATCCCATTGAGGAGAACCGGAAAACACCTTTCTTGTTTTCCTCTCAGGTGACCCTTTTCAATATAATATAAAAATTCTTTCAAATACATCGTTCTTGCCTTGTCTATTGGATGCATGGAGCCACATTTTATTTTATCTGCTTAATGTCTTTTATGCTTACATCTAGATTTGTGCAACATTATTTGGATCACCTGATTGCAGATTTAAAGATATTTTGCAGCCATAATTGATGTTAGGGCTATTTGTTATGTGTATCTAAAGTGGTCTTTTACGACAAAATATTCATACTAACAATTGGCGACTCCACACGGGTTTGCTTTTGCGACCACTATCGTTTTATATATTCCTGCATATCCAGCTATTTCAGACCCTAGGGTTTCTCTTCAGTTTTTTTTTTCCTATTTTTATGGTGTTTTTCCCCTCCAAAACCCTCAAACATTAAAATTTTTAACTTCCGTGTGTTTTTGGCCCTATTGCACAGGTGACAGACATCAGCCACAGCTGAGATGACATTTTTTTCTGAAATCTGCCGCCAAGAGACTCGGATCTGCAGGTCACACTTATCGGCCCAAAAACTGTGACCTGGACCTGAGGACGCACTTTTCTGCCCCAAACCTGCGACTTGGACTGAAAACAGGTCAGAACCTGCGACCTGCACTTTTTTCTGCAATTTTCCAGCAATTTTTCTGGGTTTGTCTGAAGCTTCTGTTAGGGTTTTCTAGCCTCCGTCTCTGCCCGTTTAGACCTATTTCTGATCTGTTTCACTCAACTAAGTGGGAATCTTGCCCCTTAGGGCTTTATTACCCTCCACTTTTGGTGGGCGAGTTTTAGCTGTTTCAGATGTCTGAATTTTCAAAGTTTCAGCCTTCTTATTTTTAGATCTGATACCTCCTTTTCAGATCCCTTTATATTAGCTCTTATCCCTTTCAAATCACCTCATATAGTTTTTTTTGGGTTTTCCTCTAGGGCCACCTCTTCGTCCCTCATCCCTTTAGCTGATTTCCCCTTTTGTTACAGCAACCTTGCCTCTACCTCTTTGATGTTCTCTACACCTCTTTCCAGCAGATTTATCCTTTAGATCCCTGTCCCTCTCGACCTTAAATCGATCAGCTTCTTTTTTGTGTGTTTTGACTAGATTTTTCCCTCCTTTTAGACTAAATTTTGAGAGACCCGCCTTCTTGGGTTAGATTGATGCATTGTTAGCTGTTAACTTTTCTATTATTTCCGCATTATATACTTTTATTTACATATTTATTTTCAGTTATGTAGCACACTTTTTTCTTTTATTCTCAAAACGTCTGGGTTTAAAAAATTAAAATCAACACACGCCACACACTGACCCTAAGTAAAGAAGATCCTGGTTAACACCGCCTGGCAAAGACTTTAAAATCAATTGTCACTGCACCTCTCTGCCCTTGACCTCACTTGATTTTGTCCCTCCCTGCCCTTGTCGGTTTTCTTCTTCCCGCCATCATTACACCCCCAAGGCGCTTCTCCCAGAGACTTCTTGGCCTTCACCCTCATTTTCCAGTTGGTCGACTTCCTCCTTCCCGTCGTCATCGAGTAAGTCCTCCCCCGAGTCTGCACTCTGACTCTTCTTATGATTCTTCGGGTTCTCCCCCTGTTACCTTCACCATGTCTAGTTCAGGGCCTAGCGCCAGCGGCAACCCCAGTTCTACTACTGGGTCCGTTTCCAGCAGAACCACTACGGGACCTACCTCGACTGTCCCATTACTCCCTTATATGGCCGGCCTTAGTCTCCCCGACTTTAATCAGCTGGTCAATGATCCTATCTGCCACGATGTTAGTTGGCCTGCCATGCTAGCCAAGCTCCCCTCCGACATTCCCAAGTTCGAAGGCCTTTCTAGTGAAGATCCCTCCAACCATATCCGATCTTTCCATATGTGGTGTTCATCCAATTCCATTACTGATGACTCCATTCGGCTTCGATTTTTCCAATGCACGCTTATCGGCAAAGCTTCTAAATGGTATGTTGAACATGCCACCTCCTCCCATACCACTTTTGTGACCATTGCCCAAGCCTTTTTATCTTATTTCCAGCTACCTCTCCGATACGACACTGGTACCGAGCTTTTAAATTCTTTCCATCAATCCTCTTCGACCCGCCTTTCCGCTCATGTCCGGGAATGGCAGCAAAGAAGAAGCTTATGTTGCGCTCCTCCCTTTTAAGATCAGGTTTATATGGACTGGTTCCTTTGCTCTCTCTTACCTCCCATTGGCAAAGATGTCGCTTCCCATTTCCCTCAAACCGAAGAAGCCGCCCTCCAAATAGCCTTGAAATATGACCTTATTTACGCTCAATCTGGTTATGTTTATACCATCCTTCCTGACCTCCCCAAGCCCGGTGGCGCTAACGCCCTGGGGGAATCTCACTCTGCTGATGGTATCGTTGGAGCCCTTTCACATACCTCTGCTCAGCCTCAAATGAGCTATGGTTTCCCTTCAGGAGGGGCCAACACCTCCAGCACTTTCCCCCCTCCAGGTAGCATGTATCCAGGATACGACATGCCTCCTCCTTTTTCCCCCACTCCTGCTTACCTCAATATTTCCCATCCTAACCCTTATACTTACCCACAGCCTGGTGTCCCAGCTCCTCCAGCATTTGGACCTCTCACCCCCTTGCCTTCTCAACCCCCGCCGTAGCACTTACTACCCCCTCTAGGGCAAGTATTTGCGTAGCAGGGTGCGACCAGTCCTCTTCCTCTTCAAAGAAAGAGGAAAGGAAATCAATCTGCCCCTGGTAATCATGGATCCAATCCTTCGAGTATTGATCCTAACACTGCCAACCAACCACAGGGCTCTCAGCCCAAGTCGGACAGGCCGCTTTGCATCAATAAGCCCTGTTCATGTTGCGGTGTTTATGGAAATTACACTCACGATTGTCCCCTATTACCACATATGCGGCAGATGTGGGAGTCTCAGGCCACCATGCGAGGACAGCATTCCTCCCCTACTATCCCTCCCAATACGGCTACTTCTCAACCCGCTGTGTTTACTGATCCTTTCCCTCAACAAGGATTCGTGGCCACTCAACCACCTCATGCCCCGGTAACCACTCCACCTTCCCCCTCTGGTTCCTCCGATTACCAGATTCTCATGATGGCCGCTGACTAACCTCTCACCGTCGACCTCAACCTTCAAACTCGGCCTCATCAGTACTCCATGCCTCCCGTTCCATTTGTCTCCGAGTCCCCATCTTCAGGTCCTATAGAGCTTCTGTCAACACCCAATGGTCCCTTGCAAATACCTCCGCCCAAATTTGAGGTTCATACCAAGATTCCTAAGGGCCCATTACACCGAAATGCTGCCTCTGGTCAGGCTGCCCATTCCTATAGCATAGTAGATGATCTGGCGCAATCTCCTGCCGCCATTTCAACACTGGAACTCCTCCAGTCATTTCCTTCACAAAAGAAGGCTCTACTATCTGTTGTGGGCACTGTAGATCCTGTCGATGACCAATTGATTGTTTTCGATGCCCGTCAGTCAGACCATCCCCCCCTACCTGCTTCTGTTGCTTTCCAAATCCCAGTCAAAATCCGAAATGCCAACGTCGCTCGGTGTATCATTAATGAGGGGGCATCTACCTGTGTGATGTCCGCTTCGGTTTGGAAACAACTCGGATCTCCTGAGATGGCCCCTTCCACAATCACCCTTCGTGCGTGGGATGGCCATGCCTCCCAGCCCATTGGCATATTCCGTAACTGTCCTATCACCCTTGTGGGTAAGACTGTTTGTGTCGACGTCGAAGTTATCGACGCCCCTCTTGATTAAAACATTATTTTGGGGCATAGTTACACTTATGCCATGTCTGTCGTCCCATCCGCAGTCCACCGCAATATGTTTTTCCCTCATAATGGCAAGGTTGTCACCATTGACCAGTTGAATTACCACGAACCAAAATCTCAGACCTCCCATGAGTCCACCATCTCTACTGTCACCAATAAGCAAATTGTTGCTTCTTTGACCAGTGTTTCCCCTGGCGTCTACAAAGACTCCTCCTTGCTTGGAACTTTTCCGGGTCCTCCTTCTCCTCCTGTCTCTGACCCCAGCTTAGCGAATGTTTGCATGATGCAATTGTCTCAGGCTAACCTCCCACAGCCTGCTTCGGCTATTCAGCAACCTCAATATCGCCCACCACAACCTGCTCCTAACCCTTCGCTTCTGTCGACCGCACCTTTTCCGCTTGGACCTTCCCATCCACCTCACACTCAGGAACCTCCCTACCCTCCCAAGTTGGTTCCCCCAGGTCTCCACCATATGGGAGCCATCCCTCCTGGCCATTACCCCGCCGGTCAGATACCTTTCCTGGCTCCCCCTCCCGGCGTCTATTTGGTTCCCGTCATGGCCACCCTTTCCCTCCCTAATTTAACCTTGGGAATACTAGTATGGTATCTTACTCCTCCAGCCGAGACCCCACCCGGCCACCCCAAACCATACATTGATGTGACACCAGTTCAACCGATTCCCTTCGCTCCTTCCACCGCTACAGTGCCCCTAGCCCCTCCGCAAGACCATCCTCCTACTGTGACAGCTACGGGCAAGAAAATAAAAACTCGCAAGGGGGTATCCAAAGACAAGGCCACCATACCTGACCTTACCCCTCCTCCACCCACCAAGCCTTGTGCCTTGTGTGATGGTGTCAGTCATGCCACCCATACTTTTCCAGAGTTTCCCCGTATCCAACCCATGGTTAAAGTCGTGTTCCCTGAATCTACGGTCCCTGAAACCTCTGTTTCTTCCTCATCCGCAGCCAAGAACCCAAAGACTCTTCGCACCAACAAACCCTATGCTCTTTGTGGTGTCCATGGCCATTATTCTCACCATTGTCCTCACCTCACGCATTACTAAGCCTCTTTAGAGGTCATTCGCGAGTAGGAAGTTGAACAAAATCAATCCGCCTCTCCCATCCTTGCTCAGTATGCGTCAGGTTTACTCGAGGATCCCCCTACTACCATTGACATTCCTCCCCCTGATGTTGAGATGTCAGAACCTGCTGCCCCCCTCCTATACCTATCCTCATCCGCACGACCCTCAGAGTACAGTCCCACTAAATCCACTCCATCTGTTTTGCTTGATTCCCCTTCAGCAACATTCTTGGGCTCTTCATGCTTTGACCATATTTTTACTTGTTCTTATGTCATTCCCCGT
This sequence comes from Pinus albicaulis, assembly GCA_034641835.2. Lineage (NCBI taxonomy): Eukaryota > Viridiplantae > Streptophyta > Pinopsida > Pinales > Pinaceae > Pinus > Pinus albicaulis. The sequence continues at coordinate 593,768,956 of CM076572.1, forward strand.
GATGACCCATATGTGCGCCTCTCTTCCCATACTGATGATTTAGGTAGATTTGCAGCATCATGTGGTTTCCTTGACCTTTCCCTTTCCTCCCATAATCAAGACGATACCATCCGTATCTATGATATCCTTCGCAGCATGAGTTCCCGCTCTTCCTCCCATCGTTCTCATTCATCTCCCTCTAGTCGATATATGAGTCCTAGACTTCCTACCCTAACTACTCCCTCCCACAATTGTCATTGGATGTCTACCCTATACTCATGCTGCCATCATTATTCTCCTCCCTCCCATTTCTTATCTTGTGACACTATTCCACCAGCCCTCTCGTCCACACATTATATTGGCTATGCCGATGGGGCAAGTCGCTATTCCCAGAATCTCGCCTCGGCCGCATGGGCCATCTTTACCCCCTTGCATTCCCTTGTTCTTGCAAATGGGGTCTGCATTGGTAATTCCACCAATAATCAAGCTGAATATGATGCAGTACGTGGTCTCTTAGCCAATGCCCTCTCTCATCGCATCCTCCATCTGCACGTTCATTTGGATTCCCTGCTTCTTATTTTACAACTCAATGGTGTCTATCATGTGCATAACCCTATCCTGTTTAGATAATATTTACGAGTGAAACTTTTGATACATGAATTTAGATACATTACTTTCAACCATGTACCTAGAAGTCAAAATCACTATGTAGATAGAATTGCAAATCATGTTCTAGACTGGCATTTATCACACACAAGACAATAACATTTCAAATCATCAACATATATCATATAATATGTTTTTAGAGTCCATCTACTCTGAAACATATGAAATTCCCATAGCATGTTACAAAAAACAAAACTAAAAAACTGGGGATCCCTTATTGCCTCACCTATGGCGGACCTCCTTCTATCGACATCAGCTCATTTCCTCCAGAAGCCGGGTTTAGAGGACGATGTACCTTGGTTCGAGCTCCTTTCCACATGATCGTGATCTGTATACTTGATGGTCCAGTGATGCAGCAGCAGCTATTGGTGATTCCCGGGTGTGTGTGAGATGTCTCAACCCTCATGAAGGGGTGGCCCTGCAGGTAGCCCCCCACATGCCCGGATGACTTCTTCATTTCTGCCTTTGATGTAGCTCCTTACATTTGATGATGTCGGCCTCAGCCGCTTGCAGCACCTCTTCGATTTGCATATATCAGTCAGATTTTGCAAGCCCTTCCCCGTGTATAGGGGGCACTTGGGGTGTATTTGTATCTCAAGTACTAAAATGTTATTGTATAAGTCCTAGCTGTTATTCCAGGCACAGCATGTATGTGGGATTCATCATTTTATTTTTTCTGGCTTGTATTTATGCGAGCATGTACTTTATAGTTCGGTTCCTTGTTTACTGGACATACTATTCTTTTGTACTTTGTCTCGGCGGGCATAAGTATGCCTCCCCCACCGCCTTTAGCATAGGTACCACTTCATAAAATAGAGACTTGTTGCACCTGTAAGTCTCGTCTCCGCAGGGTCTAGTCCTTTAGCACATTAGCCTACCTTACATATCTCTCTCTGACTTCCCTCTTGATGTCTAGTGATTGAGTTCTTACAACGTACTTCGGTGATACGATTTTCTCCTAACACTCGTACGTTGGGGGGCAATCTGTTACACCATTTTTTGGTCATCTAACCTACTATCATTAGATGAACCCAAGTACACCATGTAAGACCAATTTTACCCTAAGTAAAATTGCTTTCACTATGTGAAATAACTTAGTAAAACACCTTTATTAAGTTGTTTATGGTCTAAGCAAGAAACTGAGGAAATAATAAACAAATATATATTTTTTTATATTTCCTAGTCATATTTAACCCAAAACAAGGAAATCAATTAAATAAATCCTTATTTATTTGATTATTTCCTACGAATAAGTTATTTAAATCCTTATTTAAATAATATTCCTAGTTAAATTTGACTAAATCATTCATAAATAATTAAATAAATCATTATTTATTTAATTATATCCTCACCATTCCCTTATAATAATAAATAAATCATTTATTTATTTATTATTTATAAATAAAGGAATTGACCCAAGTCAAAAGACCTTTTCCCTCCAACAAATATAATAAAATATTCCTAAAGGGCGGTTCTAGAATTTGATTAATAATATTTTATTCATGCACCAAGTTCTAGATAACCCTAATATTTTGTTATAAATAGAGGGTTTTTACCCATTCATTAGTCACCTTTGGTTGCTTAAAGATCACTCTGGATCTAAACTTTTGGTCTGGCTATTGATCCACAATCATAGCTATATTTTTTCATTTTTGTCTGGGTTTTCTACACCAACAAGAGAGAGAAATTTTAGATCTGAAATGCTCAGGACTTTCAAGAACCCATCCCATTGAGGAGAACCGAAAAACACCTTTCTTGTTTTCCCCTCAGGTGCCCCTTTTCAATATAATATAAAAATTATTTCAAATACATTGTTCTTGTCTTGTCTATTGGATGCATGGATCCACATTTTACTTTATCTGCGTAATGTATTTTATGCTTAGATCTGGATTTGTGCAACATTATTTGGATCACCTAAATTGCAGATTCAAATATATTTGGCACCCATAATCGATGTTAGGGCTATTTGTTATGTGTAGCTAAAGTGGTCTTTTACGACGAAAGATTCATACTAACTCCATGCTTTTTTCAGCACTTTGGGCATATCGAACCTCAGCAAAAACATTGACAGGTTTTACCCCTTTTCAAACGGTTTATCTTGCATTACCGATTGAATGCAAGATACCGTCACTTAAACTAGCCATAGAGTTACTACCAGCCACTTCTAAAGAGGAGAAACTTTTTTTGTACTTAGCTCAATTAGATGAGAATCGACGCACCGCTAAATTTGCTACCGAAACTCATGCGAAACAAATGAAAGCTCAGTATGATAGAAGTGTTACACCTCGTATTTTCTTAGAAGGAGACCTAGTATTGGTTTATGATCAAGCTAATGACAAGATAGGGGCTGGGAAATTTGAACCCATGTGGCATGGTCCCTATATTGTCAAGCGACAACTTGCAAAAGGGGCCTATGAACTGATTAACTTTGACGGGGTCTCTTTAGGAAAACCCAGAAATGAAATTTGTCTAAAGAGATATTACGCTTGATTCTTGTTGGGAGATCTTCCTTGTATATTAGTTATTTTCATAAACTGGTGTGTTGTAGATTAGAGAGCGTGCCTAGTTTAAGTGTGCTTTTACCAATATCCCTGCTTATCTGGATCACTCTTGATTTTGCAGATGTCGACGTCCCTTCAAACATACATTGGTTTTGTTGATGGTGCTTGTCGTAGTACATGAAACATTTCTTCCACAACTTGGGTTATTTATTCACCTACTGATGAGTTAGTATCTATGCATGGGGTAAGCCTTGGTCAAACAATGAACAATATTGCATAGTATAGCGCAAATATTGAGTTATTTTCTAAATCCATTTCATTTGGAATTCAAATTTTAATCGTTAGGTTAGATTATGAACTTGTTGTATTACAATTGAATAGAGTATATGCAATTAAAAACCCAATGTTGTTAAGATTATTTTTTAAAGTTCGTCTCTTGGAACGAGAATTTGATTATATTGAGTATCAACATAGTCCGAGAAATTTAAACACTTTAGCTAATGCAGTAGCTTCTAGTGTTATAAACAGAAATTTTCAATAATTAAAGCAGTAGATCAAAATAACATTCGATAACATGTTAAGACAGATAACTGGAAATAATAGTAATATCATAGCATAAGAGCAGTGTTTTCAAAAAATATTACATCGTCCTCGATCATAGGTTCAAAACGCCTTATGATCAGAAAAAAGTGATACAAAAAATTATACAAGTATACAATATCAATCATCCACTATCTGTGGTGATGATCACGATAAAACACTATAGCCCATGCCACCTTGCTCAGAAATCTCCTGAACGGTCCCGGAACCCCGATAACATATCTCTGTAAGCGGAGCAGAATGTAATATATGGTAGTCTCTGGAATATCTAAGGTCAACCGCTCCAGATGGTTCTCCAAATCGGTAAGGACCTCTGCTGTCTGATCCTGTGATAGTGGTGGTACTGCAGTTGGTTTCCTTTCAAAAGGACAGAGAGTGGATGGTCGACGTGGACCCACATCTGCATTTGAAATTTTTGTCATCAGTTTTGGACGATTCAAAAAACAAAATAAAAATTAGAATTTAGAACATGTCAAAATGATTTTTACCTGACTCATCCCACTGTGTCCCTGGAGGAAGAGACATCTCTCGGTTGCCGCGGAAATCTATCCTAGCATAAGGGAAATATTCTATCACGAAGACTTGGTTATCCAACCAATGAAAGTAAGTTGTGGTGAAAAGAAAAACCTCACCGCCTTCACTATGACGGGCCATCAATGCAACCCATCGAACCATTCAAGGCTCTTTGACTCTACCATGATCAACTACAATCAGCTGTGGGGCCAGTGTGGGAATCCTCTCTAGAGAAAATGTAACCATAATCACTCTATATCCGAAGTTTTCCAAGTTCGTGTTTTTTGCTCTATTTAGTTTGCCTTTGACATTGGCCGACACTGCCTCACACCAGTTGAAAATGGTGCCTCTAAAGCAGTCAACGACAGTATTCATTTGGGATCTTGTAGCGACATGTGGAGCTGCACTCCCACACAACCTAGTTACCGTAAATGCAACCACTTTTAGCTCAAGATGAATAATGGTTTTTATGTTAATGTGTTTATCCTTGGGGTCTGCTTCTTCATTGCAAAATTTCCTGAAGGCTAGCGACGGACTGGCCACCTGCCCTAGCCCCAAACAAAGAGAGTGGCTCACCCCTCTTTGATAAACCAGTGAGAAATTATATATCTTCCAGCTCAATTTAGAGTTGGTGACCTCCAATGATAAAGCATTATTCCTGTACATCCCATTTGTTGACTAGCCAGATAAGAAAATCTACCTAAGCCCTCATACCTTGAATGGCCCAAAATTTGTACAAACTGCATTCTCTTAAAACACGTAATGTAGGCAGATGTAACATGGCCGCATCATCAACTTCTTCATGCTCACGTTCTCGCCACTCAAGCATTGTAAATATCCTGCAATGGACAAATTGAAATATTAGAAGCAATTTGAGTGGGAAAATTTGGTTTAAATTGGGAGATTTATCCATTTCATTTTTTCTTATGGCGCCTTTGCACTTTATGCATAAAAATAGTGTGTGGATCCACACGTATATTATGCGTAAGGTGCGGGACTATGATACTTTTTCCTTTACAAAATTGTCGGGGTCCGCAGGTTCCATGTGTTTTACCTGCAAACCCCCGTGAGCGATTTTTTGAACATATTTTCCTCCCTAAAAATCAATTTAAGCCCTAAAATGAAAAATTAAACGGAAAAAAAGAAGAAGGTAAAGATGATGTGGATTACCTGGAACTGACCGTTTTCAATTATGACGGGCGAATCTTCCACAATCTCCTCCGTAACGTTTTTTACCAAAAGCTCTCAATTTTCACTCTGAAGTCAAATGGTAAAAATAATTTACAAAAAATCCTTTTTATAAGATTTTTTTTTAAAATAAAATATTACTTTGTTTATTTTTCACTTTGAAAAGTGGTTTTCCAAATTATTTTTATTAATCATAAACAGGTATGTTTAATTTTTGAGTTTTTGTGCAGAATACAGGATTTTTTGGGTGAAATGGTCATTTTGACGAAGGAGTATACTTTTTATCACTTTTTCGAACTCGGTAAAAATTATGAAAAATTGAATGAGTACATTTTTATCACTTTTTTGAACTCGTTAAAACTTACAGAAAAAGCGAAACTACTGGGTATACTTTTATCACTTTTTCGGACTCTTTAAAATTACGAAAAAATGAAATCTTGGAGTTATCTTGTAAGCCATTTTCAGACTCTCTAAGGATGAAAAGATTGCCGAGTACTTGACCATTCGAACTCGTTAAAGGAAATGAACAGTCATCCTTTCAGTATAATTTTACCCCTTTTCCAGACTGAAATGGACTATTTATGAAAAAGGTATACATTTACTAATCATGGTCAATAGAGTTCTCTCCTATATTGTTTTATCCTTTTTCGGGCCTGAGAGACTAAATTTATGAAAAAGTACACCCATGGAGTTTCCTTAAGTTTTTCTTCTGACTCCCTAAAATTGAAAAACACCGAGTTTCTCCTATACTGGACTCGTTAAAATTTAACAGTAAAGGACCTGTCGATTATAAACAGGAACGAACCACTCCTTCTTAGGGTTCGATTTTAAACTAAGTTGGACTCATCTGAAGGATGAGCTTATATAACAAACAAATGTTATCCTCCTCAAGATTGTCAAAAATAAACAGGTACTTGCTAGAAATGGTGGGGAAAAAGAGAGAAAACGAATCCATTTGTCACACTTTGTTTAAAAAGCAGTTTAGCACTCTTGAGCACGACACTTTTTGTCACACTTCTACCTGGGTTGGGAAAATATTTTTCCTATCAGTTAATCAAACCATATTGAAATTCTTTAGCCGGTTTCTGGGTATTAGCTTAGGTCAATTGTCACCAAACCATCTACAGTGTCATTATGTGTTCAAGAGGATAGCTCAAATAAACCATTCATTTGCAAACATATGTCTCCATTCGCATTGACCATCCCTGAGTCAGTCCTTGCAAAATATTTCTACAAAACTTGATCTAATGGTTTCGTGTCATAGGCTTTCCTACGATGGATCACTTTCTATCGACGACAGCTCATCATCTAGGAATTTGATCTAGAATTCTTCAGTACCTTGGAATCTGCATGCCTTAATGGCAGGTTTCTCGCCTTCAACAACAGGTTGCATCATAGAACTTTGATCGAACGATTCTGTGAAATTTTCGACTTCAGCACATTCATTCACATTCCATGGATTTTACTGATTACTTTGAGAGCCATTTTCATTATTGGTGGTTTCTCTCACACTTGTTAACAGTTCACATCATTGACTAGTAATCAAGTGGTTTCTACCATGTTCGACTTCAACACAATCAATCGCATGGATAGAATCGTACTAGTTCGGGTAGCATAAATATATATATATATATATATATATATATATATATGTGTGTGTGTGTGTGTGTGTGTGTGTGTGTGTGTGTGTGTGTGTGTGTGTGTGTTTTGCATTAAATGTTTTTACAGGATTCCAACTTGGGTGTCCACAAGCTAATCCTCGAAATGATAAATCACATCACTCTTCGAATACTCTCAAATTTTGCACTTTAGGGGGCAATCTGTTACACCAAAAATGTCACCATGACGTTTTAATGTCTGTATGGGTTCATCATTACTCATACAATACTCATTTAGAAGTCTACAAACATCAAGTTCCTAAAACCAAGCCTTGAAATTGAGAGAAAAGCTTATAAAAGTCATAAAATACTTGTACCGCACTTTCTCTTAGTATTACCTGCCATGCCGTATCTGTTTTCTCTAGAACATGCGGAACTGACCGCACTTTTTCTTCATTTAAAGTGCGGACTCCTGTAAAAGGTAAAGTGAAGGCGAAAGTAAAATTTGGAAGCCCAGCTGCTTGAATCTGGAAGCTTCTGGAAGAAATTATTCGGTGGAAAGTTTGCTCCTTTCATGTACATTCATCCCTCCATTAAAGGAGTCTACCCCTTGGTATGTGGAACTTAAACCCTTGAAAGAGGATTTTATCCCCTCTTATTTGGAGCTGCAACCTCTTCTCTTTTGCTATAAATTGAGGCCATATTTCAGCCTCAAGGGGAGTTAGGCTTTGATATTTTTTGAGGAGAATTGTTGGAAAAAAATCAGACTCTCTTAATTGATTTTCATATGGGAATGATTACACACGCATGTGTATGTTAGTTTAGAGAGTGCAAAGGCTTGTCAAAGTAGAGGAAATTATTTTTCCGAACCCCAGAAGGACCTGTACGACATCAAGGCAAACATGGTTGTAAGGCTCCTTCTTTCATCAAAGATAATACAAATGGATCCTGTTTTCTCAATGAGTTGTTTATTTAAATGGCTTATTTCTTGAATTCCTTGATCATCAAGATAGGTTTATGGTTTATGAATTAATCTATATTATGCAGGTGCTTCTAATTCTTTCATGTTTTTTATTGCAAATCCCAAAATGAAACGTATTCAAAGCGATAGGAAAGAAGACTATGATCAGTGTTGGACTACAGGTAAGTCCTAAATCCTTCATTATAGATAATTCTAGATCAAATATAATCTAGAGAAAGTAGTTTACATCTATTTTTTTTTCACTAGTTATTGTAGGATACTAGGGAGATCTGTCTTGTCTGCAAGAATTATTTATCTTTCCAACATGCCATCACCTACAACGTAGTCTCTTTCAGGAACTGCATTATTTTATTGGGCAGTTGCAGTGGAGGTCCTAGTGCCCCAGTTTGTGAGTTATATTTTCAGTGAGGGGATAAAACCTTGATTTGGGAGATCTATTTGAGGAGTATCATCCATTTCCATATCAGATCAACCACCTCTTATTAGTCATCCAGTTGGAGAGATTATTCATCCTTAGGGATGCATTTCATCATTTTTTATTTTGTGTAATTTCGAAAAGCCTTTCTGGGTTGTCTTGGAAATGTGCTTGGGAGATTAGATCTCTATTCTCGACACTATTTGAGCATTATATCAATAGATCTATATATCTATATTTTCTAGCTGCAATTGTACTCACTGGGACTGTGCTATCTTGTTTCTCTGGCATTTTGTGTAGCAACAACATTTAGTGTTTGGGTGTATTTGAGCATTGGAGGCTTCTCTTGCCTAGCTTGAGGGACTTGTTCCTAAAGATATTGTACTTATTTTCTATTGTTATACTTAATAAAATGGATCTATGATTGGTTCATGTTTAATGTATTGATATTCACTGCATTTTTCCGGTTTATGTTCAATATTGTTGCTTTTCCTATTTTGGAATATTACAGTGGTATCAAAGCATAATCTTGGCTTAGCCTATGGGGCACTACACTTATAAATTTGGAGAAATGGATGGAAAAGAGTTTCCAAAACTTCTTCTCCAATATATTCAGGATATTTCCAGATACATCAAAGAGATGAGGATGGAAATACAGAAAGAGACCCCAAGAAGGTCTAAACATGGAGAGAAATATGATATCTCACATTATTGGTGTCAGAAATCAACATTACAACCAGTTCCACAATGCTCTACCATGCCTACATTGCTAGCAATAATAAATGAGGTAGCAAAAACAAAAAAGGAGGAGAATCTTGATGATTATCTCCTAGAATATGAATCTCAATCTCAGAGGTTCAAAGAGCATCTAAACTTCCAAGGGTTCTGTCAGATCAAGGAAAATAGAAGACCCAATAATAACAATAGAGGTAGAGGGTACATGTAGAACAATAGTCTGCAACATACTTTGGGTAGATTCTTTCTGCCCACTTTTGATGGGTCACCCAAGTGCACAGCTAAGAATTGGGTAGGGAAGTTGGAAATCTATTTCCAGCTGAACCAAGTTTCAGAATGGAGGCCATTAAGATAGCAGCGCTACACTTTGAAGGTAAGGTTTGTGATTGGTGGTTTCATGGTCTTTCTACATTGGGGCATACCAATGTGATTGCATATGCAGAGTTCACTAGGAGGTTGGTGGAAAGGTTTGATCGGAGAGATTCAAAAGAACCCTTTGCTGAGCCATCCAGAGCCTTTGCATAATTTTGTAGGGTCCACTAAACCAACTACACTCCAGGATGATATAGAGAGGGCTAGAGACTTGAAAAATACCTTACCAAGGGCAAGAGCCCCCGCTCAACAAGATATCTCCTCTCTGTCAAAAGAGAAAATTATGAAGGCTCCTACCTTAGGAGAGAACAAAGACAAAATATCTGTTAATAATGATGAGGTATTCTCCAATAATAATGAGAAGGAAGAAGAAGAGTTGGAAAGAGATACCAAAGTTGTAGCAGCAAGAGGAGATCCACCACCACTTGGGGGTGGAGATGGAGCAGTTTATCCAATTAGAGGAGCCCTTTCATTCTTACAGGGAGTTCCAAAGAATCCAACATGGGGAGAGAAAGGCACAATCTAGGAGCAACATGTGTCAGTATTGATAGATAGGGGGACTACCCACAACTTTATTAATTCCCAACCAGTGTGGTGGTTGATTACATTGGAAAATTTCACCATAGAATGGAAGACTTTGCAGATGGATTGGGAAGAAAAGAAGAGTGGCCAACATCATGTGATTAGGGACATGCACATGTATTCATCCCAGGAGGTCTTTGCACATAATGTGGAGACTGATTTGTGCAGTGAAAGCAGGGACAAATAAGTCCACTCAGATATACAATCTACTCTAAACCTTGATGTTTCACTACATGGAGGCATTCCACCAGGAAGGCCCTGGGACTGGAATATGATCAAAGATTTCTCAAAACAAATTGCATCATTCATAGATTTGGCTGAGGAGAGAGCCTTGGGTGAGACTAGCATGGAACAGAGGGCCTTCAAGGAGGAGAAGAGTATTTATTTGACATTGGTGCTATCAACTTTCACCAAGCCTCTTTCACTGAAAGGTGATGTTTCTGAAATGGAGGATGGCACAATCAAGGTGCAAAGGGGCTACTCCATAGCCTCTGAGAGTTAGAAGATACTTCCACACAGGAAGGATTCTTCCATATATGGTAGAGGGTTGTTGGCATTCACACATTCTTTGGCCAAATTTGGGAAGTTTTAGATGTGAAGTGGCTTTGTCTTCAAAAAACTTCAACCTTTTCCTAAGAATCAACAACTGCAATGGAGGCCGCAAAAAGAGGACATCAGTATTCTGGTATGTGGCTTTGGAATTAAGCATGTCAAAGAGGGGAGTTATGAGATGGCAAGTACCTTATCATTGAATTTAGTAGCATTTTCATTGAGGAGTATAGAACCATATTGGGAGCCCCAAATATTGGTGGAGTATTCCAAGTTCACATGTGAGGTGCTTGATGGGAAAGTAGAAGATGAGAGGTATAGAGTGGTGGATGGAGTCATCTATTACTAGGGTAAGATCTTCTTGACTAGAGATTCCAACCTCTAGAAGGAGGTTCTACATGCAGCACATTATTCATTACTTCTCAGTCACCAAGGTCTCATGGAGACATATCAGACCATTATGGAGAGACTGAGGGCCTCAAGGAGGATGTGCTTCAGCATATCAGGAGATGTGTAGATTGCTGGAAGGATGAGGAAGGGAACAACCATCCTGCAAGGTTGTTATAGCCACTTAATTTTCCAGGAGAGAGATGGGAGAGCCCAACTATGGAATTCATCACCAACCTACAAACAGTACATGGTAAGAGTTGTGTCTTTGTACTTATTGTTCATCTAACAAAATATTTGCATTCTCTTTCCATTTAGATACAGTGCATTGCTCCACAAGAGGGCAGACATTTCTTTAGACTTCATGGTTTTTTTAAGACCAACATCAGTAATGGAGATGGCCACTTCTTGTATGGCTTCGGGCATGTATTTTTATATTTTGGGTATGCTCAATTGACACACAATGTCATTTACTACTTCCAAGTAGGTGGGAAAATGGGCACAACTAGCAAGTGGTTGCGAAACTACTTGCCACATTATGTTCAGGGAAAGAAAGGAGCCAAACTGCGCTGGTTTCACTTGGGTAACTACTGACACCATTCGAAATTTCACATGACACTCAGTATACTTCTCCTTTGGATTCCATATTTTGATGATGTCCTGTTCACTATATGTGGAATGGCTTGGGCAAGCAAGGTTCCTAGAACCAAAGAGTGGATCCTTGAGAGTCTGGATGCCTTATGGCCTCTTGATGACAACATTATTGCATCCCAGGATCAAAAACAGTTCTACACCATTGATAGATGGGGATAGAGACAAAATAGGGTGGAAAATTTGGCCTATCATGTCCAACCATACAACCCATATACATTGTAGGAGTAGGAGATGAAGGAGTTTTTATATGAGCTACCTAGAGCAATCCATATTGTTTGGATGATAGCATGGGGATTGGAGCTTCTCATTGGGGTTAATATTCCCAACATTTTTCAGATTCCCTGCCTCAAGAAGGCCTCTAGACAACATATAGTTGCCTCCATGGATATCCCACTTCTTCATGATGAGAGCCATTTGGTTTTATCACCAAAGGCTAACTTGCACACTTGGGAGGAGCAACTAGGGGACAAATTGATTGGAGAGCATTTGTTTCAGTGGATAAGTTTATCAAATGATGATGCTACAGGGGAAGCAGAGGATATTTTTTAGTATCCATCCTTGCAGTAGCTTGAGGACAAGAAACATTTGGGAGGGGAGGACTGTAATGTTCCTAATTAGCTTTCAACTAGTTGGAATTTTAATTTTTCTTTCGATAATAAGATAGATGAATAAGTGGGTAGAGAGACCCATAAATCTCTTTAGTAGGAATAAAACCACTTCTCATGTGAATGTGGATCATTGTATCAGTTGTATAAATCAATGTGAGGTGTGAACAGGGGATAAAGCATCTGGATAGGGTCAAAGTTGATGAAATCAACAACACTGTTATGGAGGTAGTGGAGAGTTAATGGAGGACAATAGAGTCATACAGGAGGAGTGTATGCATGAGAGTAGCTTCTTTAATGAGTGGAACCCATGGTTAGGAAGCTCACCAGGCATATAAGGAAGAGGATGGAAGCCATAGAAGGCATTCTGATTATGTTTAAGTCTTGGTCTTTTATGACTCCTTGCACACTTCATATGTTTAGCGGAGTCTGTTGTGATTTTTAGCACAAGGGTGTTCCGAAGAGGGAATCCCACCCTGATCCTCGGGGGACTTCGAGTGCCTACTCATTAGAGATTTATTGAGCATAATTTCTAAATTCCTACATCAGTCCAAGCTTCAGCCATCATCCATAGCGCAGTCTCTTTTAGGATTCTGTTGTTTGTAGGGCAGTAGTAGTGGAGGAGTGATAGATCAAGTTCTGAGCTTGTTTTCCAGTGGAGGGAACAACCCTTCTACTGGGAGGCAAGAAATAAAGGTCCTTGAGCATTATTTGGTAATCTGGAACCAGGCCAAGATGCTTCCATCACCTACAACACATCCTCTTTTAGGAACTGCGTTATTTTATTCGGAAATTCTAGTGGCGAGCTTAGTGCTCCAGTTTGTGAGTTAGATTTCTAGTGAGGGGAGCAGCCCTTCATCCGGGATATCTATTGGAGGAGTATCAACCATTTCCATATCAGATAAGCCACCTCCTATCAATTATCCAGATGTAGATATTATTTAGCCCTAGGGTTTCATTTCATCATTTTTGTATTTTGTGTATTTCCCGAAACCCTTTCTAGGTTGTCTTGAAAATGTTCATGGGAGCTTAGATCTCTATTCTCGGCACTATTTGAGCATTATATTAGTATATCTATATATCTATATTTTCCAGCTACTGTTTTACTCACCGGTACTGCGTTGTATTGTTTCTCCGGCATTTTTTTTAGCAGAAACATTTCATGTTTGGGTGTATTTGAGCATTGGAGACCTCTCTTGCCTAGCTTGAGGGACTTGTTCCTCAAGATATTGTACTTATTTCTTGTTGTTATACTTAATAAAATGGATCTATGATTGGCCCATGTTTAATGTATTGATATTCACTGCATTTTTCCAGTTTATGTTCAATATTGTTGCTTTTCCTATTTTGGAATATTACACATATAAACGATTTGTTTCCAAGTATGTCAAAATTTCGAGTACTTGATGAGAATTTAGAGGCGGGAATACATTTTATAACTGTAATCAAATATAAAGGATGCATAATTCGCAATGGTAATAGGCCTCTTAAATCTGCCCTCATGTTTCATGGGTTAAGTTTGGAGTTGCAAATATGAATTCAATGTGACTTGCAGGTTGTTATATTAAAGCTCAAATCCTCTTTTAAGATCTCATAATGATTATCCTGCAATAAAAAGTGTGTCACCAACACTTTCTGTTAGTATCTACTTCCAATTTAGTTACAATATTGTATTTTCATGTTTTCCATGATATTATAAAGTCCAATGATTAAGTTTTGTAAAGGAGAAATAATTATATTAATGTCTACCAATGACTGAAGTAGGTCAGTGGGACTCAGGATTACAATAAGTAATAATGGCAAGATAGATAGTGCCCATAATACCTACTCCTAAAATTAGAACACAAATAAGATAGCAACAAATACAATTTTTTTTTTTTTCTTCTACATTTGAAAAAGAGTGTGTTGAGTATTCTAAGTTCTAATTGTCTAGCTAATTTCTGATAGTTCAATTCCGTTGTATTTCTCATATCATTGACTATGAGAAACATATCTTCTATTTGTCTAGCATAAGTAGTGATTGATAGTTCTTAGAGGGATTTTTGTATTATTATAAAGGTTTACATTTTTAATATATTAGAGTGGTATTTGTATTTTGAATAAAATGCTTCCACATAACTATTAATATAGCAATATCTTCAGGGTATTTATACAAACATTGGTTGCTAAAGCCATCACCATGAGAAAAAAATAAGAAGCTTGAACTGAAAAACTTTCACTGCCTGTTTGGGCTACACCGAGAATTAGAAATTTCCATGCCCATCAGGTTTATAGGCCATAGGGAACATAAATTAAAGGTCCAAAAATCCAAGTCAGTTTTCCATCATAAATACATCCTTATTTTTGGGCTTTGGCCCCTAGTCTTCAATGTCGAGCCCCATGGTTTGGGGTGACTAGTGTCCTATCGATCATTCTGTTGGTCAGTGGCTTATTCCCTTTTAGGATGATGAGTGCCAGGAGATAAGATAAGACACAATAAGATAGTTTTATTAGTGTCTAAGTGACCACAAAAATAGGTCAACATGGCTAAAATTGAGATTCAAATCTTCAAGAAAATTTATCATGATCTGGCTGAGGAGGAGGTTATCTGTGGAGCTCATTGTGTTTACTCAACATGATCAACCTTATGTTGGGGGCACCCTTAAACCTTGCAATATTGGGCCGAGGGGGGAGATTTGACTCCTAGGGGGGGAAATCAACTTATGTACATGGAGTAACCCCGAGAACAAACTCAAGGAATCATTGTAATGTGTTATATCTAGGTCCAACTTGCAAATCTGCACCCGGATCTACAAATGAAGGTTGGAAACTTGACACAGAGTATAGCATCACCATACCAAGTAAATTTGTTGCAATTTTGAGCATTTTAAATAAAGTTTTATTTCATATTTTATTTTGATATGAGATATAATATTTCAACTCCAAATAATTTGCATGTTGTTTAGAACTTAATTACCCAAGGGGGTTTATGACCTAATAGGTTAGACTTCCAGAAAATGATGGTAGGGAGAAATTGTTTGCAAATACTTTAGGTACACTCCTAGGCTAATATAGAATTACCAGAACAGAGGCTCAATATGCGCATTCTACTACAAAATGGGTCATTGGGCTAGGGAACCCGCATATATTGAATTGAAGTTGTTGGCCAAGAGGAAGGCTTTACAAAATCAATGAGCAGGTGAAGAATGTATTTTTTGGCTCGGTATAGGGATCCCAGATTGTTTGAAGATGATACAACCAATGCTTCTGCTTAGAGGGAAATTTCCACGCTCAGTTGAGCTGAATATACAAAAAAAAATTAGGCTTAGCCAACAATATCTATTCATAAGATGGCACTTTGTAAACCCTTTGGTGCAATGCCCTCTCCAATCGCAAGAGTTGCCACTAAGTTGCAGAGCCTTGTAGGCCAATATTGAGCAATAGATTATCTGGAATAAGTCTATTGATGTGCTCTATAATCTACTTTTAAGTAATTGATAAATAAATGCCTTCAATTCATACCATCTTTTTCCAGACCTGGGTTTTCAAATCAAAAATTTCAATGCGACTGTGGTTATATCTTGCTTAGGTGAGTGCTTGGTTGAGAATTAGGCAGTAGGTCACTCTCTTGAAAGTACTAACCTACTTACATTAATAACACAATTCTTTTACTTGTCACTATGGATTTGTACATTGAAACATGAGCCTATCTAGGAAGATGCAAAACAAAGAAGGTAAAAGGACACCTCTGAATTTAAAATTGTAAGAAATTTTTATTTATAACTTGAATTTTAAATCATATGAAATGCTACAGTTATGTGCTTTGTCATAGGGTTTGTCAAATGTCCTAAAAAATCTGAATTTCCCCCAATTCTTAACCCTCTTTTATGCATGTGATAAAAACCATTGAATCTCTCAATCATACAGGTCAAAAACCTCTTGCTTAAACTCTTATGAAGTATCTATTTTATTTCCAGTTTTATGAAAATGTTGAAAACCCACATTCCTTGGAAAATAACATTTTCAAAAACTATTCTAATTTGTTAGGTGTCTTCATTTCACTCACAATATATAGTTTGTTCAACTTGTTTGGCACAATTTTTAAGCAAGATATCCAAAGTCTAGTCATTTTTGGCATCTAAATAAGTGTTAAGATATTTTAAACTCTATGTGAGCAGAAAAATTGTTGTGGAATTTGAAACAATTTGGCATGAATAGTTGAAATTTTTTGTTTCGCCCATCTAATCTACTCCATAAGGGCAGGAAGGAAAGAAGAAATTAGGAAGAATATGATAAGTATGTAGATAGGAAGAATGAGAAATATCTCCCCTCAGATAAATGTTATGTGCATAAAGAGAGAGGAGAGCCTTATGCCAATAGTATTATCAACCAGCCAGGATTATGAATTTAAAAAAAACATGAAGCTGAGTTTATCATCCTCACTTCAAATATCCATTTAATATTTTTGATATGCCCTTATAGAGTTACATAACTATTTACAGATAGATCAAATTATGGAAGGCCTTGAAGTGCGAGTCCCAAATATAATACTTATATATTAGATTATAAATCTTCCGGGAAATCACATGAGAAATCAGTTCGAAAAGCGTCGGTCCTAAAATTCTCATGTGATTTCCCGGAAGATTTATAATCTAATATGTTATGGATCACAGAAGCTTGCACTCTCAAATAATACTTATATATTCAATGACATGTTTCCAGTGTTCTTCTTTCCACACAAATATACTTGGATGAAATGGCAGCGTTATAGCTAGAAGTTAAATAAATATAATTCTCTTTAGTAGCCTTTGATGCACATACCATTTGGTATTTAGAAAAGAGATACATATTCATTCTATCCAAGAATGTGAGCACACTATATTTGGACTCTGGAGAAACGATCTTGACTTATATTCCAATATTTTTCAATAAATTCCATTTAGACATGAAAATTTATAATCATCCTCCTTTCTATTTTAAACAACATTTCCAAAAAGGACTAGAAATGATGGAAGGAATTATAACCAAGTCTAATGATTCAAGTGATACCATGTAATTTAGGGTATTAAAACTCACGTGTATGAGCATATGAAGCCTTGGAACATGATTCCAATCCCAAAAGATTGACACAAACATACAATGCTCGAGAATATAAAACTCAACAACTTCTCTGATACACAATATCCTCTTGTTATTCTATCTTTCCAGTTTTAGGCAAGTGGTTTCTTTGCACTCTGCCATACAACATCCTTCACCCAATCAATTATGTTAGAGTGCTTTAATGCCAGGCTTGGACTCAGAAATTCTTAAAGTAATACTTGTCCTTAATGAAGGAAAGGTGAGTGAAAGTTGTTTATCAAGTGGTATAATAATCTGGGTGCTATTCATGAAGGGGCGGTTTTACTGTATCAAATTACATCAGTGAGATGAACAGTTGCCCAATTTATTCAGCTAGTGTATGAGCTCATAATGCCACCACTTGGCCTTGGAAACAAGTGGCTTGCATGGATGTGTCATAAGCATACCGACTATGCAATAATAGCCCTTTTTTATAAATTGTTCCAATCTTTTTCCAGACATTATAATGGGTAAACTCACAAAGCCACATATGGATAAATAGGATATAGGAACTCATGTGGGATAAACATACTCTTCCATCTTGGCAAAATTGAAATAAACAGTCTTCAGAATCTATTATACTAGTAGTGTTAAACGCTTCCCCTACTCTCATGACTGGATAATTCTTGTTGAGTTAGCTCTGGGACAAGTAATCCCCAGAGACTCCTGTGGTGGACTTCCCCAATTTCCTGACTTGGGAGTCTTGGACTCAAACTTGGGACTCAAGAGATGATCCCAAAGATAGAAACCAAAAATATTGACGCGTGATTTGACTGATTCATACTTATTTTAGAGGGAGATTTTGGAGGGAAATAAAGTGTTTGAGGTTAGAAGTATTGATAAAGACATTTCTCCCTCGTTCTTTCTCTAGTGTTCCACTATCTCAAATTGAATAACCAAATATACTTATGTTATAGTTGTGGCTAAAATCAATCTTGTCTGAAAAGAAGGCAAAGTGCAGGAGGCTTTCAAAATTTCAGAGGACATGTGATTGCATGGTGTAATTGAAAATATTGTTACTTATAATTATCTTATCAATAGGTTGTTTTAGGAAAGAAAAGTGCACGAAGCTTTGTAGCCAATAGATGAGATGGAATTGAGAGGTTGTGTTGTTGATGGAATTACTTATAGCATCTTGATAAAAGCACTCTGCAAGGCTGGTGAAGCAGAAAAGGCCTTGTAATTGTTCAAGGAAATGCCTCGGAAGGGTACTATACCCAAAAATATTACATACGACATTTTGATTAATGGAATTTGGAATGAAAACAAAAATTATTGATGTCATGGAGCTTCTAAAGGAAATGCTTTAGAGGCGGTGTACTCCTGACATAACTACTTATAAGACTCTCATAAACTGTCTTTAAAAAATAGGCAGAATTCTGGAAGTGATGGAGCTTTTAGATAAATTGTAGATAGAGGGTGTTAAACCTGCTATTGTCACTTACAAAATTCTAGTAAGGTGTATTTGCAAAGCATCTAGGCTTTCATAAGTGAATTAATGCTAGATTGCGTTAAAAAGATACATATAACAAAACATCATAAGAAAAGTCAAATATTTCTCATTTGACACAGAATATTACATAAATATAAAAGTACCATATATATTCTAACTATGCTCATATGAAAAAAAATATATGGTCCAGCCTTTTCTATTAAGAAGAACTTTAAAAGTACAAAAGTGCTACTGTTGTAAAGTCTTATTTTCAAAATTTCAAGACCGCTTCTTAAAAGACATGAAGGGGTTTATATAATAAAATAAAGAGTTTAAAAATAGTAATTACATAAAGAGGTGAGGAGGTTTAAACAACTCTCCTTAAATTAATTCAAATTAAAAACAAAAACAGATTTTGGTGGGGTGACTCGCTTCAGGATTGCACCGATGTCTCATAGGCCATTCATTCCTTCAGTTGAAGGCTTTTTTAGCATAGGCTGAACCTCAGGAGGTTGGACTAGCCTTATGCACAATTGTCCTATATAAAACTCATCGGAAAGTGGAGGCATCATGTAAGAGTAAGTCTCTATAAGACAACGCAACATTAGCCATTGGATATTTGGCTTATCCAAATACTTCCAATACTTTTCCCAGTCCAAATTCTCCAATTTTCTAATGCTTTCCTCTTTTACCTTGGAAGTTTCCTTCCAATGTATTATTAAATATTTTACAATAGGTAGAGAACCAGGGGGCATCTATCAATAAGATTAGCAGAAATGAGATTCTGGCTAATTGTTTCAACAATGTTGTCAGCAACATCTTTGGCTATGCAAATTTCCCTTTCAACTTGTTTTAACTGTATGTCCCATTCAAAAAATAAGATTTCCTTTTTGGGATCTTCAATCCTAGGAATATTGGCCTTTCGACCATCAATAATATCTTGGCAGGTGACATACTGTGATACTTTATCATCAATCTCATCAAATGTGATTCTTTATTCCACTACTTGATTCATCAGTGAATCACTTTTTTCACATACTTTAATAATACTAGACAATTTTTGGCAAAAAACAACTAGTTGTTGGGCCGACGGGGTATTCAATTCCAACTCTTCATTCCTGAATTCATCTAATTTGGGATTTTATTTCAATTGAAAAATAGAGAATTGCAATTGATGTATTTGGGTATCCTTAGCACCAATTTCATATTGGTGTTGCAGCTTTAATTGATCTAGGCTCTCTTGGAGCTGTGACACTTGTACCTGTAATTTTTTATTAGCACATACTTCTCTGCTTGTAATTCCTGTTCCAATTAAAGGATTATTTCATTATTTTCCTTCACTAACTCTTGAACTTCGTGGCCTTTTCTATGGTGGCAGATGCATATGCTCTTGAGAACTGAGTCAAATGATTTAGATCCTGAGATGGATCTACTTGAGAGTCTTTCCAAACTACTTCCATAGGGACATCTTCGGGAACAAGGATTTTAGACTATTTTGTTCTCCTTCTTTTCCTCTGCCTGCTCATGACAGGTTTATGTCTGGGACTATAAAATATATCTAGTTGTGGAATTTCTTCAATTGTCAATATAATTTCTGAAGTAGGGTAGGCCGGGATGAATTCCACTTGTTCTGTGTTAACTGATTTGTCAGTTGACATAGCAGTAAATGGGTTCTAACTTTTACCTTGCGACGTTTCCATTTTTCGTTGATGATCAATGATCACCATTTCTTTGTCTCCTTGGAGTTGTTGATTAAACTCCTTCCAAACATAATTTAAGTCAAATTATGGATCTTTCGCTTGCACTCTAGTAGACTTATCTTCTTCTATTTTTCTAAGGACTTCAATATCCTTAGGTGGTTTCTCATGTTCCTGCTCTTTCTATTGTTGTTCCTTTTGCGAGATGGATTGGGATACCTAGTATAATTAAATGAATCCCTTCCAATCTTTTATTTATTAAATTCTTGAACTTTGAAAGCTGTTGTCGATTGAAGTGTGATTCTTATAATTTATATAATGTATAATAAGTGTCTACTGACTCAAACAAGTCATAAAAATCATCATCCTCGTGCAAAAATGGTATGAATTTCACTTGAGTTTTGAAATCAAAGGCAACTTGGTTTGGGTCATATTGCCTATTTTAAATTGTAAACAATTTCCAGTGTTGAATTTGATTGACCTATAACCCTGCATGCTTGTAGTTGTCTAACGGGTAGAGACCACAGTGAATAGGAAAAGAGGGCCATGAAGCATTCTTTTCTTCTTTCAAAAACTTAGTCAATCCATTACCGACAGTATGATAAGTGATTTATTTTGTGAGAATTTTATCTGGAGCATACAATGGTAGGACATGTGGTCAAGCCAAGCTTACGAATACTCTAACAAAAGTAAAAAATTCATCACTGAACCATTTTTCAATGGAGGCGAAGTCTGGTGGAGCTTCCTTGGATAATCTAGGGTCCTTTTCATTAAATACAACTTGAAATAATGGGAGCATGATGTTAGATGGATAAATCGTTCTTGTGGACAAGACAGATCTCCCTAGTATCCTACGATAACTAGCAACAAACAGACATATGTAAACTACTTTCTCTAGATTATATTTGATCTAGAATTATCTATAATGAAGGATTTAGGACTTACCTGTAGTCCAATGCTGATCATAGACTTCTTTCCTATAGCTTTGAATACATTTCATTTTGGGATCTGCAATAAAAAACATGAAAGAATCAGAAGCACCTGCATAATATAGATTAATTCATAAACCATAAACCTATCTTGATGATAGGAATTCAAGAAATAAGCCATTTAAATAAACAACTCATTCAGAAAATAGGATCCA
This sequence comes from Pinus albicaulis, assembly GCA_034641835.2. Classification (NCBI taxonomy): domain Eukaryota; kingdom Viridiplantae; phylum Streptophyta; class Pinopsida; order Pinales; family Pinaceae; genus Pinus; species Pinus albicaulis. Next base: position 593,790,652 of record CM076572.1, read on the forward strand.
TTTGTATTATCTTGATGAAAGAAGGAGCCTTACAACCGTGTTCGCCTTAATGTTGTATAGGTCCTTCTGGGGTTCAGAACAAGCGTTTCCTCTACTTTGAAAAGCCTTTGCACTCTCTCGACTAACATACACATGAGTGTGTAATCATTCCCATATGATAATTAGTTAAGAGAGTCTGAGTTTTTTCCAACAATTCTCCTCAAAAAATCTCAAAGCCTAACTCCCCTTCAGGCTGAACTATGGCCTCAATTTATAGCAAAAGAGAAGAGGTTGCAGCTCCAAATAAGAGGGGATAGAATCCTCTTTCAAGGGATTAAGTTCTACATACCAAGGGGTAGGCTCCTTTAATGGAGGGATGAATTTACATGAAAGGAGTGAACTTTCCACCGAATAATTGCTTCCAGAAGCTTCCAGATTCAGCCAGCTTGTCTTCCAAATTTTACTTCCGCCTTCAATTTACCTTTTACAGGAGTCTGCACTTTAAATGAAGAAAAAGTGCGACCGGTTCCACATGTTCTAGAGCAAACAGATACGGCACCGCAGGTAATACTACGAGAAAGTGCGGTACAAGTATTTTATGACTTTTATAAGCTTTTCTCTCAATTTCAAGGCTTGGTTTTAGGAACTTTATGTTTGTAGAATTCCAAGGGAGTATTGTATGAGTAATGATGAACCCATACAGATAGTAAAACGTCATGGTGACGTTTTTAGTGTAACAGAGTGCCCCCTAAAGTGCGAAGTTTGAGAGTATTCGAAGAGTGATGTGCTTTATCATTTCGAGGATTAGCTTGTGGACACCCCAGTCAGAATCCTGTAAAAATATTCAATGAAAAACATATATATATATATATATATATATATATATATATATATATATATATATATATATATATATCATCGCTGAGGTAGGCATTCCCATAATCAAATAAAATACTAACTAAAACTTGTTCTGATGTAGAAATGATTTTACTATCACATCAATAATGTAGACACAGTATGGACGCAACCATCTGTTATGAATAGTCTACTACATAATGAATAATAAAACTCCTCGTAGCCTGGATGGTGGAAACTAGATCCAGTGTCTTGATTTTCACTACTCGAACTAGTACGATTCTATCCATGCGATTGATTGTGTCGAAGTCGAACATGGTAGAAACCACTTGATTACCAGTCAATGATGTGAAATGTTAACAAGTGTGAGAGAAACCACCAATAATTACAATGGCTCTCAAAGTACTCAGTACAATCCATGGAATGTGAATGAATGAGCTAAAGTCGAACATTTCACGGAATCGTTCGATCGAAGGTCTATGATGCAACCTGTCATCAAAGGCGAGAAACCTGCCATTAAGGCATGCAGATTCCAAGGTACTGAAGGATTCTAGATCAAATTCCTAGATGATGAGTTTTCATCGATAGAAATTGATTCGTCGTAGGAAAGCCTACAACACGAAACCATTACATCAAGTTTTGTAGAAATATTTTGCAAGGACTGACTCAGGGATGGTCAATGCGAATAGAGACATATGTTTGCAAATGAATGGTTTATTTGACCTGTCCTATTGAACACATAATGACACTACAGATGTTTTGGTGACAATTAACTTAAGCTAATACCCAGAAAATAGTTGAAGACTTTCAATATGGTTTGATTAACTGATAGGAAAAGGATTTTCCCAACTGTTAGCCACCTATAAATTTTTGTCAAGCAAACAGGTGGCTAAATATGTCCTCAAAATTCAAGAGATACATTTCCCCTGAAAATATATCATTGTTGAAGCCTTTATGTGTCTTTTTCCCTTGAAAGATCTTCACTGTTGTTTCCCCTGAAAAAATCCCTGCTGCCTATGAAAAGAATGCTTCAAAAGGCCTCTGAAATTGCCCTTTTTCACTCATTTCCCTTCAGTTTTCATTGAGCCTCTTTCCCTCTTCCAAGCCCCCATATCCCTCTAAGAAACCTCCAAAATCCTTTTAAGCCACTTAAAACCTCTTTTACAGGCTTAAATCACCCTTTTCCCCTTTATCGGAAGCCAAGAAAACCATTGAAAAACACTGATTTTGGCTTAAAAAACCCCTATTTTCATAACAGGCTTAAGCCCCTTTTTGGCCTAGCCCTTAGCCTCATCCCACATGCAACCCAACGCCAGAACCAAGCACTAAGCCCCTAGGTGCTTATCGCACTCGGATGCTTCAATTAACCCAATTTCCTTTGTTACTTATATTTTCTCCGATGTGACAACTTTTGTTCTGCAGACCTCCACTTCAATATCAGCCGTCGATCTTTGCAGATCTAATGATCAGCGCCGATATCGCATCGCACCCTTAACATCTCTTCATCAACCCGCCGATTGAATACAGACAGTTCATTTCCTTTTAAATCTGACGGCCATCGCAACATCCCATCATCACTAATCACAATGTCTCTACTTCTTTTTCTCCCCGATTGGAAATCCTACGATGCAATCCTAGCCGTTGAATCCACAAGAACCAACGGCGAGGATTTGATCGCTCTCTACCTCCTGTGCCCCCCCTCGGTTCCCCTCTGAACAATATCCACCGTTGATCTTCCGTTGATCCAAATGTCCACGCACAATCGCAAGTTCAAAGCATTGGAGTTTTGGCCCCGCCTTTCTCCAGTGCGATTAGATCACAGCCGTCCATCCTGATTGATCCAATGGCTCTCCTTTCTCCCGCCCATTTCATTTGACCCTTTTGCCTCCGCTTTCTCCTTAAATCTCCACCGTCCATCCCTTGGATCCAACGGTCAGGATTTTTCCCACCCGTCTATTACAATATTTCCCCTTTGAACATCAGTGCCCCTCCTTTTAATCCTGACCGTCCATTATCAAATCTGTCGCCCCACATTTAACCCGCCTTTGACTATTCCCCAGCATACCAACCGTGCATCTCTATATATCGTGCTCCATCCTGCACTGTCAGATCACTCTACCTTTCATCCAATGGCCACCATCGTGTTTCGCATTTTTTCTGCGCCTGAAGGATAACACTCCAAAAAAATGCGAAATGGGCGGTTTTGAAGAGGACAAGTGTCAGGCGGCGGGGCGTATCGATTTTTTTTGGGAAAATTTCAAAACCATTCTATTGCTGCGCGAAAACATCAGTTTTTCCTCTAAAAACCACTTCCCCTCCTTCGCCTCCGAAAACCCTTCCCGAAGATCCCGACCGTTGATCTGATCTAGATCTACGGCCCTCATGCCTTCGCATTTTTCATCCATATTTTTTCATCGGATCTCCCAAAGGACTTCTTCGGGAAATCTCCACCGTTTATCTCCTCCTGAGATCCAACAGCCCACATTCAAATCGCCCTTCGCCATTCCGGTCCCACCATCCAAAGAATGATTTCATTCCATTTAATCATTTTCCTTTGTATTTCGCCCAAAGTCTAACTTTCATGTGTTACATTAAAAAGTTTATTCTTCTGCCTAACCTTCTAAGAGCCACTCTGCTAGTGAATCTCAACCGTAGATCACCACTGCTTGATCTAATCCAACAGTCCAGAACCATTTCTTCACCAGACCTTAATCAGATTATGTTTTCACCATTTCACAGCATTTTTCAGCTGTTTTCCACTATATCCACCACTGTTGCGCTGCCGTTCCCATAGTCTTCCACAGCATCCATCCCCCCTCCACTACCCTTGATTTCTTAACATATTTATCGTGTTTTTGTAGGGTTTACAGAGTGATAAGTTCATTTTGTCTCCACAGTCGCCGCCACTGTGATTCAGAGCATAGAAAGACCATCGAAAAAGCGGAAAAGAGTATCAGACGACAAATTGAATGGATTAAAGTATATTATTGAATATTTATGACATAATCCAATGATTAAAAGAGAAAAAGATAGCACGAAGACCAGAAGACAGGAATTAAGCTTAAACAGACCTAAAACACAGAGAAAAGCGAATTAAAGGTGTTTTAGGAAAAGATAGAGACATCCGTCGATCCGAGAAGTCTCCACCGCCACTCAGAGGCCAATTGAACCCTCTCCAGCACCAAAAACAAACTTCTCCAGCTACTAAAAGACACCTACAGTCTCACAAAAAACAAAGGAGGCCTATTTATTACAAGCACATAAGATCTTGGCCTAAAGATAGTTGAATAATTAATACAAATCAAAGGAACTTATTGCTAATTGTCAGCAAAAGCTATTTTAAAGATAAAATACAGTCTTGAAGTAAATCTTTCATCCATCAAGCCTCAAAAAGCAAAAACAAAGTTATGAAACAGAGGCATAGGTTGAGTGCATTCCTGCCTTATGCCTTGCCTGGTTTTCAAAGGCCAGGAATTTCATTGATTGTGGAATTAATGATACTTGACCCTTGGAAACTCTCACACCTCCTGATTTTCTTATAAATTCTCCTTGAGGACCACATTGTAATGGTTGGTCTCTGGATATCTGATTGCATGGAATAGTTTTCTGAAGCTACTGAAGTCCTGTTTGAAATTGAAGATATACAAGATGAAATGATAAGTTTGAAGTTGTAGAGACCCACTGGGCTTGCTGATTGTAACTGATTTGAACATCAAATACAAGCTGCTAATTTATGGGATCCTGATTTATGTCGATAGTGATTTTTTTCTCATTGTCAATTGTGATTTCTCTTTATATTTCCATTCTTTCCACTTTCTCTGATAAAGAACATTAAATATTGAGCTAGGATTTACTCTTGACAGTACCCTACTCTTACTAATAAGCTCTATCTATATGTTTTCTTCCTTTGAAAGTTTTCCTTAAGAGTACATTGAAGCAGGTTGGTTTCAAAGCACTAGCCTGATCTTAGATTGCTCTTGGTGATTATCATCTGTGTTTTCTTATAGAATATGCTGAAAGCAGGATAGGTTAGAAGTCCTTACCTGATCTTAAGCTATTCTAACTGTTTTTCTTAATGTTTTCTAACTGAAGGTACTTCAATGCGGGCTAGTTCCAAAGCACTTACCTGATCTAGGATTAATTTTATGTTTTCTCTTAAGTGTATGCCAAAGCAAGATAGTTTCAAAGCACTTGATCTTAGGTTGCTCTTTGTTCTTCACCTGCTTGTTCTCCGTTTCCTATTTGTTTTCATTCCATAAATTCAACTTAAGAGATCCTTTAACATAGATGACTTGCCCCATGGATAATTCTTGAACCTTGCTATCCAATTAAATCCTCTTATGACTCCATAACCCAATGGGTTAAAGATGATTTTTTCCTATCTTAGCAGCTAAGTCATCCCTTCACTTGCATACACCTTCACCCTTTATTTGAACTTCCTTCACCTTCCATGTCCTTGCCCAACCAAAAACAAACAAAAACAAAAACCCATACTCTTCATAACTAGCCTAATATCACATTTCAAGCCTTAAAGATCACATCTTTAAACACATTCATAGAGAGATCCCTCTCTGGATTCAGGAGGGCTAGATCCTAGAATCCCAAAGTGGTTCATATGTTACCTTTGCAGTTTGTATTGCTAAACTTGTAAATTACAGAGACCTAACATTTTGGCGACTCCGCTGGGGAATTTTGAGTGAAATTCATCCTACATACCTTTAGGACCTCAGGTAAACCCCTTGATTCAAGAGCATTCAAGTTTGGTAGTAATTCACTGTGGTGGACAGTAAATCTCCTTCAAAACATTCTAACACCTCCACCTGGCGACTCCACAGTCCTTGAATGACCAAAAGACTCCACTGGTGATCAGTATGCCTGCTGATTATCTTTTTTTTCATAAGACTCCACTGGGAGACCAGTTTCCTTCGCATCATCATCCATTCTAAAGGAAACACATAGGATTAAGCTTCTTTGTTTGAAGATAGTTTGCCTCTTAGAGATTGTCATATCTGGCTAACCTTCTTCATTGATATTGTCATACATACTGGCTTCAAGAACAATACATACCAGAGCTTATCCTAATCCAAACCCCCCTGCAATAGTGGACAACCCTGAGATTATTCTTAGGAAGCCTTCTTCATTTAGGAATCCAACTATTTCCAGACCCATTTATAGAGCTAATTCAGCACCTGGGAACCTTACGGCTCTATCAGAAACTCAGTTTGATTTAGAATTACCAAGCAATTCACCAAGAACTAAGTCATTCAGTAGCTTAGATCAGACAAAATTTGAGCCTTCAAACTCACCTCCTCGTATTTCTCAGCTTATTGGTGACAGAGGAACCCCTCCATCTACACCTCCTAATATAAATTTCATTCAAAACTTGGGTCTCTCTCACCCCAAATCTGCTCAACAGTTTTCTGCTGGTCCTAGCGTTCCTGTCACTCATATACCTGTTTCTCAATCCCATCCTTTACCTCCACAAAACATCATCATGGCAGCATGGTATGCTCCCTTGGTGTTACCACAGCCTTTAGCTCCTTTACCCAATGAATATCAGTCGAAAATTCCTCATTTCACTGAGAAAGAATCCACTACAGCTCAACACCATGTAGATAGGATGGAAGATGCCTTTGACTACATGGAAATAGAGGATGAAACAATTAAGATGAGGATCTTTGCCTAGAGTCTAGGAGGGGAAGTGAAGAAGTGGTTTAAAGGCTTACCTCCTCACAGCATTAATGATCTCCTCTCCTTGCTCCAAACCTTTATAAAAAAATGGGAATTCAGAAGCAACCCTCTCCAAATCCTAGCAGAATATAAGAATCTTAAAAGAAATCAAGGAGAGAGTGTCCAGGACTACTCTACTAGATTTAACAGTATCTACAATGCTCTTCCACCACACATGAAACCTCCCCAAGGGATGGCCTTAGTGAAATACCCTAAAGGATTTGATGTTGATATGGCCTACCAGCTTAGGGAGAGAGATTATAACACATTGGAAGACATGCAGAAAGGAGCAGTGAGTGTTGAGGCAAACTTGATTGAGAAAAAAGACAGGATGAGGGCTGAGAAAAGGGTAACCTATAGGGATGACAACATAGCTTCTTCATTAGATCCCAAATATGATAGTCTGGCCAAAAACATGGAGAGGATGGAAAGAATGATGGAGAAATTGGTCATCCAAGCAACTAATCATAATAGAAACCAAAACCAAAACCAAAACCAGAACTTTAGGAGAAACAACCCCCCAAATAGACAAAGAGACTCTGATCAAAAAGTCATACCTCCATTCCAAGAGAATTTCCTTGATGAGGATGAAGGAATAATAGAAGATTCAAAGGGAACTGCAATAAATATGGTGGAAGTGGATGAACAATACCACACCTTTTCCACAGAAGAAAACCAGACCTCGTACTCACATTGGAATGAGGAAGGGTTGGAAACTGAGTTCTATAGGTTAGGATTCGAAAATGCCATCATGCATGTTCGAGAACAATATGACCTCAGAAGCAAAAGGAACACAGATAATTCCAAACTAAAAGCTTCTGAAATCACCATCAAGAAAAGACCTGAAAGGACTCCTAAAGTGACTGCTGAAAGCAAAAAATCAGCAGTTGAGAATTCTGGTAAAAATAAAGATAAGGACATCCAAACCAGTGACAAATCGAGTCAAGAGTACAACAGCACTAGCATTGGAACTAGTGCTCCTGATAAAATAGCTTCAAACATTGTACATATTGAAAAACAACAAGCTGATCTTGCTAATAAAACGGTGCCCAACAAGACAGAAATGAACCTCTCAAAGAGTCAGTCTCCTTTCAGTTTGGAGAGTGAAATAGCCAAAATTAAAATTTCTATCCCCCTCACTGAGTTGGCCACCCAAGATGTATTTAAGACTCAAATTTTGAAAGCTTTAAACTTGGGAGAAAATAGTGACACTGTCAACTTGAATGATGATCAACCAGCTCTCTTGTTTGGCCCAAAAATTGAAGGGAAATTTCAGGAAGGGGTAGTACCTCCTTTCTATGTCAGCCTCAATATTCATGAAAAAATACTGCATAATGTTATGCATGACTCTGGAGCTTCACACAACCTTATGCCCAAGGTGATTATGGAAAGGCTAGCCCTAGAGATAACTAGACCTTACAAGGATTTATATTCTTTTGACTCTAGCAGAGTGAAGTGCCTTGGCCTAATCAAAGATCTTTGTGTTAATTTGACTCAAATTACAGCCAAGTGCATGGTCATGGATGTGGTGGTGGCTGATGTACCTCCTAAGTATGGCATGTTGTTGTCAAGATCATGGGGTGCAAAGCTGCAAGGTACAACACAAATGGATGGGACATATGCCACTATCCCTATCTTTAGCCAGCTTAGAAGACTATACAGAGAGGCACACATGAAATTCATGGTTAGTAGCCTAGAAAAGCCTCGGAATTCCCCTCTTTACTCTGTCCATACAGATCTAGACTCTTTTATCATTTATAATGATGTATCCATAAATGAGCCAGAGCTAGAAGACAGAAATTCAGACAACCAATTAGAGGCCCCAAATCTGGAAATAATGGAAATTCTAGATATAGAGGAAAATGAGAGAGAAACCTTTGAACAGTGTGCTAAAAAAAAACTAGAGTGAACAAAGCCAAGACTGCAAACAACAGATTTCCAATCACTCTGAACTCCATGAAAATCCTGAAGAACAAGACACAACACAATATGGTGTAGACCTCAGAACGCAACATAATGATGAACATGGCATTAGGGATGAAAATGATGTAGATCCTACAAAAAATCCCTTATGGTGCATGAACTTTGATGGGTCTTGCACTAAGAAGAATGCAGGAGCTGGGGTATGGTTGTGCAATACTGAAAACAATCATACTGAGAGCCATGCCTTCAAGCTAGACTTTAAGTGCTCAAACAACATTGCAGAGTATGAGGCTCTCATCCTAGGATTACATCAATTGAAAAAACTAGGAGCCAAGAGAATAATTATCCAAGGAGACTCAGAATTAGTCATCAAATAGCTAAATGGAGAGTATACTGCAAAGCATCTTAGATTAAGGGCATACAGAAACAATGTCGTGGATTTTCTGAAAACATTTGTAGAGTATGACCTTAGGTTTGTTCCTAGGAAACAAAACATAATTGCAAATGGATTGGCTTGCACTGCTAGTTCATATCAGAAAACACCTAGTGACGAACAAATCATTATTCAAACAAAATATAGACCTGCAGTGCCAGATAATGAGAAATATTGGCAGGTCTTTGAGGGTGACAAATAGATAGAATATTTCTTGCTCTGCAGGAATGAATTTGAACTACCTGATTCAGATTCTAAGTCTGATGAAAATTTTTTAGGTGAAGAGCCTCCTAATGAAGAAAAACCATCCCCCAACGCAGAAATAAATATGTTAAATAGAGAATTTGAAAAACAAACTGAATAATACATGAAAATAGACAAAGAAGATATCGAGGTGTTGCAGTCTAAAGAAAAAAGCATACCTAGAGGATTAGCACCTTTAGAGGACCTTTTCGATTTCAATGATGTGGCAAAAAAAATCCACTATAGAACACACTAAAGCAGATGTTGAAGAATGCAATATAGGCAGCAAAGATAAGCCTAAAATGATTAAATTATCCAAGTCTTTGCCTGCCCATATCAAACAAAAATACATTGATTTATTCAAAGAGATTGTTGACGTGTTTGCTTGGAGTTATGAGGACTTAAAAGCTTATGACACATAGATTATCTAGCATAAAATCCCCTTGAAAGAAAACCAGAAACCCTTTAGGAAAAAACTTCGCAGAATTAACCCAGTACAACTGCCTTTAGTGGAAAAGGAAATCAAGAAAATGTATGAGGCAGGAATCATAGTGCCTGTGAGGTTTTCTGATTGGGTATCCAACCTTGTGGCTGTGAGGAAAAATACAGGAGAAATCAAATTGTGCATTGATTTCAAAAATTTAAACAGAGCTTCCCTAAAAGACTATTATCCTTTACCCAAAATGGAACACATCCTACAAAGGGTAGTTGGCTCAAAAAGGCTTTCTCTGTTAGATGGTTTTTCAGGGTACAACCAAGTCTTAGTACTCCCAAAAGATCAACTTAAGGTAGAATTCACAACTCCTTGGGGCACCTTCATGTATGTAAAAATGCCTTTTGGGCTAATGAATGTTGGTGCAACCTTCCAAAGAGCTATGGATATTTCATTTTCAGAGGAAATAGGACACTTCATTGTAATTTACCTTGATGACATAACAGTTTATTCCAAAACTAATTAAGAGCACCTTAAACATCTAAGGAAAGTCTTTGAAAAGTGCAGAAGGTTTGGGCTATCTTTAAACCCCAAGAAGACAATATTTGGCCTGCAAGAAGGTAAACATCTTGGCCATATTATATCATAAGAGGGGATTAGAATCGATCCAAAAAGAGTTGAGGGAATACTACAGATTAGCCACCCAAGGAAGATAAAGGAATTGCAGTCCTTCATTGGGAAAATTAACTTCTTAAGGAGGTTTATTCCCAACTTAGTAGAGCTCCTTAGAAACATGACTAATATGCTTAAGAAAGAAGTGGGAGTTAGGTGGACTGTATAAGCCAAAAATTCCTTTGAATTGGTGAAACATGCACTCACCCGAGCACCAGTTCTAATTAGCCCAGATTTCACAAAATATTTCCTCATTTTTTACTTTGCATCAGAACATACTGTGGCTGTTGTCCTATTGCAGAAAAACCCAGAGGGACATGAGCAGCCAATAGCATTCTTTAGCAAGGCACTAAGAGATGCACCCTTGAAATACAACATCATGGAAAAGCATGCCTATGCCTTGGTAAAGGCCTTAAAGGACTTCAGGGTGTATATTCTGCATTCTCACACCATTGCTTATGTGCCTAACATAGTAGTAAAAGATATCTTGTCACAAGATCCAGATGGAAAAAGAGGTAAGTGGATTGCAGTAATACTAGAGTATGATTTGGAAATAAAACCCACAAAGTTACTCATTAAAGGTCAGGGCTTAGCTCAATTGATGGCTGAATCTAACCTACAAGCCCTTAACATTAACATGGTGGATGCCTTGGATGAACATGAAGGATTTCCTGCTCCCACTGTTGAAGAGCAGTTTCAAAATTCACCTTGGTATGCTGACATCTTGTATGTTCTTACAAATCTTAATGCTCCTCCTGATTTATCAAAAAACTAAGGCAAGGTTTTTAAAGTTGAAAGCTAGGAATTATTGCATTTTGAATGAATTTTTATATTGGAAAAATTCTAATGGTTTATTGCTTAAATGTTTGCCTGAAGTTGATGCAGAGAGGATCAAGCATGAATTCCATGAAGGAGAGTGTGGAGGTCATCTCTACTGGAAAAATACAACCAATAAAATCCTTAGAGCTGGCTATTACTGGCCCACCCTCTTCCAAGATGTCCATAAAATGATAGTTTCCTGTCACAAGTGCCAAATTTTTTAGGGCAAAAGAAAGCTCCTTCCCTTACCATTACAACCAATCATTGTTGAAGTTCCTTTTCAACAGTGGGGCCTAGATTTCATAGGGGAAATCCATCCTGCTTCATCTACCCAACATAAGTAGATTCTTACAGCCACAAACTATTTCACAAAATGGATAGAGGCCATCCCTTCTAGGAATGCCACAAATTATATTATTATAAAATTCCTTGAAGACCATATCCTATCTAGATTTGGCTGCCCTAGGAAGATTATTACTGACAATGTTGCTGCTTTTGGTTCCAAAAAGATGATTTATTTTTGTCACAGGTATCAAATTGTTCTTGGTCATTCTACTGCTTATTACCCTCAGGGTAATGGGTTAGCAGAATCATCAAATAAAAGTTTGGTGACCATCATTAAGAAGTTGTTTGAAGAGAACAAGAAATCATGGCATAACAATTTGGTGCATGCTTTGTGGGCAGACAAATTGACCACAAAAAAATTCATTGGAATGTCCCCTTACCAGCTTGTTTATGGAGTAGATGCAGTGTTCCCTACTAGCCTAGGGGTACCAGTGATTAAATTGATCCAAGAGATACAGTTATAAGAGGACAACATGGTAAGAAGGATCAATCAAACAATACATCTCCAGCAAACAAGGGAAGAAGTCTACAACAGAGCCCAAAGAGTACAAGAGAACATCAAAAGGTTGTTTGACAAGAGACCTAAGGCTTGTGACTTCAAAATTGGAGATAAGGTGCTCAAGTGGGACTCTAGAAGAGAAGAAAAGGGTAAGCATGGAAAATTTGATAGTTTGTGGCAAGGTCCTTACATCATTCAGTCCACCATCGGTCCAAATGCATTCTTCCTGCAAGAGTTAGATGGTATAGATCTGTTTGGGGGTCCTGTCAATGGCAGGATGCTCAAACATTATTACTGCTAAATTCAAAGTTTAAAGTTTTCACTTCCATTGTAAATACCATTTCTTTGTTCAATTTCACCATAAAGAAAAAATACAAAAAGAGAAAAGAAAAGGTTCAGACAAACTCAAAACTTGAATCTCTGATGTTTCAAAGAATGGCTCAAATCAGCCCAAAACCTGAGCCAAAGAAAGAGAAATCTGGTTCTAATATGCTCAAATCCTAAACCAACAAAGAAAGAATAAGAATCGGCTCTAAAAAACTCAAAACCAGGGCTGAAATAAAGGAGATGGATCAGCTCTAACAAGCCCAAAACCAGAGTTGAAATGAAGAAGAAAAAGTGACTCTAACAAGCTCAAAACTTGAGTCACAAAGGAAAGAAGGATACTTCAAAGTTTCACAATTCCAAGCCTTCAAAATTTTGGTTTCAAATTCCTGTAAAGTTCAATTCATGTGCAATTGTCTTTATGCCATGGACCCACAGCAAACCGACAGTCTAATCCTGGTTTGACTGTTTTTAAATTTTTGTTTTAGAATGTAGAGAAAGAAATATGCTAGACAGTTTAATCCCAGCAGATATTAGTGTAGGTAGAGAAACTATGAGGCCAACTGTCTAATCTGGTCTCATGGAGAAATAAGGGTAGAATTATATTAGTGTTTTCTGCTTTCAATAAAAAAATAAAAATGATGTAAAGGGTCTGCAAGTCTAAATGCACCTTGAAGAAAAAATTTTAGGACAAGTAGGATGGGTAGGTAGATTGTTTGGGAGAATATTACTGTTGATATGATATTTTCATGATTTCTAGCAGCTGATCAAAGAAGAAAAGGATGGTTGAAGATCAGGCATCTGGCCTACTTCCAAAAAATTAAATCTGCAGTTCTTGACATCTTCAGGAAGATTCCATCCCCATGTGGAGCCACTGTTAGCCACCTATAAATTTTTGTCAAGCAAACAAGTGGCTAAATATATCCTGAACCTTCAAGGGATACATTTCCCCTTAAAATATCTCATTCTTGAAGCCTCTATGTGTCTTTTTCCCTTGAAAGATCTTCACTACTGTTTCCCCTGAAAAAAGCCTTGTTGCCTATGAAAAGAATGCTTCAAAAGGCCTCTGAAATTGCCCATTTTCACTCATTTCCCTTCAGTTTTCATTGAGCCTCTTTCCCTCTTCCAAGCTCCCATATCCCTCTAAGAAACCTCCAAAATCCTTTTAAGCCACTTAAAACCTCTTTTACGGGCTTAAATCACCCTTTTCCCCTTTATCGGAAGCCAAGAAAACCATTGAAAAACACTGATTTTGGCTTTAAAAACCCCTCTTTTCATAATAGGCTTAAGCCCCATTTTGGCCTAGTCCTTAGCCTCATCCCGCATGCAACCGGGCACCAGAACCAAGCACTAATCCCCTAGGCGCTTATCGCAATCGGATCCTTCAATTAACGCAATTTCCTTTGTTACTTATATTTTTTTCCGATGCGACGACTTTTGTTCTGCAGACCTCCACTTAAATATCAGCCGTCGATCTTTGCAGATCTAATGATCAGCGTTGATATCACATCGCGCCCTTAACATCTCTTCATCAACCCACTGATTGAATATGGACCACTGATTTCCTTTTAAATCTGACGGCCATCGCAACATCGCATCATCGCTAATCGCAATGTCTCTACTTCTTTTTCTCCCCGATTGGAAATCCTCCGATGCAATCCTGGCCGTTGAATCCACAAGAACCAACGGCCAGGATTTGATCACTCTTCGCCTACCATTCCCCCCATCGGTTCCCTCCGAACAATCTCCACCGTTGATCTTCCATTGATCCAATGGTCTGCGCACAATCGCAAGTTCAAAGAATTGGAGTTTCGGCCACGCCTTTCTCCAGTGCGATTAGATCACAGCCATCCATCCTGATTGATCCAACGACTCTCCTTTCTCTTGCCCATTTCATTTGACCCTTTTGCCTCTGCTTTCTCCTTAAATCTTCGTCGTTCATCCCTTGGATCCAATGGTCAGGATTTTTCCCGCCCGTCTATTACAATATTTCCCCTTTGAACATCAGTGCCCCTCCTTTTAATCATGATCGTCCATTATCAAATCTGACGGCCCACATTTAACCCGCCTTTGACTATTCCCCACCATACCAATCATGAATCTCTCCATATCGCGCTCCATCCTGCGTCGTTGGATCACTCCGCCTTTCATCCAATGGCCACCATCGTGTTTTGCATTTTTTCTGCGCCCGAAGGATAACACTCCAAAAAAATGTGAAATGGGCGGTTTTGAAGAGGACACGTGTCAGGCGGCGGGGCGTATCGCATTTTTTTGGGCAAATTTCAAAACCATTCTATTGCTGCATGAAAACAACGGTTTTTACTCTAAAAACCACTTCCCCTCCTTTGCCTCCGAAAGCCCTTCCCGAAGATCCCTACCATTGATCTGATCTAGATCTACGGCCCTCATGCCTTCGCATTTTTCATCCATATTTTTTCATTGGATCTCCCAAAGGACTTCTTCGGGAAATCTCCACCATTGATCTCCTTTTGAGATCCAACGGCCCACGTTCAAATCACCCTCCGCCATTCCGGTCCCACCATCCAAAGTCTGATTTCATTCCATTTAATAATTTTCCTTTGTATTTCGCCCAAAGTCTAACTTTCATGTGTTACATTAAAAAGTTTATTCTTCCGCCTAACCTTCTAAGAGCCACTCCGCCAGTGAATCTCGATCGTAGATCACCACTGCTCGATCTAATCCAACAGTCCAGAACCATTTCTTCACCAGACCTTCATCAGATCATGTTTTCACCATTTCACAACATTTTTCAGTCGTTTTCCACTATATCCACTGCATCCACCACTGCTGCGCTGCCATTCCCATAGTCTTCCACAACATCCATCCCCCCTCCACTACCCTTGATTTATTAACATATTGATTGTGTTTTTTTAGGTTTTACAGAGTGATAAGTTCATCTTGTCTCCACAGTCACCGCCACTGTGATTTAGAGCACATAAAGACCATCAGAAAAGCGGCAAAGAGTATCAGATGAAAAATTGAATGGATTAAAGTATATTATTGAAGATTTATGACATAATCCAACAATTAAAAGAGAAAAATATAGCACGAAGACCAGAAGATAGGAATTAAACTTAAATAGACCTAAAACACAGAGGAAAGTGAATTAAAGGCGTTTTAGGAAAAGACAGAGACATTTGTCGATCAGAGAAGTTTCCACTGCCACTCAGAGGCCAATTGAACCCTCTCCAGCACCAAAAGCCAACCTCTCCAGCTACTAAAAGACACTTGCAGTCTCACAGAAAACAAATGAGGCCTAGTTATTATGAGCGCATAAGAACTTGGCCTAAAGATAGCTGAACAATTAATACAAATCAAAGGAACTTATTGCCCATTGTCAGCAAAAGCTATTTTAAAGATAAAATACAGTCCTGAAGTAAATATTTCATCCATCAAGCCTCGAAAAGCAAAAACAAAGTTATGAAACGGAGACATAGGTTGAGTGCATTCCTGCCTTATGCCTTGCCTAGTTTTCAAAGGCCAAGAATTGCATTGATTGTGGAATTAATGATACTTGACCCTTGGAAACTCTCACACCTCCTGATTTTCTTATAAATTCTCCTTGAGGACCACATTTTAATGGTTGGTCTCTGGATATTTGATTGCATGTAATAGTTTTCTGAAGCTACTGAAGTCCTGTTTGTAATTTGATGATATACAAGCTGAAATGATAAGTTTGAAGTTGTAGAGACCCACCAGGCTTGCTGATTGTAACTGGTTTGAACATCAAATACAAGCTGCTGATTTATGGGATCCTGATTTATGTCGATGGTGATGTTTTTCTCATTGTCAATTGTGATTTCTCTTTATATTTCCATTTTGTCCACTTTATCTGATAAAGAACAATAAATATAGAGCTAGGATTTACTCTTGACAGTACCCTACTCTTACTGATAAGCTCTATCTATATGTTTTCTTCCTTTGAAAGTTTTCCTTAAGAGTACATTGAAGCATGTTGGTTTCAAAGCACTTGCCTGATCTTAGATTTCTCTTGGTGATTATCATCTGTGTTTTCTTATAGAATATGCTAAAAGCAGGATAGGTTAGAAGTCCCTACCTGATCTTAAGCTATTCTAATTGTTTTTCTTAATTTTTTCTAACTGAAGGTACTTCAATGCAGGCTAGTTTCAAAGCACTTACCTGATCTAGGATTACTTTTATGTTTTCTCTTAAGTGTATGCCAAAGCAAGATAGTTTCAAAGAACTTACTTGATCTTAGGCTGTTCTTTATTCTTCACCTGCTTGTTCTCTGTTTCCTATTTGTTTTCATTCCATAAATTCAACTTAAGAGATCCTTTGACATAGATGACTTGCCCCATGGATCATTCTTGAACCTTGCTATCCAATTAAATCCTCTTATGACTCCATAGCCTAATGGGTTAAAGCTGCTTTTTCCCTATCTTATCAGCTAACTCATCCCTTCACTTGCATACACCTTCACCCTTTATTTGAACTTCCTTCACCTTCCATTTCCTTTCCCAACCAAAAACAAACAAGAACAAAAACCCATACTCTTCATAACTAGCCTAATATCACATTTCACGCCTTAAAGATCACATCTTTAAACACATTTATAGAGAGATCCCTCTCTGGATTCAGGAGGGCTAGATACTAGAGTCCCAAAGTGGTTCATATGTTATCTCTTTAGTTTGTATTGCCAAACTTGCAAATTACAGAGACCTAACACCAACCTAGGTAGAAGTGTGACAAAAAGTGTCAAGCTCAAGAGTGCTAAATTTCTTTTTAAACAAAGTGTGATAAATGGATTCATTTTCTCTCTTTTCCCCCACCATTTCTGGCAAGTACCTCTTTATTTTTGACAAGCTTGAGGAGGATAACATTTTCTTATTGTATAAGCTCATCCTTCGGATGAGTCCAACCTAGTTTAAAATCGAACCCTAAGAAGGAGTGTTTCGTTCCTGTTTGTAATCGACAGGTCCTTTACTATTAAATTTTAAAGAGTCAAGTATAGGACAAACTCGGTGTTTTTCAATTGTAGGGAGTCAGAAGAAAAACTTAAGGAAACTCCATGGGTGTACTTTTTCGTAAATTTAGTCTATCAGGCCCGAAAAAGGATAAAACAATACAGGAGAGAACTCTATTGGCCATAATTAGTCAACGTATACCTTTTTCATAAATAGTCCATTTCAGTCCGGAAAAGGGGTAAACTTATATTGAAAGGATGACTGTTCATTTCCTGTAATGAATTCGAATGGTCAAGTACTCGGCAATATTTTAATCTTTAGAGAGTCTAAAAAGGGCTTAAAAGAGAACTCCAAGATTTCACTTTTTTGTAATTTTAAAGAGTCCGAAAAAGTGATAAAATTATACTCAGTGGTTTCTCTTTTTCTATAATTTTTAACGAGTTCGAAAAAGTGATAAAAATGTACTCATTCGCTTTTTCATAATTTTTACCGAGTTCAAAAAAGTGATAAAAAGTATACTCCTTCGTCAAAATGACCATTTCACCCAAAACAATCCTGTATTTTGCACAAAAACTCAAAAATTAAACATACTTGTTTATGATTAATAAAAATTATTTGGAAAACCACTTTTCAAAGTGAAAAATAAACAAAATAATATTTTATTTATTCAAAAAATCTTATTAAAAGGAGTTTTTGTAAATCATTTTTACCATTTGACTTCAGAGTGAAAATTGAGAGCTTTTGGTAAAAAACATTCTGGAGGAGATTGCGAAAGATTCTCCCGTCAGAATTGAAAACCGTCAGTTCCAGGTAATCCACATCATCTTTACCTTCATTTTTTTCCATTTAATTTTTCATTTTAGGGCTTGAATTGATTTGTAGGGAGGAAAATATGTTCAAAAAATCCCTCACGGGGGTCCGCAGGTAAAACACATGGAACTTGCGGACCCCGACAATTTTGTAAAGGAAAAATCGTTGTGGTCCCGCACCTTACGCATAAGATACATGCGGATCCACGAACTTTTTTTATGCATAAAGTGGGGAGACACCGTAAGAAAAAATGAAATGAATAAATCTCCCAATTTAAACCAAATTTTCCCACTCAAATTGCTTCTAATCTTTCAATTTGTCCATTGCAGGATATTTACAATGCTTGAGTGACGAGAACGTGAGCATGAAGAAGTTGATGATGCGGCCATGTTACATCCGCCTACATTACGCGTTTTAAGAGAATCCGGTTTGTACAAATTTTGGGCCATTCAAGGTATGAGGGCTCAAGTAGATTTTCTTACCTGGATAGTCAACAAATGGGATGTACAGGAACAATGCTTTATCATTGGAGGTCACCGGCTCGAAATTGAGCTGGAAGATATATACTTCCTCACTGGTTTGTCAAAGAGGGGAGCGCCACTCTCTTTTTTTGGGGCTAGGGCAGGTGACCAGTCTGTCGCTAGCCTTCAGGAATAATTTTGCAATGAAGAAGCAGACCCCAAGGATAAATGCATTAACATAAAAACCATTATTCATCTTGAGCTAAAAGTGGTTGCATTTATGGTAACCAGGTTGTGTGGGAGCACATCTCCACATGTCGCTACAAGATCCCAAATACAGATTGTTGTTGACTACTTTAGAGGCACCATTTTCAACTAGTGTGAGGCAATGTTGGCCAATGTCAAAGGCCAACTGACTAGAGAAAAAAACGCGAAGTTGAAAAACTTCAGATATGGAGTGATCGTGGTTACATTTTCTCTAGAGAGGATTCCCTCACTGGCCACACAACTGGTTGCAATTGATCATGGTAGAGTCAAAGAGCCTCGAATGGTTCGATGGGTTACATTGATGGCCCATCATAGTGAAGGTGGCGAGGTTGTTCGTTTCACCACAACTTACTTTCATTGGTTGTATAACCAAGTCTTCGCCATAGAAGATTTCCCTTATGCTAGGATAGATTTCTGCGGAGACCAAGAGATGTCTCTTCCTCCAAGGACACAGTGGGATGAGTCAGGTAAAAATCATTTTGACATGTTCAAAATTATAATTTTTATTTTGTTTTTTGAATCATCCAAAACTGATGAAAAAAATTTCAAATGCAGATGTGGGTCCACGTCAACCAACCACTCTCCATCCTTTTGACAGGAAACTAGCTGCAGCACCACCACCACCATAGGATCAGACAGCAGATGTCCTTACCGATCTAGAGAACCATCTGGAGTGGTTGACCTTAGATATTCCAGAGACTACCATAGATGAAATTCCGCTCCACTTACAGAGATATGTTATCAGGGTTCTGGGACCGTTCAAGAGATTTCTGAGCAAGGTGGCACGTGCTATAATGTTTTATCTTTATCATCACCACAGATAGTGGATGATTGATATTGTAGACTTGTATCATTTTTTGTATCACTTTTTTCCGATCATAAGGCGTTTTGAACCTATGATCGAGGACGACGTAATATTTTTTGAAAACACTACTCTTATGCTATGATATTACTATTATTTCCAGTTATCTGTCTTAACATGTTATCGAATGTTATTTTGATCTACTGCTTTAATTATCTCAAATGTTTGTTTATAACACCAGAAGCTACTGCATCAGCTAAAGTGTTTAAATTTCTCGGAATGTGTTGATACTCAATATAATCAAATTCTCGTTCCAAGAGGTGAACTTTCAAAAATAATAGTAACAACACTGGGTTTTTAATTGCATATACTCTATTCAATTGTAATACGACGAGTTCAGAATCTAACCTAATGATCAAACTTCGAATTCCAAATGAAATGGATTCAGACAATAACTCAATAGCTGCGCTATACTTTGCAATATTGTTCGTTGTTTGACCGAGGCTTACCGCATGCATAGATACTAACTCATCAATGGGTGAATAAATAACCCAAGCTGTAGAAGAAATGTTCCGTGTACTATGACAAGCACCATCAGCAAAGCCAATGTATGTTTGAAGGGACATAAACATCTGCAAAATCAAGAGTGACCCAGATAAGTAGGGATAATAGTAAAAGCACACTTAAACTAGGCACGCTCTCTAATCCACAACACACTAGTTTAATGAAAATAACTAATATACAGAGAAGATCTCCACACAAGAATAAAGCATAATATCTCTTCAGATAAAGCCCATTTCTGGGTTTGCCTAAAGAGACCCTGTCAAAGTCAATCAGTTCATAGGCCCCTTTTGCAAGTTGTCGCTTGACAATATAAGGACCATGCCACATGGGTTCAAATTTCCCAGCCCCTAGCTTATCGTTAGCTTGATCATAAACCAAGAATAGGTCTCCTTCTAAAAAAATGCGAGGTGTAACACTTCTATCATACTGAGCTTTCATTCGTTTCGGTAGCTAATGCAGCAATGCGTCGATTCTCATCTAATTGAGCTAAGTACAAAAAGTGTTTCTCCTCTTCAGAAGTGGCTGGTAGTAACTCTATGGCTAGTTGAAGTGACGGTATCTTGCATTCAATCGGTAATACCGCTTCTAAAATGTAAACCAGTGAAAAGGGGTAAAACATGTCAACGTTTTTGTTGAGGTTCGATATGCCCAAACTGTTGAAAAAAGCATGGTATGCCAATTCGATTCATGAATTCCAATGATTCGTTTGATCATGGTGACTAAAAATTTATTGATAGCTTCAACCAAACCATTAGCCTGCGGATAATATGGTATAGAACTGTCATGGCGTAGGCCAAGTTGGTCAGTCATTTTGGTCATCATGATGTTTCAAAAATTACTCCCATGGTCAGTAATTATTGCTTGGGGTACACTGAAATGAGAAATCACATGATTGAACACAAAAGTAGCAGTAGTTTTTCCATCTGTCGCAAATGTAGGCATCGCCTCGGCCCATTTGGTAAAATAATATACTACGAGAATAATATACCCATGCCCCCCGACCGAGTGAGGGTTACATGTAATGAAGTCAATGCCCCATTTTGCAAAAGGACCGATAGAAATGATAGGGTGAAGAGGAGCGGGTGGTGCGCGCATCTTGCAATCAAATATTTGACAGTTGTGGCATTTTCGGATAGCAGAAATATAATCTTTAAATAATGATGGCCAAAAATAGCTAGCGCGCAATATCTTTTGGGCTGTGGAATACGCAGACATATGACCGCCACATGTTCCAGAGTGACAGTCATTTAAAACCTTTTCAGCTTCGTCAAGAGTGAGACAACGTCGAAGAACGGAGTCCACACCACGATGGTATAGTGTGTCACCAAAAATATGATATTGCTGAGACTGGAAACGGATTTTTCGTCGTTGTGACCGTGAGAGTTCAGGCCAAAAATTTTGGGTCTAGAGATAAATGATGATATCTCCATACCAAGGATCGATGGTACTGATAAGAAACAAATATTCATCCATGATCGAATGTTCTGCCACAATTTCTATGTCAGTACTTGGGAAGTCACACATAAGTTCAACGAATATCAATGATTTCTTTGATTTGGATTTTTCAAATTCCAAATCAAACTCCTGTAGGATAACAATCCATTTGGAGTATTTTCCCCCTAGAAGTTGTTTGGAAAAAATATACATCATAGGGTTATAATTAGAAATCACTGTTGTTTTGTGTAACACTATGTAATGACGAAATCGTTGGACAACTTGAACTGCTGCCAAGGCCAATTTCTCCACATGTCAGTACTTGATTTCAGTTGGATGCAGTTTGCAACTGAGATAATCAATCACATGTTCCTTGTGGAATTCATCTTCCTAAACTAAAACCATTCCAATTGTAGAATTGGAGGCTGCTAAGTATAAAAATTAATCATGGTTGTAATTGGGAGGATGCAATAACGATGCATGGGTCAACGCATGTTTAAGAGCATCAAAATATCAATCAGCGATCTCATCCCAAAAGAAAGGAATATTCTATTTTAACAACCTGGTAAAACCTTTAGTTAACTCAGCATAGTTAGGAATGAATCGACATAAAAAGTTTGCTTTCCCTTGCAAACTTTGGAGCTGGCGAAGAGTAGAAGGAGGAGGTAATTTGATGATAGCCTCAACCTTTAATGGGTCGACACGAATGCCTTCCTTTGAGACAACAAATCCCAACAATCGTCCAGATTCAACACAAAAGACACATTTGTGAGGATTTAGACGAATCCTGTAATGCCTACATCTAATAAATATAGCTCGTATATGAGTAAGATGATCAATTTTGCACGATGAATGAGTAGGTAAATCATCGGGATAGGGCTGCACAATGTGTTTAATGTCATGAAATTCATAAGACATTGCCCACTGAAAAGTTGTGCCAGCGTTCTTAAGTCCAAAAGGTAATTTGCAGTAAGAAAAAGTCCCCCACGGACAAATGAAAGTTGTTTTGGGTTGATCAGCAGGGAGTATGTTGATTTGATTGTAGCCCGAAAATCCATCCATAAATGAAAACATTTCACTTCCGGCACAATCGTCAATAATTTGATCGATATAAGGGGTTGGATTATTGTCTTTTGGACAAGCTCAATTTATATCCCTATAATCGATACATACTCGTATTTTCCCTTGTTTTTATTGACAGGAACAATATTAGATACCCAATCCGTTAAAGGAATTGGATAAATAAAACCAGCACGAACTAATTTCTCAACTTCTGCTTTAATAGCGGCAGCTTTTTGTGGATGTATCTGACGTAATCTCTGTCAGATAGGTTTAGCATCCAGGTATGTTTTAATTTCATGAACAACAATTGACGGATCGATTCCTGGAATTTCTTCATAGGACCAGGCAAAAATGTCACGAAATTCCTAAAATAGGGTTTTATATGCTTGGATTTAATTTGGCGTACAAGAAGCACCTATATGAATGTTTTCAACAATTCCTAGTTTCACTGAGATGTCAATTAGAACTGTCGTAGAAATGTTTGCTAAGTTCAATTCATAGTCGGAATTCATGAGAGCATTCTGGGGTTCTTTGACATAATCAACGGTAAAAATGGAGGAAAAATCAATTTCGAAATGATCGAGATCAGGTAAAAACGAAGATCGATGATGTAGATCTTCCCATGGTAATTCTTTGATAGACAAAAATTCATGAATATGCTCATGAGTATGAAATACTTGTTGAACAGGATCCGGAATTGATGGCAAAGCTGAGCTTGATATCGAAAGTGATTCCTCATTGATCACATTCACTAGATCAGGTTTAGTTGAAGGGGTATAAGAAAATGATTGTACTGCCTGATATGCTAATTCAAAAGGACTCAAAGGCATCACGCCATTGAAAGAATACAATTCTGTGTCTGAAGGTACTCTCCAATGATCATCAAAGGAAATAGTATTTGATGTAATCATATTGATATTAGCAATAGGAGACGGTACATTGGGAGCAGGTAGGGAGAAAGTTCCCAGTAAATCAAAATCTTTAAGTAAACCTACTCCAACATCTTTATAAGGGATAGTCGATTTTCCGACATGTTGGATGCTATCAGTAGTGGCTGGGTCGGATGAAAAATATGAGAGCTAATCTATTTTTATGATCTTTCCTTGATGAGGAAACATGATGAGACGAAAGACCGATGATACGACAATAGTCATAGCATAAGACCAACTGCAACCCAGGAGAAGGTTGTAATCCAGAGAGGCATCAACCACTTCCACATCTAGATTAACAGTTTTTCCTTCGACCTCTATAGTTAGATCCTATAAAATACCATATGGATGGAATCCTCTTCCATCAAAAGTTTTGAGGATAGTCGGCGATTGGTTAAGTGTTGGAGAACCAAGTAATTTCCAACATTTTAACAACATGATACACGTAGAATCCCCTTCATCAACAACAGTAAAAAAGAAAATTTTGTTTTTGACTATTACTGGAATTTGAAAATCCATTTGATGGGGTAGGCGGGGTGTAAAATTCTCTAAATCGAAGATCATGAGGTTCGAATCCTGAAGGTCTACAGCTCCTATGGCTCAGAGCATCATGGTTCCAAATTTTGTTCATTTAGTAGAATCTAGGGGGTCTTGTGTTTTCAAGGGAGTTGGTTCCCTACGTATTTAATTAATGTAATTTTCAATGTTTTGAGTGATTTTATGTGAGAACTTTAGAATAGGATTTAATTAAATATTGTGATCCATATATGTAAATGTTCTCGAACGTAGGAGAACATGAGTAATTGGTGAGGATTGAGAGATTCTGAAATATTGTAAATCTTAATTAGAAATTGGTTTCATGATTTTGTGGAACTAGAGAGGATCCTTAGGAATTAGTTGAGTCAAAAGTGGACTTAGAGTATTTTTAGGATTTTGTTGAGAAAATTATGGACATGAACCAGAATTAGTTACAGAATTATTTTGTATACATTTTTAAGCCTCAAAGGCATTAGAGAGACCATATTTTTATATAGGTAATTCAGTAGGAATAGAGGAGATTGGATAGTAATCCTATGGGTAGAGAGAGGGATGAGAGAAAGCCATTTTTAAAGAAGATCAGGCCTTGGAACGAGTAGATGGGAATGAGCCTCGACATCATTTGTATATATACTATTTTAATTGAATGTAATGAAAACATTCCTGCAAGTGAAATTGTATTTACCTGTGTGTTTGAAGAAATCTAGGCATGCATAGATAGTTGTATTATCTGATTTCTTGCAGAGTGGAGGAATTAAATTATGTCAGAGAAGAAATAGGGATATTTTATGGATACGATTGAATAACCAGAATAAAGCTCAGGATGGAATTAACGTCGTGGACAAAGAAGTGAAGTTGCAGTGATTAATTTCAAGAATCTCTCTATTATGAGATTCCAGCCGAGAGGAGAAATCGACTACATTTTTCCGAAGGCAACAAACCACAATTTTCCCCAAAACTTAAGAGATTTTTGAACGGTAGTGTGAAGGTTGAAGATGAACGGTTAAGATCATGTTACAGAGTGAAGCGGAGATTGAAAGTTAGGATCATATCGCAAAGATAAGGTGGGAGATCAGATGAGGATTCACGTGTCAGTTGGAGATCTCATCGCATATCGCATTCGGCGGAAGGAGTTTTGGGATTGCAATAAGGAGTTTGTTATTGCGATGAAGTTAGGTCTGCGATTTGCGAATTAGCTTGGGTTGCAATATTGCGATGTGACATTTCCATCGCATATCGCATTCGAATGAAGGGTCCAAGGCTTGTGATGTGGCAAGAATTTGTGATATTGCGATGAGCCGAAACTCGAAGATAGAGGAGAATTGTTAGATATGGGCATAGATCAACGGATGATTTTTGCGGAGGAGTAATGCGATAAGCCATGTTTCAAAGAGAAATTGTGATGGGGTATCTGCGATAAGTGGTTGCATGGATATTCGTGAAAGAAGCCTCGGTCAAAGTGAAGCGATCGAGTAAATAAGAGAAATATGATAAGGGTAAGTATAAGTGTTTAATGTTAAATGCGCTTATTGTGAAGGATTACTTTGGTTTTTAAATCAGAGTCCCAAAAAGCCTGTTATTGATGATTTCCGCGTGTAAATTTGGGATTCTTGTCTTTTACCTTTAAATTGGAATAAGTTTGGATTGAAGGGAGCTTCCACGTTTTTAATTTTGATAATAATTACATGGGTTTAGAAATGGTTAAGAGTTTTTATGAACCTATCCGAATGTGACCAAATACACAGTGTATACTCTTTTTTGAGTTTAATCCCAGTGTAAGAGCGGGCTTATCCATAGCCTTACATCATTTGGTATCAGAGCCCTATCATTTTTTGCAACTCGTTTGAAAAATCGTTGTATAAAAGTTGTGCTACCGAGAAATTGCATGAGAGTTTGCATGTGAGAACCTGTTGTGTGCGATTTTAAGGAATTATTTGTTGCATGTTTGTTGTTGAAAGCCTGCGTAGGGCGAGCAAGGAAGTGAAGGAAATTATAATGTTCTTAAAGAGATACACAGTGCATACCCTGTTGTTTGTGTCACTCTGCAAGCTAGAAGGTTGAACGTTGAATTTGCTGCTAACTATCTGTCGTATCCGAATTCGCCTTCAAGATATTACTGTGAGAGTTTGTGTAAGAATGTACACTTGCACCAAAACCTGATCTCTTGAGAGAATCTAGAAATTGATTTCAGGTTGAGTCTGCAGCGTTAGCCAACGCGTAAAAAAAGAGGAACGCAGTAGAAGCTCAAGTTGGCACGTGGGGGGCTCAAGTGAGCAATAAGTTGAGCGTGAGGCAAGAGCGCAGGTGTGGGCACCATGCAATAGATGCTCACAAACTACAGAGAGAGAACAAATGCGTGGAATATCCTTGCGTGAATAGAAAGTTTTTAAAATATGCTAGAGTTGTCAACGCAGAAGGCGTTGAAGTATTGTTTGCAGAAAGCATAGAGAGATCCATGGATCCTAGCATATACATGCAGTGTGCTCGAATTGAGTCAATTGTTTGAAGAACACCACCAACATTGTGAACCTGTTACGCGCGCAAAGGCTGAGAAGATTGAATGATTTCTCCATATCAATTTTGGTACGCTGGGTGCATTGGCATATGTGAATGACGACATATGTGAAATATGCATATAATCATGTGAATGTGAACTTAGCTCCATGATATTAAGAAGTTGTTTTTTTTTTAATAGTTTATGTTTAATTTCCATATTCCATATATATATATATATATATGGATTATAAAAGCATTTCATTTTAATTCCAAGGAAGGAGGAAGGTGATACTCTTAATTCCGAAAGGATCAGATTTTAAATCTGACGGGAAGCAGACACACAGATAAAGTATGGTAGAATATGTGGAGTATTTGATACTCTTGAGAAATTGCAGAGTCAAAAAGAACATGGAATATTCTATTCAAAGCACAGATGAATGGTGGAACAAGATCATGCAAAGATCTTGAAGGTGAGATGGTATGTTTTTATTTTTAATTCTAGGTTTGAGGATGTATTTGCAGGTTACGGATTGCAGACAAAGAGGGAATATATCAGCACAAGAACAACAAGAGGAGTTGTAAGAAGAAGAATCAGTTGCGTTCTTGAAGGCAGAGTAAAGTGGATAATCTAAAGGAAAGTGGCAAAGAACCTAAATTTTCCAGCTGAAGGTTGGACAGAGAGGACAAGAGTGTTCTCAGAAGGAAGTGGAATTGTAGAAGCTAAGGAGCAAAGGATTTTCTCAATAGATGTTCCAGAGATAGAGACCCAATGTTACCAAAAGACCGAGCTCAAAGAAGAGAAGGTTTGGTGAGGTACTTACAGCAGGTATGGAGACTTGCTGAGAAATAGAGGCTTAATGAAATTCACAAGTGAACAAGATGAAGTTCACAAAGGAGGGGAAGTAAATGATCACTGAAGGTCATTGCAGAGGTTTAGAGGAAAGCCACGGCAAAAGGAAATATGCCAAGGAAAAGGGCACAAAGATGATGAATCAAGAAGAGTTTGACAAAGACAAAGCTGAGATAAATTTTCGTCTTGGGTTATTAATGGAAATGTTACAGATGAATAAGGAAGACCAGAGGTATGGTTAGGCTATGAAAATGAAAGTTAAATGGCATAGGTTGCAGGTAAAGTGAGAGCATATATTGAATGCTCAATTGAAGGAAGAGTTACTCAGAATAAGCGAGTGAGTGGAGAAAGTTTTGGTATGTAAACCAGAACATGGCCCATTAATTTTTGAAATTAATGAAGAGACGAAGGAAAATCCTACAGAGGATCTGAATCATATGAAGGATTCAGAGCAGCAAGAAGACCTGGTGGCTGAAGCATCAAGTGAGACTGCAAGGTCTTATGTTTTTAAAACTGATAATTTGTGTATGATTGTAGGTATTTCAGGAGATAGGCAACCTTTTGAAGATGTATTCGGGATGGATGAATATCTTGAAGTAAAATATGACAAATAAAACCTCTCAAATGAGGAAGGCTTTGAATGGTTGCAGCAGAAGGAGTTCATTGATGAGTTACTTAATGGGAGAAGACATTCATCTGAATCTATCATGGAGATGGAAGATCGGGATCTTATTTTGATGAAGAATGAAGGAATATTGTGTCAGAAAGGTAAACCAATGAATTTGACTAATGTTATTGATGAAGAACAATTGCAGGAGAATGTTAATGTAAAAGACAGGGTAAGGATAGCTCTTGAAGATGGGTTACAAGAAGACAATAGTGCAAAGTGAGTTGAAGAAGGAAGTGAGGCAGATTTGTCTCGGGACAAAGAGAAGACATTCATAGGACTGAAGATAGAGGAATGACATCTACTGAAAGATGTTAAGAAAGAAGAACATACTGAAGACTATGAACAACATCATGATGAAGTACTTGCAAGGTGTCAAAGAGAAATTGAATTGTTGGAGTACTTGTTGAAAGAACTGAAGTATGAGAGTGTGATTGCAGCCATAAATGAATGAGTGTCTGAAGCTTCGATTGGGACGGAAATATGTGTTAATTTCCAATTTTATGATGTATTGGCTAACAGAGAAGAGAAGGTGGATGAGTATGATGTTGTTATCAAAGATATTGAACAAAGGTTATTTGTAGATGAGATAAAATTTCAGAAGCAACAAGAGAGTAAGGGTGTAAGGGTGGTAGTAAGAATCCATCAATTTCAAAGTGAAGGTAACAAACATTAGTTTGAAGATGAATGGACAGAGTGGAACAACAGATGGCAGATTGAGTACCAATCAGAAGATAAAATAGACATGGAGATTGAAAGAATAAGAAGGCTGATGATGAAAGTGTCTCAGAAGAAGACGACAGTAAGGAAAAGCAGCAACAGACTATGAAAGCATAGCCAGTGGGGAAATGCAGCATAAAGTATGGAGACATGGAGAACAACAACAAACAATAACAAAATCAACCAAACATAAGAAAGGAAGGTAGGTAGCCAAAGACAGACTACAGAACAAAGTTTGGGATCTAGGAGGAATTCCATCAACATTGAAGACACATGATCTGGAGATCGTGATTATTTTCTACCTTGGGACTCTAATGCAGGAGCATCATGGTTCCAAATTTTGTACATTTAGTAGAATCTACGAGGTCTTGTGTTTTCAAGGGAGTGGGTTCCCTAAGTATTTAATTAATGTAATTTTCAATGTTTTGAGTGATTTTATGTGAGAAATTTAGAATAAGATTTAATTAAATATTGTGAGGCATATTTGTAAATGTTCATGAATGTAAGAGAACATGAGTAATTGGTGAGGATTGAGAGATTCTGAAATATTGTAAATCTTAGATTAGGAATCGGTTTCATGATTTTGTGGAACTAGAGAGGATCCTTAGGAATTAGTTGAGTCAAAAGTGGACTTAGAGGATTTTTAGGATTTTTTGAGAAAATTATGGACCTGAACCAAAATTGGTTACAGAATTATTTTGTATATATTTGTATGCCTCAAAGGCATTAGAGAGACCATATTTTTAGATAGGTAATTCAGTAAGAATAGAGGAGATTGGATTGTAAGCCTACGCGCAAAGAGAGGGATGAGAGAAAGCCATTTTTAAAGAAGATCGGGCCCTGGAACGAGTAGATGGTAATGAGCCTCGACATCATTTGTATATATACTATTTTAATTGAATGTAATGAAAACATTCCTGCAAGTGAAATTGTATTTACCTGTGTGTTTGAAGAAATCCAGGCATGCATAGATAGTTGTATTATCCAATTTCTTATAGAGTGGAGGAATTAAATTATGTCAGAGAAGCGATCGAGATAGTTTCTGGATACGATTGAATAACCAGAATAAAGCTCAGGAGGGAATTAACGTTGTGGACAGATAAGTGAAGTCACAGTGATTAATTTCGAGAATCTATGTGTTATGAGATTCCATCCGAGAGGAGAAATCGACTACATTCTTTCGAAGGCAACAAACCACAATTTTCCCCAAAACTTAAGAGGTTTTTGAACGGAAGTGTGAAGGTTGAAGATGAACAATTAAGATCGTGTTACAAAAGTGAAACAGAGATTGACGGTCAGGATCATATCGCAAATATAAGGTGGGAGATCAGATGAGGAGTCACATGTCAGAATGTGACCAAATACGGAGTGTATACTCTTTTTTGAGTTTAATCCTAGTGTAAAAGCGGGCTTAGCCATAGCCCTGCATCACAACAACTCTCAAATTTCCCATATTTTGCGTATGTATCTATTAAAATAACCTCCAAAAAATCATCTCATAAAATCCCAACAAAACAAACCTAAGATATGATGCATGACTTTTCATCTTCCAGAGTGGACCCTGCTGCCTTCCAAGGCCAACTAACCCCACCCATAACAAACACCAAACAAGGGACATACCTCCAAATCTGACCCTAAGATGATACATAATAATCCCCAGATTCAAAATGCAAAACTACTTCAAATTAGCAGTTGAATTCTAGCTTACACATTCCTATTTAAAACAAATTGAGTTGGTTCAAGTTCAAACCTACATAACACAAAGGTTAGCTTTGACCAGGGTTATCTCAAGTCATCCCACCTACTGTTTCGAATCAAATCAAACTTAAACCAACATCATTCATGCCAGATCTATTTATAGGTAGGTTCAAACCTTTTCAAAATGTGTTGCATATGTATAAATAAACCTAAATCTTGCTCCAAAAAGTCATATATACATGTCTTTTGGTCTCTAATCTAGGCACCTTTTAAAAAACAACGGCCAAGGCACTACAGATAGAAAATACACTGACTCTTGAAATGCAGACAGTTTGTTACAGGGCTTGTTTAAGGTGCTTTAGTTCCATATTAATTGACAAATATGGTTGGTAGTACAAACTTTTTCCACGGACATAACCCTATAGATCAAACCTCCAATACTGAAATTCACTAAATGAAATGAAAACATGCGATATACATGACTAATTGTGTGTGTGTGTGTGTGTGTGTGTGTACATATATACAACTTGAGTGGGCCTAATGGTTAAGAGCATGTGTTTCCTCCTAAGAGGTCACAGGTTCAAAACTAGAGGGGGGTAAAGTATGTATGCCTTCGTAGACTTAGCAGTCAAATTGTTACGCAGAGGTGGATCCCTTGTCCCACAAACAAAGGGGTCTCATACACCAATTTGGTGTTTGCCTTGTCCGTGACCTTAAAATTGGATTATTATTATTATTATTATTTGTTATATATATATATAATACACTTAAAAATTAAATTTAATATGTTAATTAAATTTAATATGTTAATTATTATTTGTTTGATTATGGAAATCCAAATACAATTTTTCCAAATTAATAAACCTAACAGCCTCTTTTTGCACTTTTGTAATAACAATTGCCAATAATGATTTTCATAAAATATAAATTAAAAATAATACTAAAGAGACTAATTAAATAAAACCCATAACTCATGACAATTATTGTTATTCTCACAATATCATGGCCCTATGGAAAACTAGAATGACCCTTTGGAAAACAAGTACGCTTACATGGTATTGGTTAGTCACTAGGAATGGCCCTTTGGAAAACAAGTAAGCTTACATGGTATTGGTTATTGGTTTGTCAATAAGAATGGCCCTTTGGAAAACAAGTAACCTTACATGGTATTGGTTAGTCACTAAGAATGGCCCTTTGGAAAACAAGTAAGTTTACAATGGTATTGGTTAGTCCCTAAGAGTAAAATATAGCCTATACGTTTTGTAATGTTTTCGCAAATCCTTTTTTATTTGTTATTATTTATGAGAAAAGATAAGGACGGCGACCAATAATAATAATAACTATTAGCACACTTATATATTATATATATTTAAATTACGTTTATTAAATATCGAGTACAAAAGATAAGCACATTTATTTTTGGAGTCATATAAAATATAAAAATATATAATTATTTTTTTTATTTTGTAAATGTTATAGTAATGATAATGTTTATTATTATTAGTCTTTTTAAGGCACGATTTTAGCAATTAATATTAATGTTTAACTTTTAAAAATAAACATTTATTTTTTCAATAATATTAAAAAAAAATCAAACATTCCATTGGACCATAATTTTGAAGGTTTAATTGCAGCCTTTGTGCTATGTGGATAATTGTTTCATGGATATATTTGCAATATTTATGACATTATTTTTAAATATTTGTGCAATGATTTTTCATTGTTACATTTTGTAGGAAAACCAACTAAAATTAAAATCCATGAAAATAGCTAGTACAAAATAAATAACCTATTTATCATCACTTACTACCCACCATAATTTAAGCAAGTATTTGCATAAAAAATAAATAGGAACAAAATGAAAATAAATATATAAATATATCTATGGATATGTTTTCCAAGGCGCTTTAACATGTAGGAATAAAAGAGTAAATGTGCAAACTTAGTAATGGTTATCATAATTAAAATTATATATTTTAAATTCATTCTCTAATAAATTTAAAGAAAATAATTATTTTATGACGTTTAAATTGTGTGGAATTTTAATTATGTGATACTTTTTACAAACATCCAATATATTGAATGAATAATAAATAAAAGGATTAATAATGTTTGTGAAAAACCATTATATTATTGATAATTTTTTTATTTTTTTTAAATGATAAATATAATGAAATAAAG
The DNA here is from genome assembly GCA_034641835.2 of Pinus albicaulis. Classification (NCBI taxonomy): domain Eukaryota; kingdom Viridiplantae; phylum Streptophyta; class Pinopsida; order Pinales; family Pinaceae; genus Pinus; species Pinus albicaulis. The sequence goes on from CM076572.1 coordinate 593,823,331, forward strand.
AGGAGAAAGTGAATTATGAAATTTAAAAATAAATAAATAAATATAATAGTTTGTCTTGTTTTACTACATTCGTTGATATCCTTCCATAATGCAATGATACACAACATCACATAGCCAAAAAAACACAAAAAACGAAATCAAAATATAGTTGAATTAACCTGCTTTGGTCGTATACTTTGAATAGGAATACATAGCAAATTTTATAAGAATCGTCAAACAATTCTATTGCTACTAATGAATAATTGTGGGAAATGAGATCTCTCTCTTTATTAGAGATAAGTCCAAAAGACTAATTTTGGCGGAGGGTAGTATAGGATCTATTGCGGAAAAAAATAAAGAATAGAGAAGTAGATTCAACTGAGTCGACACACGCGAGGGTAGTCATGTTAGGATGACGAGGCAAAATGAGAATGGTAACAAAATAGGTAAGGAGTGTATATTGTTGTTGCGGGCACCGCCATCAACTAAGGCATATATATTATCAATTTTTTTCCTGAATGTAAACTTTTCTTCCAAAATTTTTATAATTTCAATTGGAACTTAGTAACCATGCCATAACATACTTGCAGAGTTTGTTTCATATATATTATGAATTTTTTCCTGAATGAAATTTTTTTTATTATTTTTTTATAATTTCAATTGGAACTTAGTAACCATGCCATAACATACTTGTAGAGTTTGTAAAATAGTTCCAACTTTTATCGTGTAGAGATTCAATTATATATATTATGGATGTTATATAGATATATCGTAAACCTGAATTGATATATGTCATATGGGAAGCCACAATAAATTCCAAAAAAAAATCAAGTGCAAATTATTAGACAAAGACAGTCTCATATTAGTTAACCAATATTTAAATTTTTATTTAGATTAACCCATAAATTTATATCAATTTAAAGAATATTTTAACTTTTATTCATTTTCGTGAAATTAGAAAAAATCCACAGTAAAGGCAGAAGTATTTGTATTTACAAAAGAAGAATTGGCTATCATCCAAGCTTATATGTGCTTGCCTTTTAATACTAATATTTCATAGTAATAAACATTTATTTGGTTGTTTCCGAGTCCTTTTACTTGTTTCGTTTGCATCACCTTGGCTTTTTTTTTAAATATTAGTAATAAACATTTATTTGGTTATTTCCGAGTATTTTTTCTTATTTCAGTTGCATCACCTTGACTTTGTTTTTAAACATTACAGTTAGGGAATGACACAAGAATGAGGATGGAGAATAATGTTTGAATTGGAGTATTTTAGCTGCACATACAGATTACATCTACACACAAAAACACAATGGATCATAGACATTTTAATCCATCTCTACTTTGCTTGCAAAATGCATTATCAATATCCAATCAATCTATATTCACAAATAAGGTTATGGAGTGAGCGAGAAAAACATTATATGCTCTATGGATATATAGAATAAAGCTCTGTAGCATTGAGTACATAAATATATTTATATTTGCATGGAGTATTTTCATTTTATTTTTCTTGAATAATATCATGTCTAGTTACATGTACGTTGTTCTCAATTTTTTTTGGTTTGTAAGATATATTTTTATGTATGGAAATTTTCCTTTAGATGTACTATTAGTTGAGATTTATGTATAGGTTTTTTAACTCTATGTGAGACTAGAAATAACCTTTAAATTTGTATTTATTTATATTTTTATGATTAAATTTGATGATATGTATAAAAAATTAATGTTTGTCCTTTTAAACTTAGAGTAATTAGTTTGTATTTTAATACATAATTATTTTACTATACACAATTTGCTAATGTTTTCAACCTTCTTCTATGATTTTTTAACTAATTCTATAACCGATACAACAACTGTATAAAATTGTTGTTGTTACCATTTTCTTTTTTCATTTACTATTTATAGAATAGATAACATTATTTAACTCACTCTATAGCTCAAACAACAACTATATAAAATTGTTGTTGTTACTATTTTTTTCCCATTTATTATGTATATAATAGAGGGCATTCATGCTCATGGTTATCTATTTCTCTACACAAGAGATTTAATAATAACAATGATATTACCTAAGAAGAAAATGTCACTATTATATGAAATGATTATATTTTTATCACAAGTATTTTTATAATTTGTTAATAACATAACATCATCCACATAACTTAATAACAAAGCATAACTTATTATATGCATACCTTCTTTATTCTTTATGATTCAATTTTCTAACTAATGTATATCTAGGTCTATAAGTCAAATAGAAGAGACATTCTTATTTCATTTCTATTCTACTCTTGATTTTCACTGGTCCATCTATTTTTATCATTTACTGGGAATCTTCAATTTTACAATGAACTTTTCATATAATTAGAAAGTATTTTTTTATTTTCTCTACTTGGATTCCTACTTTCTCCATTATTTTTCAAAGTTATTGGATAATGTAAGATCATTTTAGAAAAAACCAAAGAAGAATTAATGAATATGTTGGCATTGTAGTGTTGTCATTGATGTCAACTGATGCCTAGCAATGTTTCAACCTTGTAATTACCATTTCTATTCTATGTACAAGTTTATTGTGTGGTCTCCTGTGTTTAGAACAATGTTTCAAAGTTGCATGTCTAAACCCTGAAGCTAAGTTCAAAATTGAAAGATGAAGGCTTACGAGATGCATATGATGATGTCCTAATACCTGCATAGGGAGATTGACACATGTTTGGAGACTTTGTTATGATCATGAGAAACTTTACATGTGTTTTTAGAGGTCCTACATGCTCAGGAGGTGACTGAAGACTTGCATGAATAGGTTCCAGAAGTTTGGAGTTGATCAGATTCAAGAAAGGGGTTGAAATCGGGGTAACTCAGGTACTTGAAGGAAACCTGCATTAGTAACTCAAATTTTGTTAATGAAACTTCGGTTACCCCTCTATATAACGATTTTACCAAAGGGAGGACCTGCATTACTCCCTGTAGGTGAATTTTTCCCAATTCCATGCGCTTTCTAGTCATTTCCAGGGGTTTATTGTTTGGTATTTGTTCATGGTAAATGGTATATTGGTCTGAGAATTTTCGCTCCTCATCTAGAAGGTGGTTAAACATGAAAATTTAAGGAGAAAAAATATATAGAGAGAGTACCTTAAGGAGTGCATGTTGGATGGATTGAGTGTGCAACCCATTGAGAGGGCACTAAGAGAGAAGCAAAGTGGTTATAGGAGCATATTGAATATATGAAGTCAATCATAGTTTATTGTGTAGGTTCCAGACATTGTTGTATGCAAGTTGTAGTAATCAAAGTGGAGGAGAAGTTGCAAAGGATTGTGTGATTGAGAGAGAGGAGTTGCTATGGAGTTTTTTTGTTGTTGATTTATTCGAGATTGTGCCGCAAAGATAGTTGCTTTGACGATTGGGGTCCTAGTTTGAAATATTTTGAAAAGTGGCCCTAGATAGTTTCAAGGGTAGTGCCTCCTTATTGGTGGTGGGTAGGTAAATTTTTTCAGGGGTAGTGGCTCCTTGCTTATGGTGTTCAACTAAATTATTTCAGGGGTGGTGGCTCCTTGTTGGTGGTGGCCAGCTAAATTGTTTAAGGGGTAGTGACTCCTTGTTGGTGGTGGCCAGCTAAATTGTTTCAGGGGTAGTGGCTCCTTGTTGGTGGTGGCCAGCTAAATTGTTAAAGGGGTAGTGGCTCCTTGCTGGTAGTGGCCAACTAAACATTGTATGAGTTTTTTATTAATAGAATATTTAAAGCAACACAACAATGATAGGGTGGTTTTTCACCCCTTGAGTGTTTCCACCAAAAATAATTGTGTATATTTGTGCATGCTTGTTTGGATGTTTTTCATGGCTTTCTTGTGTTGAGTTTATTTCAATTTTATATTCATATCTACTAATGTTGTTGATGTATGGTGCTATTCAATGAATCGACCAAAAAAAAAAAAAATTATATAAGGGTTAGCACTATTGATTCATCCTGCCCCCTCTCAGTAGTGATCTACATTTCTAACAAGTGGTATCAGATTTGGTGCATTTGTTGCAACTTAATCATTGGAATGTGGATCTGGGTGAATCACGGGTTATCAAGATGCTCCATAACTCAATGTCACAATTTTTTAGTGTGGAGAGAAAAGGTGAAATTAGAAATATATGCTCGAGGATCTGAATTTTGGGAAATGGTGATAAATGGTTATGATGGTAAATCCCTTTCACATCAAACTCAAATATTGGATGCACAAGCCATATGTGTAATGTATGATAATCTTCATGATTAAGACATTGAGAAAATCACGGATCCCAAACTGCAATAGAAATTTTGGATAGGTTTCATGCACTGCATGGAATAGAAATATGGATAATGATGAAGAGAAGGAGAAATCAGTTGAAGAATAAACCCAACATAGTGTGGCATTGGCATAAATAGAGTAGCTCTCAACAGAAAATAGAAATTTGAAAAAGTGTCTCCAATTTTTTTATGAGAAGGATGTGCCTTCAAGGAGAAAATCATTAGATTAAAAACCCAGATGGAAGAAGTTAGGAAATTTGAAGGAAGGAGGAAGTAGTACAGAGAAAAGGAGGATCAATGTGAGAGGTTAGAAGCTAAATTGGTTTAATTAAGAAGAGATTTAGAGAAGAAAAACACTTATCTAAAGAGCAACCAAAGTTATGCATTTGTCAAATCAGATTGCAGGTTGCACAAATGAGAAACCAATTTAGTTGTAGCTACAAGAAAAATAGATGATAACAGTAGAAAAATTTATAAGAAGGAAATACATCAACAAAACCAACAGTCAAAGAAGAAGCTCAAGGCTAAATTTTTCGCACCCGAGCCCGCACTCTTCCTCTCCCCTGAGCATAGGGTTTCTGGTGTTGTGGCAGGGTGGTAACGATCAGGGTGCTCTCCCTGGCTTGGGTTCGTCCCAATGGCGGACTCTCAGGCCCCTCCTCCACCTCCTCCTCCCCCTCCTCATGAGGTCAAGGCCTTCAAACTATTGATTTCTTCCCAACTGAATAATAAGAAACAACTCGCCTCCAAATTCATCAAGTTATTGGATGAGATCCCCTCAGTGGCTCTCCCACCTGAGGGTCCGATGAAAGTGGTCATTTCCATTACGGGAAAAATGTTGGTTGGATAGTTCACGGGCTTATGGCCTTCACCAAAAACTACGGAAGCCTCGATCACCCGAAACTAGAAGCCCCTCATTACAAACAACGTCACCTCGTACTTTCTAGGGCGAGGTTTCTTCCTATTTGAATTCAACACAAAGGAGGATAAGGATCTGATTTTCAGAAAAGGACCCTATTTCACGGGTCCTCAAGGACTGTACTTAAATCATTGGAATCTAGACTTCGACCCCTCGGAGGATGTTTCATCTGTCATTCCAGTCTGGGTCAGGCTCCCAAAATTTTCGGTGCACTGCTGGAACTGGGAATCAATGCAGCTAATTAGCAATGCCTTGGGAAATTTCATAGACAGAGAAAACAACAAATATCAATATGACTGTGCCAGAATCTGCATGGAGGTTGATCTCGAAGTTGGACTGCCATAAGCCATTAAGGTGACGGTGGGGAACTGGTCCCATCTGTAGAAATTAGATTATGAACATATGCCATTTAAATGCCGTGGATGCCATGAGTATGGCCACTTTGCCAAGAACTTCCCCAAAAATGCAAGCTCAGAAAAGGAGAAAGAATAAGGATGGCAGCAAACCAAAAAATCTAGAACAAGCCTTAGGCCAGGGCCAAACGGACAAGGAGCGGAGAAAGGAAATGGAAGTTCAAGACCCACAGGGAGCATTCCTAAAGCCAAACCCACCCAAAAAGGTCAAGGTAATAGCTTTGCGGCCTTGAGCTCAAAGACAGAGGAAGTCCAAGAAATTAATCCACGGTACGTGCAAAAGGATCTCCAAATACAGGAAACCATAGAACCACTGAAGATTGGTGATTATCCTAGAGAAACCTCGAAAGAGAAAGAGCCTGCCTCTGAGGGGAAAGATCTGGATTCAGAGGAGTCGGAGGAAGAAGGAGAAATTAGGGATTCCCAAACTTCAGTCAGAAGATTGACCAGGGGACAAAAATCCTCTAGGGAAAAGACAGAGCAAGAAACCTACAAGGAGAAGTTGTAGGGGAACCAATCGACCCTAGAAAAGATGTTGGAAAAAAATGCTAAGGCATATAGAAATCAAAGCCAGGGCTCTAAGGGAGCCCTCTTAGCTGAAAAAAGGAAGTAATAAAGATCGTCTCCTGGAATTGCAGAGGGATGGGGAGCAACCTTAAAGAGGAAGCAATGAAAATTCTAGTAAGGTTGGAAAGGCCAAACATTCTTCTCATCCAGGAGACCAAAATGGAGGAAAGGGACTTTCTCCACAAAATCAAACAGTTTTGGGGAAAAGGAGGAGGTATTGCAGTCTCCTCTAGAGGCACCTCAGGAGGGTTGGGAATTCTATGGGACGAGACATGCTTTGAGAAAATTATTGTTAAACTCAATTCAAACTATATTTTTGCTCAATTTTTTCACCTTCATACCAAAGAGACAATGAATCTTTTCAATATTTATGCTCTGGTCATCTTGGGAGACAAAAAAACCTATTGGGAATCCATTAGGGACCTAGAAAATGAGATTCAGTTGAACAACTTCATTCTCGCTGGAGACATGAACACTACTTTAAGCCAAGGGGAGAAGCGAGGGGGCACCATTATAAGGGATCTAGCTAGAGAATGGGTGGAAGAACTCATTCAGGACTGGGATTTCTTGGACATCAAGCCTCCCAAGGGAAAATATACATGGACCAATAGAAGAACGGGTCTGGGTCACGTTGTTGCAAGGTTATATCGCTTTCTCATCCAGAGTTCCTTTTTGCTTTTAGGTCTAGATGTCAGTACTTCTATTCTTTCTTCATCGCTCTCCGATCACAAGCCCATTATGCTTGAGATGAAGCCGCATATGAATCTCGGGCATATTCCCTTCCTTTTTAGTGCTCTTTGGGTGCAACAACTTGAATTTTTGGATAGATTTTAGGAAGTCTCGAGACACCCTATCAGTGGATCCCCCTTATTTGTGTGGTAAGAAAAGCCGAGGAGAGTGAAGAGGGCCCTCAAAATTTGGGCTAAAGCCCTCCCTTCTTAGACCGATTCAAGGCAGGCTACCTAGGCCTGTTTGGAGAGTCATCGAAAACAAATGGAATATATGGACATCTCGAAGGATAGCTTAACCCTGGAAGAGGAGCTCTAGGCTAATCTTCATAAGGCTTGCATCCAGGAGGAGGAATTCTGGAGACTTAAATCTTGCAATCTGTGGCTACAAGCTGGGGACAGGAATACCTCCTTTTTTCATAAGAAGACCCAAGCCAAAAGAAGCTTCAATTCTATAGTGGAGATAACCTCAGGAGACCAATCCTTCTCTGAATTTTCCAGCATCAAATTTTTTTCCCTTTAGCACTTCAAAGAATTGTACACAAAGGATAATAAAGCAAGACTCAGCTCCAACCTGCTCGAACTGGTCCCTCCAAAGGTCAATGCCCAAATGAACGCTATGTTGATTGCTCCTATCACTGTCAATGAAATCAAACAGGCCCTTTATGAAATGGATCCGGACAAGGCTCCTGGGCTGAATGGGTTCACTGCTCTATTAATTAAAACTTGTTGGAACATTGTCAAAAAGGATCTCTACAAAATGATCTTAAAGTATCAGACCTGCCACAAGCTTGGGGGCAACACCAACTCAGCCTTCTTGGCCCTTATACCTAAGGAGAAGGGTGTCAATTCTTTCAACAGATTCAGGCCCTACAAGATCATCACTAAAGTCATGGAAAACAGGTTGAAAGGCCTTCTTCTGGAAATAATTCCTGACAATCAAGGGGGATGTTTCAAAGGTAGGAAGCTAACTGATAACTTCATTCTGGTTCAGGAAGCAATCCATTCAAGCATCCAAAGACGAGAAAAAGGCATGGTTGTCAAGCTGGACCTAGCTAGTGCATTTGACAGAGTTACGCACAAGTTTCTCTTTGGGGTTATGCATCAACTTGGGTTTGACTGCCATTTTATAAGCTGGGTCAAGGCCTGCATTGCGGAACCATGGATTGCTCGACTTGTCAACAGGCGCGCTGCTGATTTCTTCAAGGCGAGTCGGGGGATAAAGTAGGGATTCCCTATATCCCCTATTCTCTTTGTCATTCAAGCCTTTGTCCTTAGTTTTATGTTGGGGAAAAGACAAATCTATCAAGAGCTTATGGGTCTTAGGATCGCTAGGGGAGTGAGAGACATCAACCATGCTCTCTTTGCTAATGACTCCATCATTTTGGGGGGTGATTCCTCCATCTCGGCCTCCCACTTCAAGCTGGAGCTGAATCGTTATTGCCTCGATTCTGGGAGTGAACTTAACACGGGAAAATGTTTCATTTATGCTTGGAATATTTCTAGCCTTGAGCTAAGCACGATCACCAATATTTTGGGTTTCAAAGGCTCCACGAAATGGGTGTCTTTTAAATATCTTGGGTTGGTGATCTTTCAAGGATTCCTAATTGGGAGGGACTGGTAACCCTTTTTGGACAAATTCAAGCTCAAAATGCAAGCCTAGGGCACATCATGGATCAACCTAGTAGGTAAGACTATTCTCATTAAGTCAGTCCTTAATAGTCTTCCAATATTTCAGATGTCTGTTCTGTTGACTCCGATGGGAATTCTTCGCAAGATGGAGCAATCCATTCGCTCTTTTTTCTAGAAGGTAGAGAAGAATAATGCTAAGAGAATTACGTTGATATGTTGGAATAAGATCGCTATGTCGTTGTTGGAAGGTGGCCTTCACATAAAATATCCCAGGGAGCACAATGTCGCTCTGGGGGCCAAGATCTTATAGCGGCAGGTAGCAAGGAATCCAGGATGGGCATAGATTGCTTTGTGGAAAAATTACAGCTTCGGAAAGCATCTTCGTAGCCTAGAAAACTTTCGAACTAATCGACAGGGCTCCCTGATCCATCAGCTATGTAAGCATGCTCTCCCGCTGCTGTGCGACCTCTTGTTCTAGATTCTAGGCAATGGGAAGCAGATCATCCCATGGGAGGATAGGATCATGAATGCAGAAGCCATCAAGGATGATCTTGAGTTGCTGGAGCTAAGAACGTGGATGATTGCAGATGGTCGATGCGCGATGTGGGACATTTCAGAGTGGGACAACAACAACTTGGCAGGGTGGTAGAAGATAGAGATGCCTGCTCATCTGGAGAAAGCATGGGCCAAATTCATGGTAGCGTTGGCTGGGAAATCCCCCATAAACGCAAGAAAAAAAGAAAAAAAAAAGACAAAAGGGGTTGGGGTTCCTCGAAGGGATACTATTCTGCAGCAGAAGGCTACATGTGTCTTAAGGCAATTCCCACTGTCCCCGGCAACCCTACGATTTGGAAAGGGATTTGGGAAGTTAAAAGCATTCCGAAGATTGACATGTTCACCTAGAATCTGGGTCACAACAGTATTCTCAAAGCTGAAAACCTACAGCGTTGTGGCTTCCATGGCCCCTATCGGTGCCCGCTCTGTCAACAACGGGAGGAAATTCGGTTCACATCTTTCTCGAGTGCCACTACGCTGGGGACATTTGGAATGAAATCTTGCTGATATGGAACAAAAACCCCATCCTCCCAACCAACATCACGGGTATGCTGTCTAATTGGGGAGACATGTTTTCTAAGTCCTTCCCTGAGAGAGGTTGTTCATTCGAATGGTGAATGATTATCCCTAAGCTCATTTGCTGGAAGATTTTTCTTGAAAGAAACAATTGGATCTTTCAAGAGAAGGCCCTAAACCAGCAACAAATCGGTGTGAAAATCAGAATTTTATTCAAAGAAATAATGCAGGCCAAGGTGAACCAGAAGCAAGCTTGTAGCTTAAACTAGCAAGGTAGGGAGTGGTGCCAACAACTGGGGCTAAACCTTCCCACTGGGAAAAATATGGAAAGTGTAGAGAAGAATGGAAAATCAGATTAGAGGATGAGGACTTCGACAAATGGAGAAGCAACACAGATATCCACACTATGTTTTTTGACGGTGCAGCAAAGGGGAATCCGGGGAAGGCTAGAGACGGAGGAATTATTCATAGCCCTTCAGATCAAATCATTTCCCACTTTTCCTAGGGTTTGGGTCTTACTTCGAACAATAAAGTGGAAACCATGGCTCTCCTTCAAGGCTTGAAACAAATATAAAAGAATGGAATCAAGGAGGCTCGAGTCATTGGAGATTCACAAAGCCTCATTGGCTTGATTGTGACAAAATTGGTTCCTAAAGATCTCTGTTTGCAACAGCTCTTCGCTCGTATCAATAAATTGATCATGTCCTTTGACAGATTTCAGTCCTTTCATGTCCTTCGTAAAAATAACAAAGATGCAGATCTTGAAGCCAACATTGTTGTCTCCTTACAAGCGGGATCTCTCCTCTGCGAAGAGGGAGGTTCATGGGATCCTCTACCTTAGCCGGCCCCTACCCTTGACATGTATTTTTGTCTCTTGCTGCAACAATTTGTTTGTATTGGAAGGCTCGCTAGTCATTGGGAAATTGCTTGATTGAATGTAAGAAGCAGAGTAGGTGAATTTTTCTTGTTCGGAAACCCTCTAGATATTGGTTCTTCAGATGTAATACCTCCGAGCACAAGCCTTGAACCTCTTGAATTAATATAAAATAGTCGTTTCTGTTAAAAAAAAAAAAAAAAAGCTCAAGGAAGAAGAACCGAAGGTCATGCTAAGAAAAGCACATAGAATATCATTCTCGCCTTTGGGAGATGTGAGATGTTTCAACTATCAGAAGCTTGGACATATTGTAGAAAATTGCAAAGGCATGCAACAGAAGAAGAAATTGGACAAAATGCCTTATCAAGAAAACAACCAAAGAGGATTTCCCCTTTCATGAAGTTCAACTACAATCAGGTATAACAATAATTTTTACGGTTCCTGCTACTCATGCAATGATTTTGGCCACAAGGCTATTGAATTCAGGTTTTATGCAAAGAGAAATAGAATGAAGATCAGGAGATGTGATCCCTTTACTCTATTGCTTAATCACATCAAGTGTTATGTATGTGACAATCTTGGCCATATGGCCAAGGTTGCAAGTTTTAGAGCTTCGTAAGGCCATCCAATCAAAAAGAAAATATCATGCAAAGCGAGCCATATAAGAAGACAGAAGGAGATTTGCATGTTAGAGATCAACCCCTCAAATTTTTGAGCAAAAAGGAGCAACAGGAGTATGCAAGGAGAAATTGAGGCTTGTCTGTCCTCAGGGGGAGCATATGGCAGATTAGGATATTGCATGTAGGATCATTGAAGGTGTTGTCATAACAAGAGTAGTGTGTGTGAACATATTTGCTTCTTGAGGAGACGCATGAGATTAGGGGGAGTTATGTGAGATTTATTCTATACTACTAGTTGATATTTGTATTTAACATTGATATTTATTGGTTTGTCCATGAGCAGTTGATTGTTGAGATTCTAATGGTGTTTGTGAAGACATGGTAGCCAAGTCTAATTGATGTATGCAACTAGGGTTTATTGATGCATATTAATTTTTTTGTTGATTATATGATGCAAGATTTATGATACTAATGATGGATCTACTAAGGCCATTGTGATGAGGGTATTGATAGAGGATTTGTGATGGGAGCACGATCACAAATCTCTCTAGGAGAGAGTTTTCCAAGTTGTGGAGATCATATGAAGATGACACATGTCCAGGGGGAGCATCTCATATGCTTCCATTGTTTCAATGATTTATTAATAGCACTATGGTCTCTTGCTAGAAAATAAAGAAGAAGACATTGTATGGAGGAGTTTGTTATGTTTCTCATGCTATGTGCTTATATGACATTCATTTGTCATATGAGTATGTGCTTTGGATTTGCATGGATAATGTGCTACCTCCTAGTGTTATATGAGTTAATATGAAATTGCCTGTATTAGCTTGAGGCAAAAAAATATGTATTCAAATTGATGGTTATTTGAGCTCGTGATATGCCATGTATAATTGCTATAATTATATGAGCAAGTTGTATATGTTTTTAGTGCGGTGTGAGATGATTATGCTTGTGTTTGATGCTATGAATAATATATTGATAGTGTTGCATGGAACCTGCTGTGTATAGTTGCAGTTAGTTGCCTTGTTCTAATGATAGATATTTGTGACTAATATGAAGAGGCATTAGGAATTGATCGTGATAGATCTATGCTATGTTGTTACACAACATAACATATTATTTTCTTGGCCACTCACCCATGTTATTGATGATTAAGTTCTACTTATGGTTTCTATGATGATGTTTTTGTTGGAGATTTTGATGCATTTTTTGCTTCCTGATTTTTTATCCAAAGCTAGAACTTGCGGTGAAGGAGTATGGCCCCATGTTTTTTAGCCATGTGGTGTATGATGCCTATATTGTTGATGAGGATTTTTGAAGTGATATGTGTTGCTTCTACCATTGCATCATTATATTTTTGATGCTGCTACTAGTTCAAATTATCTTGTAGAGGTTTATGCTCCCTATGGTGGTTGTTCTACTACCCTATTTTTGCTACAGAGAGTTGATATCTAGTGTTGATTGATGTAATATGTTGTTGTTATGAGGTTTTTCATGTTGCAAAGAGGCTTCATCATGTTGTTGATATATGTTTTTGTTAGGCCACCAAGCATTGTATTTTTTATTGTTGTTGTTGAGATCATAGCTTATGGTTGATGATTAGAGAGGCTAACACATGTTATCATGTGACATATATTGTGATGTCCTGCACATATTTCTAATTACAGATGTCATGTACATGCATTATCATTGTTTTATGCATTCATTTAAGAGAGGATTTTTATGTATTATTGAGTAGCACTTGTGACAACCATGTATGGGCTTATGGATGAAATTGTCTTGGTTTTGTACTGGTCAGCATAGAGGTGGGTTACGGTGTTTGGCATGTATTGTAGTATATCATTTTTTAAAGCCATCTATGCACCCTAGAGCGCAAGATAAATCCTTGTAACTTTGTTTTTCATATAGGGTCATGAGAGATATTTTCATGAGTCTTGGCATCTATTGGTTGAGCGATTTACGCATGCATTATGATGAGTCATATGAATTTTCCATGTAAGCACATGTGTGTGCACTATTAAAGCCATGTAACAAAGTTGATTTTATTGTTTGGTTGATGATGGAATTTTCTTGGTGTCATGCATCCATTAGAGAGAGAGAGAGTCTAGAGTCTTGTTGCAGTCATGTGTGGGCTATTGATATTGCCTTGTAATGCTTAAAAAATCCCTATACATCTTTTGGTATTTGGTTCATTGGATAGTTTCGGCCTTCTGCATGTGGGAAGGAGGCAATGGAAATGGTAAAAGTAATTTTACAATAGTCATGGAGATGTATGCTACCCCAATGCATGTTCAGGGGGAGTTTTTTCCTATTTACATAGATGTAGGACAAAGTTGTTTTATGCAAGGATCGGTGGTTTGTTTTTGCTACTAGTGATGAATATAGACAGTTTGTGGCTATTTCTAAAGGATAAGTTTATTGATGCTTTAGTATGTTGTTGGTTAGACCTAACTTGTGTCTAGGGGGTTTTATTACATATCTTTCACAATTATGTGATTAGTGGAGGAGTATTGGCGTCACTGACGTTGTGTTCATGTTTTTAGCTATGTATCCCATTATTTATCATATTGTCATGATGTTTTGGTGGAGAAATTGGTTCAATTGATATAGCGTCATGCATGAGTCAAGGAGGCATAGGAAGTGACGATTATTGATGTACAATAGGTTGAGGAGTCATTTGCATATCTCCTTATGTGGTTTGGAGGAGCATGGTCATCATGAGAGGATGTGTAGACTTGTGAGTGTATCTTGTGGGCTTATGGAGTTTTTCTACAATCATGTATCTTATTTTTTAAGCCCTATATCTCTTGTATTATCCCTGCAATTATTTTCAAATCAATTGGCCATGTATGTGTTGAGTATCTTGTATGTGACAAGGAGGATTTCGTAGAGCAAATATGATGTATAGTAGTGTGGGAAGGATGGTTGCAGCACATTACATGTTCAGGTGGAGAAATGTAAAACTTGGAGAAGGCATGGTGTTGGCATTTATATGTTCCATACCTTGCCATTGATGTCAAAGGGGGAGAGAGATTCAGCTCAACTTCAGTGATCAGATTAAGGAAGGAAGACCAGGATCAGGTTGAAATCAATGTCAAAGGGGGAGCTTATCGGCATTGTAGTGTTTCCATTGATTTCAACCAATGCCTAACAATGCTTCAACCTTGTAATCATGATTTCTATGTTATGTACAAGTTTATTATGTGGTCTCCTATGTTTGGAACAATGTTTCGAAGTTGCTTGTCTACACCCTGAAGCTAAGTTGCAAAGTGAAAGGTGAAGGATTATGAGATGCATATGATGATGTCCTGATACCTACGTAGGGACATTGAACATGTTTGGAGGTTTGTTATGATCTTCAAAGACTTGACATGTGTTTGCAGAGGTCCTAGAAGATTAGAAGGCGATTGAAGACTTGCATGAACAAGTTTTGGAAGTTTGGAGTTGATTAGATGCAAGAAAGGGGTTGGAATCAGGGTAACTTGGGTTACTTGAAGGAAACCTGCATCATTAACTCAATTTTTGTTAATGAAAATCGTGTTACACCTATATATAATGATTTTACCGAAGGGAGGACCTGCATTACTCCCTGTAGGTGACTTTTTATGGATTCCATGCATTTTCCAATCATTTCTAGGGGTTTATACTTTGGTATTTTCTCATGGTAAATGGTCTATTAGTTTGAGATAGTTCTCTCCTCATCTCGAAGGTGATTAAACCTAAAAATTTAGGGAGAAAATTATATATATAGATTACCTTGATGAGTACATTTTGGATAGATTGAGAGTGCGACCCATTGAGAGGGCATTAAGAGAGAAGTAGAGTGGTTGTAGGAACATATTGAATATCTAAAGTCAATCAAAGTTTATCGTGTAGATCTGAAACATTTTTGATGCGGGTTGCAGTAATTAGAGCAGAGGAGAA
The DNA here is from genome assembly GCA_034641835.2 of Pinus albicaulis. Taxonomy (NCBI): domain Eukaryota; kingdom Viridiplantae; phylum Streptophyta; class Pinopsida; order Pinales; family Pinaceae; genus Pinus; species Pinus albicaulis. The sequence goes on from CM076572.1 coordinate 593,838,334, forward strand.
GTTGCAAAGGATTGTGTGATCGGGAGAGAGGACTTGCTATGTAGTTTTGTTAATCCTAATTTAGTTGAGATTGTGTTGTAGAGATAATTGCTCTGATGATTGGGGTCTTAGTTTGAAATATTTTGAAAAGTGGACCTAGAGAGTTTCAACGGTAGTGGTTCCTTGTTAGTGGTGGGAATCTAAATTTTTTCAAGGGTAGTGACTCCTTACTGGTGATGGTCAGCTAATTTTTTTCAAGGGTAGTGGCTCCTTGCTGGTGGTGGTCGACTAAATTGTTTCAGGGGTAATGGCTCCTTGCTGCTAGTGGCTAACTAAATTATTATAGGGGTGGTGACTCCTTGCTAGTATGGGACAACCAAACATTGTATGGAATTTTTTATTAATAAAATATTCATAGCAACGCAAAAACAACAAGGTGGTTTTTCTCCCCTTGAGGGTTTCCACTATAAAGTCTTGTGTCTATTTGTGCATGCTTGTTTGGATATTTTTCACCACTTTCTTGTGTTGGTTTTTATTTTCTTTTATATTTAGATCTACTAGTGTTGTTGATGTGTGGTTCTATTTTGTAAATTGAAAAAAATAAATTAAAATTATATAAGGGTTATCACTACTGATTCGCCCCCCCTTATCAATAGTGAAATACATTTCTAACAAAATATTGTTTCTTCATCTCTTTTTCAAAATGTCAACAAGTTATGAGATGGTCAATGGTTGAATGTTTAACCCAAAAGAAACCCCAAAAAAAATCTCTCACAATTTTCATATTATTAATCTTTTCCTAGGAAAGAGTCTGGCATCATGTTTAGTGTCGTGCCAAATTGATCCAGTGGATCAGTGAAGTGCTCAAAATTAAAAATGTTCAAAAATTCTCAAAATTGGCACTAAAACAAAGATCTTGTCTCCCTGAATTCAACACAACACGAATCGCTCAAAATCGATATCGTATGCTCTCCATATCATGTTTTGACCGTTTTATCAAACAACTAATTTTTTTGTAACTAGGTTGTAGGTATGCCTAGTCAACAATGCATACACTCGCTAGGCAGGTGACTAAGCAGGTTTCTTGTATTTTATGGGCTAATGATGCTTCTCCAAGTGTCTTCATGTGATTGGTTGAAATTTTGTGGTTTTTATTTGGGTTTTGGTTCATTGAAGTGGTCGAATGAGAAGAGGCCATGTGGGCCAATGGGTGGCTGCCATGTGGGCTCTTGGCATTGGTATAAAATTTTGTTTGTGGGTCGAATGGTCCTAGAAGAATTCAAACGCGCAACCTCCACTTTAGCAACACAGAGTCTTACCACTTTTCCAACATTAGTTCTTAATAACTACAGTCTTCAATGCATATTTGAATTTTATTTGTGAGCATGTCTCGGGAAGGGGTCGGGGTTAACCCCCGGCCCCTGGTCCACCCCAACCCATGAAACTGTAGGTCAAGGCGCTGAGGGCGGGTTAACCCTAGACCCAACCCATGGGATAACACCAAACTACAATTTTAAAACGCAGTTGGGACCTCGGCAGGTTTTGAAACCTTGCCATGACATCCACCACGGTAATAGATTACCGTTAGAGTTTGGATATGGCATGCAGGTTATAACTCCGATGGTCAACCACACTGAAACCACAATGACAAAGCTTGGGTTTCTTTAAAAACTTGGAGTGAAGTTTGAAATGAAACCCACGGCAGTACCACAGTTCCTTACCATGGTTCGAGGTTTGGGTAGAGTTATGGTTGGCGCGTAGTACAACCCAACCACAGTTCCGCCACCAACCATGGTTCAAGGTGATGTCAAAAGATTAGCGGGTTTTTCCTAACAGCCCCAAATCAATGACTATATACATGCCACTAGGCCCATTGTGATCGGTTCGTGGGGGTCATCGTGAATTTAAAGAGGCGACAATTTGCACCCGAACTAGTGCAAATCTTGCCGGCGCGGGGTGAATTTGTCACTCCACGTTGCTGCAATTTGCGGAATTCGTAGGATGGATAGTAAGTGGGTGCGGATTGTAGGACAATTAGCCAAAAAAAATGTTCTAGAGCATAACTCGGTAAGTTTTTTACCTTTTTGAGTGCAGAAAGAGCCCAGTTAGGGGTTTTTTACTGTTTTTGAGCCATTTGGGACAATACTTTTGCATTCTTAGTACTTCAAATACATGTAAACACATATTTTGAGCACATAATGAAATATGCCCAACATTGGAAGCTAGACCAGGAGATGTAGCCCAGGAGGGGTGAAATCCTTCATCATTTTGTTGTCTTGTGTTTATGTTATGGTGTTATTGTCTCTATTTTATATTGCAAAATTGAGTTTAAAAAATAATTTATGTGTTATGGAAACTTGTATAATTTCATAAAAAACATAAATTTCGCTTACAAACTTTCATCAAAACCTTCAAGTTTTCCTAAATACAGACCAAATTGGTATCGGAACTTTGGTTCTTTGGTTGTATTGAGGGTTTAATTTTGTTGCAAGTGTTTTCTGATGCTTACAAGGTTGAAGCTCAAAAGAGGAGAAGGAAATCTTGTGGTAGCAAGTCCTCAAGCTAGTTCAACGAGAGCACATTTTCAACAATCTCCACCACAAGTTTCACCAAAGCCTCACCAGTCATGGCACATGAAGGAGAACCTGACAATATGACCGAGGATGAGAGGGCTTTGTGGAAAGCATTCTTTGACATGACTGAGATGGTGAAAGTTCTTTATGAGGAAAGGAATTCAAGGTTGCAAGGTGAGAGCTCAAATCCTCCGAAGGGAAATGGAGGAAATGAAGACAAACCTCCAAAAGGGAATAGAGGAAATTGTGACAAACCAACTCTACCTCCACCTTTCTCTTTGTCAATTTTTGGTAGCATCGAAAGTGCTCTAAGCCCCAAATCATGTGGAGAAGCTTAGACTTGGTATTCCAAAGAACCCATAAACCATTTGTAAAAATTCCACTTGGTTCATGTTTTATTGTAAAAATTAATTATTTTAATGGGGACCCTAAGTCTCACTTGGGGAAATCAAATAATTAAAAGGTATTAATAAAACAGAGTGAGAATGATATGGAAAGTGAAGATCAAGTCATGTTATAATCTTAACCGTTGATTAGATATCTAATCTTGACCGTTGATTTCTCAAAGAGAAGACTATAAAGGAAGGCTTGAGGGTCATTTGAAAAGACACACCAAGAGAATCAAGTGATAAAATTCTTTTGATGGAGCAAGTGCTCGAATGAAGTTCAGATCTAAGTGATTCCAATGCAGAAAGGGGCAGAGTAGCTTCCAGAGAGAAATATTTTCTCAGCTGGAGAATCATCAACAGAGAGAGGCAGAGAAACGTCCATCATAGCTAGCGCAGATCCCGACAGGATGACGCAGAGCCACGCAGGGCTACGTAGAGGCTAAGAAGGTTTTTGAGATTTAGCTGTAGGATCAGATTCAGAAGTCGGGAGTTGGGGTGTGAGACCAGGAGGCCAAGATCTGATATTATGGGAGTTAGATCGATCCCTTTTTGTGGTGACGCAGTGCTTAGAGGAGGTGACGTAGGGCTTATGCAGTGATTGCGCAAAGGCTGCACAAAGACCTCCAGGGGAAGCTTTTCTAGTGTCCGGATCAACCAAATTTTCCAGTGATTGAGTGAGGTAAAAATCACAATTCTTTCTGCCAGTATTTCTCTCTCTGTAACCAAATAACCCTTGAGATATTCAGCGATGTATGCAGAAATTGATACTGCTTAATAATACAAACACTCAGATCTGCTACACCAGTTTTCCCGCATTAGGTTTTTCCGGGGACTTAGTCCAAAATAAAGGTGTCCTATGTGTGATTGATTTCTTGCTCAGTTTCCTTATTTCAGAATCATATTTAATTAAGTGTAGCTTGCTTTAGTAGTTTACTTCAATAATTCATGATGAATTCTAAATTAATTATGTAAATGTAATTTACATAATAGGAGATGTAAACTCAGATAGTTGCATTAGGATTCCTAAGATTGTCAGATCTAGGAATTTTCACATGGTATCAGAGCATTTGATGTGAAATAGGAAGAGTGGATCTAGCACTAAAGTGAAGGCCAAATTGTTGCAGCAGCAACAGATTGAATCCCCAGAGGGATTATGTAGTTCTAGCGAGAAGGGTTGAATTTTATAGGTTGTCTCTCTCTGAGTGAGTCGACAGAGAGGTAGGAATTCCAGTTTGAGATTTTTCTGAGGCAAAGGGTGCAATGCAGAGCCTTCAGGCAGAGCTAGAAGGATGCAGTTTTTCTACAGGCAGTTGTTGGGCATAGAAGCGTTAGAAGAAAGAAAAGAACACATAGTGGGGAATTATTCCTCAGTGAGTTCCTAGCCGAGCAATTCAACATTTTTCCAATATCTAAGAATCAGATCCAGGCAGCAGATCTACGAGCTCCACAAGGAATGTGTAAACCTACCTAGTGCTGCGCATGGGGGGAAGAAGAGGGAGTAGTTCGACAGTTTTTGGTTGAGATGGCATCTCATGGTCTTAGAGATCAGGACCGGTTGGAGGGTTCCTCCAACTACGTAATATGGAAGGAAATGATCCAATTACTTTTGGATGAATATGATCTCAATATTTTCATGGTGAATGTGGTTGTTGTACATTCAAATCCAGATCAACTTAATAAGTACATGTCCGATATGGAAAAGGCCAACATGATGATCCTTGATGGTGTAAAGGATCACATAGTATCTCATGTAGCTGGCAAGACAACCGCCAGGGAGATGTGGGAGGTCTTGTCCTTGATGTACAAAGGAACTTTCAAGCATCAGAAGATGCACTTGGAGCAAAAGATCCAGATGATCCAAATGCAGAAGGGGGAGTGCATTGCTTCGTTCCCTACGAGACTTCAGGAGATTCGAGACTAGTTGGCAGTCATGGGATCCACCCCATATTCGGCAACTATGTTGAGGATATCCCTTAACGCAGTCACAGAGGAGTGGTAAGTTTTTGTCCAAATCATTTTAAGCAAGGCTATGCTTCCTAGTTGGGAACATAAGTGGTCAACACTTCAGGAGGAAGAGCTGAGGAAAGATCTAGTCAAGTGCAAGCTTGACGGTAGCAGCGGGAGCATATCTAAGAATCTGGAGGAGGAGAATGAAACCCTTGCATTGAAAGGGAAACAAGGGCAGCCGAGAAAAAAGAGAGATGTCTCGAAGGTGAAATGCTTCAAATGTGGTGAGATGGGCCACTTTGCATCGTAGTGTCCTTTGAAGAAAAAGGAAAAATATGAGAAGCACGATCCAAAAGCGCAGTCGCAAAGATCGAGCAGGATGAGTTCGTCATGAGTGCCCATGCTTCTCCAGGAGAGAAGTGGGGTGACATTGAAATACAGTTCACTCTGAACTTCAGTTGGGTAGGATCCTTGAGGAGCCCACCTCATGGATTATTACCTTGCTACGGGAGCCCATATTTGCATTAGCAGGATGGAGGAGTCTTCAGTGGGAGCTGAGGAGTGATGGAGTGACAATTTTACTAGGTAGCGGCACCTACTTCTGGAGAAACGCAAATCAAAGCAAAAACAACGTAGCAGTAGCAGCATAGTGTAGAGAAGTGCAACACAGTGTAGAGCAGTGTTGCGCAGTGCAGAGAAGCAACAACTCAATGCTTCATAGGGACAATGTAGTAGTTATCAGCAATTAGAGTATTCAACACCAAGGTCCATCCATTGAACACTTGTTCAGTCTTTGGGTGATTTCAGTTGCTTCTCTTAGTAGCTGAGTTGCAGTGCAGATGCAGTGTTAACAATGGCAGTGTTAGTAGCCTAGCGGATGCAACACTTGATAGGGAGCTGTAGTACAGATGCAGTAGTGGCAGTGGCAGTTTCATGGGCAACAATATAATTATAGCAACAATGAAAATGTTGGTGGATAGCTTTTTAGACATCAGCATTGCAAAGGATGCTTCAGGGTCAGAGCATTATGTAACATGTATATTGCTAGAGCACTTTCCTCGATAAGAGGGAGTGTTGATTTTTGGTAGCATTGGAAGTGCTCTAAGCCCCAAATTTTGTGAAGAGGCTTAAACACTAGTATTCCAAAGAACCTAGAAACCGTTTGTGAGAATTATACTCGGTTTATGTTATATTGTAAAAATTGATTATTTTAATGGAGACCCTGAGTCTAACTAAGGAAAATTAAATAATTAAAAGCTATTAATAAAATAGAGTGAGAATGATCTAGAAAGTGAATATCAAGTCATGTTATAATCTTAATCGTTGATTAGAGATCTAATCTCGGCCATTGATTTCTCAACGAGAATACTATGAAGGAAAGATTGAGGGTCATTTGGAAAGACACACCAAGTGAATCAAGTGATCAAATTCTTCTGATGGAGCAAGTGCTCAGATGAAGATCAGATCTAAGTGATTCCATCACAGAGAGGGGCAGAGTAGCTTCCGAAGAGAAATATTTTCTCAGCCGGAGAATCATCAACAGAGAGAGGTAGAGAGATGTCTAGCATAGCTAGACAGGATGATGCAGAGCCAATGCAAAGCCACGTAGGGCTACGCAGAGGCTACACAGTGGCTGAGAGGGTTTCTGAGATTTAGCTATCGGATCAGATCTAGAAGCTGGGAGCTGGTGTGTGAGACTAGGAGGCCAATTTCTGAGATTCTGCGAGTCAGTTTGATCCTTTGCTGGGGTGATGCAGTGCTTAAAGGAGGTGACGCAAGGCCTCTGTAGTGACTGCGCAGAGATTTCCATGGGAAACTTTTCCAGTGTCCGGATCAGTCAAATTTTCTAGTGATTGAGTGAGTTAAAACTCAAAATTATTTCTGCCAGTATTTCTCTCTCTGTAACTAAATAACCCTTGAGGTATTCAGAAATTTCTACTGCTTAATCATACAAACCCTCAGATCTACTGCATCGATTTTCCCGCATTGGGTTTTTCTGGGGACTTAGTCCAAAATAAAGGTGTCCTATGTGTGATTGATTTCTTGCTCATTTTCCTTGTTTCAAAATCATATTTAATTAAGTGTAGGCTGCTTCAGTAGTTTACTTCAATAATTCATGATGCATTGTGAATTAATTTTGTAAATTTAATTTACATAATAGGAGAAGTAAAATTAGATAAGATTGTTAGGTCTAGGAACTTTCACACTCTTCACCTTCGTCTTCACCTCCATCTTCACCATCATCATCTTCTACATCAACCCCTTCACAAAAACCTCCAAATTCTCCAAAGGGACATGGTAAAACTCCATTTTTGAAAGTTGACATAAAATTTGAATTGCCTATGTATAATGGAGAGGTAAATGTTAAGAAATTAGATAATTGGGTTCGTCAGCTTGTAGTGCATTGCAGGATAAAAAATATCAAAGATGATGAGACCAAGATTCAAGTTTCTTCATTAAGGTTGGAAAGTGCAACACTCATTTGGTGGGAAGCCAAAACTCAAGAGGACATGAAGAAACATGGTAAGGTTTTATCCTCTTGGACTGATTTTGTTGTTGCATTAAGAAGAAATTTTTATCCTTTGGCATACATGCAGAAAGCTATAATGGATTGGAAAAACTTTAGGCAATTAAAGGGTCAAAGTGTGCAAATTTATACCTAAGAGTTTAGAAGGAGAGAATTTATTTTGGGTGTAGATTTATCCTCTAAAGACACTTTACTCAAATACATTGGAGGTTTACATAGCTACTTGAGACACACTATTCTCATGTTTAAACCTACAAATTTAGATGAGGTTTGTGTACATGCAACACATCTAGAAGCAAGAGGGAAAAATGTCTATGAAGAAACTAGTGAGAAATCAATTGAGTCAGGAGACAAAGGAAATGGGTCAAAGAAAATGGCAAGAAGAATGCTTCCATCAAGAAGAAGAAAGAAAAACTCACATGTAAACAATGTTCCAAAGAAGGACACGATGAATACCACTGTTGGAAACTTCATCCTGAGATGAGACCCAAAAAATTTAACAACAAGGAGAAAGAAAAGGTTGCCACAACTATACAACAAGATTTAGGTTCTAATTTCGGGGATGAAACAAAGATCATAACCATGGGATTGAAAGATATGAACACTATTGCAAGTATTGGTTTTTCAAATAGCCTCAAAGAAACTCAATATGAAAAAAACAAGAATAACACTTCTCCACATTAGAGTTATTTCAAAACATACCAAAGTAGAAACTTTGTTTGATAGTCGATCAAAAGAAAACCTCATTTCGGAAGACATTGTCAAGAAAATAAACTTGGAAACGATTCCTCATCCTAAACCTTATCCTTTAGGTTGGGTATGTGACAATGCCAAATTGCAAGTGACAAGAAAATGCATACTTAGATTTTCCAGTTCTACAAACTTCATTGATGAGGTAGAACTTGATGTAGTCCCACTTGACATATGTGGTATTGTTTTGGGAAGCCCATATCTATATGATAGGAGAGCCATTTTTATTGCCATGAGAACAAATATCATTTTTTTAAAAATGGGATTGAGTACATTGTTAGAGATCATATCAAGAAATTGAGTTTATCTCTTGTGAATGCTGGACAAATGAAGAGGCATGTTAGTGCTAGTCAGAATTTTGCATTGTTAATTTTCAAACACTAAGATGTTGAGGAATATAAATCCTTTCAAGGATATGAATCAAGTTTGAAATCTTATTTCGTTGAGGTTGCTAATTCATGTGATAAGATGTTTCAGGAGTCTAACATGTTGCCTCCTAAAAGAGGAAAATAATATGAAGTGCAATTACAATAGGATGCATCATCGTTGAGCATTTGTATGAACAAGATGCTAGTGTTAAAGAATGCAGGGATCAAAAAGTAGATGAAAAATATATTTGACAAAGAGGACATTGGTTCTAAGACATCTTCTTGTGGGTTTCATAATGTTTTGGCTTTGAAGAAGGATGGTACATGGCGACGACGATCACATTTGGTAAAGAGTCAAGCCAAGTGAAAGGCTAGACATGATAAGCATCATTATGAATACAATTTTCAAGATGAAGTGAACTTGAAATTGAATAATTATCCTTTGATTGAAGATCAAGAAGGGAGTGTTCAAATTCCTTCAAGGGCAGTTTTATTTTCTGAATATCTTGAAAAATTGTAGTAAGATATCATCCTTGATAGAAAAACAAGGACTTCAAAGCAAGGGAAAGTGAAGTACCTTCATGTGAGGTTAAAATCGACAAATCCAAGCAAAGCCAATGGGTTGAGATTGGAAGGGTGAGGGAACTGTACCGTAATCTGTTTTTTGATTGAAAATGAGCTTTTGGAGGTCCAAAAGGTTCTAGTGGGGAGGCATGATCCGACAGATCAGTAAAGTGCTCGAATCACTCAAAAATGATATCGTATGCTCTTGATATTACGTTCTGACCATTTTCTCAAACAACTAAAATTTTTGTAATTGGGTTGCAGGTATGCCTAGTCAGCAGTCCGTACGCTGACAAGGCAGGTGACTAGTATTTTCTGGGCCATTGATGCTTCACCAAGTTTCTTCATGTGATTGGTTAAAATTTTGTGGTTTTTGGTTCATTGAAGTGGCCAAATGAGAAGATGCCACGTGGGCAATGGGTGGCTGCCACGTGGCCTCCCGACATTGGTGTAAAATTTTGTTTTGTGGGTCGAACGGGCCTGGCAGGATTCGAACGCACAACCTCCCACTAGAAAATTTGGCCCAATTTCTGATGGCCACTTCATCGCTATTCCGACACATAGTCATCGAAGAGTGACAGTTTGAGGCTGGACAAAATGTGGTTAGCCATTATGTCGCAATTCCGACGCTTTTCCAAAGTGTCGCAATACCGACACTTTTTCCGACATTTTGCAAAGTGTCGCTATTCCGTCGTTTTATAAGCGTCAGTCTTCCGACGACCCACAACTGTCGATCTTCCGATGATCACAAACTGTCGGTCTTCCGACGCTTTTCAGGTTTTCACAAAAAACGTCGCAATTCCGACGTTATGGCTTCCAACGTTTAATTCCGACGTTTTACAAACCGTCGCAATTCCGACGAAATAACATCCGACGTTTATTCCGACGCTTATGTAACGTCACTTTAGCGACAAAAAAGCTAAAAATATTTTAAAAAGAAACGTCGCTCTTCCGACGATCGAGGCGTCGGTCTTCCGACGCAAATGTAAAAATATTTAAAAAATTGACGTCGCTCTTTCGACGAAAAAGTCAAAATATTAAAAAAAAATAACGTCGGTCTTCCGACGTCTAAGGCGTCGGTCTTCCGACGCTTGGTTAAAATATATATATATATATATATATATATATATATATATATATATATATATATATATATATATATATTGTCTAATGTGGTTCAAACAATCTTTATTTTTATTTCAAACAGTGCTGCAAATCATCATGAAATATCTGTATTACCCCTCTTTGACACTGATAGAACCCATCAAATCTGAACAACGATATACTACTATAGCATTCGCCTTATTAGAGCATGGCGAAGGTGGCAGTTCTGACACCTTTTCGAGTGCTAAAGTAGTTGTACACAATACCATTTTACTGGTTGAAATGATGCTGTTTGACGACTTGTAATGTTGAAACTACCTACAGAAGACCCCCCTGCAATAATAATTTTGTGCGACTGTTGTCATGTTAACAATTATTTTCCCACTACACAGGAATAACTCCAACCATTTGTTCCTTCTGTCTGTTGCTTGCATTTGCCTCCTTTAATGCTGATTAATAATATAAAATACTGATCAATATTTTCCAGATTAACACAGCCATTGAAAACCATCTTGAACTTGCCTTAGATAAGGAGGATATCTATAAATTGTTCTTGGAAATAAGACTTGTACTGACTACCTGAATATATCATTGTTTTATGGTTACCATTTCTAATCGATCAGTGTATACTCTTCGGAATAATTTGAAATCTAAAGGTCAAAAAAATAAAACAGCAGGGGATGACATCACCCAGTGTTTCATTCATCGAATGAGCCTTGGAGAAAACAAAAAAAGGTGAAGGCCAATTCTGTCTTTAACAAGCAATGATACAAAAACAATCTTTTTCTAGCCTAGTGCTTTTCCTTGTTCCAAATTGAGCAACAACAGTTTGCTTTGGGCTCTTTTCCTTGTTCCCACTTTTAAATCTGACTTTGATTTCAAGTTGCTAACTTGGTAAATCGAGTTCCTTCTCATTTGGTTTCAAACTTTAGATTTCACTTACTCAACCATGATTAAAACGATTAGGGTATGAACTTTGAACATGCTGGGAATTTTACATGGAGGACTTTGAACATGTTGGGACTTGTCAACCTCTTACTCTTTGATCTGAAATTAGTTCTAATGGTTCATTTTTAAAATCAACATTTAAAGACTAAAATATAAAAGAACTAAAATTACATAGGCAATACTCAACCAATTGATAAAAAAATTCGCTTATATGGGCTACATCTCTGGTTCACTTCAATTAACAAATTGATCTATTCATAAAGATGCAAATTACATCACGTTTCCTCTTTACATCAAAATAATGGGCTCAATCTACAGAAACTACCTCTAATGTTCTCTAGGAATATGACAATGGCTTCTTCCTACAACCCATGAACTTAGGCTTGCCTTATTCTCCTAATGAAGGGGCACTCTGCTGCCAATTGAATCCCATAACCCGAATATATTGCCTTTTATTGTTGCTAAAGCACTATTGAATCCAGAGGCCTTTTAGATGCGAACAAAGGCAGCTAACTCATACATGTCTTCATACTTAGGAAAACCCTTCCTCTTGCTCGTTTAGCGATCCAATGCATAGACTGTGGTATGTGTGGGAGATTTCTTTACAGAGGTGTTGGCTCCTTGAATTTCTTCAACTCTTGATTTGTAGATCCCATTTTTTGATCTCGTCAAGCAACGTGCTCTCAACAAAAATATATTGCACCAAATTTTATCGAGGAATGGATTAAATAGACTAAAATTTCTCAGGTTAATATTTCTGTTATGGAGAGATGTTTTAAACTATTTCAATCTAATTGATTCTGGTCTGGCATATAAACTAGGAAATGGACATAAGGTTAGAATTAGAGTCGATCCATGGCCAAGAAGTGGTGACAAACATTGGATGGCACAACCTATAATTAATTTTCTTCGTGACAATGGGAACACTAAACTACCACATTTCGACAACCCAACTCAATTTACCATTTGGAGGCAAGGATGTAAAATGACATAAGTATTGGAGTTGGATGTAGGATTTCATGAGGAACAGAATATGTATTTGGAAGCATTGACATAGTCTTGTATAAGGCTTACTAACAAAGATGATGAACTGGTTTGGTCACATTCTCCCTATGGGATCTACATGCACAAAATTGGGTACATTCACCTAAATTTAGTAGAAAGGAATGTTAAAAATAAATGGTGGTGGAAAGTGGTCTATAAATCAAAATTTCCATCAAAGTGTTTATTTTTCTGGCCTCCAATATCATCGAGCCCTCCACAGTTGAATCTTTAATCCTCCACAAATCTGTCTTACCTGAGCTTCAAATAAACACTGGTATACACTTATACAGATGTGTTCTATTTGAACTCCAAGGAAGCACTAATTTACCCTTAAAATATACTCCACATATGTGTTATCACCACTCTACTTCCACAAAGGTAAGTCTGAGGTGTTCTTGGGCTCAATTCCACAGGACCGAGCTTTACAAGCTAGATTGGTATACGAAACATAAGTCACTGAGTCTTATCACAGTCTTGTAACTTAACACTGAGCTCATAAATAAAAATAGGTGACTTAGCTAATTTGAAAGTTCTGTCCAAGCATCAGTAAATAGGAGATAATCTGAGATTTTAATAGATGTTCACCACATAAAATATGTCAAAATCCTGTAGCTATATCCCTGGCCTGAGACTGCAATGAAGAGTTCCAAAGTATGGTGGCTTCAATAGAACCAAGCCTCAATATAGGGTTGCAATAGGTCCGAGGGTTTAACTGATTCAAATCTTAATAAAAGGCTACAACACAGAACCGAGCTCTTATGGTATATCTCTATCCTCCAATAATGACAAACATTAAATTCTCTTGAGCATGGTAATAGAACTAAATTTGTTTACAACAGTCCACAAGATATCCATTCATTTCTAGAAATTATACAAGAAGAAAATGAAATTCATGTGTAACAAAGTATTATGAAAAGACTTCAAATTACTGTCATATTGGAGCAACTAGCCTCTGACAAAAAATATAAAAAGAAAAATCAAGACACTGAGTGTGCCCAAAGGATTGTCCATGGAGTGGAAATTTCTATCTGGATCCCTACTTTTGCAAAAATATTTCTTATATATACAGAATTATTTACTCACCAGCAAAAAGAAAAATGAAAATGGAAGGGCATACACAATGAAATTTATATCCTTTTCCTTAAGGAAAATAAAATTAGAATAAGATGCATGGTCTAACAATTTGGCATCCTCAATCAACAACGTATCTCTCGGTACCTTAGAGTTGTTAAACAGGTGAGAAGCCTCGGATTTTCAATGGTTTATTAATGTCCTACAAAAGTAACAAAAGAAAAATGAAGCAGTGTATGTTGCCATATTCTATTTCAACCTTTAGGATATGGAGGATGATTTTACGAGGAAAAGGAAATGGCCTTGCAATTTAAGTGGGCCATATTACAACAATTTTTCCCATAAATGAGAGAATAGCAATGAGTAAACTCTCTCAATTGAGTCGTGACTTGTTTTTTGTAGGTATGGGCTCCAAACTCCAAACCTTGCAAACAAGGAGAGAATGAATCACCATGGTGTCAAGAAACTAGAACTTAGCCTGAATATCCTAAAATTGAAGTTGGAAAAATCGTCTCTTCAAGGTTGTTAATGTTGCAATCCTCTGTTCAACATTGATACAAATGTCGAAAACAAGTTAAAAGATGAACCAAATAATAGCATTCAAAGGAAAGACTAGGATGTCACCATTTCTACCTGCTATCCTTGAAAAGAAGGTGAGATTACTTACATGCTTTTGTGTTTGCAAGGTGTACTTGAAGACCATGTTCATCCCAGAATGAGCTCAAAATGTACTTTTTTTTTTGGATTCGTGAAATAGAAGGACAGTGTTGTCAAAAAATAGTGAAATTGAGATCCCATAGAAGGCCTCCACCTTTACCACCCATGGATTTTGAAATGAGAAACTCTCATCCATAAATATGAAGTCTAAAGAATGTGAGGCAGTCGACACCCTTGCTTGACTACTATGTTAATGTATATAATAGACCCCAGAGATGATCATTTGAATCTCATATAGGGTCATAATTGTAGAGATCGCCAAGCATAGGAGAGGTATACCTTCAGCCTCTCAAATAGTAGGTTTCTTCCAACTATCTGAAAGGCTTAATAGTTGTCCATGGATCAACAATATACTTACTTTTTCTTCCTCAATAGCATTTGGGAGGATTGAAAAATACTCAAAAGTGCGTTGATTCCATTTGCAATGACTAAACCTTAAACCTGCAATTTCTTCCTCTTTACCCATATGGAGATGAATTTGTCTGCTCTTCTGGCAAAGAGTTTGAACATGGTGTATCCCAGCATGATAGTCTCGCAATTAATTGATTCATTTTGATCATCATATTTATAAAAATGATTGATTTAAGAAACTTCGTCGGGGGTAAGGCTAGAAGAGACTATCTAAAGCAAAAGGTCCGCAATATGAATAGGTAATATGGTTAGAGTATTTTTAAGGAATTTGTCTTTCAAGTTTTCTAGCTTCTAAGCCTTATTAGAATGGAATTTGAAAATTGCTCTCATGATCATGCAATCAATGTAACAACAACCATAAATTTTGGGATTGATGATGAAAGGTGGTTGGTTGCAGATGTCATATAATAAGGTGAAATTATTTTGAGCGAGGTGTTAGAATCAGTAATGGTGCAAGTAGACACTTTAGTAAGAATCTTCTGTACAAGGATTTAGTGTAGACACTAATTTGTTGAAGAATCGCTTTTCATTTGTAGAGGAGGTATTACTGTATTAGTGTTTTCCTGAGCAAAACGCCTTTATAAAGAGGCTTTTCAAAGTTCAGAATGCAATCATTAAAGCCAAACATTGATGACGAGGCAAAGTCAGATTCCAGTATCTCTAAATCAGTTCATACAGTCTATTGATAAAAAAACTTTATGAGCATATACCTGAGCAATCAATCGTGCAAGCAGTGAACATTACAAATCCTTGACCCCTACACCATCAGCTTGCCTGTAGGTTTCAATTATACGAGTGAATGCCTCCTTGCTTAATAGAGTTTGTTGTTCCTTGATCAATGATACAAATTGTGGCACTATTGGCATTTCTGGGGATTGATCTTCTGCAGATTGAGTCGTTTCTGGATCAAAGGAGATGATTGTTTCTGGATCAGAGGACATGATTGTATCTGGGTCAGAGTTTACTTCCAACTGATTATGTGAAGCAATTCAACAGTTTACTTCATGCATTAAAAAAAAAAACATAAAGCATGAACGAGATCGTACCTCTGCGGCTTGAGATTGGGACTTGCAGAGACACGGATGAAAACACTTTGCGGCTTCAGATTGGGACTTTTTATGCAACCCTGTACACAACAAAAACCCACATCATTTTAGCAAATGAAATCCTACATTTAAAAAACACAAGGTTAAGTATTCAAATCTGAAAAAGACACATACCTTGCAGGCAATCATAGTTCTTAGTCTCCTTCCTAACGACATCAAGCACATAATCAATGAGCTCGACTCCTTCCATGTAATGCCCCTTGGCCCAGTTGTTTTTCCAGCCCCAGATTGGCCAAAAATGAATTTATCAGGTCTGAAGACCTGTCCATAACCCTTTCAAGCTGTAGATCTGAAGTGCCCTGATATCTCTTAGTAGGATCCATCCCGTTTTCTTCATTGACCACTTCCCAAAACTTGGAGCCGATCTGGTTGCCACATTGGCCCCCCTGAATGTGAAGGATCTCTGGCATTTTTGCTATCGACCCAACTCAGATTTGGATCATATCCTCCCTCTTTCCCTGGACAAACCATGCAACCGGACGGAAATGAACGAGGGAAATTAAAACTTTTGATATTTCAAAAATTTTGACATTTTGAAATGAAACACGTGTGTTTTTTTTAAGGTCACTCAAATTAATTTAAAAAATATATATTTTTTAATAATTATAATCATTTTAAATAATTAAAATAATTTCTAAATAATTAAATGTTTGTTTATTTTGATTGTTTAAAGATATTTACAATCAAAAAAATAAAACATATCTTTTTGAGAAGCAATTAAAGTTATATGAGTAAATAATGGACTGATTTTTGCATATAGTAATCCTTCTACCCTACTAAATCATCATGCTTTATTAAAAGGAGTTTTAAACTTTACACTATTAAATTATGTTGTATTTTAAATATTTGGAGTTTTAATCTCTTTTATATATATATATTTTTTCTTTATAATTTAAGTATTATCTATATAGGGGGTTAAATGGGTTAGGCCGGTTGGGAAATAGGGTTTAAGGGGTTAGGGGTTAAGGGTTTAGGGGGTTAAATGGGTTAGGGGTTTAGGGGTTTAGGGGGTTAAATGGGTTAGGGGTTGGGAATTAGGGTTTAATGGGTTAGGGGTTAAGGGGTTATAGGTTTAGGGTTTAGGGGGCTAAATGGGTTAGGGGTTTAGGGGATTTAGCAATTAAGGATTTTAGGGGTTAGAAGTTATGGGCTAATAGGGTTAGGTTTTAGGGGTTAGATGGGTTAGGGGTCGGGAATTAGGGTTTAAGGGGTTAGGGTTAAGGGTTTAATGGTTTAGGGTTTAAGGCGTTAGGGGTTAAGGGTTTAGGGTTTAGGGGGTTAAATGAGCTAAGGGTTTACTAGGGGTTTAGGGGGTTAAATGGGTTAGGGGTTAAGGGTTTAGGAGTTAGGGGTTAAGGGACGTTTAGAGGTTTATGGTTTAGGGGTTAAATGGGTTAGGGGTTAAATTAGTTGCTTATTCTTTGCATCTCAATGTAACAATTTTGTAAGTATTGTTGCTTGTTGCCATGTCTTCTTTATTTATTAATTTATAGTATTTGTTAGCCATTGCTTTAAATTTATTGATGAAAATGTCTATTGCAATCAAACCAAATGTATGTTCAATCTCCAGTTTCAAACTCAGCCACAGTGTTGTCACACAATTTAAGTCCGGAGAATGGCCATCTGATGAAGTCTTAATAACCAGACTGCACCTCATGACTACTCCAGAAAATCTTAAGTTCGAGTGTCCCACAATCATGAGAAATTTGGCTCTTATACTCTTGCTCCACCTGACTGTGTCCTAGAAATACCCTTGTTTATTGCAAAAACATCCTAATGTTGTCGACCTTGTCCCTTAACAAACCAAGGAAACATATGTGACTGAGAGGAATGGAAAGCACTACAAAGTTGAAGAGAGTACAAAAGACTAAGATGGTTTAAAGGATAAGCTTGAATTAGAATGTAGCAGTGTTGAAACAACTAAAAGTTGTCCCAAACAAATAGTTGATAATGTGAAACCTTCTTCTGTACCAGTCAAGCAAGACTACATTCATGTGAGAGCAAGAAGAGGCCAAGCGACTGATAGGCATAGCCTGGAAGAATATAGGGTATGGTTTCCTCTTTTTGATGAAATATTTGATCTACATTTTGTTTATCGAAGATTAACCATTTTAACCTTGGGCGAAATTAACCCAATCGTAGGTCCCAATATGTCATGATATATATTAACTCTCTATATATATGAGAAGGAATAATTATAAAGACATAGATTGATAGAGGTGGCGAGACAAGGGGAGTCACAAGGGAGAGATGGAGATAAACTAAAGAACAGGGGGGAGAAGGAATGGATCAGCTGAGAGAGAGAGAGGGAGAGGATTGAGAGAGGTAGAGAAGGGTAAGAGAGGGAGATAGAGACACAAAGATGGAAGGGGGGCAGAAAGAAGGATAGAGGGAGGGATATAGTTGTGAGAGGATTGGAGGGTAGAGAGAGAGAGAGAGAGGGGGAGATTGGGGAAGAGAGAGGTCATTCCAGATGCTCTTAAAGTGTTGAGGCTTCAGCCAGGTCACAAGTATTGTCTGCTAGGAAGGATTTCCAAAGAAGTTGGCTGGTATCACTATGACACTATTACGGAATTGAAAGGGAAGAGAAAGGAAAAGGCTCGGGTATCATATGAGAGAAGGAAGCAATTGGAAAAATTGAGATCAAAAGCAGTGGAGTTAGCCGAAAAGTAGCTTACCCCAGAGATGGATAAGATAAAACTTGACAACATATTGGTCAATTTCCTTGACCCTTTATTGGTTATTTAGAAGGAGTATGAATACAAAACCGTTAATATCAAGGTAACCGGCCCCTAACAGATCAAGGGGTTAAGGGGTTAGATGTTTGGGGTTAGGGGTTAAGGGTTTAGAGGTTTAGGGTTTAGGGGGTTGAATGGGTTAGGGGTTTATGGGGTTAAATGGGTAAGGGGTTAAGGGTTTAAGGGTTAGTGGTTAAGGGTTTAGAGGTTTAGGGTTTAGGGGTTAAATGGGTTACAGGTTTAGAGGTTTATGGTTTAGGGGGTTAAATGGGTTAGGGGTTGGGAATTAGGGTTTAATGGGTTAATAGGGGTTAAGGGGTTATAGGTTTAGGGTTTAGGGGTTAAATGGGTTAGGGGTTTAGGGGCTTAGGGGATTTAGTAGTTAAGGATTTTAGGGGTTAGAAGTTAGGGGATAATGGGGTTAGGTTTTAGGGGGTTAGATGGGTTAGGGGTCGGGAATTAGGGTTTAAGGGGTTAGGGTTAAGGGTTTAATGGTTTAGGGTTTAAGGGGTTAGAGGTTAAGGGTTTATAGGTTTAGGGTTTACTGGGCTAAATGGGTTAGGGGTTTACTCGGGGTTTAGGGGGTTAAATGGGTTAGGGGTTAAATTAGTTTCTTACTCTTTGCGTCTCAATGTAACAATTTTGTAAGTATTGTTGCAGCTTGTTGCCATGTCTTATTTATTTATTAATTTATAGTATTTGTTAGCCATTGCTTTACATTTATTGATGAAAATGTCTATTGCAATCAAACCAAATGTATGTTCAATCTCCAGTTTATAACTCAGCCACAATGTTGTCACACAATTTAAGTTTGAAGAATGGAAAACGGGCCACCCGAATGTGCACAAGACACCCGGGCGGTCACAACTTAGCAAAATTGATACAGGCGCCCTCGAAAGAAACGGCCCGACTCAACTCGAACGCACCCGGTCGGGCGACCTCACATGGCACGACACGACGCGCCCGACCGAACGATGCCACAAGGGATAAAATGGAAAACGGGCCACCTGAACGTGCACAAGGCACTTAGGTGGTCACAACTTAGCAAAACTGATACAAGTGCCCTCGAACGAAACGGCCCGACCCAAACGTGCCCGGTTGGGCGACCTCACACAGCGCGACACGGCACGCGCCTGGACGAACGATGCCATAAGGGAGAAAACGACAAACGAGCCACCCGAACGTGCACAAGGCACCCGGGCGGTCACAACTTAGCAAAACTGATACAGGCGCCCTCGAATGAAACGACCCGACCAGACCCGAACGCGCCCGGTTGGGCGACCTCACACAGCGCGACACGACGCGCCCGACCGAACGATGCCACAAGGGATCAAATGACAAACGGGCTGCCTGAATGTGCACAAGGCACCCGGGCGGTCACAACTTAACAAAACTAATACAGGCGCCCTCGAACGAAACGACTCGACCCGAACGTGCCCAGTCAGACGACCTCACACGGCGCGCCTGACCGAACGATGCCACAAGGGAGAAAACGACAAATGGGCCGCTCGAACGTGCACAAGGCGCCTGGGCGGTCACAACTTAGCAAAACTGATACAAGCACCCTCGAACGAAATGACCCGACCCGAACACGGCGCGACACGGCGCGCTCGACCAAACGATGCCACATGGGAGAAAATGGCAAACGGGTCGTCTGAACGTGCACAAGGCACCCGGGTGGTCACAACTTAGCAAAACTGATACGGGCGCCCTCGAATGAAACGGTCCGACCCGAACGCGCCCAGTCGGGTGACCTCACACGGCGCGCCCGACCGAACGATGCCACAAGGGAGCAAATGACAAACGGGCCGCTTGAACGTGCACAAGGCACCCGGGTGGTCACAACTTAGCAAAACTGATACGGGCGCCCTCGAACAAAATGACCTGACCCGAACGCGCCCAGTCGGGTGACATCACACGGCACAACACTGTGCGCCCGACCGAACGATGCCACATGGGAGCAAACGGCAAACGGGCTGCCCGAAAATATGCTTATCATGTTTTTTGTTTACACAAAATATTTCACCCAGGCTTAGCTCTTTTGGAAATACACTTTTGCTTTTGGTTTCTATTTCAATGCATCCTCTACTTCTTATTCCAATGAGTGGCTTATTTATTCTAGAGCATATTATTATATGGTTAAGCATAAATTCAAATTTATTGCTTGTAATGATTGTCACACCAAATTTTTATTTTATTTTATTTATTTATTTATTTTTATCTGTTGTTGGTGATGTAGGGTCTATAACAACTAAGGAATATAACATACATTTCAATAATGTATTATGTGTTTCGAGTCTTTGTTGCATCACTCATTCAAGTAAAGGTAGAATAGTAGAGTTTTCATCTCACCAAGTTGTAATCAAGGATTTAAAATATTCCAAGCATGTCCTAGCCTTTGGAATAATATACCAAAATGTGAAAGTTTTCATGTATAAGTGTAATGTAAATTTTTTGATGTATAAGCATGTTTTCCAACAAAAAAAAACATTATCCAATAATGTAATACTCATTATATCCAAATAAATCATATTTATATAAGCAAAATGTTAAGTAATATAATGTTTTCATATTTAAATGTTGAACAATTGTTAATAAAGTAATACTTTACATGTCCACGCATGTAATTGTTTTTCATGTCCAAGTTTGTTGTCCAACCAAACAAATGTTTTCATATTAAAATGTTGTGTTGTTTAAACGTCGGTCTTGCGATGCTTGGGAGAAACCATCGTAAAAGCGAAATTTCTCATATAGACATTGGTCTTGCGACATTTGGCTTCACAACGTCGCAAGACCGACGTCTATATGAGAAACATCGCTTTTCCGACGATTTCTCCCAAGCGTCGCAAGACCGATGGATGTGTAGGTGACATCACAATTCTGACGTTTCATCCCATAAACGTCGTAACACCGACGAAATGTTTAAAACGTCGCAATTATGATGACAAACATAAACGTCGCAAAATCGACGATATCCCTAAACGTTGGTATAGCGATGGTTTGTGGCGAGATTTAAAAAATTGATAGAAATTGGGGAAATTTCTGACATTATGACAAAAGTGTCGGAATTTCTGCCAAATGTACTAGTGTCCACTATAGAAACATAGAGTCTTACCACTCAGCCAACATTAGTTCTAAATAACTATAGTATTCAATACATATTTAAAGTTTATTTGTGGGTACCTCGAGGGGCAGGGTTGGGGTTAACCCCTGGCCCCCGGTCCACCCAACCCACGAGATCGCAGGTTGAGGAGCTGAGGGCGTGGGGTTAACCCCGACCCTAACCCCATGTCATAACACCAAACCACAAGTTTAAAACACAGTTGGAACCTCGCGCGAGTTTTGAAACCTTACCACATCATCAACCACGATAATAGATTACGGTTAGAGTTTGGATATAACGCACAAGTTATAACTTTGGCAGTCAACCACACTGCAACCATAGTCACGGAGCTTGGGTTGGTTTAAAAACTTGGCGCAAAGTTTGAAATGGAACCCACAATGGTACCACAATTCCTTACCATGGTTCGAGGTCGGGGTAGAGTTATGGTTGGCATGGAGTGCAACCCAACCACAGTTCCACCACCAACCATGGTTTGAGGCGCAGTCAAATGGTTGGCGGGTTTTTTTGAACGGTCCCAAATCGACAACTATATACATGCTACTTGGCCCATTTTGATCGATTCGTGGGGTCACCGCACATTTAAAGAGGCGACAATTTGCACCTGAACCGACATGAATCTCGTTGGCACGAGGCGAATTTGTTGCTCCATGTTGCTGAAATTTGCAGAATTTGTAAGATGGATAGCAGGTGGGTGCAGATTGTAGGTCAAATAGCAAAAAAAAATATTCTAGAGTATAACTCAGTCAATTTTTGACCTTTTTGGGTGCAAAAAGAGCCAAAATAGGGGTTTTTGACTCTTTTGGAGCCATTGGAGACAATATTTTTGCATTTTGAGCACTACAAATACATGTAAACACATATTTTGAGCACATAATGAAAGAGACCCAACATTGGAAGCCGGACCGGGAGATGTAGCCCAAGAGGGGTGAACTCCTTCATCATTTTGCTGTCTTGTGTTTCTGTTACGGTATTATTGTCTCTATTTTGTGTTGCAAAACTGAGTTTAAAACTCAATTTATGTGCAATGGAAACTTGTCTAATTGCATAAAAAAAAATAAAAATTCACTTGCAAACTTTCATCAAAACCTTCAAGTTTTCTAATACAGATCACAAATTGATAAACACTATGTAATTGTGCTTTGTACTAAACAATTTGTAATCTATATGAATGTGACATCCATTTAGTTGTATATGCACATAATGTAAATATGTTTTGAACAAGTACTACCAAAGTTACTACTTCGTAACAAACTTTCTCATATACATATGAATACAATTGTGCTTTGTAAAATAATTTCATAATTTTTTTTTGTGAGCTTACATATATGAAAAATATATATTAATCTTCTTCATATTATACTAATATCAGTTTAGATATTTCATAGTATGCTTTATATGTATCATGCTAGCAATTTTTATATGCAAATTTTGTAGCAACATAATCTTTAATTTCAACATAATTGCGTCATAAGAAATGTAATGTAAGTAAACATTTGAAATGTCGGAGTAGGTATGGTAAATAAATAAAAATATAAATAAACTAGAGGTATCGTAAAAAAAATAAAAATAAAAATAGACTAGAGGTATGGTAAATAAAAAATAAAACCTCTTTTTATACTTATTCCAGAGGTATGGTAAATAAATAAAATCTTTTTTTATTACTAAATAAAAATATAAGTAGACTAGAGGTATGGCAAATAAATAAAAATATAAATAGACTAAAGGTATGGTAAATAAATAAAATCTCTTTTTATATTTACTTTATAAACTTTTTTATATTTACGAAAACTAAAAAATGAGGTTTTATTTAGGTGAAGCCTATGGGCCAAATACCATGACCAATTACCATAAAACAAATTATTATTAATACCATGGACTAAATATTATGGGCCAAATATCATATTTATAAAAGAGGAATGGTAAATAAATAAATATAAAGGAAGCATAGAAAGGTATGGTAAATACATAAAAA
The DNA here is from genome assembly GCA_034641835.2 of Pinus albicaulis. Taxonomy (NCBI): domain Eukaryota; kingdom Viridiplantae; phylum Streptophyta; class Pinopsida; order Pinales; family Pinaceae; genus Pinus; species Pinus albicaulis. The sequence continues at coordinate 593,861,666 of CM076572.1, forward strand.
TATATCAAATATGATTAGAAGTCAACATCTAAGCATATACCAAGCTTAGGAGCCAAATACCATGGTAAATAAAAGAGGTATGGTAAATAAATATAAATATAAATAAACCAGAGATATGGTAAAAATTAAAACCTCTTTATCTTTACTAACACTTAGAGAAGATGTTTTATTTATGTGAAGATGTTTTATTAGTATTAAAAGATTAATACTAATATTATTAATACTAATACTAATATTAATATATTATAATATTAATATTAATAAATTTAATAAATTTGGATCCCTGAGGTTTGTATTTGAGTACACTACATGCATTGACTATTTTGGGTAAACACATAAACCTAAATGTAAATATAAAAGTTATGTTTAGCATTTAATATTTAATCTAATTAATCATCGTTGTGACATTAAGAAGAGTGAAATAATATTTGTGAGAAATGGGAGCTGTGGAGAGTGGAAAATAATATTTGTGAGAAAGGATTAAAAAAAGGGTTTGCACCTCTAGAGATTTGATCCCTCTTAGCCCTTGATATTACTAAATAAATTTATAAATAGTATAAAAATTCATTTTATTTTGTTTTGTTTGTAAGTAGTATGAGTTCATAGATTGCATCATGCTTGACCTGTGGCTTGAGAAACTATGACCTAGGGGCATCTAAGCCATCAAAATGACTTGTGATCGCACTTGGGTCTAGGCCACACCAACACTAAGCTAACTAGGTTCCCCAGTCACCTTTCTAACCCATCCTCAATTGATTGTATTAATAAAAAATACAAATAAAAACTAAGACCTACGAAGACCTACGACATATGGATGTTGCAAAGATTCTAATCATAATAGGCCTCATTACCCTTTTGGATCAATGTTTTATGATTAATAATACTTTCATGTTCAATCTATTGCTTAGTAGACCGTGGATTCATTGCATGCATATGATTCCTCAATATTATACTACCATGTTTAGTTAGTGGAGATTCTGTAATTTCCACTAACCACATTGTTTACCTCGCGACTAAAAATATCAAAATTAATATACTTTTCTAAATCAATTGAAACTTTAATTAAATTATAAAATTAGTTAATATCATATTTTATATTATTAAAAATAAAATAAATTAAAAAATATGATATTTATCTTTTATTTCCATTAAATTATACATTTTACAAATTTAAATAATTTATTAAGTTAATCATGTCTGCTTTATCATTCAATTTAAGTTATCTATATTTATTTAAGTGTTTTTTTTTTATAATATCATATCTGTTTTACAAATAAATAATTAATATTTACAATGATTTCTTATGATGTCATTTTAACATCATTTCCATTTTACCAGTAAAAATTGTGAGTGTTATTTTAACCATTAAACCATTATAACGCAGTTATTCTTACCTCACAACTAACAATAGGCAAACCATGTTTTAGTTATGTAACGCACCGAACTCTGGTCTCTGCATCATGGGAGCATCAGTCTGGAGCCTTCCGAGCTCCTCGCAATGTATATATATTTTGATTCGGGGTGGGCAATAATTTTGTGTCAGCTGTATTGGAGATGGCACCGGAGCGTATGGCATCACCATCGAATAAGATAAAGATGTTTGGAGATTACATGGCAACGAAGGTGGTAGGGGCTGGATCCTTTACTGAGGTATGGAAGGCCAAGCATACACTCCACGGCAACCAGGTGGCTATAAAAGATGTCGATTTGCAGAAGCTCAATAAACATCTCAGAGATTGCCTTGCCTCCGAGATCAAATTTCTCAGAAGCGTCAACCATCCCAACATCATCCGTCTTCTAGAAACAATAGAGGTAATTTCTTTCTTTCTTTTCCCTTGATTGCCGTCCGCCGGGTTTTGAACCTGTTTATGTTCTGCGAGGCTCACTGTAGCATCTTTAGGGAAAAGATAAATATAAACAATGCCTAAAATATAAATACATTATCTGCGGAAGAACATCGAGGTCTGTTTATGTTGAATTGGTCATTTTTTATATTTAAAGAAAGGAGTGAAGTTGAATTTCGTCATCAGATACTCTCTGCAAATTCGATGATGTATGAAATGTTAAGTACGTTTTTGGGAAAAAAAATAAAAAATTTAAAGGTTATATAATTTGTTATCAACCTTTAAAATGCAGCACGTTTTAGGAAGAATTTGCAAAATGCACTTTAAAAAAAAAAAATTGGGGTTATTACCTATGGCTATGGCTATGGTTATTGTTAGGCAGAATGGTGGTTATCTCCTTATCAGTTTAATTTCCTGCGAATGAGAAATATTAATGTAATGATTACTACCATGCAAAATGCACTTTTAAAAATAAAATAAAAAAATTAGGGTCAGTTTAATTTTCTGTAAGTGACATGTTAATGATAAATATTGATGTAATGATTACTATCATGCAAAATGCACACTTTTTTTTTTTTAAATTGGGGTTACCCCTTGGACTATGGCTGGGCAGAATGGTTGTTATCTCCTCACCAGGTTTAATTTCCTGCAGATGACATGATAATGAGAAATATTGATGTAATAGTTAAGTGCTTATGAATATTGTTTTATTGATTGTCACTCTCGCACTTAAGTTGAGAGAAGATGATTTCCTTCGAAAAAGAAAATGTTCACTTTTTCTATTATTAGAGGAATTAAACTTGTCCAGGAGAGTGAAGGCTAGGACAATTACTGGGCTGAGCCAGTTTGTTACCTCGCTGGAAAATTGGTAAGTATTAAAAAGAAAAATGTTTTATTTCTATTTTCCAGATTAACATGGATGGTGGAATTTACCAAAACTAGTACCTGTACAATGGTGTTATGGGGCTAGGTTAGATTTAGAACAAGAGGGTTTGAATATGAAATTACAAGATGTGCTATTGCAACTTTGAAATTACAAAGCAATAACCTTTATAAACAATATAAATAATAGTAGAAAATCCTAATAATCCATGAAACGAGTAAAGGGAATGAGAATAATCCATGAAAAAGTAAAGGGACTGAGAAACCTCAACTTAGCCAATGCTCTTCTTCCAATTCTCCCTAAAGATATTCAACGCCATTCTAGTCTTCATGTCATCTTCTCATCTGAAGAGCTATTCCAAATTTGTAGATAATGGCAAGTCTGCCTGACATCTTCTTCTCATGGGAAGAGCTCCTCCAAATATGTATATAATGCCTTCAACAAAGTGTTCTTATCCCATAGTCTTCTTCGAAGGTGAAAGCATTCCTTCCACATAACAGTAGCTATACAATGATTCACCAATACAATTCCAACTATCAAATGAGTTCACTCTAGGGTTGTTGCAACAATGAGGACAACCCTGATTCACCAATACAATTCCAACTATTAAATGAGTTCACTCTAGGGCTGTTGCAACAATGAGGACAACCCTGATAATGAAACACTGCTAATTAAATCCATTTATGCTATTACTAACAACTCACTACTTATTGGACTGTAAACTTACAGGTTCCCTAACAATTGCCAAGGGACTTCGTTGTTCAAAGATCTACTACTTAACTGTCAGGTAGGGTTTGTAATAGACCTTTCACTGTTCAGGTGCCCTAACAATTGCCAACTGGGACTTCGTTGTTCAAAGATCTACTTAACTTTCAGGTAGGGCTTGTAATAGACCTTTCACTGTTCAGGTTACCCTCGTTGTTCTGTGTACTACCAATCATTATCTTGCTGGTTGTGATGTCACTAGAGTTCCATCCTGTGGCCAGGTGTTGGCCCTACAGCCCTGCTGTAATATCTCGTTTATTAAATTTGGCAAATTTCTGGGGAGCATCAGGAAATTAACGACAAATTAGATGAACTTCAATATGAAAACTCGAACTCAAATTGGACAATAGATACACTGAAGCTAAGAACTACGTTCTCAAAAATTCTCCACACCTCTCCACCTAGATCTCCAATCTTTTAGAAGTATTTTATTTTGATTATTTTAGTATTATTGTAGAAGCTCAAAATTTCTCCACCCCTCTCCACCTAGATCTCCAATCTTTTAGAAGTATTTTATTTTGATTATTTTAGTATTATTGTAGAAGCTCAAAATTTCTCCACCCCTCTCCACCTAGATCTCCAATCTTTTAGAAGTATTTTATTTTGATTATTTTAGTATTATTGTAGAAGCTCAAAATTTCTCCACCCCTCTCCACCTAGATCTCCAATCTTTTAGAAGTATTTTATTTTGATTATTTTAGTATTATTGTAGAAGCTCAAAATTTCTCCACCCCTCTCCACCTAGATCTCCAATCTTTTAGAAGTATTTTATTTTGATTATTTTAGTATTATTGTAGAAGCTCAAAATTTCTCCACCCCTCTCCACCTAGATCTCCAATCTTTTAGAAGTATTTTATTTTGATTATTTTAGTATTATTGTAGAAGCTCAAAATTTCTCCACCCCTCTCCACCTAGATCTCCAATCTTTTAGAAGTATTTTATTTTGATTATTTTAGTATTATTCTAGAAGCTAAGAACTACGTTCTCAAAACTTCTCCACACCTCTCCACCTAGATCTCCAATCTTTTAGAAGTATTTTATTTTGATTATTTTAGTATTATCTCTCCACTCCTCTCCACCTAGATCTCCAATCTCTTAGAAGTATTTTATTTTGATTATTTTAGTATTATTCTAGAAGCTCCCCCTTGAGTTCATCTAAGTGACTTTTAATTTAATTTAATTTTACTTTAGTCACTTTTGGCCTTTTTTTTCAATTAATCATTTTTCCCTTCTTTTATTTAATTAAGTGGCTAACTAAAGTCACTTTTAATTCGAGATACTTTCTCTCGAGCTGTTGGGAGTCACTTCTCATCATCCCATCTTGTAGATCTTCTTGTTCTAGTTCCAATGAGCTATTACACTAAGGCGTTCAATCAAATATTCCTCTTGGAATACCACCTTACGTGTAATTAATTAAGTTAGGCTCAATAATAACCCCGTTTTATGGGAATTATTTAAATGCAATGGAACCAAAAGCAAGCTGTGCGGAACTGACCTCAATGACGGAATATGGAATATACCAAGCGAAGATTGTCGAACCCCATAAAACTCTTCAAAACCCCTCTAGGACCTTTGGTGATGTAATCTTGCTTTTTTGACCTGGGCATCGGTACCCTGGAAATCTATCCTGGCTGTACTATAGAGGAAACTAAAAATGGGGACATTACAAGTCCTCCTCCCCAAGATTGCTCGACGTCATCTGTATTTGTCCACTAATACCAGTATCCCATACAAACCATTGGGATACACCATGCCTTTGTGCCACCAAAGTATAAACAGATCCCTCAATACCTGGATCTCAAACAAACCTTTGAGACCAATCTTGCCATCAATAGATTCGCCTGGATCCCAATGCCACCTAGGCCTTGGGACTTGTGGGTTATGATACCACCTTGGTTCTCCATGCTGTGCTATGCCTCCGACTAAGAATATCCTCCTAAGAATCATCCCATCAATAGAGTACCAACTCATAATCTCTTGCCAATCCATCTTGTGGGAAGGATCGAATGCATGAATACCTGCACATGGAAGAATTCTACTATGCTGCTGTTGCTCAATGCTCAACTCATGTTGATTCGCCCAGTCAACCAACAAGATCCTCCTAGAAAACTTTTCCCCTCTCTCTCCAATGTGCAAAGGTGGGCTAATAGTGCTGCAAGGCCATTCGATGTACTCCTGAAGAGGGCTGCTTTGAAACTCCCAAGTGTACTCCTTTTACTGCCTTGCTAGGAACCTCAACCATTCGTCAATGCTAGACAACTTGTCTGCTAACTCGACACACTTCATTCTAAGCTCCTTAATTTTACTTTTTCGATGCAAGATGGTGCCTTAAATTGTCTGGACTTCTACTTCAACACCATAACATCTGTCCTTAAATGCTCAATCTTCTCCTAGCAGCTATTGTTTGAAAGTGTTGCAACCTTGCTGGCTGACTCTACATCTATTGCATCTCATCGATGCGTGGACCCAAGGATGAATGCTCAACCACCTCCACCGCATCTCCAACTGGTTCTCCAAGGATAGCTCATGATGCACATTGTCTATATCATCCTCCTCATGCCCATGCACCTCTCTGTGATCTTCATGTTGGTTCATAAATGGTGTCTCATCCCACAAGTCTCCCTGAATGTCTTCTCCTTCACTCCCTTCCTCAATTTGCTGCTCACCATCACCAATCGTCAAACATTGAAGTATAATTGGGCTATTGTCAACATCTCCACATGAAGGCTCATACTCAACACCAATAACAAAACCCATCTCACTCTCATTAGAAGGAGTCTCCTCTGTTAAAATATGCAACTGCGGTCAAATTCCACTTTGGACAACTCACTTGATGGAGATAATGATTGCATTGAATTCCTCTTTTCGAGAGGACCAATCGGATAAGGGAAAGTGTATTTATGAAGAAAAGCCCACATGCATATTTGATAAGGTCGTCCCTAAAACAAAGTGGACCCCATTGGAAGGCTATAAATACAAGTGACCTCTACCTTATTTGGACGCAATCATGAGACACTCTTCTATCTTGGTTTTTGGCTCACACAGGTCTGAGGCTCTTCCTCGGAGGAATAGGTTCGCTCTGAGGTGAAATTGCAGGGTTCGATGCTTGCATTTTAGATCTAGGATGTTGGGCCATAGTCACAGGCACAACATAGAAGGATTTTGATCATAGTTGCTCCCACAGAGGTTCATGCATGTGATTGGAGCCTTCCAGTTGCATAGACAACTCACTCTGCATGCGATCGAGAGTTAGGGTTGTAGAATCTCAGTTGCACGCTCACCTCAGTCTAGATATGACCCTAGTGACTTGCATACCAAGATTAAGGGTGTGACTGGGCTGCCATAGGCGCTTGGATGACTCCTCCTCAGTGCGACTGGGAACTAAAAGATGAAATCTTAGTCTTCTGAAGATTTCGCTCAGTGACTGCAATGTTCGATAGCTGACCGCAGACAGTGACAGTTCATTACAGACTTTAGAATCAAGATTTTTAGTATAAGCATTGTTGGGTTCATTCCATGGATGTTGTAGTTATTTTGTTGGATAGTTGCATAGATGAAGATATGGATCATTGTACTTTCTTTTGCTAAATCATTTGATGATGATCTAATAAGAAGAAGAATTTGAAAGGGTTTTCTCCATAATGGGTTTTGCCCTGTTCTCTGACCAATCCTGGTGTCTTTATGTGTGAATGCTTTTCTTTTATTGTTCCTTTATGTTTCGCTGCATTAATGATGATGATATTGTTCTTTTTATATAGTTGCATATGTTGCCGAATAATGATGTAAATATGAATAATGTTATGATGTTTTGGGGTGAATTTAATGTGTTAATGAAGAAATGCAATTAACAAAGCAAAGAACAATATAGCCCTAAGAAAAATTAACATGGTTCAGAGGTGGGCTAAAGAAAAGCCATGGAGATCACCCCTACTATGACATCATTGAAGGATGCAAGAGGAGGATGGTGGATACCTAAAAGAATTCTAGGGTTTGAAGAAAACCTCAGGCAATTTGTGTATTAGGGTTTCATGGATATTATGAGGTCAGGGTTTGGGGAGAAGTTTGGGGAGAAACCTTGGTTTATGAAAAATATATGAGATATGAAATTTAGAAACCCTAGCATGGTCAATGTGAAGACAAGTCATGGAGATCACTCCTACGATGACATTGTTGAAGGATGTAAAAAGAGGATGGTGGAGACCTAAAAAAATTCTAGGGTTTGAAGAAAACTTATGCTATTTGTGTATTAGGGTTTGATGGATATTATGACATTAGGGTTTAGGGAGAAACCCTAGTTTTTGAAAAATATATGAGATATGAAATTTAGAAACCCTAGCATGGTCAATGTGAAGATGCTCAAGCACTCGGGGAAAAATTGATGAAGCCCCAGATGGGATAATCTCTATTAGGCCTAATTGCTGATTAGAGTTGGTTGAAAGAGTGAATGCAAAATTGTTATATGTACAATGGACAATGGTGGCTCTTGAAGGCTGGTTCAAGATGGAGATAATCACCTCTCATTGAAGATAAGTACTTTTCGATTTATGAAGCTTCTTTATGTCTTTACTTTTGTTTAGACTTATGGATCTGATCATTGTTTTGATGCTTCCTCCATATATATTTGAGTATTTGGATGCTTTTAACTTTTTGATGAGATATGATAAGTGGATCTTTCTTGAGGACCATGTCCAGTGCAGGAAGAGAAGAACTAGTAAAGAGGCACCCAACGAAAAGGTGACAAAGTGCTACAGCTGCCTATATAAAATAAGGTGCACATGTACCTCTTAGATGCAATGAAATTATTGATTCTATGAAGCTACTTAATATTGATCTTTGATATATTGGTATACTTAATGTTTGGCTAACACCTATCATTTTGGATATCTTGATTCCATAAAGAAGGCTAGCACCTTGATTCTAGTAGATGATAACTTGACACTATTGATATTTTTTGTGGAAAGTATGGTAGCCATGATGATAGAAGTGTAACAATGAGATTGATATTCTAGATCTTTTATTGACCGAGGTTATGTTTTGATGTGATTAGTAACTATGGCATATGGTAAAATTGAATGCCTTAACTTGATGGAAGCAATATTGTGTTCATGATCTTTGAAGTATGATGTTACATCTATCTATTGCCCTAATCATTTGACTCTATCCCTTGATGAAAAATTGATGTCATGATGCCATGATGAAGTAGTTGTTAACATGATATGATTATGATGAATATATGATATAGTCTGACTTTATGATCTAACAGATTTGTTGATGCATGATAACATTATAGACAGGTTGATTTCATGAATGAAGATGGCTAAAGTGGATTCCCATTCAAAGGGAGAATTTCCCATAAGATCCTTACTTCTATTATCATTGACATTATATGTATATTCTTTACGTTGAAGTATGATTTATGGGCATGAATAGACAAATATCTAACATTGTTGATCTGCGACAAAGTTTTCATCTGAGGAAAGAGTTTTCCATTACTCTAAGCCTCAGTCTCACGAAAGCAGGCTTATAGAGTGCGACCGTAGTCTACCAACCGCACAGAGGAAGGCCTATGGGTGGGACTATGTGTACAGGATACCAAAATGAAGTTTTGTGCATAAAATCAAATGTTCACTTGAAGGATGTCAGCCCTACAGACATGAAGCAAACAACTGAAAGTTCTATGAGCAGGGAATTTTAAATGTTTACTATAATAAGACTGAACTTGTGTTAGCAGGTGACCGAGATATGCATATAGATATGTCATTATGATTTAACCATTGAAGTTTGTGCTGCAAGAGTTTGACATGATTTGGCTAATATAGATGAGTAGTGTTTGGCATGATGCTTGATAATGACTTGGAACTTTGACTTGATGATTGAGATATGTTTTGGACTATAGATCTCAATATGATAGCAAATTTGGGATTTGACCTGATGACTAATGATTTGATTTGACAATTGATGATTTGCCTTGATAACAATGTTGTATTGGCATAGTAATTTTCGGTGATTAATATTGGTATTCGATAATGGTTAAGTATTGGTAGTTGTGATTCAGTGTGAAGTAATCTCGCAATAAATGGATGGAACCTATTCTTGGTGTATGTATTTACATCTAGTGACTTATATTATGATCATGAGGATGACTTGATACTGTTTGGTTTGATATTGCTTATGACAACTAGTTGGCATATCAATAGATGATGTCATGACTTGATGAGAGCTCTACCTGTCACCCTATCTAAAGAATCTGATACTGTGATATTGATGATTTTGATATTAGTTCTGATCTAAAATTTGATAAACTGACTTGGTTGATTTGATTCTGCAATATTGATTTGTGAAAGACTGAACAGATTAGTTTGGTAAAGTGTTATGATTGCAAAGATCATTGTATATGTCCACATTGACAGTTATCTGGTGAAGGCAGGATGATGTGTTGATCCAAAACTCTACTTGAGAAGGGTTCCAAGGTATGATTTTGATTTTGGTTTTATATGCTGGCGATCTACTATTGAGAAGTAATAAGCCTTAGATGATCTAAGTAAGAGGGAGATGGCTTTTGAAGCTCAAAATAATGAATCATGGCATGATTTCTGAGGTTGGGGAAAGAAAAATATGTACTGTGAAGCTATTGAAGAAGTATTGGAAAGTGGAAATACAAATCCTTGGACACTCCGATTGAATATCAAGAAGTTGTGAAGAAATATTGTTGAGCTCAAATTGACAATCGACAATTGATTGAAGCATTGATGTTCCGATCGAACACTCGCCCATATGCATCTATGTTGTTCATTGAGTTGCTTCATACACATAGAGTTGCCACTAAGCACCCTCTGAGATGTTTGCATGGAATGAACATTCTACGTGTGATATGTGATTTGCATGGATGTACTGATGATGATTGGGATAGTTATTGATGAAGATGAGCACATATGAGTGCTGCCTTAGTATGAGGTCTACCATGATGTTTTGGGATGAGAAGTCCATAGCTTTAAACATGACCGAGGCTGAGTACGATGATTGCTAGCATGACTAGCTATGAGGCAGGATGAAGAAGCTTTTTGGAAAGATTTTTGAGAAAGTTCTGGATATGATATGGACACATTTCGATGAAAAAGAGTGCGATTCGATTGGAAAAGAATCCCATATATAAATGAGACTAACGTATCTTCATATATTTGTTGATTTTTGGGTAGCATTGGATGTGCTCTAGCTCCGAAACTTTGTGGCGGGGCTAGAACACATGAGATCTGCAAGACGCAGAAATCATTTGGAGAAATTCCACCTGGAGCTTAAGTTATTCAAATAATTAATTATTTTAATGGAGACCCCCAAGTCTAACTTATGGAAATTAAATAATTAAAGTGAATTAATTTAGACGTGTGGGTGAGAATGTTCTAAGTAACGAGGATCAAGTATTTTCTAATCTTAGTGTTGATTAGAGATTAAATCACGACTGTTGATTCGTCAACTGGAAAAGTATTAAAGGAAGGCTTGGGGTTAGTTGGAGAACACACACAGAGCGACAACACTTGAGCTAAGTCGAAGTTCTGGGGCGTGGTTTGCTGAGAATTTTCGAGTGAGCTTGCAATGCAGCGTGGGGCAGTTCGATAGTGGGATTTCTGAGTCCAAGGCCGAGAATACAATAGCAGGGAGGCAGATCCGTACCTGAGAGACAGCGCAGGCCTAGGAGGGGTGACGCAGAGGCAGCGTAGGCCCAGGAGGGGTGATGCAGAGGTAGCGTAGGCCTAGGAGGGGTGACGCAAAGGCAGTGTAAGCGCAAGAGGGGTGACACAGAGCCATAAGGGCTCACGCAGAGGGACGCAGGCCCAGCCACGGTGACCAGCGTTGGGGTTTCAGCGGGCCAGATCGAGCTTGTATTCATCAGATCTGAAAGGGTGACGCAGCCACACTGAAGAGTGACACAGAGACTGCATAGGCACCTGTGGGGTGCTTCATTATGAGTTGAATCAACCATAATATCTGTCTCCAGAAATAGAGGTACATCTGCCGGGGTTTTCTCTATTGAGTAAACCACTACTGGTACCCTAGTTTGTATTCAGAAATCTGCAGAATAATAAAAACCCTCAAGATCTGCTGCACCAGTTTTCCCGCATTGGGTTTTTTCGAGGACATTTGTCCAAAAAAATCTTGTGTGTCCTTTGTTGAATATGCTTAATTCTTCAGTACTTTATCTATATATTTGTGTAGGTTGCAGTGTATTTACTTTGATGTTTTATTGAATAATTCAGAAAAATAACTTGTTAAGTAAATCAAATAAGTAGGAGAAGTAAATCAGATGACTGCAGTAGGGTCTCTGTTTAGTAAATTCAGAAATTTTCACATGGTATAAGACCTATTGTAGATCAAGGAGAGTTGAAGCCATCAGCGAAGAGACAAAATTTTGCTGCAGGAAGGCGACTGTCCCAAGAGACAGTGCAGATCCAGGAAGAGGTAGTGTAGAGGGACATCGCAGACCCAGGAGGGGTGACGCAGAGCCAGTCTAGCTCACGCAAAGTTGATGCAGAGGTTCACGCAGATCCAGAAGGGTGACACAGTTCGAGAGGAGGTGACGCAAACTAGTGCAGAGGGTTCGGGTCTTCGTCCTTTTAGTTGCTGTGGTTGGAAGTGCAATTTTGTCCTTCGGAAGTTGCTGGTGGGGCATTGTTCTGTCGGTGCAGAACAATGTCTAGCAGGGTTGACAAAGTAAGGGGAAGCAGTTCCTCAACAAACTTTCTCGCCAAGGAGTTTGAGATTTGATCAACGGAGTGACTGGAGAGGGCTGATTCGATAGCAGTTGGTGGAGGATTTTCGAGATGGAAATCACTTGTTAGAGGGAGCATATTCTCTAGAGGGTTTCTAGCGCCAAGAAACCCAGATCCGAGTATTTTGCTGAGGGTAGCAGCAGAAGAAGGGAGAAGAGTATTTGCTTCGACAACTTTTGAGCAGAGATGATCGCACATGGATTGAGGGATCAAGACAGGTTGGATGGAGTATCCAACTTCGTCGTCCAGAAGGCCAAAATCCTATTAGTTCTAGATGAATATGATATCAAAGATCATGTCGAGAAGGTTGTAGCTGTTCTTGTTGATGCTGATTCGTTGAAGAAGTATGAGGAAGCGCAAGCAAGGGCCAAGCACTTGATTATGGATGAGGTCAAGGATCATGTGGTCCCTCACATTGTTGAAAAGAACACAACAAATGAGATGTGGATGACGTTGACCTCAATGTATCAAGGGACTTCTGTCCAAAGGAGAATGCTTCTAGAGAATCAACTTTGACTATTTCAGATGCACAAGGGAGAGGAAATCGACCCCTTCCTCATTAGATTGAAGGCGATTCATGATCAATTGACTGTTATGAGGGCCACCCTTGATGAGGGTCTATTGGTCAAGACTGCCCTGAATGCAATGTCTAAAGAATGGGAGACCTTTGTCCAAGGCATTTTGGGCAGAGCGACACTTCCAAATTGGGAAGACACGTGGGAAGCTCTTCGACAAGAAGAGATCAAGAGGATGATCAAGGTGAGCAGCACCAGCGACGGAATCAAGATCAAGAAGGAGGAGGAAGATGCAGCTCTCGCATCTAAGGAACAACAGGGGCAGCAAGGGAAGAAGAAGAGAGACCTTTCAAAGGTCAGGTGCTTCAGATGTGGTGAACTAGACATCTCGCTACTACTTGTCCTCAAAAGAAGAAGGGCAAGGAAGATTCAGATTCAAAGGCTGCAACAGCTAAGGGTGATGATGGGAGTGATGACAATGTGGCTATGAGTGCTCATGTGCCTCGAGAGAAGAGGTGGGGCGACATAGATATGTAGATTGAACTATGGATGGGTCTAGGGGCAGGATCCTTGAGGTGCCCAAACTCTTGGATCACATACGAGCTACGAGAACCCTTAATGACAGTAGCAGGATGACTGGAGTCAGTTGGTGCAGAGGATTATGGAGGCACATTGGAAGTATTAGGACGCTGAAGACTGGAGCAACGCAGAGTAGAGGCAATAGCAACAACGTAGAAGCAGCAACGCAGAGGTTGATGGGATTTCATCAGCGCAAAGGCAGTGCAGAGCAACAACAACGCAAAGGCACTGGAGGGTCAGCGTAAATTAGTAGCAGAGGGTGTTTCAGTATCGAGATGCAGCGAGACTGACTTGTCTGTCAAGGATTTGGGTGATGTCCTTCAGTTGCTAATTCTGAGCAATTGAGTTGTAATGTAGCAGTTAGAAGTGGCAGTGCTATGCGCAACATTATGCAACATTTGAGAGGGAGCTGCAATATAGATGAGGCAGTGATTGTGGCAGAATCATGGGCAAAAGTATAGAAGGCATCAGCGCAGTGGATGAAGGGCAGCAGGCCAAGCATCTACAGCGCCAGAGGGGCGCAAGTCCAGCTAGGGTGATGCAGTCACTCTGTGACTAGCGCTGGGGTTTCAGTGGGCTAGATCGGGCTCGTATTCAGCAGATCTGAATGGGTGATTCAGCCACATTGAAGGGTGATGTAGGGATTGGGTAGGCACTTGTGGGGTGCTTCATTTTGAGCTAAATCAACCATAATATCTCTCCAGAAATAGAGGTACATCTGCCGAGATTTTATCTATTGGGTGAAACACTACTGGTACCCTAGTTTGTATTAAAAAATATGCATAATAATAAAAACCCTCAAGAGTTGCTGCACTGGTTTTCTCGCATTGGGTTTTTTTGAGGACATTTGTCTCAAAAATCCTGTGTGTCCTTTGTCAAATGTGCTTAATTCTTTAGTACTTGATCTGTATATTTGTGTAGGTTGCAATGTATTTACTTTGATTTTTTACTAAATAATTCAGAAAAATAACTTGTTAAGTAAATCAAACAAGTAGGAGAAGTAAATCAAATTACTGCAATAGGGTTTTTGTTTAGTAAATTCAGAAAATTCACAATATTGAGGCAGTACTGATGTAGGAGACAAGCTCAGGCTTGTGGTTGGCACCTCCTTGAGAGGGAGGATGATTATGGTATCCTTTATATGATATATATGATTTAACTATAGCTTTAAAAACCGGAACCAGTGACCGGACCGATCCACCTAATAAACCGGGTTTCAAACCAGAACCGGTCAAATCAGGACTGGTTAGATCTCAATGAACTAGTTTTAAAAAAACACATGAAATAATTAAATTTTAATGAAAAAAACTATTTTTAAGATTTAAAAACATGATTCCAAAACAATAGACACAAAATATGCAAAGTTTGCTCATATATATACCACCATGTAAAGGTGAATATATCAAAATGAAAAAGTGTAGTACATATCAACAACAAAATATATAATCAATGCGGCTCTATATGGCCTCTAGAGTTCAAAAAGAAAGCCTGCAAACTATGAGACCACTGACCTACTACAAGTCTACATATATGATATTAGTGATCAACATTATCACTTGAAAAGTTGAAACTTTTCATCATGATCAAACTCAGTTGGTTGAGTCTCGACTCCCAAACTTTGCAACTGCTTGAGTCACAAACTTCTCTACTGGTTCAGTGACTTGAGTCTCAAACTTATAAAGGTATTTTGCCCTAATATGCCCTATTATTTCATTTGGTGCTCCGCATGGCTTTACATGGCCTCCTATCATAGTCAAGTGTTGCTTGAACCTGTTAATACCCCCTCCTTCAATAGATTTTTGGCAATATTCGAAGATCATTTTTCCATCAATCACATCACAATGAGCCCATGTAGTATCCTTGGCTTTTGGAGGCATGATGGCTACTACTTAGCTCAAATTCTCTGCTGTTCCACTACTTCAGCAAAAACTCAACACTCTCCAAGCTCCCAATCAAACTCACAAAAACTCCAAATGAGATGTGTGAGGCAAATGTGGGGGGTGAGCTCCTTTTAAAGGCTTGAAGAGGGTGTTTTTGGAGGGAAACAACCCTTACTTGCCCTCCAAAACACCCAGGAAGCTTCCAAAAAGACGTTGTGTGGGTCCGTCACGGCCTTGGCAATGAACCGACCGGTTTAGGACAAAACTGGATGGTCTGACCACAAACTAGTCGGTTTCGTACTAAATCGGTAGGTTTGGTCCGGTTTATGTGGTTTTTTGGATAAGCTGGCCCTTAAACTGGGTTTTTTGACCTGTTTGACCTAGTTGCCTAATGAATTGGTCGGTTTGACTGGTTTTCAGTTCATGCCAGCTGATTTTTAAAACTATGGTTCTAACATGATATTTGATTTGATGTCCTGTATGAACTAGAAACAACTGTTATTTGATGATTACCAGATATGAGTACGATGATATGTTGCTGAACTACAAAGAGCATCACTGATCGAGAACACTGAGCCAACTCTTCCCCCCTATCTGATCTCCTAGGGTGAGGAACTGATATAGAGGGCTCCAGGGGTTGAGGGAACTCTGGACAATAGGGTATTACCCCTATCTGTCGCCCATAGGGTTGGAGTAGTAGCTCACCCTATCTTGGTCTTTGCAGAGTATACCCCAGTTGGCATCATACCCACAAGTTAGGCTTGTTGGGATTGTCCCTCCCCGTTTGGCCAACAGATTGAGGAGGTTTGGAGGCATGTGACCCTTACCTCTTGGTAAGTTCGGTATCTCGTCCAAGCTCAGATTATGATGCGAGTGTTCTACCACATGACTATTAAGGGTCATTGCTGGGAAGATCGGTAGGCAATAGGACAGGTTAAGTAGTAGCTCCCCTACATCACCTATTGCCCGATATGGGGTTGTAGTAGTAGATCCCCCATGAGATTTCGGGTAGTAGCCCACTGACAGATATTTTCGGGTAGTAGTCTGCTGACAGATATTCCTGGGTTCTAGCCCACTAACAAATATTCCCAGCTAGTAGCCCGATGGACAGAGGATGGTAGATTGAGCTTCGATGTCAAAATTCTTCTTCTTTTAGATCCAAGAATGTTCAACATATGAGCAAGGAAAATCAAGAGATAAGTAGGAATAAGAAAGAGATGAATTAATATGATCAATGACTTTACGTGATGATACTTGAGACTGGATAGGATATGATGTTAGGATGACATGTTGATCAATGGTCAAATATTGGCAGGTGGAATTCTCCCTAGTTGAGAGGGAGTGTTAAAATATGCAATTGCGGCCAAATTGCACTTTGGACAACTCACTTGATGGAGATAATGCTTGAATTGAATTCCTCTTTTCGAGAGGATCAAAATTGACCTAAAGATCACTCAAATCGGATAAGGGAAAGTATATTTATGAAGAAAAGCCCACATGTGCATATTTGTTAAGGTCAGCCCTAAAGCAAAGTGGACCCCATTGAAGGTTATAAATACAAGTGACCTCTACCTCATTTGGACACAATCATGAGACACTCTTCTATCTTGGTTTTTGGCTCGCACAGGTCCGAGGCTCATTCGCGGAGGAATAGATTCGCTCTGAGGTGAAATCGTAGGGTCCAAAGCTTGCATTTTAGATCTAGGGTTTTGGGCCATAGTCGCAGGTACAACACAGAAGGATTTCGACCACATTCGCTCCCCAAAGGCTCATGCGTGCGACTGGAGCCTTCCAGTCACACAGACAACTCACTCTGCTTGCGAACGAGAGTTAGGGTAGGCTCCAGTCGCACGGACAACTCACTTTGCATGCGACCGAGAGTTAGGGTTGCAAAATCTTAGTCGCACGCTCACCTCAGTCCAAATCTGACCCCAGTATCTCGCATACCAGGCTTAAGGGTGCGATCGAGCTGTTATAGTCGCTCGTATGACTCCTCCTTAGTGCGTCTAGGAACTAAAAGATAAAATCTCAGTCTTATGAAGATTTCACTTAGTGACCACAGTGTTTGGTAGTTGACTGCAGACAGTGACAATTCATTACAGGCTTCAAAATCAAGATTTTGAGTATACGCTTTGTTGGGTTCATTCCATGGATGTTGTAGTTATTTTGTTGGATAGTTGCATAGATGAAGATATGGATCATTGCACTCTCTTTTGCTGAGTCATAATAAGAAGAAGAATTGGAAAGGGTTTTCTCCATAGTGGTTTTTGCCCTAGTCTCTAATCAATCCTAGTGTCTCTATGTGTGAATGCTTTTCTTCTATTGTTCCTTTATGTTCCACTGTATTGATGATGATGATATTGTTCTTTCTACATAGTTGCATATGGTGTTGAATAATGATGTAAATCTGAATAATGTTATGATCTTATGGGGTGAACTTAATGTGTTAATGGAGAAATGCAATTATGAAAGAAAAGAATAATATAGCCTTAAGAAAAATTAACATCTTTTTGTCTAACTTGTCCATATAACTCAAGCATGAGTGGCTAGGCTCTTAAGGGCCCTTGCAAATGAAGCAAAGACCTTTCCTCCTTAACTCATTCTTGCTGCATGTTTGGGTATTTGCACCTTCATCATTTCCAACTCACATTCTTCTCAGTTTTTCGTTGGACAATTTCCTTCTAAATAGTTTTTTGTTTTTCTCAATCAACCTTTCGGCTTGTTCATAAGTAGCAAACTCAACCAACCTTTTGGCTAGTTCATAAGCAACGAATGAAAGAACCCGTTCCTTCCTCCAAATGGCCAACAATCTAGGTTGTAGCATCCTGCAAATGGCATCATGGTTACTCATAACTCTAGCCATGATCTCTAAGACCTTGAGTCTCTTCTCAATGGTAGGACCCAAGGTGTCATGTAGTTCCTAAAGATTTTCTTCTATCAGCTGGAGCCTGAAATACATCTCCCATAATGTCATCATTGTAATGAAGCATAGGTGAAGTTATTCTGATAATATCACTGAAACAAGAGGCAATTGTAAGTCTAACCCCTTCACAAGGGTGTTCCAAGAATCTTTGTTGCATCAAGGCAACGATTGTTGGTTAGAGTGCTCAATTTAGGACCCTCAAATTTGACTGGATCACCATAGAAAGGCGTGACTCCAATTTTTCTAGATTAGGGAGAGTCTTCTAGGTTATTCTCCTCATCTTTAGATCTAACCCAAGTGCAAAGAGCCAATTCCATACTTCTAGCTCCGTTTGCAAATCTCTGATTTGCTCCAGCTGTAGGATAGCATGTACCCCCTTTGAAAAGGGTTTGTAGCGTAGTTTTGCTGTTTGGTCCAAAGAGACATTGCAGCCCAAAGAACCAAGTGCAAATGATGCCTCAAACTGTTGTTGGTTCTTTCTTCTTTCAAAGTCATTGAAGATATCTATGATATTTGATATGGTCCTTTTAATGTCCACATCCATTTTTGAATACAAGACTCACATCAAATTTTGATTTAAGGGTTGACCCATAAACATCTCAAATTCGAATCAACAATGCAAGTGACGAGACCCTATTCAACCCTTCAGACTCAATGACACAACTAAACAATTTTATAAGGCTTATGGTAGCAATACAAATTCTTACACAAAATAAACTTAGTCCATACCATGACTCTCAACAATACAAACCCTCTCATTCAGACAGTACATCGCCATCATTAGATTGGCTCGCATTTAGCCATACATCAATGACTTAAGACACTTTACAATCAACCATACGCATAACCCTAGTGGTATCATGTGAAACATTTTACAACAACAACAATACCAAATATCTCTGACCTCGTCAACACATTCTCTCACATTTTGGTGTACTAGACATGAACAATAATACATGGCATACGTGTGAGTTTCAACTTGGCCAAACACATAAGATTTTTGCCAGTACAAAGTGAGCACTAGAAACAAGCTCATGACAATCAATCTGACAGTACATTCCCTAGACAATAAAACAATACCCAACAAAATTGTAACCCATAAATAAGCAAGGTGATCCAAATATTTATGAATTCCCTTGAATCCACGCAGATCCTATTAATTTTAGTTAACCATGGTATGTTCTATGCTTAGAGCAGTTTACTTCAATTTCCTTATTAGCCCAATTCAAATTCAGATTTGAAATCACGTAATCTTTGAAAGTAAATCTGATAGAACATAAAATAAATCGACAGAAGACAAGCCAAGACGAGACAATAATTTGTATAATTCTTCTTATTCAACAAAGAGGGAGAAAATGTCTTTTACAGCAGTCAACAGGATGCCCTAGCCAACAAAGACTTTGCTGGTCAAACCAGCCCTTCAACCTCCAATCAGGTTCAGTCAAACTTGGTCAAATTCGACCTTCCTTCAATGTCACACACAACCCAAAAATAGTCCACAAATCAGTCAACGCAGAAGTCAAAATTTTGCGGTCAAACCAGTCAATGCTGCGATCAAAGTCAACATTTGACCTCGATTTTTGTGCCTTTAGCTATGGCCTCTCTAGATCGGACTTTCTGCCTCAAAAATGCAGTAAAATGACGAAGGTTGACCCAGAGTCAACGCTGTCAGAAAAATCCCTAAAACCAATTCGCAAATTTCAGCTTCCAGATTCACACGTGTGGAGGAGAGAGAAGCCTCTAAGAATGTACGAACCAATTAAATGAGAGAGAGATGTGTGAGATGAGTGAATGATGAAATGAGCATCATATCTCGCCTTTTTATATCCATGACTGTGGGTGTGTGACACAAATTTTGGGGCTTGTTAGCCTACATTACAATTCAGGCCGACCTTGACAATTTGCAAATGTGTGGAAAATAAATTCAAAATACAAGTTCTGCTCATCCAAATAGCTTCACAACAGATTCTTGGCACTAATCCAGTGAATGTGATGAGGCTCGACCATGTATTGACTCAACGTGTTCACTGCGAAGCATATGTCCAGATGTGAGTTAACTAAGAACATCAAGGCCCCGACGAATTGACGATACTCGGTGGGATTTCCCAACTCGGGTCCAACAACACTTTCACAGAACTTCTTAAAGTTGAGTTCCATCGGAGTGGCAGCCGGTACCATTTGATGGAGGCTCATTGATCTTTCCCTGCACATAATCCATGACATCTTGTTCTTCCAATGTCAGATCCAAGGACATTTTCCAAGCATGATAATCAGGCTTATCAGCCAACTTGTCATCAGATTTGAAGTATGATGAGGAAGCCATTTATCCCGGTCCTTGTCTTTTCAACTTCGGTGATTGCTCTTCTCACTCTTGCTTGGGATTTGTCTTCACCTTAGCTCTGATTCCATGTTAATTTTAGTTAACCATAGTATGTTCTATGCTTAGAGTAGTTTACTTCAATTTCCTTATTTGCCCAATTCAAATTCAGATTTGCAATCACATAATCATTGAAAGTAAATGCTGATAGAACATAAAATAAATCGACAAAAGACAAGCCAAGCCAAAAGACAATAATTTGTATAATTTTTCTTATTCAGCAGAGAGAGAGAGAAAATGCCTTTTACAACAATCAACAGGATGCCCTAGCCAAGAAAGACTTTGCTGGTCAAACTAGCCCTTCAACCTCCAATTAGGTTCAGTCAAACTTGTGGTCAAATTTGGCCTTCCTTCAATGTCACACACAACCCAAAAACAGTCCACAAAATAGTCAACGCAAAAGTCAAAATTTTGCGGTCAAACCAGTCAATGCTGTGGTCAAAGTCAATGTTTGACCTTGATTTCTGTGCCTTCAGCTGTGACCTCTCCAGATCGGACTTTCTGCCTCAAAAACATAGTCAAATGATGAAGGTTGGACCCAAAGTCAACGCTGCCAGAAAAAGCCCTAAAACCAGTCTGCAAATATCAGCTTCCAGATTCACGCGTGTGGAGGAGAGAGAAGCCTCTAAGGCTGTATGAACCAATCAGATGAGAGAGAGATGTGTGAGATGAGTGAATGATGAAATGAGCATCATGTCTCTCCTTTTTATATCCATGATTGTGGGTGTGTGACACAATTTTTGGGGCTCGTGAGCCTACATTACAATTCAGTTTGACCTTGACAATTTGCACATGTGTGGAAAATAAATTCAAAATACAAGTTCCACTCGTCCAAAGATGATCTTTAGATCAATTTTGCACCTTTCGAAAGAGGAATCCAACAAAAATATCATCTCCATCATATGAGTAGTGCAACATGGAGTTTGGACCTAGATGCCAAATTTAACAGATCCCCAAAAATACGAGCAACTGAACAAAATGTGCAAATTCTAACAATTCTGTCACTGTTTGCGACCCATAAAGATGATTCCACAACCACTTACCAAGATGGTCGTATCCCCCCTGGAATTGTAGAATGTTGGTCGAGAGGAAGGAAATTGAGTTTCTCCTGTCTTGTCTTAGCTGAATTCAATGACTTGTTGACTCCCCACTCTTCAATCCTGAGCCTTCTATGCATCCTTGTATTCATCAAACAGTGGATCGACCCACTCTACGCAAGCGTCCAACTACGATCTCAACCAACCACGACTCAGGCAATGCCTCGCGGTTCTTTGTAAGATCAACTTGTTGTTGTGACCCAATGCACAACCTACTCGTGCTGTCAATGTGCTCTCTTATTATTGTGTTATGCCCTTTGAAATTTCACAACTCCGATTCGTTGTTGCCGAACATGAAATGAGTCGTGGGCATATACATTAAAATCCAACTGTGCGAAGAAGTGACGAACGAAGTGGTGTTGCAAAACTCGGTTTGATTCGAACAATTAAACAAGAAATTTCGCTCAATTATCTTAGATTGGCCTACGATATGTTGACTGCGACGATACGATGATAATGCACCCAATCGCCAATGTGCCCCGTAGCAACATTGCATGCTCACGTAGCCTACAATTGCTCGTCTTCTGCTCTACCTTTGCTCCATGATTACACCAACACACTTAGCCTTTTAATTTGTTCACTGGATTTTCTCTCAGAATACGAGTGTATTTATTTGCCAGCAAGATCACACATCGATCCTAGGCCATTGATGACTTGCTTATGCCCTCAGCTGCATGCATCAATTCAAGTTGTTATTGATCACGTTCAGATGATTTCAGCGTAAGGGTGAATTTGACCTCCAAAGTATTCATACACTCGGCCCCCTTAAATAAAGGAAACTTAGCCTTGGATCACTATTAGTTTTTGTAGCATCGGATGTGTTCTAGCCACGAAACTTTGTGGAAAGGTTAAAATACATGAGATCTCCAGAACCCAGAAATCGTTTCTAGAAATTCTGCCTAGAAGTGACTTAATTAGATTATTAACCAATTTTTTAATGTTTCCTAGGTATAAACTTAGGAAAACAGGTTAATTAATCAATATTAACGAGAATAATCTAAAAACTCACACGGATCGATCCAAGGATGATCCTAGCCATCAATTATGTTTAAATCTTGGTCGTTGGTGCTCCAACAGAAGATTATAAGAGGAGGTCGATGTGGTGACGGAGAAATGACTTGTAGAGTTTGATTTCTCCGCAGATCAATTTCCAAAGTAGCAGCAGTCAGTTGTCGGAGAGAGAGTCAGAGATCGAAGCAGTGAGAGAGGGGCAGAGATAGTGAGGCCGAAGGAGGCATTCCAGATCCAGTGAGTGCATTTGCAAAGAGGCAGAAAAGCCATAGAGAGGATGACGTTGGGGCACCACAGTAGCCTCTAGAGACAAAATCGATTTGCCGAGAGACATTTTCATTTCAGAGGTCAGGAAGGAGTCCCAAAGTGCTGAAGAAGCATCTTTCCAGTCAGTAGAGGGCTGAACGAATTCATCAGAGACCAGTTTGAGGCTAGACGTCCAACAAATTGCGCAGAGGCTGATGCAGAGGTTCAGAGGGCCGAGTTTCTAAAAGCAAGTTTTGCCAGGAGATTACATGTGGGGTGAGGAAAATTCCTCACTAGATTTTTGCCAGTATTTTTTCTGTAGGATTGCTAGATTTTCGGCATTCAGTTGTACTAAGAATTTTTCACCACTACATAATAATAAAACCCTCAGCTGCTGCATCAGTTTTCCCGCATTGGGTTTTTCCGGGGACTTTTGTCCAAAAATAATTGTGTTAATTTTATGTGTGTGTGCTAGCATTTCTTCCAACATTTATTCTTCCACAATTTTATTTATGTATATTGCAGTGTGATTTATTCAGTATTTGTCGTAGCAAACTACAAATAAATTGTTAAATTAAATTAACAATCAGGGGAATAATTTCCAGTTGCTGCATAGGATTCCGGTTTGGAATTTTCACAATCACAAGTAATTTGTCCTACCAATTAGTGATTGATCCTTAGACAAAGGTGTCTCCTCTGATGATGCTTCCTGGCCTCCACAAATCTTCCTCACTGGCTATGCAAAATGATGCCAATCTCTACTTCAAATCAATTTAGAATTGACTGGAAACTCAGGGTTGTTGGAGAGGCGATTTGGCGTCCAATATACAAAGTGTTGAAGCCACAATTTTGCTGAAGCTACATTCTGTTAATTGATTAAATTTGGTCTTTGAGTCTGTAGTCTTGGCCCCACAAGAAAACGATGGCTTGATCTACAATGAGGAAATGGTTCGGACTTCCGACAATTGGTGTATTTCGTCCTTCCTTGGCACTTGGTTTTAATTAATTTCTACCTCCTTTAGATTAGATAATTTGACCTTCTATGATCACACAAACCTCAACCTTCAATAAACACTTTCGTCCCTCCTAGAGAAGCATTCAATTTGCTACAAGGAATTGGATTTTGGTCTTGACACAATTGATTGCAGAATGATCTAACCTTCTTAATCTTGAAAGGAAATTCGACTCTTCTGAATAATGCACCCCAAGGAATTTTGCTAACTCGGCCATTTCGACCCCTTGTGTTCACAATGCAACCGCAATTTTGGCCTCAAGAGTGTGAAGTAAATTCGACCCTTTGATCAATGAAGATTTGGCACCTGGGGCTCGACCCCTCTAAATTATGAGTAATAGATAGTGTTGATTTGTGCTAGCATCAAATGTTCTCTAAGTCTCAAAATTTGCAGGGAGGCTTAGACACGTATTCCAAAGAACCCAGAAAGGATTTTGGAAAATTCCACTCAGATTGTGTTTTATGGAAATAATTAATTATTTTTAATGGGACCCAAAGTCTAAACTTACGAAATTAAAATAATTAATGGATATTAATTAAAATAGAGTGTGAATATTCTAGAAAAGTTAGAGATCAAGTCAAGTTAATCTTAGCCGTTGATTAACGATTTAATCTCGGTCGTTGAAGTCTCAATGAGAAGATTATAAGAAGGATTTGATGGATCATTTGGAAGACATCGCGAGAGAAAATCTAGAGATCGAAATTATTTATTGAGCAGTGTTCAGGGAGAAAATTGATCGAGAATATTTTTGCAGAGAGGGGCTTAGATAATTTATGGTTGGAAGATTTTCCTAATTCGGAGAGTGCAAAGTAGAGGAGGCAATAAAGGCCACATAAAGCAGCGCAGAGCCAGCCACACAGAGGCTATGCAGGGACTGCACAGAGCTTTAGAGGGAGTTTGATTTTCTGTGGAGTAAACAATCTGTGTTCAGTGCCAGTCACGAGAGGGAGTTTCCGGAGGCTTGAAGGGCCTCGTTTCCAGTCAATAGAGAGATCCAACGCAGAGAGAGCAGGAAACTCAGTTGTGACGTAGAGACTGCGCAGGGTGACGCAGTAATTGCACAGAGCAGCTCATCTCGAGCTAAGGTTAGCGCCGGATTCCTGTGGCAGAGTGAGATCTTCTCATGAGATTTTATTTGTTAGTTTTCCTTTGTATGATTTTTCAATTTTGACAATCATAGATTTGTACTCAGAAAATTACTGCATAATAAACAAACCCTCAGCTGCTGCATCGGTTTTCCCGCATTTGGTTTTTCCACGGACATTGGTGCAAAAAAAACGGTGTCATTTGTTTATGATTTATTCTTGTTTCTGCACATTTTTTTCTGCAGTTTAATTTTGTGAAGGCTGTAGTGTATGGGTTTTAGTATTTACTGTAGAAAACATTTTTTAACTTGTTCAAGTGATTAACAAGTAGAAGATTTCTCATTAATTGCTGCAGTAGGATTCTAGATCTAGGAATTTTCACATGGTATCAAAGCGTGTTTATCTAACTGCAGGAGGAGCAAGAGAGCAAATCCAGTAGATCCAGCGTTGAAGAAGAAGCCGGGGATCAAAGAATTGTGTAAGCAGTATATCGATCACCCCAGTGATTGCACAGTCCAAGCCAGGAGGGCTAGATCTGCAAGGAAACGTCTCTTTGAGTGAGCAGACAGAGAGGTAGGATTTTCCAGTTGCAGTTTGTCAAAGGCAGAGTGAGAAGCGCAATAGATCAACGCAGATCAACAAGCTGGTGGGAGCAGTTTCTGTGTAGCAGTGGTTGCTGGTGCAGAAAGCGTAAAAAGAAAGTAGTTGAAGACACATTTGGGGATTTATGACCTCAGTGAGTTTCTTGCCCAAGAAACTCTGATTTCCCACGCGGAATCAACAGATCATGTTTTATTTGGCTTGCTCCAGCAGAGAGTGTGTAGAGCCAGCTGCGTAGAGGGTTAGAGGCAGCGAATCGACAACGATTAGGTGAGATGGCAGCCAGTGGGTTGCATGACCAGGACTTGTTGGAGGGTGCCTCCAACTACAGAATCTGGAAGGTGTTATTGCTTGCTGCCTACACCTACCTATGGTTAGCGGGAAAAGCCTTTAACCCCACAAGGTGTGGTTGGTGGCAAGGAACTCAGAGAAGGGGCTGTCACACTAATCCCAGCTCTCTCCGTTTAAGCTATCTCCTAGGTTAGCTATGGGGGGTGGTCTCTAAATGGAAAACTAAGTTAAAGGTTTGAATTTCTAGGAGAACGTTAGAGTGAAATTGGATTACTTTTGAAGATTCATGAGCATTTATGAACAACTTTGAAATAATGACAAACCATTTAACCAGTGCCTTTACAAATAACGTGTTCAAAAGTAAAAGAAATGCTTAGAGAGATGAGAACATAGTAATCCTAAAATGGAAACAAAAGACTGTTAGCACAAGATATCAGAAATGCTCTCAAGGTAAATAGATTTATGAATCAAAGCATGAGAAACTATCTTGCTCATAAGGAAACAATTAGTGTTCTACTTTGGAGGATGTAAATGAGATGATAGAAAAACTCAAATGTTAGACCAAGATAACAACCTGCAATTAAATTTGCAACACCAAATAAGGGTATTTGCCAATGAAACATGATATATCAATCATCCATAATCATAATGATCATTAAAATGACAACATGCAATGAAGTTGCAAAAGTATGCAAATTTCCAAGTACCATAGAATTAAACTTGTTGCAAAATTTAAGGAGTTAAAATGCTTGCATCTAAAGTGCTTTTTGAGATAATATTTGCATGTGAATCTTTAAACCATCAAGATAGCAAAAAATTTGGGAAATTTGCAAATAAATGTGATGAGATAGTGCTCTTGGTTTATTTTATTAATTATTTCTAAAGCAAGGTTACAATTGAACTCTAATTTTCAGACCTCACCCTCACCCAAATATTAGGATCTCACAGTGAGGAGTCCATAGAGGTTGAGGGTCCCTAAAACGTCTATTCAACCAACTTAAGTTGAAGGTAAATTTTAGTGATGCTTGGGGCATGTAAGATCTAAAAGTAGATTAACATGAAAATGAAAATTCAACTTCAACTTGAAATATATTTGCTTGTCATGAAATAAAATGTAGTTTTACTTGATGCATCAAACTTAATATTGTAGAGTGTGCTCAATGGTGAAACATAAACAAATTTGAAGTATGATTTCAAGCTAAATAAACTCAAGTAAAGATGCTTGCATATAAAAAAATCTGAATTTGCTATGAAAGTAAATGCTCTTAAAACTTGTAGCAAATCAAAGTGAATAGCTAGTGAAATGAATGAAATGCATGGTTGTGTTAATTGACCAATTAAATGATATGCATGCAATTTAAATAGATCAACAAATCACGCCACAAGTCCTCTCCAAAAGTGGAGAGATTGGGATGCAAATGGGTAAAACCCACACTTCCAAAATCACAAATTTTATTTGTTGTTAGAGGTAAGAGACTATGAAGCCTCCTACAAGCTCAAGGAAAACATTTACAAATGAAACTTGAGGTCATAGACTTATCCTTGATGAGAAATTTCTGCAATATAAAGACTCAATAGAAATCAGATTTTTACAAGTGAAGAAGAGAGGCTAAGCCTCCTCAATGCTCACGGCCAAGAGAGAGAGAGAAGCCACAAAATGAACTCAGCCTTCCTCAAGGAATCTCCTTAACTACCCACGACCAAAGGAAAAAGAGAGAGTCGTCCTCGTTTGACATTAGAGCTCAAAGGTCCTGCAACAATTTGTTAGTAGTTTCTTGAAGGTACATCCCACAAGTTGCTACAAGAAAACAAGTTAGAAAAAGAAGACTACAAAAAACCAACTAAGTGTTAGACAAAGAAAATCACAAAATATTGCACAATAATCTACAAAGAGCTAATTCAAAGAGAATGAGTAAATTCTCCTCTTTGTCTAGCCATGCTTAAGCTCTTTAAATAGCAAAATATGATCCAATGAAGAACAATGAAAAGTAAATTATTTTTAAATGATTGCATGCATAAAAACTATGTCCAAATGAATCGCTGCAAGACACTTTTTCGTAAGATAAACTATGAAAATCCAAATAACAAATTAGAGTTCCTTTGAAGGTGCTTCAAGAGAGGGTTGGTCTCCCAAAGACTTCCCCTTACGCTTGATCCAAAAAGAATTCTTCTACAATACTCAAGTCACACATTAGTCCATGTAGATTTAGATAAGCAAACAATGAATTGAAACTTATAGAAATTTATTTGAAAATAAACTAGAACTTTCAACCTCTAGAGCCTACTTTCAAATCAAATGCTAATACAAGATAGCTGTGCACTAGCAAATTCACAAGAATACATGGAAAATGAAACAAAACATAGAAAAGATTATACCAATAACTCCCAATGCACCATGCTTTAAAGGAAGAACACCCATGAATGGACCTCCAAAGTCTTTTTATTGATATTTTTGAAAAGTGTACAAAGTAGCAGCGCTTCCGCAAGCACAATAGCTCGTACCCAATGATACAATATGAGAGCCCATGGCTCCATTATATAGAAAGTTGGGAGCAAAGCCCAATGAAGAACCATATGCCAAGTGGTGAGAGGGATGAGATCTCAAGGCAAATTCGAATTTGGTAAGTGGAGTTCCAATGCGAAGTGTAAAATTCGAATTTTGGCAAGTGGATATCATTTTCTTCTCTTATGTGCCAAATTCGAATTTTATGATGGAATGACGTGTGTATATGGTTGGTAAACCATGTGGGGACAATTTCCCCTAAAAATATCCACCAAATATTCTCCCAAATCCTCTCAAATATGCATTAACTTTACAAATTCGAATTTCCAAGTAAGCAACTCTCATTTAATGTTGGAAATTCAATTTTATTTGAGTACATGTTTTTTCCTTGATCTTAGGAGTCCACATCACCTTGAGACTTCACTTTAACTTGTCCATAATTTTCCACTTCATTTCCACCTCATTTAGCATGTGTGGATATTTATTTTTCTCCATTTATTTAATTTCTGTGTAATATCCCTAATTAGCCACAGCTAATTGGAATATTCGATTTTGTATAGTTTTGCCGACTATAGTTTATTAATAAATAAAAGTGAGAGGAGGGGCCTAACTCACTTAAGAAAAATAAAGTGTTTCCCTAGTAGCTCAACGTTATAACTTATGGAGGAGTCATGGGGTCCAACACCACGTGGAGGAGGAGGCCCACATAGCCTCTAGGAGCTTCTGCGCAAATTGGGGAAGAGCACGTGGAGGAGAAGGGGACCACTTTAGGGTTTTGGAGAGAGGCCAACATTATAAAAGGAGGGAGAGCCTTCTCATTTAGCATTCTTGTTGTTGATGATATTGGAGCTAGACATTTTGTCTTCTTGAGCACGCTGGCTGTTTAGCCTGTTTGCAGCACTGTTTAGTGCGTTGAGTGTCTCTGGTCGGAGATCTCGCTCTTAGCCCCGGGGGACTTCGAGTGCCTGCTCGGGCAAGGTTTTTCCTTCAGTCTTTTGCAGGAGATTTGGTTGGTTGTGTGGCGGAGGAGCTGGGCTTCTCTTGTGACTGCGCAGTCCTTGGAGGAGAGGACGCAGTTCTATTTGGAGGGGTTCTATTGCGGGGTTTTCTGCAGGAGTTTCAGTGAGATCCGGTGTGGAGGCTCAGTCTTTACTAGTAGGAGATTTTCCGGGGAGTTTGTGGCTCTGTTTCAGCATATATCATTTGGCACATGCACTGGGCCTGGAGGGATAGCGTAATTCCTTGAGGAGGGTTTCTCTGGTGATTTTCGGAGGTGGTCCGTTTTTGTTATGGTTTCTGGGTTTGGTCCGGGTTGGCGAGTACAGGTGATTTGCAGATTTTCATCCCATTCCGGCAAGGGGAGCAGCCCCTAGTGTTCAGTCTATCTCAGCAGCAGCAGTTTTACGGCAGTTTCCTAGCAGCTGGGATGCAGTTTCTTGTAGCAACCATTTCCTATCTTTCTGAGAGAGTTCTTCACTTGCCTTGAGCAAGAATAGGTGCTATCATTCTGATTATCCATTGTATTTCATTATATTCTCAGATTAATAAAATGGCTTAGCATTCCCGACATTTTTATGAGTATTTGCTTTATGTTCTATTTCTGGCATTTTCTATATTGTTGTATGCTTGTATTGCTGTCTATTTCCCTTCCGGGATAATACAGTGGTATCAAAGCATAGATCTGGCTCAGCCTGTGGAGCTAGCAGTCTATAAGGCCGAGGGATAGACCCCACATCTGTTACAGGGGTAAGAGATACAGAGACATTGAGCGTAGGTTGGAGAACACCTACAGAGAAGGGGATTGTGTCAGAGTGGTGGACACCGATCAGGAGCAGCACGAGATATACATAGATCAGGAGCAGCCTGTGACAGATACAGATCAGGAGTAGCCTGTGACAAATACAGAGCAGGAGCAGCCTGTGGTGGACGCAGAGCAGCAGGGTCCTATGGCAGAAGACGAGGATGCGAGGAGATATAGGGAAACGCTCCTCAAAACAGTACAGGATCTATCGAGACAAATGGAGACGATGGGGCAGAGGATCGCTACGATAGAGGTTAGGCAGCGTGAAACCCCAAGGGGTTTTCAGACTGGTGAGGGATCAGGCACATCCCACCATATGCCGGAGTGTGAGGCTATTCCCCTTATGGCATCGCATGCACCCACGCGATCCACTATGACTACCTTCCTAGGAGAGGACACAGGGGCAGGAGCACAGCAAGAGCCCGAACCGGGCCACATGGGAGACTACCTTGCAGAGTACCGGGCATACGGGCCGGAGTTCAGAGATCTTATCTCATTCAGAGACTTTGTTCAGCTCCAGCGTGACATTAGACCCCGTGATCATCACAGAGGGCACAAGCATCATCATGATGACCACCGTGCAGCTAGCAGATTCCATTTGCCCACGTTTGATGGCTCATCAAACAGTTCGGCAAAGTCTTGGGTAGAAAAGTTGGACATCTATTTCCAGCTTAATCAGATGTCGCAGTCAGAGGCCATTAAGGTGGCAACATTACATTTGGATGGTGAGGCCCAGGACTGGTGGTTTCATGGGTTGACGACACTCGGGCATTCTGCCGTGACAACATATGCCGAGTTTACCAGGAGGGTGATAGAGCGTTTTGACCGGAGGGATCCGGAACAACACTTTGTTGAGTTGACGAGGCTCAAGCAGACTGGGAGCCCTGAGACTTACATTTCAGATTTCTTGAGGGTTTCAGTGATGGTGCCAGATCTATCCGCAACCCGAATGATCTACATGTTTGTGGAGGGATTAGCAGAGCCACTTCGTGGCCTAGTCAGGTCGACTAGACCAGCTACACTCCAGGATGCTATCAGTAGGACCCGAGACTTACAGGATGCCTTACCCTGGACTCGGACACCTTATCCTCAGAGACAGGCTTTCCAGCCTAAGGGGAAGGACGCGAGGATTCCGCTTCCCAAGGGGAATCTCGGACGGGTGCAGGTTGATGATGAGGCGAGGAGGGAGATGAAGAAGAAGCGGTTGTGCTTCACCTGCTAGGAGCCATGGGCACCAGGACATAGATGTGCTGCTGGGAAAGCACATTTCATTGAGGTCTTCTCCGAGAGCAGCGGGGAAGAGGATGAGGAGGATGATGTGGAGGCAGGAGATTGTTGTGCAGTACAGGATACCTTACCACCTCCACCACCAGCAGCAGGTGGGGCGTCGTTTGCACCTACTGGAGGAGCTCTAGCCGCATTGCGGGGAGTTCCCAAGTACTTGACGCTGCGCGTACGGGGGACAGTGCGTGGTCAGCGAGTCTCAGTTTTGGTTGATAGTGGGGAAACCCACAACTTCATCGATGCACAGATGGTTGAGCGGAGAGGTATACAGACTGAGGGTTTTGATGGATTTTCAGTTTTGGTCCCAGGAGATCAGACCATGGTATGTGCTCGATATGTTCCCGAGTTATCAGTGACGATGGGCACCTATACATTGACAGATCACTTTTTTGTGGTCGATATTCCGGACACCAACATGATATTGGGTGTTCAGTGGCTTATCACTCTAGGGAAGGTCACGATAGATTGGAAGGCCCTAGAGATGGAGTGGGATGATCCCAAGACGGGGAGGCATGAGAAGATACGGGGGCAACACACATACTCGCCGCAGATTGTTTCGGCACATCGGATGGAGGCAACCTTCCGTAAGGGAGACATAGAGTGGGTAGTAGAGCTGCGGGCATTGGAGGCAGTGACTACAGGGCAGGCAGTGCACCCAGAGGTACAGACCATCCTTGACAGGTATGCCATAGTATTCGGGGATATTCCGCCAGGGCAGCCACCGGATCGGGGGTTTGAGCATACCATTGAGTTGGAGCAGGGTGTACAGGTTGTGATCACCACACCTTACAGGCATCCCAAGGCCTACCGGGATGAGATTGAGCGAGCTATTCAGGAGTTGCTGGCCCTTGGGCACATTCGGACGAGCACGAGTCCTTTTGCTTCTTCCGTGGTGTTGGTGAAGAAGAAGTACGACACATTGCAGATGTGCATTGATTACAGGGCTCTGAACAAGAAGACCTTGAAGAACAGGTACCCCATTCCCAGGATCGATGAGTTGATGGACGAGTTGAGAGGAGCAAGGTTCTTCTCAAAGATTGATTTGAGATCTGGGTACCATCAGATTTGCGTGAGGGAACAGGACATTCCCAAGACCGCTTTCAGGTGTCATTATGGGCACTTTGAGTTTCTGGTTATGCCTTTTGGGCTGACCAATGCACCAGCCACCTTTCAGTCGTGCATGAATCATATCTTCCGCGGTCATTTGAGGAAGTTTGTGTTGGTCTTCTTCGATGACATACTCATATACATTAGGACTTGGGAGGAGCATCTCCAACATATTGAGACAATATTGCGCATCTTGGAGGAGCAACAATTCTATGCCAAGCTCTCCAAATGTGAGTTTGGATTGACGGAGATGTTGTACTTGGGGCATATCATAGGAGTGGACGGAGTGAGAGTCCACGAGGAGAAGATCAGGGCCATCAGAGATTGGCCAGAGCCGAGGAACGTGACTGAGCTTCGGGGATTTATTGGCATTTGCACTTACTACAGGAAGTTCGTCAAGGGTTTCTCACTGCTCGCTGCACCCCTCATAGATTTGACGAGGAAGGGGGCATTCAGTTGGTCGGATACAGCACAGCGAGCCTTTGATGGGCTCAAGGAGGTGATGAGTAGCTGCCCTGTGCTTGCATTGCCGGATTTCACGCAGCCATTTGTCTTGGAGTGCGATGCGTCAGGAGAGGGGATTGGCGCAATATTGATGTAGGGTGGTCATCTTATAGCTTTTGAGAGCCGGAAGCTCCTTCCGCATGAGAGGTTGTATTCCATATACGACAAGGAGATGTTGGCCATTATGCATGCATTGGCCAAATACCGGCAGTATTTAGTGGGCAGCAGATTCAGGGTGAGATCCGATCACAACAGCCTCAGGTACTTTTTGGAGCAGAAGCAGTTGCAGGAGAGGCAGCAGAAGTGGATCAGCAAGATCCAAGCGTATGACTTTGACATTGAGTACGTCAAAGGCAAGAATAACGTGGTGGCAGATGCCCTTTCACGTAGATCGACCACGTTATCACTTATGAGCTTGGATACAGATTGGAGGGCTCGACTGTTGGTGGAGTACTCCAAGGACAGGTTTGCATGTGAGGTGTTGGATGGACAGGTAGCAGATGACAGGTAAAGGGTTGTTGATGAGATTATCTACTACAGGGACAGGATCTTCTTGACTGAGGGATCTCAGCTTAAGAAGAAGGTACTCCATGCATCTCACGATTCTCCATTGACTGGCCATCAGGGGTTTACCAAAACCTACCGGGCCATTAGAGAGAGGTTCTCATGGAAGGGCCTCAAGGAGGACGTACTCCAGCATGTCAGGGAGTGCGAAGTTTGTCAGAGGAACAAGGGAGAGATGAACCCTCCCGCAGGGTTGTTGCAACCTCTTCCCATTCCAGAGGGGAAATGGGAGAGCATATCGATGGACTTCATCATAGGGTTGCCCATGGTGCAGGGCAAGGACTGCATCTTTGTCGTCGTTGATCGACTGACGAAGTATGCGCATTTTTTCGCCATATCCGCGCACTACACGGCAACATAGGTGGCCGAGCTATTCTTCAGGGAGATTTTCAGGCTGCATGGTCTACCTAAGACCATTATCAGTGGCAGGGACAGCCGCTTCATGGGCGGATTCTGGCAGGAGCTTTTCCGGCTAGTGGGGACAGAGTCGACACTGAGCACTAGTTATCACCCACAGACGGATGGACAGATGGAGATAGTTAACAAGTGGCTGGAAGGCTACTTGCATAACTATGTCAGTGGGCAGCAGCGAGCATGGCTGAAGTGGCTGCATCTGGGAGAGTATTGCTACAACACGACGCATCACATGACTATTGGTATGTCACCATTCTATGCATTATATGGGTATCATCCTTTATCTTTTGCGGACGTGATGTTTGGTGTTAGCAGGGCTCCGAGAGCCAAGATTTGGATCCAAGAGAGTCAGGACATCCTCCGAGCTCTCAAGGATAACATAGCCACAGCGCAGAATCAACAAAAGCTGTATGCTGATAGACATCGGATAGAGAGACAGTTTGAGGTAGGAGACTTAGTGTACCTACGGTTACAGCCATATCGGTAGTCGTCACTTAAGCAGAAGGGGGCTGAGAAGCTGAAGCCCCGTTTTTATGGGCTGTACAGGGTGATACGCAGGATTGGTCAAGTTGCATATGAGTTAGAGCTGCCCCAAGGCAGCAAGATTCATAACATTTTTCACGTATCATGCCTGAAAAAGGCATTGGGATAGCAGGTGACAGTCACGGATGAGCTACCACCCATAGATGATGAGGGGCATCTGGTGTTGCAGCTAGAGGCTATTATTGATACCAGGGAGAGGCAGCTGCGGAGCAGAACGATCCGGGAGTTCTTGGTGAGGTGGAAGAATTTGCCGGAAGAGGATGCCACTTGGGAGAATGAGAAGATATTGCAGCATCCATCACTTCAGTTGCTTGAGGACAAGCAACGTTTTGCCGGGGGAGACTGTAATATTCCTAATTAGCCACAGCTAATTGGAATATTCGATTTTGTATAGTTTTGCCGACTATAGTTTATTAATAAATAAAAGTGAGAGGAGGGGCCTAACTCACTTAAGAAAAATAAAGTGTTTCCCTAGTAGCTCAACATTATAACTTATGGGGGAGTCATGGGGTCCAACACCACGTGGAGGAGGAGGCGCACGTAGCCTCTAGGAGCTTCTGCGCAGATTGGGGAAGAGCACGTGGAGGAGAAGGGGACCACTTTAGGGTTTTGGAGAGAGGCCAGCATTATAAAAAGAGGGAGAGCCTTCTCATTTGGCATTCTTGTTGTTGATGATATTGGAGCTAGACATTTTGTCTTTTTGAGCACGCTGGCTGTTTAGCTTGTCTGCAGCACTGTTTAGTACGTTGAGTGTCTACGGTCAGAGATCTCGCCCTTAGCCCCGGGGGACTTCGAGTGCCTGCTCGGGCAAGGTTTTTCCTTCAGTCTTTTGCAGGAGATTTGGTTGGTTGTGTGGCGGAGGAGCTAGGCTTCTCTTGTGACTGCGCAGTCCTTGGAGGAGAGGACGCAGTTCTATTTGGAGGGGTTCTATTGCGGGGTTTTCTGCAGGAGTTTCAGTGAGATCCGGTGTGGAGGCTCAATCTTTACTAGTAGGAGATTTTCCGGGGAGTTTGTGGCTCTATTTCAGCATATATCATTTGGCACATGCGCTGGGCCTGAGGGACAGCGTAATTCCTTGAGGAGGGTTTCTCTGGTGATTTTCGGAGGTGGTCCGTTTTTGTTATGGTTTCTGGGTTTGGTCCGGGTTGGCGAGTACAGGTTATTTGCAGATTTTCATCCCATTCTGGCAAGGGGAGCAGCCCCTAGTGTTCAGTTTATCTCAGCAGTAGCAGTTTTACGGCAGTTTCCTAGCAGCTGGGATGCAGTTTCTTGTAGCAGCCATTTCCTATCTTTCTGAGAGAGTTCTTCACTTGCCTTGAGCAAGAATAGGTGCTATCATTCTGATTATCCATTGTATTTCATTATATTCTCAGATTAATAAAATGGCTTAGCATTCCCGGCATTTTTAATAGTATTTGCTTTATGTTCTATTTCTGGCATTTTCTATATTGTTGTATGCTTGTATTGCTGTCTATTTCCCTTCCGGGATATTACATTCTGCTTAATTAATTGCCAGATTTCCCACTAAACTTAGGAAAAGTGGGTTTTGAGGGTTCAAAACACTTTTTTAACCCCTCAAAGTGTGTCATAGTAGAAAGTTGAGCGCGGAAGGTGTAATTTTGATTACTCATACCCCATACAACTTCTCTAGGCAACACTTATTACAATTCATTTCCAATTTTTATTGCAATTTTCGACTTGTGGGAAATTTAAAAAATTAAAAAATTACTACCTAGACCTAACCAAATTCCACAAATTTTTTTTGTGTGATCTAGTATGGTAATATACATTGACTCTAGACACTAGGAATCACCCAAGGCCTCACCATCAAGCCGTACTCCGGCTTTGGGGTAAAATTGGAGGAAAAAACTCAATTAATTATTAACTCCTGGTAGGGAGATGATAATTAACTGAGTAAAAAAAACCTCCCAGAGTAATACTCACTTGTTGGCAAGGTCCCAAGCAACCTAGGTCTGTTACAGACTCGATACTGACTCAAATTCATCATTACTAGCATCACTTATTACAATTCCCCGTAGGGTGTGAAATTTGGGTTCAAGAGAAAATGATAAGAAGTAGAAGTAGAGTTTAAAAACTTTGTTGAACTGATGATATCTGATGATATATGATGGTACATGTGTCCTCTGGTTCACCTTGGGCATGGAGCCTTCTCATTATCATCAGGTGCCACTCCAGTGGTCAACAGAAGGCAAGAATCTCCTTCCTTCTAGATGAGCATGACCTCAAGATCGTTATCGATAGTGCACAAGCTGAACCAGTAGATGCTGCACCATTGAGAGCCTTCGAGAAGAACATGGCTAAATCCAAACGGTTGATCCTTGAGGGAGTGAAGGATCATATTCTTTCACACATTTCTAGCAAAGGGACAGCTAAGGAAATGTGTGATGCGTTTGCCATGCTATATTAGGGGTCTCCCGAGCAGCGGAAGGTCTTTTTGGAGGAGAAGATGTGGACTACCAAGATGCAGAAGGGAGAATGCATTAATCCGTTCCTGTCTAGACTTCAGGAGACCTGAGATCAACTAGCAGTTGTGGGGTAAACTCCTCATGCCAAAGAGATGGTCAGGCTGGCCCTAAATTCAATATCCGAAGACTATCAGGTCTTTGTCTAGAGCATCCTGGGCCAGAGAGAAGTTACCAGACAGGGAAGAAATGTGGTCAACACTTCAACAAGAAGAGATGATGAGGGATCTACTCAAGTGCAAACTTGATGGCAACAACAACAATGGGTCGAAGCCCAAGGAGGAGGAGGAAAATGCAGTCCTTGCATCAAAGGGGCAGAAGGAGCAGCAGAGACTAAAGAAGGACATCTCTAAGATCAAGTGCTTTCGAAGTGGCGAGATGGGACATTACGCCACACAGTGTCCTCTCAAGAAGAAGGACAAATATGAGAAGCATGATCTACAGGCTGCAACTATGAAGATAGAGGAGGAGGAATTTGCCATGATTGCCCATATCTCGCTAGGGGAGCGTTGGGGTGATCTAGAGCTGTAGTTCAGTAGAACTACAAAGTGGGCAGGATGCTTGAGGAGTCCACCTCTCGGATCATCACCTTGCTATGGGAGCCCAAATCAAAGGTAGCAAGATGGACGGGTTTCAGTTGGTGTAGAGGAGTGCAAAAGTGATAGCGCAGTGGCTAGATAGCGCCAGAGACTGAGCAGCGCAGAGCAAAGTTGACAACAGTGTAGGAAGGCACAATGCAGAGTCAACAACAACGCAACAACTTTAGGGGGACAACGCAGAGACTAGCAGCAGTCAGATCTTTAGCACAAGATGTATCATACTGAACACTTAGTTCAGTTTTGGATGTTTTTTGGTTGCAGTGAGCAACAAAGTTGCAGTTGGTAGCAACACACAGGGTCAGCAACAACATGGATGCAACAATGCAGTGTCAGACATCAGCAAGGCAGAGGAAGATGTTGCAGAATCAGAGTAGTACTTCAGACGGTTGTATTGCTAGAGTACATTCCTCGCTAAGAGGGAGTGTTGATTTGTGGTAGCATCAGATGTGATCTAAGTCTCAAAATTTGCAGGGAGGCTTAGGAACATGTATTCCAAAGAATCCAGAAAGGATTTTGGAAAATTCCACTCAGATTGTTTTTTATGGATATAATTAATTATTTTTAATGGGACCCAAAGTCTAAACTTAGGAAATAAAATAATTAATGGATATTAATTAAAACAGAGAGTGAATCTTCTAGAAAAGTCAGAGATCAAGTTAAGTTAATCTTAGCCGTTGAAGTCTCAACGAGAAGATTATAAGAAGGTTTTGATGGATCGTTTGGAAGACACATCGGGAGAGAAAATCTAGAGACCAAATTCTTTAGTGAGCATTACTTAGGGATAAAATCGATTCAGAAGACTTTTGCAGAGAGGAGCAGAGATCATTCTCGGTTGAAAGAGTTTCCTGATCCGGAGAGTGCAATGTAGAGGAGGCAGTAAAGGCCACAGAAAGCAGCACAGAGCCAGCCACGCAGACGCTACGCAAGGACTGCGCAGAGCTTCAGAGGGAGTTCTATTTTCTGTGGAGGAAATAGTCGGGGTTCAGTGCTAGCCACCGAAGGGAGTTTCCAGAGGCTAGAAGGGCTTCTTTTCCAGTTAGCAGAGATATCTAATACAGAGAGAGAGGGCAGCGTCAGTTGCAACGCAGATACTATGTAGGGTGATGCAGTCACTGCACAAAGGCAGCGCAGAGCAGCTCATCTGGAGCTAAGGTCAGTGCTAGATTCCTGTGGAAAATTGAGATCTTCTCACGAGATTTTATTTGTCAGTTTTCCTTTATATGATTTGTCAGTTTCTACAATAATAGATTTGTACTCAGAAAATTACTACATAATAAACAAACCCTCAACTGCTGCATCGGTTTTCCTGCATTTGGTTTTTCCGGGGACATGGGTCCAAAAACAATGGTGTCATGTGTGTATGATTTATTCTTGTTTTTGCACATTTATTTTCTGGAGTTTAATTTTGTGAAGGCTGTAGTTTATGGGTTTTAGTATTTACCGTAGAAAACAATAAATAACTTGTTCAAGTAATTAACAAGTAGAAGATTTCTCATCAGTTGTTGCAGTAGGATTCCAGATCTAGGAATTTTCACAGATAGACCATTGTAAGTTGTGAAAATTGACCCTTACACAAGTCAGTCTCGACCTCCAAAAATGTATTGATTTGGCTTATCAAGGAATGGTTCTTGACCCCAGAAACAATAGAAGTTTCTGCCTCTAAAGTAGTTCGAACCCAGCAAATAAACCTCCTTTGGCACCTTAAGAACGAATCTGAGATCACTTGCAAATAACAATATTTTGGAAGATACTATTATTATTATTATTATTATTATTATTTTCCAGCAGAGTGAGCAACGCAACAGATCAGCGCAGATTTGCAAGCTGGTGGGACACAATTTCTGTGTAGCAATGATTGTTGGTGCAGAAAGTGTCAAAAGAAAGGAGTTGAAGATACATTTGGGGATTTTTGACCTCAAAGAGTTTCTTGCTTAAGAAACTCTGATTTCCCGTGCAGAATCAACAAAGATCATGTTTTGTTTGGCTTGCTCCATCAGAGAGTGCGTAGAGCCAGTTGCGCTGAGGGTTAGAGGCAACAAATTGACAGTGATTGGGTGAGATGGCAACCAGTGGGTTTTGTGACCAGAACCAGTTGGAGGGTGCCTCCAACTACGGAATTTGGAAGCCAAGGATCTCCTTCCTTATAGACGAACATGACCTCAAGACCTTTATCGACAGTGCATAGGCTGAACCAGTAGATGCCGCACCATTGAGAGCCTTCAAGAAGAACATGGCTAATTCCAAATGGTTGATCCTCGACGAAGAGAACGATCATATTGTTTCACACATTTCTGGCAAAGGGACAACCAAGGAAGTGTGGAATGCGTTGGCCACGCTATATAAGGTGTCTTTCGAGCAGCGGAAGATGTTTTTGGAGGAGAAGATGCAGACTACCAGGATGCAGAAGGGAGAACACATTGATCCGTTCCTGTCTAGACTTCAGGAGACCCGAGATTAGCTGGCAGCTGTGGGATCAACTCCTCAGGCCAAAGAGATGGTTAGGCTGGCCCTAAATTCAGTGTCCGAAGACCATCAGTTCTTTGTCCAGAGCATCCTGGGCTAGAGAGAAGTTACCAAATCGGGAAGCAATGTGGGCATCACTTCAACAAGAAGAGATGATGAGGGATCTACTCAAGTTCTTACTTGATGGCAACAACAATAGTGGGTCGAAGCCCAAGGAGGAGGAGGAGGAAAATGCAGCCCTTGCATCAAAGGGGCAGCAGGAGCAACAGAGACTGAAGAAGGACATCTCTAAGATCAAGTGCTTTCGGTGTGGTGAGATGGGGCATTACGCCACAGAGTGTCCTCTCAAGAAGAAGGACAAAGATGAGAAGCATGACTCGCAGGCTGCAATTGCGAAGATAGAGGAGGAATTCGCCATGATTGCCATATATCGCCAGGGGAGCGTTGGGGTGATTTGGAGCTGTAGTTCAGCAGAACTGCAGAGTGGGTAGGATGTTTGAGGAGTCCACCTCTCGGATCATCACCTTGCTACAGGAGCCCAAATCAGAGGTAGCAGGATGGACAAGTTTCAGTTGCTACAGATGAGTGCAATAGTGATAGCGCAGTGGCTAGAGAGCGCTAGAGGCTGAGTAGCGTAGAGCAGAGTTGATTTTATTTGTCAGTTTCGACAATAAAAGATTTGTACTTAGAAAATTACTGCATAATAAACAAACCCTCAGCTGCTGCATCGGTTTTCCTGCATTGGGTTTTTCCGGGTGTTGAAAAAGTGTAACTAGGTCTGTCTTCATGTTGACTATGTAATTATGTACTTATGTAAAGTAGAAGAAAAAGATAATAAAATATATTTTGTTATACTTGCTTTATGGGTTTCATGAGCAAGATTTTATTATGCAGATAGACTTCTTCTTGATATCTATTAGGTTTTTGTCTTCTAGGTGTAAATAGAATTAAGTGTCATATACATCAAGGATCTAGTCTAGAAATACATGCTCCAAGACCTTGTGGAAGAATGGAAAACAACGATGGAAGACAAGCTCTACATACAGTGAAGAAAGTTCTTATGAATGCTGGAAGTTATGCTCTTCATGTCGGCCTTCATGCAGTGGCGAAGTTGGCCTACATATTGGTTGTAGGGTCGGCCTAAAAGGATAGACTAAACACTATATATACACAGGATTTGCGGCCTATTTGGCAATGCACACAATTGCAGATTCAACTTTGAACAGGGGAGGATATCTTAAGAAAATTGCGGATCGCATTTTGTTAAAGAAGTGCGGACTTACATCTGATCAGTTACAATTAAAGCAGTGCAGATATAGTTGAGAATAATCCGAAGATAACTGCGTATTGTCCTGCGGAGAACAAAAAATGCGGATCACTCTAAACCTCAGTGCGGATTAAGACAAGAAAAACAGTGCGGACGTTATGAATATATTTGCGGATTCTAGAAGTGAATAAGGTGCGGATTCAAGGATCATAAAGACTCTACTGTTCAGGGATTAATATTCTGGAACAAATCGTATGCTGGGTTGAACGTTGATCTGTTGAAGAAGCTCTATGGACAGAACTGGTTTCAAATGCATGAGTAAAGGCAGGAAGGAGCGGATCCATTTCAAGTATTGCTGTGATTTAATAGAAGCTATGGGTAAGAGACAGTGAAGTATACACGCACAATTGTAATGGTGATTTATATGAAGAAAGCAGTAAGAAAATATAAGTAAAAGAGGAAGGTAAATCTATGATTTACCTTCCTGTCTCCAGCTTCAACCATATGCTAAGTAAAGATGTTTTGTCTTCAGTATTCGACTGAGCAATAAGAGAGGAAGATAAATCTAGAGACCGAGCTCTCTAGTACAGATCATAGAAGTTAATGTAGAGGAAGAGGATCAACGTTGTGAAAAGAAGTGACAAGGTCTTGGAAGCATATCTAGGTCAAGGGTCTGAGTCTCGGTCATGGTACTTGACATTTGGAGATCTATAAGAAGAATTCTTTGCGGGTTTTCTTCTCCAAGAGGGAGAGGTTTTGCCCTGGCTCTAGGAGCCTAATCTTGTGTCTTGTGTATTTTGATAATTGGCTTGATGAAAGACTAAATAAGATAATGAAGAGACGACATAAGTAACTCAAGTAAGCTCACAAGTAATTATCAAGTGGAGAATTTGAATTAATCGCTAGCCCTCCAAATTCTCAACATGGTATCAAAGCTAAGGGCTGCTTGACAAAGAACACACTCAAGGATCAAAATTCAGTTTTGTGGAAAGCATCAAAGCAAAAGTCAACGTCTTCATTGAAAAGTCAAATTAGGTTGCAAGGAAATCCTCAAACCATCTTAAGAAGACTTTCAAATAATCCATAGAGCAAGGAGGTAATCTTTGACATCAAAGATTCTTGACATTGTCAGAAGACAAATCATCAAGCACCACCCAACACTACTGAAGACATCTTCGTTTTGAAGTAATCATTGATCATCAAGGATCCAAGATCACCTACTTTGAAATCAGTTTAAAAGGGAGTTCCTGCCATCATCTTCAACAAGAAAGCTGATAGAAGAAGAAAAGCATCTACTCAAGTAAGTTTCTTTATGACTTCATCAAAATGCCCTCTTTGCATATAAAGCAACAAATTGGTTAGGGTTTCAAACTTTCCTGCATAGAAGACAAGGACAATGAAGTCATGCCAAAATACATGAAGGGAGATATAAGAGCCCAAAAGGATTCTTGTAGAATCCATAAAAGACTCTCTCATCTTCGATGTACCAAATCAAGAATCATCAAAAAAAATATATATGAGAAATTGGTGGAGCTATTCGCTGTGAGTACTGCACCTGTCTGAATTTGGTCTTCATCGGCAACATCCAACTTGGCAACTACACTTTGGTGTGATAATCAGAGTGCCATTCAACTATGTAAAGATCCAGTTCAGCATCAGCGTATGAAACACATTTAACTCCACATACACTTCATTAGAAAGCTCATTCATGATTGTGTTCTTGAAGTGCAGTATTGTCCGACCAATGATCAAGTAGCCGATATCTTTACGAAGGCTCTCACAGAAGCGAAGTTTACCAAACTTCGATCCATGCTTGGAGTTCAGGAAAGTTGTCATTAAGGAGGGATAGGCTCTAATGCCTCCTTCCTTCTCCTATTGTGTCACTTTTGTAAATCCTTCAATCCTATCCCAATTTGTTCTTAAGGGGGGATGTTAGGATATTTCGACACATAGGAAATAACCTCCTTTTGTGTCACCTTTGTAAATCCATCAATCCTATCCCAAGTTGTTCTTAAAGGGGGATGTTAGGATATTCCGACACATAGGAAATAGTTAAGAATAACTTAGTCTAGTGTAGAGTTAGGTAAAGTGTGTTTCTTTACCATGTACATTTGTAACTTATAATCCGACGTCACGATTTGTAGTGATCCGACGGTTATCTCTCACCTCGGTATTAACGACACTTGATCCGTGGCTTAACACCCGATTGGTCCATGATCTCTATTTAAAGAGCATGGAGGGTCATTTGTCCAGTAACTGTTTATGAGAGAAACATATGTAACTTTTCTTTTTATATTAATAAATTCCCTGAAGTGGCCGCATTGGCTCAGGGCGTGGATTGTTTCCCTCTTTGAGGGTTTTAACCACGTGATTATACTGGTGTACTGATTTGTGATCTGTTTGTGAGTGGTG
Source organism: Pinus albicaulis (assembly GCA_034641835.2). Classification (NCBI taxonomy): domain Eukaryota; kingdom Viridiplantae; phylum Streptophyta; class Pinopsida; order Pinales; family Pinaceae; genus Pinus; species Pinus albicaulis. The sequence goes on from CM076572.1 coordinate 593,905,484, forward strand.
ACCTTTGGTTCTTGATCTACGGAACTTACCTTGTAAATTCCTACAAGTCATCAAGATCAGGGGTCATCATGGAAACAAAATTCTGGGATGTGCTGACATACTGATGGAGCAGGTCAAGGGAATGAAGCTCTTCATTCTAGAAAAACTGCTACAGGATGACTCAAGGAAAAAGGTACGAGGTATGTATATATTTATGTGCTGACACTAGATAATGTGAAGTATATGGTTGCAGGAATGGACTACTGTATTTAGAAGTAGGATCTATGGAGGAGTATCTCTCGGTGCACTGACAGATGAAATCAACATAATATGTCCTCATGGAATATGAGGTGGTTGTATATGAACGAGAAACTAGAAAATATGTAAGTTCCTGAGAATGGAGAATGTGCAGAAAGGAAGAGATCATGAAATGCAACCATATCAAGAGGCAGTTATCATCCGGAAGCCAAGAAAATGTGACTAGGAGATCTCCTGGGTGGATATGTAGACTTTGACAGAAGTTTGGTAAAGAAGAAGACCCTTGACAAAACATATTATTAGGAGATGTGTCAATCTGAATAGAGGATGTCGATGCCTACAGGAAGATGTCATGGTGAAAGATCATCACTGGGGTAACTTTTGTTTTAAAAGTTCATATGTATATGTTTATCTGGATGAATTTGTGCAGGGCTCCTAATCATGAGAAAGGATGCATGATCCTTGGAGATGATTCGAAGAAAAGCAGCATGGCATAACGGTGGACCAGATGAGGACAGATGAATCACTTTCTTATAGTGGACATGACTCGTGACTGAAAGTGATGGATGATCTATGCCCTATGAAGCCAAAAGTTGAAGATTCCTCAATATCGAATCCATGACATCGAGGGGAGGAATTCTTCATGAGCAGCTGGATTGCTGCTACAGGACCCTGGTTAAGATGGAGCCTAGTGGTAAGTTTCTTACTTGGAAGAAACTTGAAGTTTGTCCTTCCTGTGTTGAGAGGGAGTGACATGTGATTCTCTATTACATGTTTCATGCACTAGACCAGCACTAACATCTATAAATAAGTCTTAGTGAAGGCCGTGTGAAGAGAATGGATAGACACATCATTCTAGTCTTCACCTGGAAAATGGAATGGAGGATTGGGTAATCATCTGGCATTCGATACTCTTTGAGAATCAGATAGGGCATTCAAGATAAGAGTAGTCGTGGACCAATATTCTTTGAGGGTTGGCTACCCAAGAGAAGAATAGTCCATGAAGGTCATACTCTGGGAACACCTAGGTGGGGTATGTACGTTGGAGAGACAATGACTATGGTGTCTATTAGTCATGTGTCTCGCTAGCATTGTAGCCCATTGTCTCCTTGAGAGATGGGGCTGTTAGTCAAGGCCTTGCACTAGGACAATGCTGGTTGATATGATGCTATACAAATGCGATTACCAATCCGATTCTTCTTATGAGATTCTTCAGTTTGAAAGTGACCATGTACCTGTATGAATACCTCGCTATTTAAGAGGGAGTGTTGAAAAAGTGTAACTAGGTCGGTCTTCGTGTTGACTATGTAATTATGTACTTATGTAAAGAAGAAGACAAAGATAATAAAATATATTTTGTTATACTTGCTTCATGGGTTTCATGAGCAAGATTTTATTATGTAGATAGACTTCTTCTTGATGTCTATTAGGTTTTTGTCTTCTAGGTATAAATAGAATTAAGTGTCACATACATGAAGGATCTAGTCTAGAAATACATGCTCCAAGAAGAATGGAAAACAATGATGGAAGACAAGCTCTACATACAGTGAAGAAAGTCCTTATGAATGTTGGAAGTTATGCTCTTCATGTCGGCCTTCATGCAGTGGAGAAGTCGGCCTACATATTGGTTGTACGGTCGGCCTAAAAGTGTAGACCAAACACTATATATACACAGGATTTGCGGCCTACTTGGCAATGCACACAATTGCGGATTCAACTCTGAAAAGGTGAGGATATCTAAAGAAAAATTGCGGTTCACATTTTGTTAAAGAAGTGTGGACTTACATCTGATCAATTACAGTTAAAGAAGTGCAGATATAGTTGAGAATAATCTGAAGATAACTACGTACTGTCCTGTGGAGAAAAAACAATGCGGATCACTCTAAAACTCGTTCGGATTAAGAAAAGAAAAACAGTGCAGACGTTATGAATATATTTGTGGATTCCAGAAGTGCATAAGGTGTGGATTCAAGGATCATAAAGACTACTGTTCAGGGATTAATATTCTGGAACAAATCGCATGTTGGGTTGAACGTTGATCTTTTGAAGAAGCTCTGTGGACAGAGCTGGTTCCAAATGCATGGGTAAAGGCAGGAAGGAGTGGATCTGTTTCAAGTATTGCTGTGATGTAATAGAAGCTATGGGCAAGAGACAGTGAAGTATACACATATAGTTGTAACGATGATTTATATGAAGAAAGCAGTCAGAAAGTATAAGTAAAAGAGGAAGGTAAATCTATGATTTACCTTCCTGTCTACAACTTCAAGCATATGCCAAGTAAAGATGTTTTGTCTTCAATATTCGACTAAGCAATAAGAAAGGAAGATAAATCTAGAGACTGAGTTTTCTAGTACAGGTTAGAGAAGTTAATGCAGAGGAAGAGGATCAATGTTGTGAAAAGAAGTGACAAGGTCTTGGAAGCATATCTAGGTCAAGGGTCTAAGTCTTGGTCATGGTACTTGACATTTGGAGATCTATAAGAAGAATTCTTTGCAGGTTTTCCTCTCTAAGAGGGAGAGGTTTTGCCCTGCCTCTAGGAGCCTAATCTTCTGTCTTGTGTATTTTGATAATTGACTTGATGAAAGACTAAATAAGATAACGAAGAGACGACATAAGTAACTCAAGTAAGCTCAAAAGTAATTATCAAGTAGAGAATTTGAATTAATCGCTAGCCCTCCAAATTCTCAACACGAGGGACATTGGTCTAAAAACAACAATGTCATGTGTGTATGATTTATTCTTGTTTTTGCACATTTATTTTCTGCAGTTTAATTTTGTGAAGGCTGTAGTTTATGGGTTTCAGTATTTATTGTAGAAAACAGTAAATAACTTGTTCAAGTAATTAACAAGTAGAAGATTTCTCATCAGTTGATGCAGTAGGATTCTAGATCTAGGAATTTTCATAGATAGACCATTGTAAGTTGTGAAAATTGACCCTCACACAAGTCAATCTCAACCTCTAAAAATGTATGGATTTGGCCTATCAAGGAATGGTTCTTGGCTTCAAAAACATTAGAAATTTTTGCCTCTAAAGTAGCTTGAACCCAACAAATAAACCTCCTTTGGCACTTTGAGAACGAATCTGAGATCACCTGCAAATAACATTATTCTGGAAGATAGTATTATTATTATTATTATTATTATATTTTCAGTGTTGGAGGATCTCCTGCAAATAAAATATTCAGTAAACTAAGGTGGCTATAGAGAACCATTGAAATTGACGAGATTCTAGCTAGGGTGATATGGCGAATCATTGAAACTAGTTTCTCCTGAAACCCTTGATCTTGTTTCGAAATTAATTTGCAATAACCCCTCAGGCTGGCAGGATGCTAAGTCATCGGGTTCGGTGAATTTTATCCCTGGGATTCGAAATTCGTCGAACCTCAAACGATTTCGAACAAAATCGATTTTGTTCGCTGAACTTGTTGTCGAACTCGAACTCGAACTTGATGCCGAACTCGAACTCGAACTTGATGCCGAATTTGAAACCGAACTTAATGCCAAACTTGAACAATTTTTTTAAAAATTCGGTAAAAATTCGAATAGGTTCGCTTGCAATTCGATTTGGTTTATGCAAATTTTTCTAGCTGTCATAAATTTTATATATTTTGAGATATACCCAAAGTACATGCAATAGAATATATAGGCTTGCAAGCTAAGGCCAAAACCTCTCACTCTTTGAGAGGAATCCCGATCGAAATTCTTGTTATAGATTTTCAAATTGACGAGTACCAAAACCATGACAAAGACCCTTGACACAAGTATACCTCCAAGACCCTTGTCACTATCCCTTATTGCTCTTCTCGGCTCCTTATATTGATATTCCTTTTCCTGCACTACACTGCACCTCTACTAGGGAAGCTCGGTCCCTGATCAAGTAGCTCCAAAACAATGTGCTTCTTAAATCTAGCCTCGACCTCCTAGGTACCCTTCCTCGACCTGCTTTCTACACCCTTGATGTACAAGACCAAGTTCACTTTCTTGCTGTAATAACCCTCCTTTGAACCGCAGTCACCTTCGTCTTCTTTCTAAGTTATGCTAGATGCAAGCTGACCCAAAACCGAGATATGGATGACTCTCCTTCAGCCCAAGACCAAATTGTGTATACACTTTGGTGACCTTCCTTCACGTTGATGTATCCTCTTCTCCTCACAGTTGTACGCAGTGATTATCCTTGGCACTCCTGAAATATGCGAGAGGAATAGACCCAAAACAATAATATGTGTGAGCCCTTCTTCCTTCACTGAGATGCCTCCTCCTTCGCTCCAACTGCAGACCCTTATCTCGCACTTCTATTGCAGACCTGATCCGAAGGGATGGTTCTACAACAAGGCCGCATCACCCTTTATATAGTGTCTGTCTCTAGCTATGAGGACGACATGAGCTGTGGAGGGTAGGACGACTTCATCAAGGAGTATCTTTACCATACTTTGAGCTGACTTCATGGGGCCTAGTGGCAAGGTCTTGGAGTATATCTTTTACATCAACGATGTGTCCCTTTACAAGTGCAACATGACTTCATTTACATGACTCTAATTATCTTTATGACAATATGACAAATTCCTAAAGACATCAAGAAGAAGTCTTTGACCTATAATAAAATCTTCTTGCTCATGAAACCCATGATGCAAGCATTACAATAAATACATTTTATTATCTTTGTCTCCTCATTACATAAAATTATAATTACATGTCATTATGAAGACCGAACCTAGTTACACTTTTGAACACTCCCTTTTAACTAGGGAGGTATTCATAATGGTACTTGGTCATTCTCAATCTGAAAAATCTCATAAGAAGAATTGGTTTGGTAATCCCATCTGTATAACATCATATCAACCTTCATTGTCATAGTGCAAGGCCTTGACTAACAAGTCCATCTCTCCACGAGATCTTGAGCTCCAATGCTGGCGAGACCAATGATTAATAGACACCTTCATCATTGTTTCTCTTGGATCATACCCCACCCGGGTTCTCTCAGTGTATGTCCAGGACTATTCTTATCTTGGATTCCCAGTCCTTAAAGAATATCGGTCCTTTCACGACTACTCTTATCTTGGATGCCCTAATACATCCTTAAAGAGTATCGAATGCCAGATGATTACCCAATCCTCCATTCTGTCTTCCCAGGTGAAGACCAGAATGATGTTTCGATCTCTCCCTCTCATGTCTTCACTAAGACTTACGGCTGTTAGTCTTGGTCTAGTGCATGACACATGAATTAGGGAACCAAATCTGTCACTCCTTTTTAATTAGGGAGGACATATTCCAATGTACTCATTCCTATACAAGGGATGTACCTAAACTCCCTCTTGTCTTAGGAATTACGAAGTTTCTTCCAAGTAAGAAACTTATTTCCAGGATCCCCCTTAGTTGAGGACCTTCAATAACTCTTTAGGAAAATAATGGGACATCCAGCTGCTTTGAAGAACTCCTTCCTTCGATGTCATGAATGTCTTCTTTGTTGAGCAGTCTTCGTCTTTGGGATTTATTCATAGGGCACAGATCATCCATCACTTTCATTCACGAGTCATGTCATCATTTCATCAGAGAGTGATCCATCACTCTTCTCATCTGGTCTAGCTTCATGTCATGCTGCTTTTCTTCATACCATATTTCTTCCAAGGGTCTTTCATCCTTCCATATGGTTGTCAATGGTGGAAGATATATACTATCCTTTGGAAGCCCTGCATAAGCTCATCCTTATATTATACAATTATAAATATGAATACTTAAATCAAAGATTACCTTAGTGATGTTCTTTCATCATGACGTCTTCCTATAGGCATCAACATCCTTCATACAAATTGACACATTTCCTAGGCGTCTTCCTGTAGGCATCAACATCCTTCATACAGATTGACACATTTCCTAAAGATATGTATTGTCAAGGGTCTCCATCTTTTCCAGACTTTTATCAAAGTCTACATATCTTCCCAGGGGATTTCCTAGTCAAGTATTCTTGGTTTCCTTGGATGTTGACTGCCTTTTACCATGGTTGCACTTCTCATGATCTCTTCCTTTCTTTCACCACACACTTTTATTTCATTCCTAGGTGCTTCCAATATATAGTTGCTTAATTGTATACAACTGTTGAGATTTTGTATAGTTGGTGTAGCATCGGGTGTGCTCTAGCCCTGGAATTTTGTGGAGGGGCTAAGACACACTTGAACTCCAAAACCCAAAAAGTGTTTTGAGAAATTTCAGTTGGTGTTCAATTTATTCAAATAAATAACTATTTTAATGGATTTCCTAAGTCTAAACGTAGGAAAATTAAATAATTAAAGTGAATTAATTAATACATGTGCTAAAATGTTCTAAAAGACACGGATCAAGTAGTCTTTTAATCTCAGCCATTGATGAATGTTTTAACCTCGACCGTTGAAGGGTTCAACGAAAAAGTATAAGAGAAAGGCTTGAGGATCAGTTGGACACACACACAGTTGCAGAGCTGAGAAATAGATCTGGAATTCTAGGGCAGGGTTTGCTAAGAATTTCCAGAGGATTTTTTTTGCAGCGAGGGGTAGTATTGGCTGAGGGGATGATCTAATCTCGAAGCCAAGTGTCAGCAAGAGGCAGAGGAGCAGCAAACAAGGACAACACAGAGAAGTAGAGGGCAGCAACAGCAGCTACGCAATGACAGTGTAGAGACTCCATAGGGCTTCAGAAATTACGCAGAGGGTCTCCAGGGCCAACGTAAGGCCCGCGTCACCCTCTCAGGGGTTAAGCAGTTCCTCTCTGGGAAGCGCAGTGGCACTCTGAGGCTAGCAGGGCTGATGCTGGGGCTTTAGGGGCAGCTCTGGGGTTTCTAGGGCTAGATTCGGGCTGAGTCTTGTAAATCTCGTTTGAGGGTGTGGATCAGTAAGATATTTGGTCCTAGAACATCAGGTTAGCTGCAGATTTATTTTATTCTCTGTCGGGTTTTCCAGATCTGGAACCGAGATTTACTGTACTCAGAATCTACTTAATAAAATAAACCCTCATATTTGTTGCACTGGTTTTCCCGCTTTGGGTTTTTCCGGGGACTTATGTCCAAAAATCCTTGTGTCACTTTGTTGGATGAGCATATTATTTAGTAAATGATCTGCATGTGTAGACTGTAGTTGTGTTTATTTTGGTATTTTCTGAATTTAATTTCTGGAAATAACTTGTAATAATTTATATCAAGTAGGAGAAATAAACCATGATACTGCAGTAGAATTTTCACATGGTATCAGAGCGATAGCAGATCACGCTGAATCTCCAACAATCAGTTGAAGAAAATTTTGTCTGCAGGGTGGCAGTAGAAGCAGCAGATCCGGAAAGGGCAACTTGACAGCAGAAGAACGCAGATCCAGGAAAGGACAACACTGTAGCTGCAGAAGGCCATCAGGCTTACGCAGAGCCTTCCCATGCCAGCATAAGGACTACGTCACCTAGTTTGGGGTTACGCAGTCCACTTCTAAGCAGCGGTGAGGCTACTCTGGGCCAGTCAGTGAGACGCAGTCCAGTCATTTCTTCAGCTGCAGAAAAGTTTTGCCAAGATCTGGAAGCAGTGCTTCAGATCTTCAGCAGTGCTGGTGTGGTGGAGATTTTGTAGGTGCAAAATTGTGCCTAGCTAAGTCAACAAAGGCGGGAGGAAGACAATTACTTAGCAGACCTGAGCCAAACAGATCTGAGATTCGATCAGGAGGATCAGAGAGTGCTATCCGATTGTGTTTGGGTGAAAGATTTTTCAGGAGGGAAATCAGTCTTCAGTAGAAGTAGTTACTAGAGGGTTTCTAGTCACCAAGAAACCCAGATCTAGAGTTTCCGTATTCACAGAAAGAGGGAGAAGAACTACTGTTCTATTAGATCTGAGCTGGATGGCTTCTCATGGATTGAGAGACCAAGATAGATTGGATGGTGTGTGCAACTTTGTCATTTGGAGGGCACAGATCCTATCAGTGCTAAATGAGTACGACATCAAGGACCATGCAACGAGTGTCCTAGCTGTGCCTGCAGATCCTGATCCTCTAAAGAAATTCAAGGAGAATCAAGCGCGAGCTAAGCGTTTGATCATGGACGGAGTGAAGGATCACGTTGTACCAAATATTGCTGAAAAGAACATAGCAAATGACACGTGGGTCACTCTAGAAGCGATGTATCAAGGAAGCTCTGTCCAACGAAAGATGCTCTTAGAGAATCAGATGAGGCTCTTCCAGATGCAGAAGGGTGAGGAAATAGATCCTTTCCTTTTCCGACTTCAGACCATCCGAGACCAATTGGTTGGCATAGGTGCAGCTCCAGATGAAGGGCTCTTAGTAAGAACTGCCCTGAATGCAGTCTCCGAGGAATGGGAAACATTTGTCCAGGGTATCTTGGGCAGAGCAGCATTACCTTCTTGGGCAGACATGTGAGCTATCCTCTGCCAAGAGGAGATCATGAGGATCACCAAGAAGCAGAATACCAGTGGTGGGAATGTTAGAGTAAAGAAAGAAGAGGAAGATGATGCAACCCTTGCATCAAAGGAAAGAAAAGCAGCAGGGAAGAAGAAGAGGGACCTTTCCAAGGTCCGGTGCTTTAACTGTGGTGAACTTGGACACTTCGCCAACACTTGTCCTAAGAAGAAGGACAAAGGAGCTTCTGATTCGAAGGCTGTAGTAGCAAGGGATGATGGTTCGGATGATGATGTAGCCATGAGTGCTCATGTGCCTTGAGAGAAGAGGTGGGGTGACATGGATCTGTAGAGCATCTACATACAGGTTGGTGGGATTGTTGAGTCAGCCCTACTCTTGGATCACATACTAGTTACGGGAGCCTTAAGACGGTAGCGGGATGAGTCAGGAGATGGTTGCAGAAGGTCACACTGAAGCAGAAGGAGGCGCTGAAGAGCTGAAGAGGGAGTAGCGTAATGCAAAGGCAGCAGCAGCGTGAAGGCAGCAACGCAGAGGGGTTGATGGGACTTCAGCAACGCAGAGAGGCTGTGCTCACGTAGTACAGTGTTGCAGCATAACAGTTCCTCCAGGAGGACAATGTAAATTAACATCCAGGGAACTTCAGTGATGGAGGACAACTTGACTTATTTGTCAAACAATTGGGCAGAAGTCTTTCAGTTGCTTACTTCTCGACAACTGAGTTGTAGTGCAACAGTTAGCAGTGGCAGTGCTATGGGCAGCATGATGCAGCGAGTTGAGACGGAGCTGCAGTACAGATGTGGCAGTGTCAGTGTCAGTGGCAGTGGCAGTGGCATGGGCAACAATACAGAGAGTAGCAGTGCAGTGGATGGGGGGCAGCAGGCCAAGCATCAACAACACAAAATCTAGCTTCAAAATCTTGTAGTGGATGGTGTGGATGCATTGCTAGAGCACACTCCGTGCTAAGAGGGAGTGTTGAGATTTTGTATAGTTGGTGTAGCATCGGGTGTGCTCTAGCCTGAAATTTTGTGGAGGGGCTAAGACACACTTGAACTCCAAAACCCAGAAAGTGTTTTGAGAAATTTTAGTTGATGTTCAAGTTATTCAAATAATTAATTATTTTAATGGATTTCCTGAGTTTAAACTTAGGAATATTAAATAATTAAAGTGAATTATTTAACACATGTGCTGAAATGTTCTAAAAGACACGGATCAAACAGTATTTTAATCTCAGCCGTTGATGAATGTTTTAATCTCGGCCATTGAAGGGTTCAACGAAAAAGTATAAGAGAAAGGCTGGAGGGTCAGTTAGACACACACACAGTTGCAAAGCTGAGAAATAGATTTGGAATTCTAGGGCAGGGTTTGCTACGAATTTCCGGAGGAATTTTTCTGTAGCGAGGGGTAGTATTGGCTGAGGGGATGATCTGATCCCGGAGCCAAGAGTCAGTAAGAGGCAGAGGAGCAACAAATAAGGAAAGCGTAGAGAAGCAGAGGGCATCAACAACTGTGAAATTTTCAAGAGGAAAATATTTTTGCAATACTCGGTTTATTTCTCCTACTTATGAGATAAGTTATTTACAAATGCTTCAGTAAATTCTGAAATAAACACATTTGCAGATCTTCACTATCATTAAGAGCATAAGAACAGAAAGATAATTTACACCAATAGCACAATAGAAATAGCCACATGAACACAAATGTTTTTGGACAATTGTCCCCGGAAAACCCAATGTGGGAAAATCGTGCAGCAGATGAGGGTTTTATATTTATCTTCAGAAATGGAAAGTACATTTACAGGAGTCTGATGAGCAGAGAAAAATTAGCAAACACCTGGTTGAATTTCCTAGACCTTCCAGACAATTTTTGGACCCTCAGGGTGACCTCCTTCACCCTTAGCGTCATCCAGCGTGAATGCTCTGTGCAGTCCCTCTCTGGATTGCATGATTTTGCGTGGAGGGGTTCTTGTCGCTGATCAGCTCACCCTTCCCTTCACCCTCCTGAGATCTGCTTCCTGATAACTAACTTCTCCCTCCTCCTTCTGCTTCTGCAACCCAGCCTCAACAAACTCACCCACTGAAATCAATTTCACTTGCTTCAGAATCGATTTCCTTCGGGTATTGAGAGTGGCCCCGGCTTGATTTCCAGATGGCCCTCAAGTCTCTTCTTATAGTCTTCTCGCTGATGAATCAATGGCCAAGATTATATCTTTAATCAATGGCTTAGATTAAAAGATGACTTGATCTTCGTCTTCTAGAAGATTCACACTCTGCTCTATTAATACTCTTTAATTATTTAATTTCCCTAAGTTTATACTTAGGGTCTGCATTAAAATAATTAATTATTTTAATAAAGCCATATCCGAGTGGAATTTACACAAACGATTTCTAGGTTCTTTGGATAATTGATGTCTAAGCCTCTCTACCAAAAATGAGACTTAGAACACTTTCCAATGCTATAGAAATCAACACTCCCTCTTAGCGAGGAAAGTGTTTAAGCAAGATACCGCTGTACTGCTTTGACTCTACATCATCTGCTACACTGATGGTGTCCTAGCTGCTGCCCCTCATCTCTGCACTGCTGCTTCTTGTACTACTACCCTATCATTGCAACATCCATAGTGCAACTCCTTTTTCTGAAGACCACCCTTTCCTCTAGTGGAAGGGGTTCTCGACCATCCCCATCTTCTCTCTTAAGTAAGTGAACTTGATCTTACTTAGAGCTTTTGTGAGGATTTCTGCTACTTGTTCACCTGTAAGAGTGTATCGCAAGTGTATTGCTCCCCTCTGGACATAGTCCTTGATAAAGTGACACTGAATGTCAATGTGCCTCAACGGGTCATGAAACAAAGGATTTTTAGAGAGCTTAATGCAACTCTGATTATCGCACATAATCTCGGTCGGTTCTATCCGCTTCTTGAGTAAGTTCAAGAGCAATTTGCGGAGCCATATGGCCTCGCACGAAGCTATGCTTGCTGCCATGTACTCTACCTCGGCTGAGCTCAGTGCTACGAATTTTTCAGTGCTACAAATTTCTGTTTCCTGCTGCACTAGGAGGTCATTCCTGATCCGAGACTAAAACAATACCCACTAGTACTTTTCCGATCTACTGTGCTTCCAGCCCAATCTGCATCTGTGAACCCACTCAACTAGATCTCATTTCCCTTGGTGTACCTTAGCCCATACTCGGCTGTCCCTCTCAGGCATTTGAGAATATGTTTCGCTGCTGCCCAGTGAGCCCTCCTTGGTTCCACCATGAACTGAATGAGGGTATTCACCGCATAACAAATATCTAGTCTCGTGTTGACCAAATACATCAATGACCCGATGAGCTGTCTATACAATGTGGGATCAGCCTCATCATCCTCTGTTGTGTCTATCTTCTTCCAGTTAGTAATCATTGGTGTGGCCATGGGTCTACAGTCTTCCATTTGAAATCTCTTCAAAATTTCTGTTGTGTATCTTCCTTGTCCTAGGAATATTTCCCCTTCCTGCTGCCAGACTTCTAAACCAAGAAAATAGTGCATCTTCCCCAGGTCCTTCATGTCGAATTCTGTTGCCAGATTCTCCTTGCAGTCTTTGATGAGCTTGGATGACTCGGTCAAGAACAGGTCATCCACATACAAAACAAGAATAAGCGGCTCATCTCCTACTCTTAAGTAGTATAAGTTGGGATCTGCGTCACTCTTGACGAACCCCATTTTTTGCAAGTAGCCATCAATCCGACCATACCATGCCCTGGGGGCTTGTTTTAAGCCATACAAGGCTTTCTTAAGTCTGCGAACATCAGTCTTTTGCTCATGTGTCTCGAAGCCCTCTAGGCTCTGGCTGCTCTATGTACACTTCTTCCTCTATCACACTGTTTAAGAATGTAGTTTTGACATCCATCTGGTGAATCTCCCATCCCATCTGCGTTGGCAGAGAGATGATGGATTTGATAGAAGTGTATCGTGCTACTGGAGCAAAGGTTTCTTCATAGTCAATGCCTTCTTTCTGGGCATACCCATTTGCTACAAATCTTGCCTTGAATTTCTCTATGCTGCCATCTGCAGCATATTTGATCTTGTTGATCCATCTGGATCCTACAACAGATCTGTCCTGTGCTCTAGGCATTACTTCCCAGACATCATTTGTCATGATGGAGTTATACTCCTCCACCATGACATCTACCCATACTTGATGCTGAGCTGCTTCTTGAAAGGTAGAAGGTTCTCCAACCTGAGCTACCAGTGCCTGATATCTATCAGGTTGTTTCCTTATCCTCTTCCCTTCTTTCGGTGCTCCGACAAATCCTTCTGCATCTCTAAGAATCCGTTGGAGTTCTCTGCTCAGTCTCCCATCAGTGGTGGGCGGATTCCCCTGCTCTTCCTCTTGTTCTTCATCGGAGGAGCTTCCCTCAGAAATATTGTGCCTTGGAGAGGCACTGGACCTCTCCTCCATAGGTCGTTGATGCTGTACAAGTGGATCCTCCTCAATCAGCGTATCTGTGGCCATCTCTCGAGATTTCCTAAAGGCTTTCTCCTCTATGAATTTTACATCCCTTCTTACCACGACTTTCATGCTCTCTGGAATATAGACGCGGTATGCCTTTGCATTCTCACTGTAGCCCATCAGAAAACCCTTTTTTGCAGTTTGATCCAACTTCTTCCTCTTTTCATCTGGAACGTGGCAGTATGCTATGCTGTCGACTATCCTGATGTGTCTCACTTCTGGCTTACTGTCTGTGAACACACTTTCAGGAGTAACCTTCCCCAAAGCTCTATTGGGAACTTTGTTCTAAACATAAACTGCTGTGTTGCAGGCCTCTGCCCATAAGAATTTGGGCATCTCCCGGTCGTACAACATTGCCCTTGCAACTTCTATTATGGTCCGATTCTTCCATTCTGCAATTCCATTTTGTTCTAGATGGTAAGGAGCTGTCCATTCTCTCTTGATGCCTTCCTGTGCACGGAAATTGGTGAAGTCTTTATCGATATATTCTCCACCGTTATCTGACCTCAACTTCTTGATCTTCTTTCCTGTAGACTTCTCCACCAATGCTTTGAAATCTTTAAACCGACTAAAGACTTCATCTGTGGTCTTCAGAAAATAGATCCAAGTTTTCCTGGAATAATCATCAATGAAGGTGGCAAAATACTTTGCCCCATTGAGAGCTGTTGTGGACATCGGACCGCAAATGTCAGAGTGTATTAACTCTAATACAACTTTGCCTCTGCTGTTGCTTTTTGGAAATGCTGCCTTAACGTACTTCCCTAGTACACATCCCCTGCAAACTTCATCTTTCTTTGTGTTGAGTTTAGGAGCTCCTATGACAATATTTTTGAGAATCCTTAAGGCTCCATGATGTAGATGCCCCATCCTTCTGTGCCATAACTCATTCAGATCTCTGTCGTTTGTACTGCCGATAAGGACCACTGGAGATTCAAGTTGGTGCTTATACAGCTTGCAACTCCTTACTCTGATTTGTGCCTTTTTGCTCCAGTTAGGGTGTTTGACATACACCTTATCTTGAATAAAGCATATGTCATAGCCCTTGTTGTAAAGTTGAGACACCGAGAGTAAATTCATCTCCAACCCTAGTACATGCAGAACATTCGCGGCTCGAATCTTGTTGCCATCCTCCGTCTGAAATGTTACGGTACCTCTCTCGATGGGGGTACATTTTGCCTTATTTCCCATAGTTATTTGGAAATTCATCTGCTCTTCTTGATAGCTCGAAAAACATTCTCGAACCCCTGTCATGTGAGCAGATGCTCCACTGTCAATATACCAAACACTTGGAGGAGCTGTGCTTGACACATAGGCAAGATCCTCCTCTAGTCTGGATGCCAGCACCTTCATGTCATGTTCTTTGTGCATTTCTGCGTGCTCTGGAGGACTGCGTGAACCCTTCCTTTGGTCCATGGCAGATCCTCCCTTCCTGTTTTTAGCCCTTTGCTCTGATACCATTTGAAATTTTCAAGAGGAAAATATTTCGGCAATACTTGGTTTATTTCTCCTACTTATGAGATAAGTTATTTACGGATGCTTCAGCAAATTCTGAAATAAACACATTTGCAGATCTTCACTATCATTAAGAGCATAAGAACAGAAAGATAATTTAGACCAATAGCACAATAAAAATAGCCACATGAACACAGATGTTTTTGGACAATTGTCCCCGGAAAAACCCAATGTGGGAAAATTGGTGCAGCAGATGAGGGTTTTATTTTTATCTTCAGGAATGGAAAGTACATTTATAGGGGTCTGATGAGCAGAGAAAAATTAGCAAACACCTGGCTGAATTTTCTAGACCTTCCAGACAATTTTCGGACCCTCGTGGTGACCTCCTTCACCCTCAGCGTCATCCAGCGTGAATGCTCTGCATAGTCCCTCTCTGGACTGCATGATTATGCATGGAGCGGTTCTTGCTGCTGATCAACTCACCCTTCCCTTCACCCTCTTGAGATCTGCTTCTCGATAATTGACTTCTCCCTCCTCCTTTTGCTTTTGCCACCCAACCTCTACAATTTCACCCATTGAAATTGATTTCACTTGCTTCAGAATCGATTTCCTTCGGGTACTGAGAGTGTCCCTGGCTTGATTTCCAAATGGCCCTCAAGTCTCTTCTTATAGTCTTCTCGCTGATGAATCAACGACCAAGATTATATCTTTAATCAATGGCTTAGATTAAAAGATGACTTGATCTTCGTCTTCTAGAAGATTCACACTCTGCTCTATTAATACTCTTTAATTATTTAATTTCTCTAAGTTTATACTTAGGGTCTGCATTAAAATAATTAATTATTTTAATAAAGCCATATCCGAGTGGAATTTCCACAAATGATTTCTGGGTTCTTTGGATAATTGATGTCTAAGCCTCTCTACCAAAATGAGACTTGGAACACTTTCCGATGCTATAGAAATCAACAACAACAACTACGTAGCTGTTGTGCAGCCACTACGCAGGACAGCGTAGAGGCTCCAGAGGGCTTCAAAAATTATGCAGAGGGTCTCCAGGGGCAGCGTAAGGCCTGCATCACCCTCTCAAGGGTTATGCAGTCCCTCTTTGGGCAGCCCAATGGCACTGTGAGGCTAGCAGGGCTGACGCTGGGGCTTTAGGGGCAGCGCTGGGGTTTTTAGGGCCAGATCTGGGTTGAGTCTTGTAAATCTCGTTTGAGGGTGTGTATCAGTCAGATATTTGGTCCTAGAACATCAGGTT
Organism: Pinus albicaulis; assembly: GCA_034641835.2. Classification (NCBI taxonomy): domain Eukaryota; kingdom Viridiplantae; phylum Streptophyta; class Pinopsida; order Pinales; family Pinaceae; genus Pinus; species Pinus albicaulis. The sequence goes on from CM076572.1 coordinate 593,921,296, forward strand.
AGCTGTAGATTTCTTTTATTCTCTGTCGAGTTTTCCAGATCTGGAACCCAGATTTACTGTACTCAGAACCTACTTAATAAAATAAACCTTCATATCTGCTGCATCGATTTTCTCGCTTTGGGTTTTTCCGGGGACTTATGTCCAAAAATCCATGAGTCACTTTGTTGGATGAGCGTATTATTCGGTAAATGATCTGCATGTGTAGACTGTAGTTGTGTTTATTTCAGTATTTTGTGAATCTAATTTCTGGAAATAACTTGTAATAATTTAAATCAAGTGGGAGAAATAAACCATGATACTGCAATATAATTTTCACAACAACCACCTCATACTCTATATGAGAACATATTATGTTGATTTCGTCTGGTGTATAACATGCCTTTTGGCAACCTGTGCATCGAAGGTGATTCTCTTTTCCTTTGATCATACTTCTAAAGATAGAAGTATACTTATCTGCAACCATATGACATGATTTCGTAATATCTAGTATAAGCATATATATACACCTCATCCTTTCTTTTGAGTCATCAAAAACTTGCATCAATTTTCCTTAGGATGAAAAGTTTCATTCTCTTGACCTGCTTTATCAATGAGTAATCATATCTTAACCCCTTGAATTCTAGAAGTTAGAATTCTCGATGAAACCTCTTGCTTCCTTTCTAAAACAATGAATTCAAAGAGGATTCCATTAGAAAATATCAACACCTATTTCCACATTGATTAATGAGTGATGAACCTTGATCTAGATGATTGCCTTTCATAAATGTTATTTTCAGTGAGGTTCTCAGGAGCCACTTTTCTTCATAGCATGATTGTTACATAAATTTGTTTCAGGGATTCTCCTATGACAAGTGCTCCTTCTTCAATGCTTCTATCATGATGCCAATTCTAATATGATGCATCTATCTAATTTACAGTGCTTCCTATCATACTATCAATGTGAACAACTAGAGGGCTTTGAGACGCATGAGGAGAAAACTCATGTGTGCAGGCTCAAGAAGGCCTTGTATGGACTGAAGCAAGCCTCTAGAGCTTGGTATGGTCGAATTGACAGCTACTTGCAGAAGATGGAATTTGTCAAGAGTGACGTAGATCCCAATCTCTACTATCTGAGAGTAGGGGACGAGCCGCTGATACTGGTGCTGTTTGTAGATGATTTATTTCTGACAGGATCATCTAGGCTCATCAAGGACTGCAAGGAGAATTTAGTTGCAGAATTTGACATGAAGGATCTAGGGCTGATGCATTATTTTCTGGGGTTGGAAGTTTTGCAGCAGAAGGGTGAGATCTTCCTTGGTCAAGGAAGGTATACTACAAAAGTTCTGAAGAGGTTCCAGATGGAGGACTGTAGACCCATGGCTACTCTAATGATTACCAACTGTTAGAAAATTGACACGTCCGAAGATGATGAGGTTGATCTTGTTTTATATTGGCAACTCATAGGTTCTCTAATGTATCTGGTCAACATGAGACCAAACATCTGTTATGCTGTCAATATTCTCAGTCAGTTCATGGTGGAACCAAGGAGGGCTCATTGGACAACAGCCAAACATGTTCTCAGATATCTACAAGGAACAATCGAGCTTGGACTAAAATACACCCGAGGCAATGACATCAGATTGAGTGGGTTCACTGACACAGATTGGGCTGGGAGCCCAGTAGATTGGAAAAGTACCATTGGGTACTGTTTCAGTGTTGGATCAGGAATGACCTCTTGGTGCAGCTAGAAAACAAAAATCCGTGGCTCTGAGCTCCGTGGAGGCTGAGTATATGGTAGCAAGCATGACTTCGCGTGAGGCCATATGGCTTCGAAAATTGCTTGTGAAATTACTCAAGGAAAAGATGGAGGCGACCAACATTCTATGTGATAATCAGAGTTGCATCAAGCTTTCTGAAAATCCTGTGTTTCATGATTTGTTGAAGCACATTGACATCAGGTGTCATTTCATCACAGACTGTGTCCAACGGGGAGATGTACAATTGCAGTACACTCCTACAGGAGAACAAGTGGCGGATATCCTCATGAAAGCTTTGGGGAAGACTAAGTATGTCTATTTCAGAGAAAAGATGGGGATGATCAAGAATCCATTTCAGTAGCAGGAATGGATAGGCTCAAGATTCAGAGGGAGCTGCAGTACAGATGAGGCAGTGACAGTGACAATGTCATGGGCAGCAATATAGAAGGCAACAACGCAGCAGATGAGGGGAAACAACCAGGCATCAACAACGCAGAGGATGCTTCAAGACAGAGCAACATGCAACATGCATATTGCTAGAACACTTTCCTTGCTAAGAGGGAGTGTTGATTTTTTGTAGCATCGGAAAGTGTTCCAAGTCTCAAAATTTGTAATGGGGCTTGGACATCAGTACTCCAAAAAACCCAGAAACTGTTTGTGGAAATTCCACTCGGTTTATGTTTTATTAAAATAAATAATTATTTTAATGGAGACCCTAAGTCTAAACTTAGTGAAATTAAATAATTAATGGGTATTAATAAAACAGAGTGTGAATCTTCTAGAGAACAAAGATCGAGACGAGTTTTAATCTTGGCCATTAATTAGACTTCTAATCTGGGCCGTTGATTCATCAATGACAAGATTATAAAAGAAGGCTTGAGGGTCATTTGGAAAGCAAGCCAGGCATACACTCAGTAACCCGAAGGAAGTCAATTTTGAAGGAATAGAATTCGATTTCGAAGGGAGAGTTGCAGGGAAAAAGAAGCAGAGGGAGTCACCAGTGACAAGGGTTGAGGAAAGAAGGACGTAGAAGGCCGGAGAAGGCAACACAAAGAGCCCACGCAGAGTGACGCAGGCACTATGTAGAGAGACACGCAGAGGGACGCAAAGGGAAGCTGTGAGTCTTCTGAGTATCATAAATTCTCCAGAGGGTTCGTGAGAATTTATCACAGATGTTTTCTAAAGAAGTCTGCCAGTCTTTTCCTTGTAAATAATTTCATTACTGAAGGATAATATATAAACCCTCATTTGCTGCATCAATTTTCCTGCATTGGGTTTTTCCGAGGACAATTGTCCAAAAATAAATGTATATGTGATTGATTCTTATGCTTGTATTTTTGCATATACTTGAGTGAATGCTGCAGTAGTATTTATTTCAAAATTTACTGGAAGAATTAAATCTATCACTGCAGAAGTATTTTTAGGATTGAAATATTCACAAAGTGATGATCATCCAATACAATGATCCTCTCCTCTCAGCGACAATAAGCCAACAACAATCTTCAAGTCTATATTTCTATAACATAGTGTAACATGCTGCGAGATGATGCTTAGCGATGTCAATGCCAGCCAGTGTCCCAGACCTCCTCAAAAGTTTAGTGAGCATACAGAGTTCGACATCCATGCCATCAAATCTAGGAATTGCCTTGACTGTGATCTCATCAAGTCCCATGAATGTTTGGTTTTAATAAAATTTGGTTGGAGCATTTGGTGTCTATTTGAGTAAATTTACTATGTAAAAGTTAATCAAGAGTTGTATCTAATTTTATTGTGTGCCATGTGTTTGAATAAATAATTGTTGGTAAAGTGTTTTTCAAACCACCTGAAAGAAAATTTGAAAATTTTATAAGCCAGTTATATTGGTAGGGGAGATTACAACGTTGCTTCTTCCAATGGGTATCTAAGGTGGGTTTAGTTATCCTAGGTTGATATTGAGAGGCACTAGCAGTGGTAGAGCTGTGGGAAGGCGTGAAATGTAATGTTTCTCTTCTTTTTAGGTCGACCGTGAAACTCAGGAGGGGGAGGAACATAATAGAAAGGGTGATGGACATGGTGGAAGGGATAAAGGAAGATTGTTGAAGTTCAAAATCACTTGTACTACGAGCACTTTCTCTCATAAATGCAATTTGCCTCTTCCTTTCAACTTCTTGTTTTATTTCCTTTTCCTTAGCTTTTTCTTCTTCATATGTTTTAAACTTTGGAAGCATTTTTGCTCTAACATGCCCTATCACTTCCTTTGGTGCACCACATGGGGTTACATGGCCTGTTATGCAAGCCAAGTATTGTTTCAACCTATAAATGCCCTAGTGCTAGCAAATTTGTAAATCATTTGGTCGTCAATAACATCACAATGGGTCCATGCAACATCTTTTGCCTTTGGCGCCATGGCTTGAAATTTAAATGGAAAGAAATATGTATTTTGAGAAAAAAACATACAGGAAACTACAATGCAAACCCTCTCTTAAATTTAAGAACAAAGAGGGGAAAATTTTAACTTCAAAGAAAAAACATTAAAAAAATAGGGACAACATTTAGATCTACAATTTTAGAAGGGAAAAATCATACTTGGGAAGGAAAATATGGACGGCAGCCTCCTCCCAAATATGAACTCCGTTGGACAACTCCAAAATAGCTCCAAATTATATCCAAGATACGAAACCAACTCCAACCTTGCTGCTGCTAGACTATTGCTGAAAACTTAGTGCTGTCGACTTGGTCGGTTCAAATTTGGACCGGTCTGTTTGGGTCGGTTTGGTACCAAATTGATACAAATTGGCCCACTGGTCTAGGTTATTGCTGCTATTAGACTATTGCTGAAAAGCTGAGCACTGTTGCAGAATTTATTAGCAAGCTCACAAAAGCTCACAATGAGAGGTGTGAGGAAAATAGGAAAGGGAGGGTTCTCTTTTTAGAAATTTTGGAGGTTTTAGGGAGGGAAATTTCCCTTTTATAATTAAAAACATCCTAGAAAAGTGCTTAATGTCTGCACGTGTGCCCCCCGTGCGCCCTAGATCTACTTGGTTGGTTCAAATTGGGACTGGTTGGTTTGGGCTGGTTTGCAACTTTGTATTGGTTACAAATTGGCCCACCTGCCTAGGTTATTCATATTGGTCAGTCTGGTGTCATGCTTTTTCCAATCGGTTGGTTCGATTGGTTTTGGTTCAAACCAGGCCAATTTTTAAAACATTGGTTAAATGAATTATGAGCCATATTAAAAGAAGAAAAAGTCAAATAAAGGGGCTTGGAAAAACAAAGGCAAGGGAAGGTAACTCAAGCGACTAAGTTCTCGGACTACAAAGACGCTCATGGAAAATGGTTTTACATAACCTAGTATAAAACTGTAACACCTTTCTTGAAATAAACCCCAACCCATAACACCTATCATTTGCACCTCTTGTTTGAAAGGATCAGCTTTAGAATTGTTCCTCCTCTTATGGTTGGAAGCACCTAATAGGGTCATGTGATAACCCTTCCATATCTCAGTATAGTAACATGTATACAATCATAATCTAGTAAGAAATTTAAAGATGATACTTGTGAAGTATTTTGATGGATTTGACATTGAATACAGTCCACCTTGATGTTCTTATGGTTCTTGTACCCATGATGTTTATCTCATTTGACTCCTTGAGTATGTGTTTGATGATTCTTTTAGTTGCAACTAGGATCCCTCAAGGAATGTGATATTATGCTTCTTCAGTTCTTCAAAGATGATGTCCAACCAATTTGATGATGACATAGAGCACTTTGATAGAGGACATTGGGTACCTTTTGAGTGACATTGACCTATAGGTTGACTTGGGACAATGGCTGAGACCCTCTCTCAGCCTTAGGACCTTGGATGTTGCTTAGAGATTAGGTGTACCCAGGAGATGACAGGACACCTGCAGGCTGGCATTGTACCTTCTTGATGGATGCTGCTCTTTTCTTGATGGTGATTGACGATGATGATGACTTGGAACCCCTTTGGAGGAATTTTACTCCTACCATAGTGATGTCATGCCCTAGCATGATGATGTCCCCCTTATGAGGCATTTAATGATGACAAGGGATTAACTGCTTGGAAATTTTGCAGTTACTTGCTGGCATGCCGTTTGCTGCCCTTTTATTTGTAATATGCTTTGTACTGTGCTATTCAATTAATAGGATTTGGAAGCATGTTCCTCCCTCCACCCCCAAATTGCCGGGATTTAGAGAACCCCTGCCTAATGTAGTGTCACTTAGGGACTGAACATGAACGTAAGACCACAAATCGGGCCTATCATTTGCATTTTCAAATGATCTTAAATGTCTGAAATAAGTAACACTGAAAATAAATTGTTAACAAATTGTCCAGTCTGTAACCATGTTAAATAGGTTCTAAAAATCATGATCTATTACAATTAACTCTTGAAGATATATGTTTTTGAGAACAGCTTTTGTTTTATTTTCTTTAGCAATTTTAGTTTCCCTTTTAGAATGCAACCTCATGAGACTTTATGCTTGGGAAATGATTCATTTTTTTTAACAAGGCTTTTATAATTTATGCTCAGAAAAAATGAGCAGCTCTCCTTAAAATTTGTCCCTGATTTCCCCATGGAGTTTGGAACTTTATGATTTTCCCTCCCAGCAAGTATTTCTTGCAGGTTTTAAACTTTGAATCCTTTTATTTCCCATCTGGATTATTATAATCTTTTTGCAATTAGATAACTATCAGTTTAGTGTTCCCGAGTGTTGGTTACATGAATTTTTGAAAATATCTGTCTATCAGCGCAAACAAAGTAAACTCTGAATCCATCACAGTTGATATGATTGTATTTCTCTCAGCACTGCTTTTGTGTTTAAGCTTGGCTATCTTGCTTGTTCCCACATTGTAACTGTGGATATACAGAAAAAGGATTGTTGGAGAGGCCATAAAAGCGAGAGCCATTAATTTGTGTGTATTGCTTTTTCCTCAACATTTTCAGTAAAAGGATTTCCTTGTAAATTGTCGGAATAAAATATTACTTAACTAAGGGTTGGACTCCTATTTCCCTAAATTCGGAGAGCTTTTGAAATTGTGTCATCAGTTACTTGGGCTGCAGTCTATTTAGGATCTGTTATTCATTTTGATGGTTTTCTTGTACTGATTATGTGTTAGGATGGAGATCATTTATTTCTTGTTTTGGAGTACTGTGCTGGGGGTAATTTAGCTGCTTATATTCAGAGATATGGGAGAGTTCAAGAACAAATTGCAAGAAATTTCATGAGGCAACTAGGTGATTTTTTTCTTCATATTTTTTGTCTGATACGATTTCATAATAATTTTGTTATATCTTTCGTTCTCCATTGATGTGATTATGCATCATACTAAGTATTTCAGGTTCTTATAAATATAGGAGCTGGCTTGGAAGTATTGCATGCACATCATGTGATTCATCGGGACTTGAAACCAGAGGTAAGATCTATCCAGTTTATACATTGTTCTGTTTTATGGTTAGAACTTAGAAGCAACTGATTAAAGTTTGGATAGCTTGAGAATTTTAGGAGGCTCCAATTACTATGGCCTAGTGCATATGCTCCCCATATATTCTTTTATTCCACTGAAAATTTTCTTGTAAGGAAAGAAATAGAGTAAATAAAGCCATTCCATTTGCAAGCAAGGCTTAAATTCCTGGCAGGTATTCAATGTTCATGCATCGGTTTTTCTGGTGGCAGAATCTTCTTCTTTCTACACATGAGGATGACGCTGTGTTGAAGATAGCAGATTTTGGTCTGTGCAGGTAAAGTCTTGTATAAATACTTTCTTTATTGATCATACACTAACCTTTCAAGGAGGTAGGGGTTTATGAGTAGACTTCGTGTTCAGAGAGGTCTGAAATCTGTAAATGCTTGTTTTATGTAGCGATTAGATAGGTTAAACATACTAAGGTCTTGCATCGTTTGCATTTTTGTCAATGTTCTTTCTTTAGGTGACCGAGAATTTAGTTTTGTCAAGATGAAGCCTTCTTAGGTAACAGCTTCACAGATTATATCAATCAAAATATGACTTGGATACCCTTACTGGTATCATCATATGTGATACTAATGATGATAAGGAGGATCATACCATTGATAGTTTTACCCCTCATTTTGTAGGAGACCTACATTTGTGATTTTCATCACACATTTCACAGGTTTGCAGGGTGACACATATGAAACATTTGGTGGACTATGGATACATACACTTTGCTTAGAGATGGTGCAATCACTTGATTGATTTGGTTTATTACTATGATTGGAGCAGATCCCTTGTTCTCATTTTTGGATTGGATGTCATGTCTATTAGTTCATGTGGTGATGCGCTGCATGCATTTGATTATTGGATCATCTATGTAATATCCCAAAAATGGATTCTTCAGCAGATCATGCCTGAAAAATGCATTCTTCAGTTATGATGGCTTTAGCTATCATATAATATGTCTGAAAATTCTCAGTAACCAAAAGAAATAACAGCAGCAACCTTTACTCAGCTTTTAAGGGCAAAAAGGCGGGGAAAAATGAGGATTTTGGCCCTAAAATGAGTGAATAAGGAAATCTGCGTACAATGACGGGTCAAGGTTCTGGAATATGTTAGAATAGGTCAAGAGGGACTTCCATGTCGAATTTCAGTTCAAACAAAGGTGTTTTGCTAAGTTAAACAGTTCCTCCTTCCCGACTAGTCAATAAAAACCCTGATTTCCCAAGATTTTGAATACGCAGAAATTTTCTGAAGCAAGGGCAGCGTATTTTCTGAAGGAATATGATGTATAACACTATAAATAATCAGAGAATGAGTTTTAGAACAAGGCATAGGCTTTCAGCAAGGTTAAACAACAGTTTTATATAGAAAACCCCTCAAGATAGAGGTACCACAAGACAAAGATTGATCCAGAAACCCTTCAGCATTTTCTCCAGGAGGTTGGAGCTTATATTTATTATATTACAGATCTGAAACTGATAAATACATGAAAACAGAGATCTATAATGAGACAAAATGCCCAAAGGGCTCTTTATTACTTTCCCCTTGGGGATTTCAGCAATACATGAAAATGCCGGAGTAGATCTGAGTTTTACTGCAGCAGATCTGAAGAATGATTCAGAATTTCTGAAGCAAACTTCAGTATCAGATCAGAAATATACTTGGATTGGTTGGCCAATCCAAGGATCACCGTCAATCAGAGATCTAACTCCAAAATGGTGCCAAACCCCTTGGAATGCTGCTCCCTCAGCAATAACGCAGATCTGGGGAAAGAACTGTGCAGTATACCATGAAGAACATATAGGCCTGATGCCAAGATTTGATAGTAAGCTCCAATATCTCCCAATCTGATTCTCCAAAGGAGAGAGAGGCTCTCCCTCTGAAAAACAAGAGAAGGAGGTGGTGTCGTAAAGTCACCACGGCAACACCCTACAACACAGTATTACGCCGCTGCAGCAATAACGCTGTCCTGGAGGATGATGCTAAGAAAATAACCTTGCCCGAGCAGGCACTCGAAGTCCCCCGGGGCTAAGGGTGAGATCTCCGCATGGAGACACTCGGTGCACTAAACAGTGCAGCAGACGGGCTAAACAGCCAGCGTGCCAAAGAAAGACAAATGTCTCACTCAATAATCAATAATCCAAGAATCCAAGCATGAATGAAATGAAGAGACTCCTTCATCTTTTATAGTGTTGGTTTCCCTCCAAAACCCAATGTAGCCTCTCTCTCTCCTCCACATCCTCATCCTTATCTCCACAGAAGCTTGGAGAAACTTCTAGAGTGTACATAGGCCCCCTCCTCCACGTGGTGTTGGGTCCCCCCTTGACTCCCACTTAAGTCACAACGTTGTGCTTCTAGGTGGATGTCTTATTTCATTTAAGTGAGTTTAGACCCTCTTTACTCACTTTTTATTTACTTACAAACTATAGGTGGCAAAATAAACAAAATAGAATATTCCAATTTGCTGTCACAAATTAGGAATATTACAGTCCCCCCTGGCAAAATGTTGCTTTTCCTCAAGCAACTGCCTGAGCAAGTCTCCTCCTAGCGGATGCTCTCCACTGATACTGTAAAATATGCCTGGGTCCCAGATGCGCCACTGAATCTCCCCTGTACTCTGCATCATCCTGATATGAAGGGATCTCTTAATGCCAGGATCCCAAACCGATCTCTCATGGTACCAGCCAACCAACAATCCTCCTGGATCCCCTCGCCACCATGGCCAATAATAGCCCAAGTCCCATGGCTCGGACTGTGCACTGCCTCTAGCTATGACTGATGAAGACCATGACTCCGACTGTGCTATATCTGTCATGGTGTAAGCTGTCCCATCGACTGTGTACCAGCTCATCACCTCTCTCCACTCAAGGCATGAAGTGAGGAACATCTCTCTCATGTGGATCCTCCATCCCCAAGCAATCATCCAAACAAAATGAGCCACCTCCCGACAAGGCAACTCCTGAAAATCTCCTTCCACCTCAAGCTCCGGTAATGAAGGTGGGCTGAAAACCTGATCTTGGCAAGCATCATAGCTTACCCCATGCTGTCCTTCTCTCCACTCATGACAAGTGTAGAGTGTATGCTGATCTTGGGCTGCAAAATCATTGCTCTCCAATGGCAAAGTCAAGAACAATCCTCCTAAGAAGGTTCCTCCAACAATGAAAAACAGGCTGGCCCAAAACAATTCATCCATGAAGAATAGGACATGTGCATCATGGATCATCCTAATGAGATGTTTGCTAAAGGTGTTACATGAGGATACATAATGCAAACAATCTCTCACAAGGATACAACGTAGTCTCATCCACTGCAACTTCAGAAAATTACATGGCAAACAATGTACAAGATTCATCACATCTACTAATGGATAGTAAATGGATGAATATGACAACAACATAAGACCAAGCACTTGCCCATGGCTGTACAATGGATGAATATCAATCTCATGGCCCACCTCAAAAGAGAACACATATGTAGTAGTGGTGGCCATGCCTCCTCCCATGCTCCCATTAGAACATGTAGTGTAGAGAATGTGAGAATTCTTCCCACTCAAAGACACATCCAACTCATGTGTCTCCCTCATAATCAAGCCTCCCATACAAATCTGATCTATATCAGCAAATGAAGACATGATCAACAGCAAAATGAAGGAAATGCTGAAGGTCTCATGTGGTGCAAGAAGGTACCAACAACCCCAAACAAGTACAGCGCAGTTTTACAAGTTGCTGCTTGATGAAAGTACATGGCAAAATGTTTCTTGTTACATAGTTAATCATGCATGTCTTTATATGATACATGCTATAGTGCAGAAAATGAACATACATGTGATGATAAAACATTTGCCCAAGGCCACAAAAGAGTTGGCTGCCTCCATCATGTAGATTGGCCCAATACAACTCATGGGGCAATGTGACAAACTTGCCCCCTTGTGAAGCAATGCACTGCATAGGAATGGCATGAGTGTGCAAATCAATGAATGTATAAACAAATCCCTCACCATATATTGGAAGTAAGATGGTACATGGGGCCATACATGAGTCCTTCATAATGTTTTGGCATGCTATGAAGAAGAATGAACCATGTGCTGCAAGAAGATAATCCTCCTCATGCTTGGAAACCCAAGTCAAGAAGAATATGCCATAGATGTCTCTATCATCATTACCTCCTCTTTGTGCAACAAATATGAAGTGATCCTGGGACCTATGGGTTATAGATCCACCATATCTCTGCTGCGCACACTTCATCCATAATGTTCTGCTCCAAGGTGACAACGCTGTGAACTCATGCAAATAAGCTCCTGCCGATACAAGACTCTATTCTTTGACATGCTCCTTGTCAAAGACTCCTCTAATAATGCGGCAACAAATGTGGAATACTCCCCAAGATGGAAGTGCTTCCCCATCATCATCAACGATCAAGGAGATAGTGCCATCTCCTCCTCCTGCAACATTATACAAAGTGTGAGAGCAAATCTTCCCTTGCTCTCCCAAGCAAAGCAACAAGACATTTTGCTGCCTCCCCATACTTCCATCATACCAATCATGTGATGAAGACACAATGAATGATATGAGTATCATATCAACACCATGCATCCATACTCTATGCTTCTCAATGATGCAAGTATCCAGACATCTGTCCTCCATCCTTTGACTCTTAGGAAGAGTGTTTGCCAATAGATGGCCAAACTCTTTCAAGAGTAACCAGCGCAGCCAAGCCTCTTGCTGCCTGGTATCATAGATCTGCAGGTAGCCTCCTAGCTCCTTGCTCATCAACCACATCCACTCAATCGCTTGTGGATGCCTCCTTCTTCTCCTCATCTTGATACTCCTCCAATGAGGGTTACCATCCTCCAAAATCAAATTTCTGAATTTGCACTTCATAGGGTTTTGAAATGTAAAATTCTCAAGGATCAATGAGACCCTATCAAGAATCAAATAGGTGGTAGGCAAAAACCCCTCATCATGATGTGTATGGCTCAAGGGATGTCCAACACAAGCATGAGAGATGTTATCCATCCGAAGATGTCCTCCATCTTCTATCTGCTCTTGTGAGAAGGGAACCAAATCATTGTGTTCCATAGTGTGTTGAAGTGCATCTATAGTGAGATCTCTCCTTGAGACCTCCCCTTCATCCATGTTGCAAAGCGCAGTGCAACCAGGCTGCTCTATAGTAGCAATGAGATTTGACCCTTGGTCTACAAGAGTCCTGTCCTCAAAAGTGTTGGCTGCCCCAACTGTCGATGCATGTGGCTGCTCATCCATGAGTGGGACAACGTTTTCACAAGCCTGCTCAAGAGGTGATGTGATCTCTTCTTCTTGATGAGAATTGGAAGCGCATTGTACTTCCTCTTCTTTTTCTTCAACCTTCTTGTCCTCCTCAACGGTGGATGCCTTTCGTCTGAATCCGAAAAGAGATGAGAATAAACTCTCTTTTTTCATTGTTCCGGTCTTCTTGGGCTTAGACTCACAGGGACTAGTGGATCCCTCATGCATGGGAAGAGGTGATCTCCCAGTAGTACGTTGCAAATCCGAACTCTGTAGGCTAGAAACTCCATCCTCTCTGAGCTGACAGTAATCTTTGAAGGGCAAAATTGTTTTTAAGTCTTCCCCCATGGATTTCCATTCTCTGAAATAATATTCAAGAGGTATACGACCATGTTGCCTCGGTACTTCAGGTAAGAATGTAGGCATTGTGATCCTCATATTTTCCATAGATAGCCAGCTCCACAGGCTGAGCCAGAACTATGCTCTGATACCACTGTAATATTCCAGAAGGGAATTTTCAGCAGATCATGCCTGAAAAACGAATTCTTCAGTTATGATGGCTTCAACTATCATATAATATGTCTGAAAATTCTCAGAAACCAAAAGAAATAACAGCAGCAACCTTTACTCAGCTTTTAAGGGCAAAAAGGCGGGGAAAAGTGAGGATTTTGGCCCTAAAATGAGTGTATAAGGAAATATGCGTAAAATGACGTCTCAAGGTTCTGGGATATGTTAGAATAGGTCAATAGGGACTTCCATGTCGAATCTCAACTCAAACAAAGGCGTTTTGCTAAGTTAAACAGTTCCTCCTTCCCGACTAGTCAATAAAAACCCTGATTTCCCAAGACTTTGAATATGCAGAAATTTTCTGAAGCAAGGGCAGCGTATTTTCTGAAGGAATATGATGTATAACACTATAAATAATCAGAGAATGAGTTTTAGAACAAGGCATAGGCTTTCAGCAAGGTTAAACAACAGTTTTATATAGAAAACCCCTCAAGATAGAGGTGCCGCAAGACAAAGATTGATCCAGAAACCCTTTAGCGTTTTCTCCAGGAGGCTGAAGCTTATATTTATTATATTACAGATCTGAACTGATAAATACATGAAAACAGAGATCTATAATGAGACAAAATGCCCAAAGGGCTCTTTATTACTTTCCCCTTGGGGATTTCAGCAATACATGAAAATGCCGGAGCAGATCTGAAGAATGATTCAGAATTTCTGAAGCAAACTTCAGTATCAGATCAGAAATATACTTGGATTGGTTGGCCAATCCAAAGATCACCCTCAATTAGAGATCTAACTCCAAAATGATGCCAAAACCCTTGGAACGCTGCTCCCTCAGCAATAACGCAGATCTGGGGAAAGAACTGCACAGTATACCATGAAGAACATATAGGCGTGATGCCAAGATCTGATAATAAGCTCCAATATCTCCCAGTCTGATCCTCCAAAGGAAAGAGAGGCTCTCCCTCTGAAAAACAAGAGAAGGAGGTGGTGTCGTAAAGTCACCACGGCAACACCCTACAACACAGTATTGCGCCGCTGCAGCAATAACGCTGTCCTGGAGGATGATGCTAAGAAAATAACCTTGCCTGAGCAGGCACTCGAAGTCCCCCGAGGCTAAGGGTGAGATCTCCGCACGGAGACACTCGGTTGCACCAAACAGTGCAGCAGACGGGCTAAACAGCCAGCGTGCCAAAGAAAGACAAATGTCTCACTCAATAATCAATAATCCAAGAATCCAAGCATGAATGAAATGAAGAGGCTCCTTCATCTTTTATAGCGTTGGTTTCCCTCCAAAACCCAATGTAGCCTCTCTCTCTCCTCCACATCCTCATCCTTATCTCCACAAAATCTTGGAGAAACTTCTAGAGTGTACATAGGCCCCCTCCTCCACGTGGTGTTGGGTCCCCCCTTGACTCCCACTTAAGTCACAACGTTGTGCTACTAGGTGGATGTCTTATTTCATTTAAGTGAGTTTAGACCCTCTTTACTCACTTTTTATTTACTTACAAACTATAGGTGGCAAAATAAACAAAATAGAATATTCCAATTTGCTGTCGCAAATTAGGAATATTACAATCTACTATGTCGATGACTTCCATGTTGGATCATCTTTACATTGACTATGCTGTTGATTCCTTGCCCTGGGTTAAGGAGCACCATAGATCACATGGTTTGTGCAACATTGTGATGTTGTTGGTATAGTTGCTCATCATTTCTAGAGAGCACTCCACTTTTATGGTGATATAGTCCTTGCATTATTGTATAATGAGACAAGGCCCTTGTGGAAGAGCACCCTAAGTCGAATAGGCATATTTGGCATATTGATGTTATATTTACCATATTCACACTTCATTATGGAGGGAGTGCCACACCTTTGCATTTCGTCCTATTGTTGATCAAGTCTTCACATTGTCTAGGCATTGATGAGATTGGATAATGATGGGTGCCCTAGCATTTTTGTGCCTTTTGATATGTGGATTGCATCTTGGCATTGTTCACATCACACTCATGGGCAGCACCCCTCATATGCACATTTTTGTAGATGGATCTAGCCCTCTCAACGGTTATGTTTGACATAAAGTAGCATGTTTTGAGGCTCATTGTGTGAATACCCTTGCTTGATTGGATATTCTTGGTATATGGATGGAGGATTGATGAGTTGGAGTACCATTCTTAGTGGAATGCTCCAATGGTTCCCCCTTATGTCGAGGTGTGGTCATTTTTATTGCTTATTGTATGGGGCCATCATCTTGCTTCACGATATGGTTTGATTACTCTTATTGGCTACTTTTATGACCTTTCACATGGACTTATTGCTAGCATATGATGGGAGCACTCCTTCATGGATCTAATAGTTTCCATGTGGTTTGGTGGCTTTAACACCTTAGAGCTTGAGTGTGCTATCTCTGGAGATGATGCCCTAACATTTTATAATTATTTTGGGCTTGCTTGAAGTATCCCAAGGTCTTTGAATCCTCAATGAAGGCATCACACTTATTGACGACACATTGCGCACATGTTCCTGCATCTTGATTGGACGTCCCACTTGGAGGAGGCTACATGTGGCCTTTGGAGCATGTTTTGCGATTTCATACTTTGATGATGGAGATGCCTAGCTTGGGGAGGTGACATATGGCATGACCATTTGATTGTTTTATTCATTTGTTGACTTGTCATACGAGTTGGTTATGAGAATGATGCTATTTTATGTTTTTCCTTGAAGAAAACATGGATCCAAAAGGCTCTATCCTATTTTGTTGTTTCTTCTTGGTGAGAAAATTGGATCTAGAATCCATTTTTATTATTTTATTGTAAAGTAAGTAGATCTAGAATCTATATAAAGAGAATCCCTTCCTCATTAGCATTTATGGTTGGATTGATAGGGAGAACACCTCTAAGCTTAGTTGAAGATTGTGTAGGAGGTGGAATTGAAGGTAAAATCACTCGTATGTGAGGCTTTCTTTCCATTTATATTGTCTCTTGGATATTTTGGGTTTTATGTTGAGTAGTTATTGTATGTTCTTGATGGGATAAGCTCTAGAAGGAAAAAATTGTACATGAGAAGAGACCAAGTGTGAGGTTGTAAAATCCTCCTTATCTCTTGATGTAATTTTGGATGTTGACAAAGATTTATGCTATAATAAAATATCTAATGTGGCATATGTTATTGGCTCACTTCATCCTGAGGTTGTTATTGAAGATGTAACTTGTAGCTTTGGAAGGTACAAGCAAGCATAGGTGAGTCTTTACATTTATCTTGTCTCTTGGATATTTTGGGTTTTATGTTGAGTATTTATTGTATATTCTTGATGGGATAAGCTTTAGAAGGAAGTTTTTTGCACATGAGAAGAGACGTGTAAGGTTTTAAATGTTGTGGGGGGTGAATCAATATTTCACTTAATTTTAATTAATCTTGCACTGTCAGAGCATTGAATATCGTCGGCACAAAGCAAATCATCATCACATGACATGAACAATACACAAGAAATTTTACATGGAAACCTGATGTGGGAGAAAACCATGAAATGCTTTCAAATATATTTGATGAGTACAATAATTTATGTGCTCCAACTAAAGGGAAGCACCAACCCCTTAGTACTCAGTTAGAAAAGCATTCAGTTTTATCAGGCAGCACCAACTCCCTGAAAGGATGCACCAACACCTTGGCTTTACCAATACCAACTGAAAGGATGTAGCAACACCTTGGCTTTACCAATACCAACTGGAAGGATGCACCAACACCCTACTAGCATCAATTTTCTGCCCTAGCACCACCTTGAAGTATTCTCAGGAAAAAACCTGAAGGAGACTTCAATCTCCTCCTTGCACCACCCTACCATCCTGAAAACAAAAGATGGAAGAACAACGATTTGTGGGTTCCCGTACTAGGGATAATGACCCACTTACAATAGTAATCAGTCATTGTCAATAATCACTTTACTGCTGTATCTGCTAATACTTCAGATCAGGTTAATCACTTCAACACAATCCTTCAAGTTTTCCCAATCTTGACTTTTAATACTTGTACAGAACCTTGTAAGGGCATTCATTCAATCAATGCAATGTATGTGCTACAACCCCAACATTTTAACAAAAGAGGAAACCTCTAGTTCATACCTCGGATCTTTATATCAATTTTGAAAGGGGTCTAATCATGCTACAGTTGGAGATCAAGCTTGGTCTTGCTGTCACTGTTTATGAGCCTCCTTGCTCGCTGTCTTGTCCAGAGATTTGTCTTCAAGTTTGCACCGTGATAGTGGCCTAAACAACCCTCAACCTGACCTTTTAATTCCACCTTCAATTCTTCTCTAAACCATGTCCTGGAATGCCCTTGATTGTGACCTGAACAAGGCTTACCTTGCTTTCTGACTGTGGCTCAAAACAGGCTCAGACTGTGACTCAAAATAACCTCAGACTGTGGCCTTAACTTCTCCTCTGCGACCAGAACTCGACCCCATGCTTGTGGCCTACACGTGCCTAATTTGACCCTTATCTGTAGCTCAATTTCGCACTCAAACAATCCTTATGCACAACCCTAACTTGACCTTCTTAACTTCAGATGTGGCCTCAGACCAGGCCTCTTATCAGACTGAAACAACCCCAAATATCAAGCCAAATTTGCTTCTGACATGGCCTCAGAATAGGCCAAATTTTGCCTAAAAAATGGCCTTGTTATCCCTCTGCAACTTGGTCTAGCCCAACAAGTCACCTCAAAAAGGAAAACAAAAAGAAAACCCAAGAAAACGAACTCCCTTTGGCCCTGCTTCAGATTTTCAACTGTGCCCTTAGCCTCAGAATTTCAGAGCTTGTTTTCATGATTTGCTTGTGAGAAAAATGATACCCTTAAGGGCTCACAACTACCCTTATTTATAATTTCGTAAGCGGCCTAAAAGGAGAGCCAAATTGCTAAAACACCTCTAAAAATAGGTAGCTGACCTTATCTTAAACAAAAATTTAAATTTATAAATTCAATTTTATGGGGCCAACCATAACTCCCCTTTTTGAAATCATTTTTAAAATACCGATTCTCCTTTCTGAGGGCTGAATCGGTCAACATTTTGTAACTACTAGGACCGATATAATTTATCCAAAGTCCAACATTTTTTCATTAAATTTTATGCCAAATTTTGGACCAAAACATCATTCATTTGGGGCACCTTGACCATGGCTTCAAGGCTTTATCTTTAGGAGGGCATATCTCCTCAACCATGAGGAGCCACATGGCGTGCCACCTACTGTTAGAATTGGCATGATGAGTACTATTAGATGATGATGGTCTAACCCGCATTTTCACGATTGTTTTCCATAACAAGAACGGGGAAGGTAGGGCTTCTTTTGGCTTCTACTGGAGTTGACATCAACGACGACCAATATTTAACAATCTCCCCCTTTGGCATTGATAGCAACATTGGAATAATCATCAAGTTAGCATGCGTAGAATTGGAGCTTCAGTTAAGTGTAGTCTTCATTAGTTTGACTACAGAATGAGGTGGCAGTTAGCAGTTCAGTTAGAGCGATTTAGTCTTCAGTCTTGATTGAAGGAAGAGCGAGTAGATCTCTAGTGTTGATTAGAGAGAGTAAGAGTTGACAACTATAGTGATGATTGGAAGGAGAGCAAGTAACACTCTCAGTTAACTTGCTATTAGAGCTCGAGTTCTAAATTAAGTTGAGCCTCCTTGCATGGATCAAAGTTCAACTATAAAGAGAGGAGGAAGGCACAAGTAAATTACAATTGTTTTGTGCACAAAGGTTTGTGACAAGACATAGTTCATGACTTTGTGCGAGATCCTTAATTGTGGAGCGTAGGAATTGTGTTCTAAGAAATAGGAGCCACAAGTGTGCTAGGATTTTGGTGCTGTTTGTGTAGAGAAGAAAGGAACTGGCGTTCTAAAGAATAGGAGGCTGAAGTGCACTAAGAAATAGGGCCACAAGTGCGATAGGAAAAAGGAGATCAACGCAAGGAATAAGGGGCTCAAGTGCATAAGGAAAGAGGAGCAAAATTGAAGCGAGACAACAAGGTATGCAGAGCAACTCAAGGAGGCAACATAGGAAGAATTTTGTGCAGGAACCAAGATCAAGTAGTGATCAAAGAGGGCCAAGTTTAGTTGTATCAACTGAGATTTGTGTGAGACGCAGAAAGTTGTTTCAAGAGAGACAAATTGCTTTGTAATAGATTCAATTGCTCCAAGAACAATCAATAAAATAGCCACATCAAGGAAGCAGACTTTTCCTGTTGAGATTCCTGACAAAACAAGTGTGTCAATTTGTGTATATGTTTTTATCTCTGAGTTTTTTCTTCTGTTGCTTATGAATTGTTAAGAGACTCTGTATCTTGGTGAAAGTAAACTAGATTTCAGTTTTCAAATATTCATCTAAGTAGTTGTAGAGTTTTATGGAAATTTAACAGTTCTAAGAATTAATGTATCCAACCAAGATCCTTCATTTCGAACTCAGAGGTCAACTTCCTCTGAAACATGAGTACTTCTGCTCCCGTCAGAAACAAGTCATATAATATCGAGATCCACCAAGATTCATCAGAGAATCATCAATGAGAATCCCATACCTGAGGTTTGTACAAAATCCTTTTTTTAGTTTGCAAATGCGAGATTCCCTCTCATGTACCTCAAATCCTTGAGGTAGCTCTATCTACACTTCTTCTTCCTCAATTACTCCATTGAGAAAAGCAACCTTTGCATCCACCTGATGTAATTTCTAACACATACTAGAAGCTATAGAAATAATAGTTTTTAATGGAAGTGTACATGACAACTGGAGCAAATGTCTCCACATAGTCTTCTCCCTCTTTCTAGGAGAATCCTCACGAATCTTGCTTTGTAATTCTCCATGCTGCTATCTTTTGCATGCTTGATCTTGTATATCTACTTGGAAGTCGCTACTGACTTCCCTTCAGATCTCGACAAAATTTCCACACACATCTTTCATCTAAACTTGTTGGCCTGTTTGCTCTCTCTGAACTAGGATCTTTTTTGGTCATTAGACATGGTTCTAGATGTTAATACAATTCCTCCCTCTTGAACACAAATCAATTTGGGAGAATTCTCTTGTCACAAGCTTTGCTTCATTCTTCTGAAGGCTTTCATTTGTTGCAAGAGCCTTGGTAGCCTTTACAATGTACCTGGAACCCTCGCTATGAGGTCTTGGAAGGAATGATTATAACCAAACAAAAGATACAAAGACAAGAGGCTGACCAAAAATAAAGTAATATCAATCAAGTAAGAGAAATGTAAAGTACTTATCTTTGATGATGAATGGAAATTTGTCAGCTCAATCTTGATCCTTGCCTTCTTGCATAAATCATTGACAACCATTTGAAAACTCATCATTCTCGATCTCATCATTCACTACTACTGCATGAGGTAGGGCTTCTTCATTTAGCGGAATTTGTCCATAAAGACTTAGTTGCCAGACAATGAGCTCTTTCTAGCACTCAACATCCTTGGACACATTCTAGGGTTTCACAAACCTTTATTCAAAGTATATCCTTCAGGTCTTCTCTACGGTTTACAAAATCCTAAGACTACCAACTCTTCCAAGAGAGAGGTCATTCTTTAGCACAAATGTTTTGACTTCTCTTGTTTTATGAGAGACCCCTTTAATTCCCTCAGACTTTGGAGTTACTTTCTTGAATCATATCTCAAATGTTTGAAAGAAAATTCTGCCATATTCTAATCTAATCCAGCAACAACAGGGATCAAGCAATGGCACCCTAGCATCGGGAACATATCTTAGCCAATCCAATCATAACCTCAACAAACCATATTAGTAGCATATGCAAGGCATCTTCTGTATACTTGACGAAAGGGCCCTTACTCAGTCATATAAGATGTTTTCATAGCAGTACAAACATATTGCTTCCGAACACATACTCTGGAATATAATCCAATATCTGCAAGGGTAATATCCCTTCACAGGTTTGTACAAAAACTTCAATCCAACACAATTCAAACGATCTTGGTACTGGTGTATGGATCATACTTAGTCCATCTCCCATGAGCAGGCCTTATCTTGTCTTGAACTAGCTCTCATTAGTGACATTCTTGAGACTGCCTTTAGATAACTTTCTAAACAAGATTCAAATGCTTCCCAAACAGGCTTGAACATGAGCCTTCATTTAAGCTTAACCTAGGCCCTAGATCTTGAATCAATATTGCTCATTCGTAATAAGATTTGATCATGTAATAGAATTCCAAAGTATGTCAATGAAGTCCCTTGAATAAATTTTTGACCCTGTTATTAGGATCTTCAAGAACCAGTACAAGATTTTGTATAAGAGTGTGATTGAGAAACATTTCTTGACTTCATTTTTCCCATAATGTTCATCTAACTAATCACAAGATTAAGGCAAGATTTACTCTAAAACCACATCTTGAGATCACATGCCAATTTCACCTAACCACTGCACCACTCTCGGATTCATATCAGAAGGTATCAAAGCCAAGTCTCGGTAGCTTAGTCAAATTGGGTATCCACTTCTCTGTGTAGTGCATTATTTAGATTAGAAGCCCTTGCATCGATATCTGTCAGACATAACGATCCATCCACATTGCTTTTGCAAACCATAACGCCTTCCAAGCTTGCCTCATCTGCCCTCTCATACAAGATCAGAAATCACATTACATGTTGGTAGACAAGCAAACAATCAGCTGTTATGAATAAAATAATATAAATAATGTAAACAATAAAAACAATAAATAATGGTTAATTAGCTAATAGCTAATAATGAAGAGGCATGTCTAACTGGGACATGACCTTCCATGAAGAGTCACCTTCCTAGGGTATATACGCAGGCCTCTC
Source organism: Pinus albicaulis (assembly GCA_034641835.2). Taxonomy (NCBI): domain Eukaryota; kingdom Viridiplantae; phylum Streptophyta; class Pinopsida; order Pinales; family Pinaceae; genus Pinus; species Pinus albicaulis. The sequence continues at coordinate 593,943,081 of CM076572.1, forward strand.
CCTCTAAATTATATCATCATTCTTATTCATACATTTTGTATATAATAATATTTGTATCCTCAATGGATATTTTTATATTCCAAGTCTTCTGGTGTATTTAACTTAAAGAATGAACTTTGTTCGTTCCATTTGGTATCATAGATGTTCGATCCTATGGCTGCTCAACCACTGCACAGAGCTAGTCTGATCCGGTCCTTGGCCGTCGAAATTTGTCAACCTTGTTGCTGTTGAAGCATTTCGCTACAAGCTTTTGGATGGTCTCCATTTTCCCTATCAGGCCTTTGGCCATAAAGGAAAAAAAATTAAAAAAATATATTATATTAAAAAAAATTAAAAAAATGAGTAAGAATTTTTATTAATAATAAAATAGTTAAATTAAAAAAAAAAGGACCATATTTAAAAAAAAAGGGTCATACCATATAGAGTCTGTAATATTCCTAAATTAGCCTACAGCTAATTGGAATATTAAAATTTTGTTTTGTCACTTAGATAGGTGAATAAGTGGGTAAGGAGACCCCTAAAACTCTTTATTGTGAATAAAACGACTTCTCATGTGAAAGTGGAACATCTTTTCAGCTTAATAAAGCACCCTAAAGTGTGAACAGGGGCTAAAACATGTGGACTGGGTCAACTTTGACCAAATCAACAATGCTGTCAATGGAGGAGTGGACATTAATGAAGGATCAATGCAGTTTTAGATGGAGACACAATGCAAGGAAGTAGTGTCATTAATGGAGGGGGCTTAGGGTTTGGAAGCTCATATCTTATAAGAGGAAGAGCATGGCAGCCATATTATGCATCTTGGTATATTTTATATTTTGATATATGGTCTTTTCAGACATATAGCTTTCTTCAGCTGTTTAGCTAACATTGGATGTGCTGTTTAGCACAGGGTGTTCCTGATCGGGAATCCCACCTCTTCCATTGAGGAGCTCTTGGAGGAGTTTGCACTGTACTTCCACAACGAGACATTTGGCCAAGCTTTAGTCTCATGTACAATGCAGTTCTGTTTAGAGTTGGGTTGTATTGCAGGGGTGTAGCAGTGGAGGAGAGAAATTTCCATTTTCTGAGCTAGTTTTCCATTGGAGGGACCATCCTTTCATCCGGAGGCTTGTGAGGAAGACTTCAGGGCTTCAAGACATATTTTGGCACCAGGCCAAGTAGTAGCCTTTAGCTACAGTGCAGTTTCCTACAGAAACTGCGTTATTTTGGAGAGCAACTGCAGTAGTGGGTTTATTGCCCTATTTGGAGTGTTTGGATTTCCTGTGTGGGGATCAACCCTTCATTTAGGAGATTTGTTGGAGGAGGATCAACCATCTTGTATATCAGATCAGCCATCTCCCATCAGTGATTTATTTATAGAGATTATTCAGCCCTAGGGCCAAATCTGCTATATTTGTATAGTGTATATTTCCGGAAACCTTTTCTTGGTTATCCTGGAATTCTGTTTTGGAGCATGGATCTCTAGCCTTGCCATTTTTGTAGCATTATATCAGCAGCAATATATTTTCATATCTTTCAGCTGCTATTCTCTCTTAGACAATGCAGTTTTCTGGGTTCATGTATTTCATGTGTTAACAACATCTTAGATCTAGGTGTATGCTTTCATGAGAGTCTTGTTTAGCCAGCTTGAGTGATCTTTTCCTCGATATTATACTTATTTTGCTGTTATAATCATAATGGAATGGATCCACTGTTGTCACATGCTTTGATCTATTATATTTCTGCATATTTCCAGTTTTATGCACTCTATTCCTGCTTTTCCCATTTGGGAATATTACAGTGGTATTAGAGCATAATCTTGGCTCTTCAGTCATTATGTCATCTAAGGAGGCTTCTCATAGGAAGGAGAAGGTCTGCAAAAGAGATGAAAGCAAAACCTCATTTTCAGGAGGGAAGGAGGTCTCAAAACTACTTCTTCAAACTATGCAGTGCATTAGCAGAGACATCAAAGAAATGAGAATGGAGAGATGTAGAGATTCTCCAAGAGGGCTTGTATATTAAGAAAGCTCCAGATTTTCACATTATGGGTGTGAGCATTCAGCTACACCATCAGATCTACAATGTGACACCATGCCTAGGGTCATGGCAAGAGAGATGGAGGAAGGAGATGTACCAAAGGAGGAGACTCTTGGTGACTCTCTTCAAGAGTATGAATCTCAAACTCAGAGATTTAGAGATCATCTAAACTTCCAAGGGTTTTGCAAGATCAAGGAGGAGAGAAGACCTAGCAACCATGATAGAAGCACAAGGTACAAGCCAATGTTGCAGGAAACGTCCTCCCCACCCCTCGGCTCCAACCCCCGAAACGCGGTCCGTACGGAACCATACGGGATCCGCCCCCCGAAACACGTTTCGGAAAAAAATTGACGCTTCCTAGTTTTTTGGAACCATACGGACGGATCCGTGTTTCGTACGGTGGATCCCTGTACGGAAGCGCCACTCTTCTTGTACGGATCCGTACGGATCATTGGTGGTTCTGTACAGCGCTGTACGGAAATGACTAGCGCAACAAAAAAAAATGACTTCTTTTGATTTCTTTAAATTTTTTTAACTTTAGTTGGATTAGAGGGTGGGTTAGTGTTGAGTTAGGGATAGGATGAAAAAGATATAAGCTCTCTTTCACCTCCTTAGATGTTTCTTAGATGCTCCCTCATGGTAATGTTAAATTCTTAAAGTAAAAGTGACATTCTCCTTTATTTTTCATTTTCATCCTTTTACTTAATTTTTTAACATTACCATGAAATGACTCAGGATGTTTGAGAGTGGTTCCAGCCTGATCGGACTTCATATGTAGAAAATAGAATTTCACATCCTATTCAAAATTCAGCAGACTTAACAGTTTTTAGGAATTCAGGATCAATGGTATGGTGGCATTTCATTAGATTATATCATGTATGAAGGTATGTGATTAGCATTTAATCAAGAGCACCAAGCCCTATATGTACCCTAGTGTTGGTGGTGTTAATTGTTGAACTCCTTTGTCATGTCGTTAGCAAAAAATTACATCTCAATCAACTCAAAATCATTGATCAAGCATGTTAAGTTCTTTCTACCATATTTTAAGGCTTGCATTAGGTAGTTTGATCAATTTTGGGCAATTTTGACTAATGTCCCTAGATAATCGAGGTAGAGGCAAAGGCTAGACAAGAGGAGAAGAATCTAGATTATAGATAGTTGATGCTCAAATAATTAATCATTAATGTACAATGGATGTCATATCTATCTTGATTTATGTACAAATATGCATGCTTCCATATGTTCTACAATTAATTTGGTATTTTGGATGTTTTTTTAATATAAATGCAAAAAAAAAAAATTAAAAAAAAATATATATATATAGTAGATGCTTCCGAGACGCTTCACTTCCTAGATTTTTTGGAAATGATGCTTTTGCGTCCTCGCTTCCAAAAAACGTCCCCGCTTCATCCCCGCTTCGTGCAACATTGGTACATGCATCATGATGTGGGTAGATTCTTTCTATCTACTTTTGATGGGTCACCTAAATGTTCAGCTAGGGCTTGGGTGGAGGAGCTAGACACATATTTGCAGCAACACCAAGTCTCAGAAGATGAAGCCATTAGACTAGCAGCGCTGCTCCTTGAAGGTAAGGCTTATGCCTAGTGGTTTTATGAATCTTCTTCATTAAAAGATGCAAATATATCTACTTATGCAAGGGTCACTAGGAGGTTAGTGAAAATATTTAATGAAAAACATGTCGAAACTTCTTTGGTTGAGCTAGCCAAGCATACACAAGCAAAACCTTTGCATGGGTTGGAAGGATCTATAAATCCAACTTCATTTCATAAAACTATTGAGGGGATTAAAAACTTGCATAATACCTTGCTAGAGGCAAGATCCCCATTTCAGAAAGAGCTCTCTTCTCAAAGGGAAGACATGGAGGAACTAAGCAAAGAACCTCTTAATGTTGATAAGACAACCTCCATTCATGATGAAGGAGAAGAGAAGGTAAGAGGTAACAGCGTTGTCACAACAATAGCAGATCTAGTACCTCATGAAGAGGAAGATGGAGCATTTTCTCCAAAGAGAGAAACTCTTGCACTCTTGCAAGGAGTTCCCAAGAGTCTCACACATGGAGATCAGGGCACAGTCCATATGCAACATGTACCATCATTGACAGATTGTGAGATCTTGAAGATGGAAGGAGATAAAGGGGAGGACAAACATTATATGATGAGGAGCATACACCCCTCTCTATTTCAGAAGATTGATGCACAAAAGAGGCAAGAGGATTTCTGCAATGAGGACAAGGACAAATCAGTCCACACACATATACATCTTGCTCTAGGCCTTGATGTTTCATTACATGGAGGCATTCCACTAGGGACACCCCCTAATTGGAAGATGAGTAAAGTGTTCTCTCAACATGATGCAGCATTGATATATTCAGCTAGGGAAAGAGCCTTGGGAGGAGCTAGCACAGCGCAGAGAACCTTTGATGGGTTCAAAGGAGGAGTGAGCAATTTTCTGATATGGGCATTGCTATCACCCACTCAGCCATTTGCGCTGAAAGATGATTCAAAAATCTATGATGACATGAGCATGGTGTCAAATGGCCACTCCATAGCCTTGGAGCAGCAAATGATACTTCTATACATGAGGAAGATTTATGAATATGACAAGAGGTTATTAACACTCTTGCATGCATTAGCAAAACTATAAAACTTTTGGATGGGAAATGCCTTCCAAGAGGAGGTTGACCTCCATGTACTTCAATCTTGTCTTGGGCAAGATCAGCTGCAAGGGAGGCAACAAAAGTGGGGTAACAATACTCCAATATGTGGCTTTGGCATTGAGCATGTCAAATAGGAGAGTTGTGATGTGACAAGTGCTTCATTGAAGATTTCTACAACGCTGTAATTGTTGGGAAGCTTAGATCCATATTGAGAGTCCCAACTATTGGTGGAGTATTTCAATTTCCAAGAACCTCTTCGCATGTAAGGTTCTTGATGGGCAAGTGGTAGATGGGAGATTTAGAGTGGTTGATGGAGTCATTTATTTCCATGATCAGATTTACTTGACTAGAGACTCCAAGCTCAAGAAGGAGATTCTACATGCAGCATATGAGGCACTCTCTTCAGGACATGTAGACTTCATTGAGTCTTATCACACCATCATGGAGGGATTCTACTGGGAGGATCTCAAAGAAGATGTGCACCAACATATCAGAAGATATGTAGCTTGTTTAATGTATGAGGAGGAGAGCAACCACCTTGCAAGGTTGTTTCAATCACTTCCCCTTTTGATGGAGAGATGGGAGGGCTCATCTAAGAATCTCTTCACCAACTTGTCTACAATATATGGTAAAGATTGTGTTTTGATGCTTATTTATCAACTAACAATGTATATGCACTCCTCTACCATGCATTTGCAGCACTTTGCTCCACAAGAGAGCAAACCTCTTTGTGGATTTCATGGTCATTTTGGGACTACATTCAGTGATGGGGATGACCACTTTATGGAGGATTTTGGGCAAGACATGCTTTGCTTGGATCATATTCAGCCAACACCTAATGTCATCTACTATTTTCAAGCTCTTGAGAAGCTTATGGCAGCAAGGAAGTGGTTGGATGGCCACTTATCATATCATATTTTGAGACAGCAAGAGGAAGAACAACGTTGGTCTCACTCAAAGGACTATTATCACCATCCAACATGCTCTATGACATAGTCCATTTTTATTTTGGATCCCATATGGTGATGATACTCTATTCACTATATGTGGGATGGATTGGGCAAGAGTGATTCTTGAAACCAAAGAATGGGATGATGAGAGTCCAAGTGCATTTTGGCTCCTTAATGACCATCTCATTGCAAGCCAAGATCAACAGTTCCATATCTATCATAAATGGAGAGAGAGACAGTGTGAGTTGAATAAAATTATCTCTCATTTTCAACCATGCAGCCCCTATACATTGCAGAAGCAGGGGATTGATGAGTTTTTCTATGAGCTACAAAGGATGGCTCACTTTGTTTGGATGATAGCATGGAGATTGGATTTTCTCATTGGGGTTGAGGCACCCAACATTTATCATCTCTTGTGTCTTAAGGAGACCAATGGACAACATATAATTCTTTCCATATATCTCCTACCTTTTCATGATGAGAGCTATTTGATGTATCCACCAAAAGCTAACTTGTATTCTTGGGGAGTGACATATCCATTGGAGATTTTACAGTACCCTTGTAGTTGCTTGAGGACAAGCAACATTTTGGAGGGGAGGACTGTAATATTCTTAAATTAGTCTACAACTAATTGGAATATTAAAATTTTGTTTTGTCACTAAGATAGGTGAATAAGTGGATAGGGAGACCCATAAAACTCTTTATTGTGAATAAAACCACTTCTTATGTGAAAGTGGAACATCTTTTTAGCTTAATAAAGCACCCTAAGGTGTGAACAGGGGCTAAAACATGTGGACTGGGTCAACTTTGACCAAATCAACAGCGTTGTCAATGGAGGAGTGGACATTAATGAAGGATCAACGCAGTTTTAGATGGAGACACAATGCAAGGAAGTAGTGTCATTAATGGATGGGGCTTAGGGTTTGGAAGCTCATATCTTATAAGAGGAAGAGGATGGCAAACATATTATGCATCTTGGTATATTTTATATTTTGATATATGGTCCGTTCAGACATATAGCTTTCTTCCGCTGTTTAGCTAAGATTGCATGTGCTATTTAGCACAGGGTGTTCTTAATCGAGAATCCCACCTCTTCCATTGAGGAGCTCTTGGAGGAGTTTGCACTATACTTCCACAACCAGGCATTTGGCCAAGCTTCAGTCTCATGCACAACGCAGTTCTGTTTAGAGTTGGGTTGTGTTGTAGGGGTGTAGCAGTGGAGAAGAGAAATCTCCATTTTCTGAGCTAATTTTCCATTGGAGGGACCATCCTTTCATCCGGAGGCTTGTGAAAAAGACTTCAGGGCTTCAAGACATATTTTGGCACCAGGCCAAGTAGTAGCCTTCAACTACAACACAGTTTCCTACAGAAACTGCGTTATTTTGGAGAGCAGCTGCAACAGTGGGTTTATTGCCCTATTTGGAGTGTTTGGATTTCTTGTGTGGGGATCAACCCTTCATTTAGGAGATCTATTGGAGGAGGATCAACCATCTTGTATATCAGATCAACCATCTCCCATCAGTGATTTATTTATAGAGATTATTCAGCCCTAAGGCCAAATCTGCTATATTTGTATAGTGTATATTTCCGTAAACCTTTTCTGGGTTATCCTGGAATTCTGTTTTGGAGCATGGATCTCTAGCATTGTCATTTTTGGAGCATTATATCAGCAACAATATATTTTCATATCTTTCAGCTACTATTCTCTTAGAAAACGTAGCTTTATGGGTTCATGTATTTCATGTCTTAACAACATCTTAGATCTAGGTGTATGCTTTCATGAGAGTCTTGTTTAGCCAACTTGAGTGATCTTTTCCTCAAGATATTGTACCTATTTTGCTGTTATAATCATAATGGAATGGATCCACTATTGTCACATCCTTTGATCTATTATATTTCTGCATATTTCTAGTTTTATGCACTCTATTCCTGCTTTTCCCATTTGGGAATATTACAGAGTCGCAACAACCAAGCACTTACCGCTCGACCATCCAAAAATCAAAACAACACTATCGATGGGAGAATAACTGTCGTTGAAATCTTTTAATGCCTCCCTGCATCTACCGGACGCAGCCGCATATCCTGACACCATCCTCTCTGCCAGTGCCATAATTGATGTCCCATAGTGATAGAACACAGACAATCACATGCCCATCAAATCACCGTAACGGTAGCCAACTAGCCTGACATTGTTGCAACCATCCACTCCATTCTACTCAGCTGCTCATACAACTGCAACTGCCCATCGTAGTAGTCAATACTCCCGCAACTGCAGACATTGCCCTAATCGCCGTACGTATTGCTTATCCAACCTACAGGCACAATCGACATCAATTATCGTATGAACTGTTGTTGCTGCAAGTAAGCCTCACCATACAATTTGACACTTTTTATTGTTTCTGTATGTCTCTATGTTTAGAATTACAGACATCGTCTCCTACGATATTATCTTAGCCACCCGATATTAAGTGAAACGTGACCCTTGAAGTCACTGGACTATACATATAAAAAAAAAAAAATTACTTTTTTGAATAGAGTGGAAGATTACAAAGATATTAAAGGGAAACTAAAGGTATAAATTATACTTTATAAAAAAAGTGTGAAAGGAAAAATACAAAATAGGCTTAAAAATATTATTATTAAGTCTAAGTCAAAAACATAAGGGGAGAATTTTTAAATGATTCAATACTGATAGTTTGAAGGAATAATAAGTTTCCAAAGACTAGTATATATACATAAGGAGAAAGGGGTGTTGAATAATCACACACCATTAACACACATAAAAACACACAGATTTATACCAAAACACAATCATGGCGGAAAAGGCTTGAGCCTTACGGCTTCCTCACATATTTTCTCGTTATTAAAAGAATGTAATATTACGATTAAATAGATGAAGAGACTGTGTCTCAAGATAGTGCGTTCTATCTTGGACACTTTGGTTGAGAGAATTTCTCAACCATACACACACCAATATAGGAGCTACCTAAACTAACGCCTAACTTAGAGGAACAACCCAATCTAGAGAGTTAGGCATAAATTCTTAACTTTTAATATTTATTTAATTTATTTTGGATTTATAATTGTTTATGAGAGAGACTAACATTCCCCCCTTTAATGATAAATCCAAAATAAGAACGAGGAACCATCTTCCAAGTTCTCATGTTGATCCTCAAAAACATTGCTTGAAAAACCGCCAAAGCTGGATGCTGAAAAAAATGCAATCTGAAGAGACCATGAGTCAGCTGCATGTCTGATTCATCTCAGAATTTCGCTTGACAACTCCATCACGTGCCAAGCAAAAGGATCCATCTATCCTTTGCGTGAAATCAACATCCTTTGTCCACTGACAAAATTTGTTGAACGCCCACTGGCTGATGATGTCAAAATACAACTAACTGTTGCTTTTTGTTGCCGACTGCCCATTGGCGAATTTTTTGATGCCCACTAGCTGCTGAAGATGCCCACTGGCTGCTTTTGCTGGTTTTGTCGAGACTTTCAGTCTGACAACCACCATCAATTTCATTGACATTTTCCCCTCTTTGTCAGTTGAAAGGAGAGACAATCCCCTGGAAAATATCCCTGAACTCTCCCCTTCAGGTGTAGGAGTGGTGCACTGGTGTACTCCCCCGTTCAACTGCATGAGAGGACCATCTTCTTTTTACTTTTGGCTGCACTAGGTGTGATTGTATATGGTTGTAGAACTGATACAATCTTTTGACTGTGGATGACCATTCCCAAGGATCAATCCATTCATAATTTATCTTCAATCTGGCTGATTGTTGTTGGTTGCAACATTTCTCTGATGAATGATTTGGATTGCCACAATGGCGACAAGGATGGAGATCAAAACACTGATCTTCCATATGACTGGTTCTTTGACAATGAGGACATTTCAGTTTTATTGCAACTTCGGGTTGCGTGCATTTCTGTTTGTCTGCAACTTTCTCAGAACGTGCTGAGGTGATTTTTTTAAGAAATCTTGCACTGACGAACTTAATGGGCTTTGAATAATCTGGGATATGCAAGTTGGCATCATCTTTGACATATCCCAAGCCTCGTCGATTTTTGTTACTTTGGATTTTTTCCCATGGCTTGATGATGGGTTTGGAAGAAAGTTGAACTTGAACAACTTCGACACTTGAAGCTGTTTGGATGAATTGCTTATCATCTGGATGTTTCAAAGACTTGGAAGCATCACTCTTCTCTTGCAACTCATTTCTTTGTAGTTGCGATTCCAGTTGAAGGAACTCAATCGTTTCATTTGTCTGTTGTAGATGTCGTGAAAGATCAGCAAGAGTTGCTTTGCTGATTTTCACCATGTCTTCAGCACTTGACAGGATCACATTGTGAAGAATTTGTAACAACTGGATGTGTTTCACCATGTCAATGCGCTCGCTTGAATTCAGGCTCGCTTGTCTTGAATTGTCTCACTTGATTGAACTTTGGTGGATTGAATGCGCTCGCTTGATGTTAATGACACGCTTGATTGCTTTGATGCTTGAATAGCACACTTGCTTGTACTGGCTCACTTGATTGAGTTTATCATGCTCGCTTGCTTCAGAATTTGCTTGATCTCTTGCTTGGTGAAACTTGTTTTTCTTGTTTCAAGTTCACTGGAACTCACCCTCGGTTGTTGTAGATTTCAATTTGCTTGAGTGATGTTTGAATAGTACATTTACTTGCGTTAGAGTTGAACTCTTGTACTTGCGTTAGAGTTGAACTAGCTTGCTTGCTTTGATTGTTGCTGCAATGAATTTGACACTCGCTTGCTTGATGTTGTGAACTTTGTATTGACTTGATTGTGCTTATTGGCAAAGGGTGTCGAACACAGTTGAATATGCACCCAAAAATGCTTACAATGATTTTAATGATTCACTTAAAAAAATGAATTCACTTTGACTTAATTTGACTCAATTTCAAAACTTGGGTGTCGGTTTCAACCGAGAATGCACTCTTACAATCCAACTCAAATTACAAGTTCTTAAATTTATGTGCAAGAATGTTGATGTAGACTTTGCTTTGAAACGCTGGAGTTTTTAGATTCATTAACTTGATTGTATTGAGTGAATTTGCTTGTTGAGGTAGAATGATGATGTTGACAACTTTGATTATTTGTTGTAAATTGTAAATGCATGTGTTGAGTTTAATTATCCTTCCTTGCAGCTATTTCGTTACAGGTGTTGTGCTTGTTTTCGTTTTCTTGCATTGAACATTATGTGTGTGTTAAATGAGATCATTTATGTGTCAAAACTAGACACAAATCATAAGCAACAACATGAAGCATGCACCATCATCAACACACTCTTCGTGTACCTAAGATCCCCTTATTCAATTTCAGGCAGATCTAGGACACAATCACCACAAAAAATATATGCTTTATTAAAATTTGGAGTACATAATCGTTCAACTTCACAACATCTTCATGGAATCAAAGTTCCAGAACTTCATGGAAGAAAAATGTCTTTAAAAACTGACCTCCTACAATAATGAGCTTTCCTTTGAAAAACTGATCACTCCAAACTTACAAAAAATTTAATGCACCTTACTCCAAAGATTTTAAAAACATCACCCTTATTACTCCAAAATAATACAAATTATACCTTATCACTCCATTACAAAAATTCACTTCAATACTCCCAATCTTTCTACTTATCACTCCAAATTACAAAAAATAATGTAATGAAAAACATACACTATAGGATGAGCACTCACTCCACTCACTCCTCTCATTCATTCACCACTAAGAAAATACCATGATTCTACTAAGTCCCTCTTTAAATAAAAAATTAAGAATTCACTTTTAAAAAGTGAATCAAGACTTAATAAATCACTTTACGCTCCTTATTTTGACTTGAAAAAAGTCTTTACAAAATTTACATGGCCTTCTTAAAAGCTTTCCACTCTTCTAATAAATTTATGGCATATATATATTGCATCCAAAAGATATATATATGTTTCATACCTTAACTTTATGATCACTCCCTTTTAAATTTGCTTATGTCACTTATAAAAAAGTGAAATAGTGTTTATGAAGTCGTTTTAAAAGTGAAGCTCACCTTAAAAAAAATTCATAGTCCTCCATGCTGGCACTTTTGTAACGCAAAGAGTGGGTTCATCTCTTCTTGTTGAATACAGAGATACTCCACGCAAAGGGTTGTTTTTAAAGGCACGCTTCTGCTGGGCCACTCCAATACTAAGAGACACACCCTGCTCGCGTGCACGCTTGATCCTTAACTAAAAGGCGTTAAAATGTTAAGTGTGGATGTATAAGAGCATAAAATATTCACTGAGGTGATTTGTTGAATCCTAATGCATAGAGATAGAGATCGATTGGCCACGTTTTCAAGCTCTCGGTGATCTGAATACCACCACTAAGTAGCAAGGCTCTATGCCCCACACCTATCGACAGTATCAATCGATACAAAGGCTAAAATAACAGCTCCAATCATGACATACGAATAGAGAGAAGCATTTGCATGAAATTCCAAACAAATATTGTCTCAATGTATTGTTGGAAGTGCGTCAAGTGCGGTTCTCATGTTATAGCCACAAATTCAGACTCTAAAACTCTTACAACAAGATGAAAATAATGAGAAGCATTGTTGCTGAAAGTCGTAGAAGGAGCTTTATGGTGAGATTGCAGAATTCGGTTGAAACAACGGTAGATGTTGCGACTGATGTACTTGCAGGAGAATCACCAGTATTTGATTTAGTACTGGAGCTTGAAAAACTGTTCATAGTCTTGCAGTGAAGAAAACTCTGTGGCCTTTGGTTGTAATGAGCTTGCTGCGACTTTCAACACAACACTTCAACACAAACGACTTCAACACAAACGCAACTCCTATCACTTATCTCATTCATCTGAAACTATGTGACTTCCTCATGCAAACGTGTCTCTATATTACATGCTGGCTCCACATCGCGCACAATCACAATTGCATTTTGATCCGTTTCAACCGCAAACTCACGGTCTAGAAGAAATATATACTGTAAAGTTTATCATCACAACTCTATTTTTTTTTTTTACAACAATGTTGCTCCGAAGCTCCTCCACACCGGTTCTGGGATCATTGATTCCACCATTACCACTTTCAGATAATCATAGAGATAAAGAAGGGAAAGCGAATTTCTCGTCGGAAAATGCGAACCAGTTGAATTTCCATAATGTGAGTTCGCATCTTAATCAGCTTTCGAGCTTGGATAACTGCTCCATCGAAGAGGACAAAGAGGCCATTCCGTCTTCGCAATTGCGTCAGTGGATTGACTCCTACACTTATATTTCTTTGTTGGAGGCAAACGCTGATCAAATCCCCTTCACACAGCACACTCCATGGAATCAGGTAGGCACAACACCACCGGGTTGTATCTGGAACATCCATGAGATTCACTAGTATTGATAGAGACGAAGAGGTCGCTTTGAGATTTGCTGAAGAGGAACATCCACACTTGGCCACCAACACACAGGCTCTAACACACAGGCTTGATTCAATAACGTTGATCTCATCTTTTAAAGATTCACGTGACTTAACATATCACCAATAGCATCATATTCATTCCCAATTGACCAGAATGGTGTTCCACGCTCCATCACATGGTATCCTCACCACAAAGCTCAGTGTACATATGCAACAGTGCCTCTTAAACAGTCATACAGGTCACATGCAACACAACTTGATTTTTCTCGAATCGGCTCCACCGGCTTTGAATTACTCTCACACTCAACCATAGATCCCACAGTGGGTGCCAAGCTCGATCCTCTCTCTCCAAATCAATCCACGATCGGCTCTCATAGTAGGATCTCAAAGAAAACAACAACGACTATGATTTTGATAAAAAAACACACTGCAATCTTCACCTTCACACTCACAACAATCACTCACTTTACATTCTTCACCTGGTCCATAACTCTGATACCACATGTTGAATAATCACACACCATTAACACACATAAAAACACACAGATTTATACCCAAACACAGTCATGGCTGAAAAGGCTTGAGCCTTACGACTTCCTCACATATTTTCTCGTTATTAAAAGAATATAATATTACAATTGAATAGATGAGGAGACTGTGTCTCAAGATAGTGCGTTCTATCTTGGACACTTTGGTTGAGACAATTTCTCAACCATACACACACCAACTTAGGAGCTACCTAAACTAACTCCTCACTTAGAGGAACAACCCAATCTAAAGAGTTAGGCATAAATTTCTAACTTTTAATATTTATTTAATTTATTTTGGATTTATAATTGTTTATGAGAGAGGCTAACAAGGGGCAAAAGTATTTAATATTTGATGAAATTATTAACGAATACAACATGGAGTCCAAGATAGAACTGAAGGAAGGAAGATTTTCAGAAACCTTACCTAGCTATGCTAAAGTGCTATTTAAATTAAGGGAACTTTTGCAGGAAAATATGTTACTATTTCTATCTCTTTCGTTGAAGGTAACAATTATATAAACCCTAAAATTGCAAACCAATTGGTGATTCCTGAGTTAAATATAATCGAAAAATTAGACGTTTTCGACAAAAAAAATACAAATTAACTGATTTGCAGTTAAACATTGGTGATTATACATTTATATCCCAATTCTGTGTTCAATCCCTATGGAATGATCAAGGTGACATTATTCTGGGATCACCATGGATGGAAACTGTTGGTTCCTTCATCCTGAATACGGAAAAGAAGTTTTTGACATTTTCTTACAAAAAGAAAAATATAACACTACATGACATTAGCGTGAAGCCAGATTCAATGATGCTAGAAGACATACAAGACATTTCAAAAGTAATTTCTCAAGAAAGTCAAAAGGTGATACAAAATATGCAAAAGGAAGTTGACAAAATCGCTGCTGACAAAAATGAAGAAGTTACTTGCCTCAAGGACCACAACGAGAAATTATTAATGCAAATTAAAAGATGTAAAAATGACAAGAAATCCTTGAAAAACAAACTAGAAGAACTCAACATGAAAGATGTATTTGAGTCGTCAGACGTAGCCATCCAAGTTGAAGAAAAGGAAACGAATTCTGAGCCAGTCATTTTTAGAACTCAAGAAGATGTCAACCCTGTTGAAGGGAAAACACATTCAGAAGTTACATTTCACACGATGAAAAATCCAAAACAAGATTTTGTAGCTAATTCAACGACATTAGTATCTAAAGAAAATAAAAGAATTGCCACACATAGGATAAGGGAAAGTCAAACCAAAAGATTTCCCTATTGACATCCGAATCACGACAGTAGACAACTCAATTAGGCTACATATCTGTACCATACATAATAGAAACAACAAACTGATGTTCCGAAGAATATTGAAGTAAGCTCAATCCAGTCCAATGATAACAATTCATCACAAGTTTCCAGTAATCAAAAGATTCCACAGAAAATTGATCTAGGATGGTCAGTTTCCTTTTCAGTTCAACAATTGTATTCATCACTCCAAGGATCATATCGTCTTGTATCAATGAAGATAACAGTTCCGAGACGAGAAGACATTCGAAACAGAAAGAGAGATCAAGATTTTTCATCAGCAAGCTTTGAGGAAAAGCTTCTCGCTCTCAATTGTATCATCATTCTTATTCATATATTTTATATATAATAATATTTGTATCTTCAATGGATATTTTTATATTCCAAGTTTCTGGTGTATTTAACTTAAAGAATGAACTTTGTTTGTTCCATCAACAAAATAATTATCTTCTATTGCACAAGTTCTTCTATATACTCGGATCAAAGACACTAGACAAGACAACATTAAATCGTGTCTATACCAACAACCTTGCAAAACATGGGTATTACTCTCAAGAAAATTGACATGGAACACATCATTTATTTGCAGATAAAATTGCCTTCGTAATTCATATTGTCACATTCATAGATTACGATACGTTTGGTTAACTTGTCTTTAAATTTCCGTTCTTCGTTGTCAGACTTACACAAGGATATCAGTCTTTAGAATGACTACAACGTCCCTGTTATTTTGAGTTTGCAATGCTGTGTTTAGGTACCAACTGATTGACTCATGCTCTCTCTCTGTATGTGCAAATTCTGTCATAGATTCAAATCCATTTCATTTGCCCATTTACACCTCTGTTGGTATTAATAAGTGGACAAATTGTTCTCAAAACTACAAGGTGCTAACTCAGACTGGGTCCAATGTATTGCTGTAGCTGACATCATTTTCTTCCAACAAACAACGCTTCAGGAAATACTGCTCACATCAAATCAATAGTAGATAAAATGTATTGTTCCATCATTAATCAACACATAACCGCTTCCTTCAAAGCCAACATTACCCGATATCTTTACTTTTCCTTTTGCTGGTCTGAGGCTTCCTGTCCTGAACTTAGGGTTATAGGACTAGAATTTCATCAAGGCTGCTCTTTCACCATAGCTCTGATTCCATGTTGATTTTTCAAGACCTTCTAATCTGATAATTACTTCTAACGATTTCTTAGTTTAATCCTTCTTTAGTGCACATTTATCATTAAGCAATTACACAGAAGTTCTCAACACTAGAAACAATAATGACAGTAGGATCATAAAGAGACAGCCAAACACAAGAGACAAACTTTTACCCTGGGAAAACCCTTTTCTAGGAAAAAACCGAGTAAACCTTTTTTAGAGAAATTGTCCAATTCAACAAGAGATAAAATTTGATTTTTCTAGTGAAATGAAGTCAAACTGCCCCGCAAACAAGCCCATGTCAAACCTGGTCAAATTGAGATATTTCGGCCTCTTAAAATTTTGGCCTCCTGCACCTTCTTCAGAATTCAGACTGCTGCCCAGAAAGATACACAGAAAACTTCGGTCTGCTCCCACATGTGTGAAGTCAAACAGAGGTGAAAGATAGCTTGGTCAATGCTGGACTGATCTGATCAACTTTGGCCCCCTTTTCTCTCTCTCCTTCATAGATGAACATAAGAATATGTTTGTGTGTGTTCTGAATTTGTGCCTTGAGGAGGATGACGAGTAGCGTTTATATAGTCATCTCATGAGCCTGAATAGGTGTGTCTTTTGGGGCTGGCCAGCTTGCACTTCTTGGAGGGCCGACTTGACTTTTGTGAAGACATAATTTAAATTTCAAAAATTTAATTTCCCTCTTTTAAAGCTGACATGAAATACAATTCATATTTATCATTTCTTTTGATTTTGAAGGGCTAAAATAAATTATGAACACTGACCATAGCTACAACATTCAACGTATTCTCATTGGTTATGCATATTAGTGTGCCAAACTAGTTGTCAATGATGAATTATATGAATGCAGATATCTGTCTCCAGATGAGCAGGCAAGGATTGTCTGTGGATCGCCATTGTATATGGCTCCTGAAGTTTTGCAGTTTCAGAAGTATGATTCAAAGGTGGAGGGATAGTTTTGTTATAATCGTAACTTAAAGCTTCTAAGTAATGGCCTGAAGTTTGAACTGATATTTTTCTTGTGTTGCAGGTTGATATGTGGAGTGTTGGAGCCATTCTTTTTGAGCTCCTAAATGGGCATCCACCTTTTTCTGGGAAGAATAACTGTCAGGTTCGTTTCCATATGTCTTTGTCTGTCGGCAACACTTACAGCTAATTAATCGTTTTTTTTGGTGATAAGTAACGTTTAAGTTATTACAAAATATAGATTTGCAAGGATGATGGATGCTTTAAAACAATGTTGCAAACATTGGCATTGGCAAGGGTACAGAAAACCCAAAAATCGTAAAAATTGAGAAAATATCGGTAAATATTGGCAAACATTGGCAAATTTAAGATACCATCAAAATATTGGTAAAAATTGGCAAACATCAGCTAGGCCAAAATATCGCGATTTTGCAATTTTTTGCAATAAAACCGGGATGTTTGCAGCACTGCTTTAAACACATGCCAATACATCCAAAAACTAAAAAAATATGCTTCCAGACTGGCAGTTAACTTATACTATATAGTATATAGTCACAAATCACATCTGTTGCCATCTGCACAAAAGCTTTACTGGTCATGGCAAAAGGCAGCATATAGACTGTTAGTGTTCTTAGGAAACTGCCATAACCAAAAAACCAGGTGGGCCAAGTACTAATGAGTTTTTCTAGCTGTCAGACCACCTAAGCAAATACTGAATGCCAGAGGAATATAGAAAACTATCAAAACATCCAAGGAGTACATCTAAAGCAGGGGGACAGAAAAAGGATTGTTGTTGAGACTTGAGAGTGGAGACCTTACTCCTTTCTATTATTATTTCTCTTTCTACTCGCTTCACCAACTTCTAATGCTAGCAGATAATGTATGCAGCTGGTTGCTGTTAGAAGTAGACCTTCCTGAGTTGTCACCCTGCTCTCAAGAGACCTTATTCTGCTATTATTGGGTCTACTCCCTCCCATCTTTTTGGCCACTACCTTCTCTGCTGTTTCCAGATCATTGTTCATATCATCCAAGTTGCCCCATTTGAACAATGCTACAAATCTGTGATACCTCAAGAGGGCTTCAATCTCGAAGCTCTCTCTATTCTCTCCATTCTGTTGTGATCTAACATATTCCCGTATTTCTAAGGAAGCAATCCCTTTTGTTCTTGGCTGCCCCCATTCTTATAAACATTTTTTTCTTTCTTTATTCTCTCTTGCTTCCCACATGCTGCTATCATGTGGTTATGTGTTGCATGTCATGTTAATGTTCCTATGTTGGATGTCTGTTTTCTCGATTCTTGTCTTTGTCTTGGATTTGGAGGATATTTGTGATGAACCCTTAGCTAAACTGAGAGGAGGGGAGGGGGTGGCGGTTGAATCAGTTTAGTACATTCTTGATCATTAATACTCTTTTCATTCAACTCATTAACTACTTCATTTTATAAGCAGCTTAATGAATCAGCAAACTGAATGTGTGGACAGCAAGTAATTAAGCAGAATAATACATTACATCAATACATAATCATCAAGCACATAGACAACAGATATAAGTGGAAACCCATAAGGGAGAAAACCACATCTTATTATTGTTGTGATGCAAAGGCAAGCTCCAACTCCCTCTCACCATTGATTTTCTGTAGACTCCGACCTACAGGAGGCTACTACCTCAAGTTCTGCAAGCTACAACTTGCAAGGAAGCTCCAACCCCCATCTATTTTTTGCAAGCTACAAGCCACAAGAGGCTCCTACCTCAACCAACTCCAGCTGGACATCTATCAAGCTACAATTTGAAATGGAAGCATCAACTCCCATGTATTTTCTGCAGGCTACAACCCACAAGAGGTTCCTACATCAAATTTTGCGAGCTACAACTTGCAAGGAAGCACCAAATCCATAAATTTTCTGCAGGTTACAACCTACAGGAGGCACTTACCTCACCCAGCTCCAACTGGAAATTTATCAAGCTACAACTTGAAAGGAGACTACAATCCCCTCACTCAACATGAAACTAAAATGCTGATTTACCTGGATATCAGCTCTGTTATACTCCTCCACTGCTGCCTCTTTAGCCTCCATATCTACTTCATATCAGCTCCTGATATGCACAACATCTCTATCAACCCTCTCTTATTCTTCCATTGTCCAACCTTCTGCAGCTCTTTTACATTTTTCTGCTCTCTTCCATTCTACAACTTTCTAACCTCCTTATGCACATCGATATTACATCTCTTATACAGATAACTCCCTGACTGTTTGCATTCTACAGGGAATACAAAGTGAACATGTCTGACCCTATGCCTTCCAATCATTCGATTCCTCATTCTCCATTTCAGGTTATTACATCAGAAATAATCATTACAGCACTCATGGAGTTTTGCCTATGCCTATGGAGACTTGACTTTGCATCGCAAACAATATAAAATAATCAATGAATTTACATTAACAGTTACAACAAGTATATTTCACTCAGCCCTTTCAGCTCTTGGCTTACTGTACGTTTATCCTTTCTGCTGCTGTCACTGTCTTTTCTGTTTCTGTAGATATATCATAACAGTTCTACACAAACGCTTTTTGCTCGACTTGACCTAGCTGACACGTTTCCATCAGTGCCACCATATCTCCCTTTGCCCGAATCTGCCTCTTTTGCTCGTGCCCGCAGCATTCAACCTTCACCTACTCCTTTGCTCTGTATCGGGTCACTTACCCGAGTCTCCTTCTGCTGCGTTCAGACTTTTGTTATTAAATGGCCGTACTAACCTTGCACGAGTATCGACTCACTTGCCCAAGTGTTTCCTCTTGTGTTCAACCTTTCCTTTTAACTTATTGCCGCAACTGCATAACACCGTTCTGCACTTAGAGTCGGGTCTTACCCGAGTCTACTCCCGTTCAGATTTTTCTTTATACACCAGAGTCTTTTGCCTGCGTTCAGTATTTTCTTCGTAAAATAGGCGTATCCACAGAGAACCCTGGATTTGAAATATATTAATATTTACCTCTGAACAATATCGCGTCCGGTCACATCTATCACATTTCGACGTTCCATAGGTTTTACGTTATAATCCTCTTTTTCCTCCTTTGATGCGATTTAACACAGGAAATGCTTTACATCCGGATTTGAAATCCTTTGGAGTTCACCTTTGAAACTACATCGCATCCGGGTTCTTGTCGGTCTTCGCATTTCGGAGTTTCAATGTGGTTCTATACCTCCTAAGCTTTGTGATTGCGATATTCGATTGGGTCCCACACTGGACTTTAAATCCTTTAGTCTTTTGGCTTTGTAACTCCATTGTATCCGCTCCTCGTATCTCATCTCGCACTTCGGCATTTTAACATGATTCTTGAGCGCTTATCCTCTTGAGATTGCGATGTGCGATATGTGGGCCAGGTCCACGTCATCTCCCCGTCATCATGCCACGTCACCTTGCCACGTCACTGCCACGTCATCTTGCTACGCCATTTCCCGCACTTCGCATTTCACAATTTCTGTGTCTGTACTGTTTTTGCGATCATCCTTCCGCTTGCGATTGCGATATGCGATTAAGCTGCCGAACACTATTCTGCACGCATTTCTTTTGGAAATTACTCGACTTGACCCACTGAACTGCACGCGCCTTAAAGTTATCCATTTCTTATGGCCCACACAATTATCTACTATGCACGGCGGATCACTATATTCAGCACCAAGTCAAATCATAACTTTGCATATCGGGTATCGCTACTTACAACATGTAACTTGTGATAACTTAATAAACATATAAATCACCGATAGCGATATGCAATCGCATCGCATCGCAAACCCCACTTCTTATCACATCACAACCTCTGCACATTATTGCAACTTCGCAAGTTTAACCATGTCACAATAATATCGATTTTGCGATTTCACAAATCGCTGCGAATACCTTATCGCATGTCGCAAAACCTTGCCCATCGCTCTTCGGCTCTTCACTGATTTACCTCATCGGCACTTCGTAAATTTACATCTCCGCCGTTAACTGTTATACCATATCGCATGCGCTATGTGCAAGGACCTCCGCCCGACAAGTGTCTACTTCGGCAATTTCACGATTTTATGCCTTAATCATTTCGCCTGTTTGTTCAACTGCCGCTGCTCTACAACTCCGTCTCCTCCACGCTTGGATCTATGATTATATGCTGCTACCACTTTACATACTGCCGAATACAAAACACCATTCTGTATTAGATCTCCAAATCCAAAATACGGATTTGTTTCTTATTCAACCTGCACACACATCCACTTGCTCTAGACTGGAATCACACCGAACTGAACTGCACTGTTCTGCCTCTTTGCTGATCCTTTGCCTTAGATAATGATTCTAATGCTGCTCGTTGCCTCTTTGCTGCACATTGCTGCTCCTTGCCTCTTTTTTGCATAATGCTACTCCTCTCTGCTCCTTTGCCTTAGATAATGATTCTGGTATTGATCCATGTCTGTTTGCTGCACATTGCTGCTCTGGCACTTTGCTACTCCTCTTCCTCTTTTCTTCTCCTCCACTGTACTTTTGCCTTTTTTGCCTTATAGCTCCTTTATGCTTCTGCTGATCCTGATCTGCTCCTTTGTCCTTAATGATAATTTTGGTGCTGCTCCTTTCTGCTCCTTTGCCATCAATGACAATATTTCCAACAGTCTCCTCTTTTGGCATTGATGGCAATACTTGCTCCAACACTTCCTCCCCCTTTCATTCTAAGAAGTGTCTATCTTGCTCTGCTTGCTTTTCCTTCCCCTTTGACATCAATGGCAAAGGGTTACACCTTTTTCCAGTTTATTTTCCATCATTGCCTTATTAGAGTTCTACATAAGCATTCTTCATTTTGCCCACATACCTGGATGGGATTCCTGCTCCATTTGGTGTATAAGCATTGTTGGGAGAACACTTTGGGAATCATTGAACTTGTATGTACATACAGAGTAAGCTGATACCATGCCAAACCACAGACTCCTTGCACTTGTATAATGCCGAAAGTGATGATAAGGACACTGCATAGAACAAACTATGCCAAATTTATATAATAAGAAATGCACCATTGGAATAATACTAAAATATTGAGAATGCTCCATATGATATATAAAGTCTGCTCCAAATATAGTTTAGTCTATATTATGATCTGCATCTGAGATACATATTTGTTGAGAAATATTGTAGATGGAATATGTCTTCTTCTGCAATACACATCTTGTTCAAATATGATGATGCCAATATATCTTTTGCAGCCACGATTCACCTTTATGGCCATATTACACAGTGATTTCGCTGCAGATTCAAGGATGTCTTTGTACAAAACTTGGTTCACAGGCCAACCGCTCATACTTTCTTTATAAGGGATTCTCAAATTCAACCACATACCATTGTTTCATAACTTTAAGGTGTAACACATGCTTAAGTATGACTAATGGTTAGAGCTTGATATATCTGATCTCTGTGATATACACTTATGCCAAAAGTGTCTATGCATCCAAGGCCACGAGATAATATGATACCCATTGATAATCCATGCGGTAATTTCACTCCAGCTCCCACAGACAGCCACAATTGAGACAACCTTCATAATCTCTACTATTTGTATTGTGTTCTCCTCTGTTCTCAACAACAATCAACAATATATAAACTCTGATTTTGGCATCAATAACCTTTTTCATTCTGTCATTCTGTTTTTAAATGAATGTCACTGCATATGCCTTTCTAGGGCTGCTCCAGAATGACTGCTGCTCCATATACACTTCAACTGTTCTAACATATTGAGCTTCAGGAAGACTTCTTCAGTTTATGTAATTGGAATCTCAAAGGACAGACCACACACAACTTATGGATGACCTTAAGAAAGAAGCCTTGAAAGTCTATTAACACTGACTTGAAGAGGAGTGAAATTATATCCCAGAATAAGCACTGCTTCAATGCTCAATATAATACATTAATGCAAACAAGATAACGATCCTTTGGCATATTAAACTTTCTATGCTTTGATAATACAACTCGACATTCTCCTGCATTTGCAACCAGAAGATACTTGGCATTAATCAGAGCAACTAGAACTTAATCCACATATATTATAATGTTGATAACGTTGGGACTACTTCCTCAATATAATACATTAATGCAAACAAGATAACGATCCTTTGGCATATTAAACTTTCTATGCTTTGATAATACAACTCGACATTCTCCTGCATTTGCAACCAGAAGATACTTGGCATTAATCAGAGCAACTAGAACTTAATCCACATATATTATAATGTTGATAACGTTGGGACTACTTCCTCGATGTATTTCTGCCATACCACCACCATGATGCATATCATGATATTCCGATCTTGAGGACCTATATTATACCACTGCTCCAATAATAACACTTTTCTTATTCATCCTTCTTAAAAGAATTTTGTTTCATTATCAAGACTTGCAGTGAGACACACAGTGTAATCATCCTCTTAGTTTCCAAGTTCATGAATGATGTTCCTTTTACCACCATGGCTGCTTGTTGCTTTCTCTTCTTCCATAACCTGTAGGCTATTGAATGCTTCAGGTGTCCTTCTTCCTTTATAGTTCTCTGCTAGAGGAATTGTCCTTTCCTTTCCTGAACTTTTAGTTGTTCTTTTCCAAGTATCTCTTCTTTGACAACTCTTATGGGGACCTTTTATGAACTGCTCTCCCCCTGGGATGTTTCTTCTTGTCTATCACTGATTGGATATCTGCGTTGCTTCCTGGAGCAGCTCCCCCTGAGACTATGATGGATTCATAATGCCATTAAAGTAACAGGCTCCCCCTTTTTCTTTTTCTTCCATACTTTGTTGGGGTTCCTCATAATGTCTGCATTTCTTTTTGATTCACAGTTTGGTCTGATTTGATTTGGTTCCATCATCTGTCTAGAGTCCTTTAATGTATATGGCAACCTGCAGTCATTTGCTTTGTGTCCAAGCTTGTGTCACACATAACATCTTATTTTTCCTAGGTACGTTTGAGCTGATGTATAACATTTTGTGCTCCTTTTTGAACATAATTTACATTCAACAAGTTTATGTCCAAATTCATTGCATGCATAACATTAGCCATGGAAATGATTTGTGTACCTGGTGATAGATTGTCCTTTCCATTTGCTTGCTTGAGAGGGTCTTCTCTTTTGCTGGTTAAACTTGATTTGGTTTGTCTTACAATGTGTTGCTATATGTCCAGGTCTGTGGCAGTTAAAACATGTAATACTTCTCACTGGAGGAAAAAACCTCCTTTGAGATCTTCTGAACTTGTTCAATTCATCTTTCGGAACAATTGAGATTTTTGCAACTGCTTGCTTCTTCCTCCCATCCTTTGTCTCTTGATGTTGCTGCTTGTTTCTGCTTGTTTCTTTAAACTTCAAGTTCTTGCTAGCTTCTTCTTCAGTGGATCCTTTTTGAGCTGCTTCACCATCCCTTTCAATGTCTGCCTTCTCTGAGTTCTCCATGGAGGCAATCTCATCTCCGAGTTGCTTACACAACCTGCTCCTTTCTTCTATCAGTGTTCTAGCTGAAATAATCTCAGATTGATGAGAGTTATCATTTTCCTTTATTACAGCTTCAAAAAAGTGATAGCCTTGTTACCCTTTACCTTGGACTTATTGGTTTCTCCTTTATAGCCTATCCCAGCCTTTATAAGAGGAGATCTCTGAGCATTTAGTATCTTGTCCAACTGTCCAGAGCTTTTCATTTGAGGAATATTCATAGTTAATTCAATTTGGGCCTTCTCTGATTTCTTCCTCAGGCTTACCACTTCTTCCAGCTTTTCACGCTCTTGATTTTTGTCCTTTATTTCCCTTTTCAGAATATCCTTTATTTTCCTCCATTCTTCTAGTTGTGCCTTCAGGCCAACAATTTCTTCCTAATTTTCATATTCTCTCTCATCACATATTTACACTAGTGTCTTAAGGTCTTTGTTTTCATTCTTGAATCTTTCTATTTCAGCCAAGGGTGTGTCAAGTTTGGCTTTTTCTTCAACTGTACTTTCTTCATGGCAATCACATCCATTCACCCTAGCAGGTATCTCATTTGATTGACCTTTTTTCTTTTGAAAGGAATTTTTCTTCTTCTTCTTGTTTATCTTCTCCTTCTTGATGATGCAACCACTAGTGTCTCTTTCATGCATGAGATGCAATCTATTCCAGATTCTTTTTGCATAAGTTAAATCCATTATTGAATCAAGATCCTTGTTATGAAGACTATTATATATCACACATTTTGCCTTGGCATTCCACTGTTGTTCTTGCAAAGAGGGAGAGTCTGTGCAGTAACCATCACATACAAGCTTCCATACCTTAGGTTCATAAGCCATTAAATCTATTTTAACCTTATCTCTCCATTCAAGAAAGTTTGTTGTACTCAACATGGGTACATTTCGATAGTCCATGACTCAACCATATCTCCTTTAAGCTATTAGGCTTACACCAAAGGAACCTGCTCTGATACCAATTGATGAACCCTTAGCTAAACTGGGAGGCAGGGGGTGTGTTGTAGCTCCTAGAGATAGCCTAGAGTTGTGATAGACCAGTGCCTAGGACATCTTAGCATAGCAAGGAGCATATAATATAATGTATGAAGTTGTCAACCTCAACTCACATGCTATCTCCTGTAAACAGGGAAATGAACTAGAATGGGACCAAACTCTCAGAAACTGACATAGGAAAAGAGATACTGTAGAGGCAAGATGCAGAACTCTAATACAAAAGCAACAGACAATTCAGAGACAGTTCACTGCAAAGCGGGCCGATTCAGAAATACTTCACGGACATAAATTATCAGAAGGTATATGTAGTGAAAGAAATATTTAGAAGATATTAGTTAACATTGAGTTGATACCCAGAAATACAATACCACCATGCATGGGCTTACCAATCTAAGAATCCATACATGATAATAGCATTTTAAAAGCACCCTCCCAAAGCAACTAATATAGTAGAACTATGGTTAGCTGAATGATGGAACATAATATCATGCATGAGCCATATTTAAAGCGCTTGATTGATCCGAGCATAGGCATCAACTAGGATGAATCCATACCAGAAATCAGTGAGCCACTCGCATTCCAAAACATGATACAAGAAAGATGGATGAAATGAAGTGTTCTATTAATATAATACAAATAAAGAAAGTTACAGACTGTGAAATACCAAAGACCAGAATCCTCTTTGACAGATAGAACTCCTCCTCACTGAGACCCTATGGGCTCTGAGCTTTCATACAAGAAGTTTACAAAATGTATGCAAAAGCCTTTCACTGCATAATTTTTTTGATAAAATCTGGAACCCTTACAATACGTTTCTTCATGGTTTTTATAGGAGAAACTAAAACCTAGCAAAAGAGGTAGGTGATGAACATTTAATTGTATCATTAAAACAAAATGGTGGAGAAGTGCCCGCCCATACTGCTTGACGGCGCTGTGTTGTTTGTACTCTGTGGCCTGCTAACTGAAATAAATGCACTGGGTGAAAATCTCTTCAGGAACACGATATAGGGATAACCATACCAACATTCTGTCTTTTCCTGGAAAGAAAACTTTGTTGAAATAAAGCCTTGAGGACATTGTTTTTTGTGTATAGATCTTTCGAATGATGTGCAGGATCTTCAATTTGGTACTCTGCTTCCAAAGGCTAGGACAAGGCCTCCAAAATATTCAGCTACCTGTATTTAATTCTCTGCTGATTACTGATATTCTCTATTTTTCCCATTGATATCTTCATCTGTGAAATCGGCGCCTTGAATGTCCCTGCAGGGTTTGACAAATTTGAACCCTGCCTCTTAAATTGGAGTCTTGTCGATTTGGCTTCCGAGGATTTTCTTCATAATTCTGCTCTGAAAAATGGTCCTTTGACGTGTGCTCGACTCTTATAATGGATGTTGCAAATTATGATAATTCTCTGTCGCTGTCAACCTGTAAAACACACAAAGATGTGAAGAAAACAAATGCATGGGGGATGACAATGCAATGGAAGCGACTGTGTAACAGAGCGACGTGATGAAGCGGCGAAAACATGCAGGGTGGTGACGAATAAAACACAGTGGAAATAATGGCGGAAGGGCTGGCTAGAGTTTATAATGCGAAACATTAAAATATAAAGTATGAATGAAATATATAAATGGCGGAGGAAGAAATGCGATAACACGTGGGATGATGACGTGGAGGAAGACCGGGTCAACAACGGGGATAATGAAATCTTGGCCGTCCGATCTCAGGAGGAGATCGACGGTTGAAAGGGCGACGGAGGCGATAGGCAGTGGGCCAAGGGCGAGATTTGCCTGCGTTAAATCCCATGCAGCTTCGGAGCGCGATGATCTTCGGATGAAGGCCCTCAGATCGGAGGGCTGTGATGAATATCGCTGCATGACTCTGACAGAACAATAATGCGCGATGGAGAGCGGTTTTGGGGCCGTACGTGGAGACACGCGGCGGGGAATGAGTGGAATCGCTCCGTTTTGAAGAATACCGCTCGCTGCTGAAAAGCGGTGCGATATAAACCACCCGGTCTTGAACAGTGTTTTGGGCGTGGGGACCACCAGGACAGGCGCATCGTGAATCGTTGATTTTCACAGTTAGATCGGACGACTGAGATGCGGTTTTGGGCAATGAATGGGGGATCACGAATGACGTTCGATTTGTACAGATCAACGGCTGAGGGCGCGCCCGATATACATACGTGATAAGCGCCTCCGGTTTTAGCACTCGGTCTGGTGCCCAGGATACATGGAGAAAAAGAACAGAGGGGCTAGGGCCGAAGGAGCTATGCCTCAAATATTTTCAAATATGAATTTTCAGCCTTTGACAATGTGTTTTGGAGGCGAGAAATGGTAACGATAAGCTTGAGAATGGTTTTCCAAGGCTGCAAGGGGGAATTTGAAAGCTTTTATGCCAGATTGTGTGTGAAAGTCTTATAGGAAGATGATTATGATCAACATTGGCTCCATCTGGGGACGGCACGTTCATCCCTAGACGTGTCGAGAACTCGCAGACCCTCTGATCATCAATTTTACAAATAGGAACAATAAACCTATTCTACTTCTACCCTTATTACTCCATGAGACCAGATTAAACTGTTGGTCTTACTTTTTCTCTACCTAAACTAATACCTGCTAGGGTTAGACTATCTAGCAGGTTTCTTCACTACATTCTAAGATAGAAATTGAAAAACAGTCAAGCCAGGATTAGACTGTCTAGCTCGCTAGACTTTGCAGAAATTTAAAACAACTAACTACATATTCACAGACTGAGCTTTATTGAGCTTTTCCTACATACTCTACTCTAACCTGGAAGTCTCTGATGCTCTAGGCGATATAATAATGCCAGTGCAGCCAGTCAAGCAGTGACAAAAAAGGATAAGAGTACGGACTGCCTATCAGAGATAACCACAGGGTGCTCTGCATGTGGTTCTTCAAAAATGCGGTCACCATCAGTGGTGACCACTCTTGATGAATTTGGCCCTGGTGAAGGATCAATGCTGGAGAATTTGAGCTAATCAGGGCCTCCTTATATTCTGCCACAGGATCAATGAACAGATGATGTACGCTTCCTTCCTTCAGGCCTTCCATGGGTGGTAGGCTGTCTTTATCCTGTGCAGCTTCGAAAAATTTCTTTTCTTTTTGCAACATGCTGCTCAAAAAAACCTTTGATCCTTCCTCAAATGTTTGGATAAAATGAGCATAAGGGTCATGAAATGATACCCGGCTATGAATATCTCGCAGGCAGGCTTCAACTAGGATTTTTTCTTCTTCCACTGGATCAAGAACAAGACTCTCTTGAGAAAGAGAATCTCTCTCATTTTCTTCATTTTTTGGACTGGAAGACTCATCATATATGACAGTGATGTCCTCTTGGAGCTCTGATATATTCTGCTTTGATGAGCTGAGCTCTGTGAACAGATCTATGCATTCCTGAGCAGGGGTATGTTTCATTTCTTCTTCATTTTCAAGAGAAGGTCCCTTAATTTCAATCTGCTTAGGAATCTCTTCTTTGCTTACCTCCTCATCTTTTGAAAGGAAAGATAGCTGGCTTTGGCTTTCTTCCCATGGGTCTACTGATGATGGCTCTGTGAACTCAGCTTCTCTTTGGAAACAGTCATCATCAAATAGATCATAACTAGGAAAGTCATAGTCGTAAGCAAGGTCACCAATCAAACCTGTCAGCTTCTCAGTAGGTCTTTCTTTGTCTTGATCCTCAGAGGAGTTTTTTGGATCCGAATTATCAAACTCAATAAACGAGTGAGCAAGGGAACCTGCACAATCAAACTCATAAGATGAATGAGCAAGAGTGTGTGTTCCATAGGCGATTTCTGAGGTGGGCTACTGATTTAATATCTGATCAATCTCTTCTTTTGTCAAAGGAGAAGATTGTTTTGTGTTCCTTTGTGCAGAAGAGCAACAACTCTTTGTTTCTTGTACTTGCTGATTTGGAGGCAGGATGTCTTCTTGAACCTCTTCTAGAATATCCTCAGTTTTGCTTACAGGAAAATCTTGAGGATCTTCTGATGTTTCTTGATCTCTCTCTGATTCAGACCAGTCCTCATGAACCTGATGATACTCGGTTAGACTACAAGGCTCATGAGTGGTTTCTTCCTCCACATCAAATTCTGCATCTTCTATATGGTCTCTTGTTTCCTCCGAGAAACATTCCCTATTTTCTTTTGCTATTAGGTCATGATACTCTCTGATCAGCATAATACAAGATATAGGTAAGCAATCAGGCAGTTCCTGATCACTTTCCTCCTCATCTTCCATGGGCTTCAAAGCATCATACGTGTCTTGTTCATTATCCACGTCTTGAGTTTGTTCTTGTGATTTCAAGAGTTTGATCTCAGCTTCATATCTTTCAATCATCAATCTTAGAAAGATTTTCTTAAGCACAGGGTGGAAACTTGAGCTGAGAAGAACCATCCGTGGAAGGTACTCCACTTTTAATCTTGCCAAGCTGTCTCAACACTCAGCCATGAAATCTGGATGCATTTTTGCAAACTGTTCAGGGTCTTCCATTGATGAAGTGGCTTGGTCTTCAGCATGGCTGATGCTGTACTGTGACATGGTCTCCCAGTGGAGTCTCGTGAAACCAAGATAATCAGTGGCCTACTGATCATCAGTGGAGTCTTTTAATCATCTAGGAACTATGGAGTCGCCAAGGTGAGGGATCTACAACTCTCAACTCTCTGTGCTCACCTACTTAGAGAGTGAATAGGTTTTGTCGAGGCCCAGGGATTCTAATTTTCTCAACTTCGTTCCCCGGCAACGGCGCCAGAAAGATGTTGTAGCTCCTAGAGATAGCCTAGAGTTGTGATAGACCAGTGCTTAGGACATCTTAGCATAACAAGGAGCATATAATATAATGTATGAAGTTGTCAACCTCAAATAAGCATGCTATCTCTCGTAAACAAGGAAATGAACTAGAATGGGACCAAACTCTCGTAAATCGACACAGAATTTTCTCAACTTCGTCTCCCCGGCAATGGCGCCAGAAAGATGTTGTCGCTCCTAGAGACAGCCTAGAGTTGTGATAGACCAGTGCCTAGGACATCTTAGCATAGCAAGGAGCATATAATATAATGTATGAAGTTGTCAACTTCAGCTCACATGCTATCTCCTGTAAACAGGGAAATAAAATAGAATGGGACCAAACTCTCAAAAACTGACACAGGAAAAGAGATACTGCAGAGGCAAGATGCAGAACTCTAATACAAAAGCAACAGACAATTCAGAGACAGTTTACTGCAAAGCGGGCCGATTTAGAAATACTTCACAGACATAAATTATCAGAAGGTGTATGTAGTGAAAGAAATAATGAGAAGATATTAGTTAACATTGAGCTGATACCCAGATATACAATACCACCATGCATGGGCTTACCAATCTAAGAATCCATACATGATAATAGCATTTTAAAAGCACCCTCCCAAAGCAACTAATATAGCAGAACTATGGTTAGCTGAATGATGGAACAAAATATCATGCATGAGCCATATATAAAGCACTTGACTGATCCGAGCATAGGCATCAACTAGGATGAATCCATACCAGAAATCAGTGAGCCACTCGCATTCCAAAACATGATACAAGAAAGATGGATGAAATGAAATGTTCTATTAATATAACACAAATAAAGAAAGTTACAGACTGTGAAATACCAAAAACCAGAATCCTCTTTGACAGATAGAACTCCTCCTCACTGAGACCCTATGGGCTCTGAGCCTTCATACAAGAAGTTTACAAAATGTATGCAAAAGCCTTTCACTGCATAATTTTTCTGATAAAATCTGGAACCCTTACAATACGTTTCTTCATGGTTTTTATAGGAGAAACTAAAACCTAGCAAAAGAGGTAGGTGATGAACATTTAATTGTATCATTAAAACAAAATGGTGGAGAAGTGCCCGCCCATACTGCTTGACGGCGCTGTGTTGTTTGTACTCTGTGGCCTGCTAACTGAAATAAATGCACTGGGTGAAAATCTCTTCAGGAACACGATATAGGGATAACCATACCAACATTCTGTCCTTTCTTGGAAATAAAACTCTGTTGAAATAAAGCCTTGAGGACATTGTTTTTTGTGTATAGATCTTTCAAATGATGTGCAGGATCTTCAATTTGGTACTCTGCTTCCAAAGGCTAGGACAAGGCCTCCAAAATCTTCAGCTACCTATATTTAATTCTCTGCTGATTACTGATATTCTCTATCTGTCCCATTGATATCTTCATCTGTGAAATCGGTGCCTTGAATGTCCCTGTAGGGTTTGACAAATTCGAACCCTGCCTCTTAAATTGGAGTCTTGTCGATTTGGCTTCCGAGGATTTTCTTTATAATTCTGCTCTGAAAAATGGTCCTTTGACGTGTGCTCAACTCTTGTAATGGATGTTGCAAATTATGATAATTCTTCGTCGCTGTCAACCTGCAAAACACACAAAGTTGTGAAGAAAACAAATGCATGGGGGACGGCAATGCAATGGAAGCGACTGTGTAACAGAGCGACGTGATGAAGCGGCGAAAACATGCAGGGTGGTGACGAAGAAAACACAGTGGAAATAATGGCGGAAGGGCTGGCCAGAGTTTATAATGCGGAACATTAAAATATAACGTATGAATGAAATATATAAATGGCGGAGGAAGAAATGCGATAACACGTGGGATGATGACGTGGAGGAAGACCGGGTCAACAGCGGGGATAATGAAATCTTGGCCGTCTGATCTCAGGAGGAGATCGACGGTTGAAAGGGCGACGGAGGCAATAGGTAGTGGGCTAGGGGCGAGATTTGCCTGCGTTAAATCCCATGCAGCTTCGGAGCGCGATGATCGTCGGATGAAGGCCCTCAGATCGGAGGGCTGTGATGAATATCGTTGCATGACTCTGACAGAACAATAATGCGCGATGGAGAGCGGTTTTGGGGCCGTACGTGGAGACACGTGGGGGGGAATGAGTGGAATCGTTCTGTTTTGAAGAATACCGCCCGCCGCTGAAAAGCGGTGCGATATAAACCACCCGGTCTTGAACAGTGTTTTGGGTGCGGGGACCACCAGGACAGGCGCATCGCGAATTGTTGATTTTCACAGTTAGATCGGATGGCTGAGATGCGGTTTTGGGCAATGAATGGGGGATCACGAATGCCGTTTGATCTGTACAGATCAACGGTCGAGGGCGCGCCCGATATACATACGTGATAAGCACCTTCGGTTTTAGCACTCAGTCTGGTGCCCAGGATACATGGAGAAAAAGAACAGAGGGGCTAGGGCCGAAGGAGCTATGCCTCGAATATTTTCAAATATGAATTTCTAGCCTTTGACAATGTGTTTTGGAGGCGAGAAATGGTAACGATAAGCTTGAGAATGGTTTTCCAAGGCTGCAAGGGGGAATTTGAAAGCTTTTATGCCAGATTGTGTGTGAAAGTCTTATAGGAAGATGATTATGATCAACAGGGTGAATCAGTTTAGTACATTCTTAGTCATTAATACTTTTCATTCAACTCATTAACTACATTTTATAAGCAGCTTAGTACATAATGAATTGGCAAATTGAATATGTGGACAACAAGTAATTAAGCAGAATAATACATCACATCAACACATAATCATCAAGCACATAGACAACAGATATAAGTGGAAACCCATAAGGGAGAAAACCACATCTTATTATTTTTGTGATGCAAAGGCAAACTCCAACTCTCTCTCACCACTGATTTTCTGTAGGCTCCGACCTACAGGAGGCTACTATCTCAAATTCTGCAAGCTACTACTTGCAAGGAAGCTCCAACCCCCATCTATTTTCTGTAGGCTACAACCCACATGAGGCTCCTACCTCAACCAGCTCCAACTGGACATCTATCAAGCTACAACTTAAAACGGAAGCACCACCTCCCATGTATTTTCTGTAGGCTACAACCCACAGGAGGCTTCTACCTCAAATTCTGCAAGCTACGACTTGCAAGGAAGCACCAACTCCCATAAATTTTCTGCAGGCTACAACCTACAGGAGGCACTTACCTCACCCAGCTCCAACTGGAAATTTATCAAGCTACAACTTGAAAGGAGACTCTGATCCCCTCACTCAACATGAAACTAAAATGCTGATTTACCTGGATACCAACTCTGTTATACTCCTCCTCCATTGCTGCCTCTTCAGCCTTCATATCTACTTCATATCAACTCTTGATATGCACAACATTTCTATCGGCTTTCTCTTATTCTTCCATTCTCCAACCTTCTGCAACTCTTTTACATTTTTCCACTCTCTTCCATTCTGCAGCTTTCTAACCTCCTTATGCACACTGATATTACATCTCTTATACAGATAACTCCCTGACTGTTTGCATTCTATAGGGAATACGAAGTGAACAAGCCTGACCCTATGCCTTCCACACATTCGATTCCTCATTCTTTAGTTCAGGTTATTACATCAGAAATAATCATTACAGCACTCATGGAGTTTTGCCTATGCCTATGGAGACTTGCCTTTACATCACAAACAATATAAAATAATCAATGAATTTACATTTACAGTTACAACAAGTATATTTCACTCAGCGCTTTCAGCTCTTGGCTTGCTGTGCGTTTGTCCTTTCTGCTGCTTTGACTGTCTTTTTTGTTTCTGCAGTTATATCATAACAATTCTACACAAACGCTTTTTTGCCCGACTCTGCCTCTTCTGCTCATGCTCGCAGTGTTCAACCTTCACCTGCTCCTTTGCTCTGTGTTGGGTCACTTACTCAAGTCTCCTTCTGTTGCGTTTAGACTTTTGTTATTAAACGGCCACACTAACCTTGCACGAGTATCGGGTCACTTGCCCAAGTATTCACTCTTGCGTTCAACCTTTCCTTTTAACTCACTGCCGCAACCGTATAACACCGTTCTGCACTTAGAGTTGGGAGTTACCCGAGTCTACTCCCGTTTAGATTTTTCTTTATACACCCGAGTCTTTTGCCTTTCAGTGTTTTCTTCATAAAACATGCGTATCCACAGAGAACCTTGGAACTAAAATATATTAATATTTACCTCTGAACGATATCACATCTGGTCACATCTATCACATTTCGACGTTCCATAGGTTTTACGTTATAATCCTCTTTTTCCTCCTCCGATGCGATTTAACACAGGAAATGCTTTACATTCGGATTTGAAATCCTTTGGAGTTCACCTTTTTAACTACATCGCATCCGGGCTCTTGTCGCACTTCGCATTTCGGCATTTCAACGTGGTTCTATTCCTCCTGAGCTTTGCGATTGCGATATCCGATTAGGTTCCATGCCAGATTTTAAATCCTTTAGTTTTTGGCTTTGTAACTCCATTGCGTCTGCTCCTCATAGCGCATCTCGCACTTCGACATTTTAACATGATTCTTGAGCGCTTATCCTCTTGAGCTTGCGATGTGCAATATGCGGGCCAAGTCCACGTCATTTCCACGTCATCACCACGTCACTGCCATGTCATGTTGCCACGCCATCTCCCACACTTCGCATTTCGCAATTTTTGTGTCTTTCCTGTTTTTGTGATCATCCTTCTGCTTGCGATTGCGATATGCGATTAAGTCACCGAAGACTGTTTTGCACATATTTCTTTTGGAAATTACCCGACTTGACTCGCTGAACTGCATGCGCCTTAAAGTTACCCATTTCTTATGGCCCACACAATTACCCACTACGCATGACGAATCACTATATTCAACACCAAGGCAAATCATAACTTCGCATAATGGGTATCGCTACTTACAACATGTAACTTGCAATAACTTAATAAACATATAAATCGCCGATAGCGATATGCGATCGCATCGCATTGCAAACTCCACTTCTTATCGCATCGCAACCTCTGCACATTATCGCAACTTTGCAAGTTTAACCATATCACAATAATATAATCGTTGCGAATACCTTATCGCATGTCGCAAAACCTTGCCCATCGCACTTCGGCTTTTCACTGATTTACCTCATCGGCACTTCGCAAATTTACATCTCCGCCGTTAACTATTATACCATATCGAATGCCCTATGCAATATGCGCAAGGACCTCCGCCCGACACGTGTCCACTTCAGCGCTTTCACAATTTTATGCCTTAATCATTTCGCCTGTTTGTTCAACTGCCCCTGCTCTGCAACTTTGTCTCCTCCACGCC
This sequence comes from Pinus albicaulis, assembly GCA_034641835.2. Lineage (NCBI taxonomy): Eukaryota > Viridiplantae > Streptophyta > Pinopsida > Pinales > Pinaceae > Pinus > Pinus albicaulis. The sequence goes on from CM076572.1 coordinate 593,978,738, forward strand.
ACTCCTTCCTAGGTCTTCTCTTCTCTTATTCGCTTGGATCTATGATTATACGCTGCTGCCACTTTACATATTATTTCAATGCCGAATACAGAACACCATTCTGTATTAGATATCCGTATCCAAAATACAGATTTGTTTCTTATTCAACCTGCACACACATCCACTTGCTCCAAACTGGAATCACACCGAACTGGATTGCACTGTTCTGCCTCTTTGCTGCTCCTTTCTGCTCCTTTGCCTTAGATAACGATTCTAATGCTTCTCCTTGCCTCTTTGCTGCACATTGCTTCTCCTTGCCTCTTTTCTGCATAATGCTACTCCTCTTTGCTCCTTTGCCTTAGATAATGCTTCTAGTGTTGATCCATGCCTCTTTGCTGCACATTGCTGCTTCTTTGGCACTTTGCTGCTCCTCTTCCTCTTTTCTTCTCCTCCACTGTACTTTTGCGTTCTTTGTCTTATAGCTCCTTTATGCTCTTGCTGATCCTGATCTGCTCCTTTGTCCTTAATGATAATTTTGGTGCTGCTCCTTTCTGTTTCTTTGCTATCAATGACAATATTTCCAACACTTTGTTTTGTCAAACTCCTCCAATGTGAACTGGTCATCTAACTTCTTTAAATATCAATTGGTCTTGGCCTTAATACCATTCTACGTCATGATGTTAATTGTTAGATTTGGGAGATAAAGCCCTAGACATAAATCACATCTATGGTACTTTGAGTAGTATTGTGTGAATTTTTTAGTGTTTCTAAACTCTCTTCAAATGTTTTGATTCTTTCACCTCGCCTTTATCTCATCATTGTGATCTGTAAACTGTGGTGTGTAGTCCATTGGACTGTATGTCAAGAAATCTTAATTGCAAAAACAGTGAGGTTATACTCTACTGTAATTGCAAAAATCACGAGGTAGTACTGTAAGCACACAGTGTTTCATATGAAATCAAACTGAAAAAAATAAGAGAGTTTCCGTAATAAATGAGCACACCATGAATGCAATAAACACAAGATGTACCCTGGGAAACCCAATGTGAGAAAGCTTGTTAATTTTTCAACACATGATACAGATCTGCAGTAAAAGAAATACTCAATCCTAACAGTAGAACTGAAGCTTTAGTATGTGCGTATCAAAACTTAACTCTTTCACAAACAGAAATCTACAGATGAAAATTCAGGAGTGTAAAGAAATACTCAATCCTAGCAGTAGAACTGAAGCTTTAGTATGTGCGTATCAAAACTTAACACTTTCACAAACATAAATCTACAGATGAAAATTCAAGAGTGCAAACAAAGGATCATGTACAGTAGATCAAAACAGCAAGCTGTAAAAAGTAAATCTAAGATTTAGAAAGTCTGCAAAATCTGAACAATAGGCTGAATTCCAGTAGCAGAATTCCTGTATCTTTGTATTAGCTCAGAAAAGACAAATCACATAGCTACTAACTACAGTAGCTTCACATAGGCTCACCAGAACAATATATTACCCTCCTATTTATAGATGAGAGAATGAAAGGGATTTACAAAACCAGGCTAATGAAAGCCTTGAGTTGTAGGTCTGTTACCCCTCATTTTGGCAGGGCTACATACAGATATTTTTTAATTTTGCATAAGACCATGGTAAGCCCAAGGATGCAATTTAAGGCCTTGTAGGCCATGCTAGTGTTTGTTTTGAGATGCAGTAGGACTATTATGGTTGGCCATGGTTGGTCCCTTTGGTTTTCGCTCTTAGCTCTTTCGGTCCTAAATAGGATATGAGGACTTGGAGTGGAACACATTGGGACTCATGGTTCATGAGAGAATTTGGTTATTTAGGCATGATCACAGTTGTAGGGGCCAGCCCAGTGCATATCTTGCAACTATGTCTTAGCACATGGTCATGCGTCATAGAGTTTGTATGTGCCCTGGGGCTTGGTGCAGTATCCACTAGCCACAACAGATCATCCTAGTGATGAAGCAGGGAAATAAATCAAAGCTATGCAGGATATGTCCATACAGATTAATGAAATAAATAGACTTAAAGAACAAATAAAAAGTCTAGAGGATGAGAAAAAGCTAGTTCAAATCATGCACAAGAATGAAATGCAACGGTCAAACAGATTGTTTGAGAAAGTACAAAAATTAGAGAAAGAATTAACATTGAATGAATCACTTGCCCAAGCAAAGCAGCAATTAATGATATTTGGCCATCCATCCAAGTTATTTATGAGCAGAAAGATCTGATCAAGGCAACAAGTGAAGCCATTTAGAAAGTTAAGGAAGAACTTGGTAAAAAGCCAGAAGAGGCCACTGAAATCATTAAGTTTCTTAATTCCAAGAACAAGCAGGAATTGGAAGAAATTGGTATAAGTGACAAGACTGAAACAACCCTTGAAGTCAAAAAGGTTATTTCCAAGAGAAACTTGATGGTACAACTTGAAGGCAAGCGCCAGAACATGGAGCTTGCAATAATTAGATTCATGGTGAAATTTAATATTTTGAGGCAAAAAGGCTTACCCAATCCTTTGGTTATCAATGACAGATTGTTGAAACATGAGGATTATTATAAGAAAATCAGAGAAGTGGCAAAAGAACAGGCTAGCAATTCCTCCATGAAAGGAATGCCTACAAGAAAAGTGCTTTATCAGAGTTTTGAGAATCTCTTTTACCTCCAGCATGAGGTAAATCATCTATTTATCAACAAGCCTACATTTGCAAAATATACAGAGGCAAAAGCTTGAGAGAAGTTATTTGATTTACTTTGAAAGGTAAAATTAAACAAGTAAAGAGAAGTAAAAGTGAAAACAGAGCAGTCAAAGGTTAATGTAAAGCAGCAACAGGTTAAAGAGTATCAGAGCAAGTAGATAATAGTGAAAGATAGAGTTTAAAGTTAAAAATAGAGTTAAAAAGAATCAGTGAAAGGCAGCCAGCATAAAGGACGCTCAACATGAAGAAGACAACCAACGTTGAGCAACAACAAAAGAGAGAAAGAAGCAAAATATCAACAAGCAAACAACAAATCCAAATAAAGAGGGACAATTAGCATTTAGTCTCCTAGGTGTCTCTATCTTCTTGCATGAAGATATTTATTTTTCCTTCAATAATTCCTAAATCAGTTTTAGGATATTTTGTAATAGCTTTTGTATAAGTATTTTATAATTCGAAGTATTGAGGGTGGATTGCTAAACATTTCTATAGTTGTATTGATTTAAAACCTGAGGGTTTATTGTACCATTTTAAAGTCAGCATACTGGATTGAGTAATAAAGGTATTGCATTACAGGGTTCATGTGCTGAGCCACTTCAGTGAAGAATTTTTCTATTGTTCAATTGTTATTTTTTGAAGTTTTTCACATACTTGCATGTTTTCTGAATCTAAATGATATAATAGGAACATTATTTCAGAACTTGTTTAAATACGCTCTGTCTTGAACTGTTATTCATTTTCATGTTTTCTTCTGATATCCAGATTAGGGAATTCTTCATTGCTCCCTAGTTTCAATTGACCTCTGTCATTTTTTTCATTATCTGGTTTGAGGAATCCTTAATTGCTCCTTAACCCTGATTGAAACCATTTCACCATCCAGCGTAAAAGATCTGAATTTACTCAGCTACCTTGCCCTGTGAACACTTCCTTTAGAACTTGATTCTGATTTGTTGCTTGATACATTGATTCCATTAGCCCAATGGAAAACAGACCTGCATCTATCTATCTGAATCAGTAATTCTACCACCAAACCAAATCAAAGTCAAAACCTAATCAATCTTACATAACTAGTCTAAAATCAACTAAAAACAACAAAGTTAAATCATAAAAAGAGAGCCCTCTCTGAGCATTGGGAAGGCTAGATCCTAAGCTTAAAAGTAGGTTTGTGGTTACCTCTAATATTCTTTAAAACAAAAGCATAACAACCCTAGGAATTATTGGAGTGATAACAAACTGGTGACCATACTGGGAAGATTAGTTCTCAGTTTTAAAATAAACCTTAAAGCAAATAATTTTCATCATCTTTTCACCTTAAGGTTGTTTTAGGGTTGTTAGGAAAGTTTTCATTAAAAATTAAAATTCTGGCTTCCAAAAGAACATACTATACCAGGTCTCATCCACAACCTGATCCGCAACCTGCTGTAATAGTTGATGATCCTGACATAATTTTAAGGAAAAATAAAAAAGTAGAAAGTTTAGGTAGTACAAGTCATTTAATTAAAACTAATTCCCTCCCCAAACAACTATCAAGTATACGAGATATTGAGTTTGATTTGTCATTTGAACCCTCTTTGTTTAGAACTAAATCTGAAAGTTCAATTTATGATAGTGTGATAGATCCTAATTTCATTTCATTTATTGAAACAAAGAATGAGACTATTTCACTAGATTCAGATCAACAAGCTCTAGAACCATTTGATAAACTTGAGGCTTTAACTGCAACTTTGATTAAGGATATTGATGAAGCCTATTTTCAACATTCTGTTGAATTAACTGTTTTATCTGCTGATACCCCTAAGCCTTCTACCATTCATTCAGAGTCTGTAAATTCATCTTTATTTAGTACCACCTCATCTATTATTTCCAGTACACTTCATTCCACAGAATCATTCATCCCCAAGCTTCCTCTTCAACCTAGAGTTTTATTCCCATCTCCAAATACTTCAAGTTCATCTTCTAGCGCCGCTGCTACATTTTCTAGTACTTCAACATTATTTCCAAGTACATCTTCTAGTATACCAAGCTCATTTGCAAGTACTTCAACCTCATCACCAAGCACCACAAATTTACTTCATAGCCAAGCTAGAATCTTAGCCATGGCAGCCAGATATGCCCCATTGGTCTTACCAGCCCAATTACATGCCATGCCCCAGGATTACCAAAGTAAAATCTTTCAATTTAATGGAATTGGTCAATACACTGCACAACAACATGTTAACAAAATGAATGATTACTGTGAATTGCGCAATATTGATGAAGCTGATGTTCAAATGAGACTGTTTGCCCAAACTTTAGCTGGAGATGTAAAGAAATGGTTTAAAACTTTACCTGCCAATCATATTGCTGATTTAGAAGTTTTCCATAGATTGTTTATCAATAGATGGGAGAAAAATAAGAATCCTTTACAAATATTATCTGAATATGAAAACATTAGAAGAGCTCCTAATGAATCAGTTCAGGACTATTGTACTAGGTTCAACAACATCTATAATGCTATTCCAACAAACATCAAACCCTCACCAGACCTAGCTTTAATCAAATTTCCTGATGGTTTTGATACTGATATGTCATACCAATTAAGAGAAAGAAACCCAGAGACAGTAGAACAAATGCAAAGCAATGCAGTTAGTGTAGAAGCAAATTTGTTAGGTAAAAGAGCCTAAATGAGAAATGAAATAAGAGTAACATGAGAAATGAAATAAGAGTAACAATTAAGGATGAACCATCCACATCAGACAGTGAAATAGATAGCTTAGCAAAAACTATGGAAAAAATGATGGATAGATTAGAAAATATGGAAAGAAAACCATAGTGGGATAATCAACAACAAGCTCCTCAAATAAGAAATCCAAATTTTAGAAAGAATCCCAATACTAGTAAATCTAGAGAATCAACACTTGATCAACAAATAAGACCACCTTTCCAAGAGAACTATGCTGAAAGTTCTCACCAAAATGAAGAAGATGAAGACACTCATATTAACTTAATGGGAATAATTGATGATAATACTATTTTTCTCACACAAGAAGAACAAGAATTATACATGCTACAACAGTTACAGTTAGAATTTGGGGAGTCTTTTGATTATAAACAAGGTTATGAATTTGCCATTAATGAAGTTCACAAGCAATATAACCTTAGGAGTAAGAAAAACACAGAAGCTCCTACTAAGAAATCTGCCCAAACTCAGACCAAGAAAATAGTAGAAGCTCCTGTAACCAAAACACTGCAAATTCTCCCTAGAGAAACTCAACAAAGCTCTAGTTCAACTTAGAAAAATTCCAATTCAACTCATAAAATTTCTAGTCCAAAGATTACACCCAGTCCTAAAATTGTGGACATTACAGAAACTGCTGTTAAAACCTCAGCTGATCCTAAAACACTTGCTGTTGTTAAAACTGCAACTGATACCCAAACAACTACTGCTGCCAAAACAGTTGCTGCCAAAATTACCACTGCTACTCAAACTGTCCCAGATAAGAAGATTGAAAATAGTAAAACAGTGGAAACACAGCTCTGAAAAACCAACTGTAGATAAAGAAGAGAAAAACACTCAAATTGCAATTGGTAAAGAAGAAATCATTCAGTTAGGAAAAATTCAAGTACCATTCAACATTCAAACTGAAAATACCAATTCCTTTAACAGAGTTGGTCAAACATGATTTATACAAATCACAGATCACATTGAACATAAGTGAAGGAGAAGATTCTGTTAATCTAAATGATGACCAACCAAAATTACTATTTGGTCCTGAGGTAAATAGAAAACATCAAGAAGGTGATGTTCCTCCTTTCTACATTAGCTTGAGTATTCATGATCAAATCTTACACAATGCTATGCTAGATTCAGCAGCATCCCACAACTTAATGCCAAAAGCTAGTATGGAAACTTTGAATCTAGATATCACCAGACCATACAAAGATCTTTTCTCTTTTGATTCTATCAAAGTTAAATGTCTTGGCTTAATAAAAGACTTGTGTGTCACTCTAGTCCAATACCAAGGTAAGAGTATTGTCATGGATATTGTAGTAGCTGATATCCCTCCAAAGTATGGAATGCTATTATCTCGCTCATGATGAGCAAAATTGTAGGGATCTCTAAAGTCAGACATGTCTTATGCCACAATTTCAGTATGTGGTCAACCCAAAAAGCTTTACAGAGAGACTTTAATGAAGTACATGGTCAGTAGTGCAGAACAACCAAAGAACCATCCTATCTATTCTGTACACTCTGATATGGATTCTTTCATTTTATGTAATTCAGATACTGGCACAAATAAAAACACAACATTGAAACAGAAACATAAAGAAGTTGACAGTGACAATATATTTCATGAATCTATGTGGCACTTAGACTTTCATGGCTTAGTGAACAGATTAGGAGCAGGAGCAGGAGTTTGGATTCACAACATGTAAAACAATCATTCAGAGGGTCATGCCTTTAGGTTAAACTTTAAATGTACAAATAACATGGCAGAGTATGAAGCTTTAATCTTAGGACTGCAGATTGTTAGAAAATTAGGAGGCAAGAGAGTTTCTGTCATGGGAGACTCAGAATTCATCATAAAACAAATTAAAGGAGAGTATTCTGTGTATAATGTTAGACTAAGCCAATACAGGGAAACCGTTTTAGATCTGATTAAAGAGTTGCTTGAAACTGACTTTGCTGTTATTCCTAGGAAACAAAACATGCAGGCACACAGTTTGGCTACCTTTTCCAGTACATGCAAATTGCCTTTTCAGCCAAATCACCAATACATAGCAGAGGTAAGACACAGGCCTACTATACCAGACAACTTGAAATATTGGCAGATATTTTCACAAGATTCTCAAATCTACAACTTTATGAATGCTAAGGGAGAATTCCAAAATTGTAACATAGATACTGATTGTACAGTAGATGACACTATAGATTGTGAGTTAGATGTAAATAATTTAGATTTAACTGAACCCACTAAATTTACTGAAGTAGAAATAGATAAATTAGAAACTGTAGAAATATAAGAAATAGCAAATGATGATTCTGAGATTTTAAACCTTAGAAATAACTTTTTTGCTTAAAGGATTAGTCCCATTAGAAGATCTTTTTGATTCAAATGATGTAGCAACAAAACAAAAATTGGAACCATTAAGATCAGACATAGAAGAGTGTAACATAGAAACAAAACAAAACCCTAATCTCATCAAATTATTCAAAGCATTACCTCCAGAAGAAAAGCTGAAATACATAAGTCTGTTTAAAGAATTTCAAGATGTCTTTGCCTGGAGTTATGAAGAACTCAAGTCTTATGACACCAACATCATTCAACATAAAATACCTATCAAAGAAGATCAGAAACCATTTAAACAGAAACTTAGGAGAATCAATCCAGTTCTTATGCCTTTGATTGAAAAATAAGTAAAAAGGATGTATGAAGCACAGATTATTGCACCTATCAGATATTCTGATTGGGTCTCAAACTTAGTTCCCACTAGGAAGAATACAGGGGAAATCAAACTTTGTGTTGATTTCTGGAACTTAAATAAAGTTTCACTAACAGATAACTATCCTCTCCCCAAAATGGACCATATTTTACAGAGGGTGGTAGGGTCATCTAGGATTTTATTGCTTGATGGATTCTCTGGATATAATCAAATCTTAGTTCAACCAAAAGACCAACCAAAGACAACATTTACTACTCCTTGGGGTACTTTCATGTATTTGAAAATGCCTTTTGGATTCATGAATGTAGGAGCTACATTCTAGAGAGCTATGGACATAGCTTTTGCCGAGGAGATTCATGATTTTCTTGTCATTTATCTAGATGATATAACAATATTTTAAAAAACAGACAATGAACATCTAGATCATTTGAGACAAGTGTTCACTAAATGCAGAAAATTTGGTATTTCCTTGAATCCCAAAAAGGCACTCTTTGGACTTGAAGAAGGTAAACTCTTAGGACACGTAATCTCAAAAGAGGGAATTAGGATAGATGCAGCTAGAATAGAGGCAATTTTGAACATAAGTCATCCTAGAAATATCAAAGAATTACAGGCATTCTTAGGTAAAATTATTTTTTTCAGAAGATTCATTTCTAATTTAGCAGAATTAATTAGAGAATTGAATAACATGTTAAAGAAAGATTAAACACTTAAATGGACAGTAGAGACTAAACAATCCCTTGAATCAATCAAACAAGCCCTTACAAAAATACCAGTCCTAATAAGTCCTGATTTCAAAAAAGATTTTATTATTTTTTCTTTTGCTTCAGAACATACCATTGCAGCAGTCTTGCTACAAAAGGATTATCAGGGTTATGAACAACCCATTGCTTTTTTCAGCAAATCCTTAAGAGATGCAACACTAAAGTACAACATAATGGAAAAAACAAGCATTTGCTTTAGTGAAGGCTATTAAAGATTCCAGAGTGTATATTTTATACTCACACATTATTGCATATGTCCCAAATTCAGTAGTAAAGGACATTCTGACTTAGAATGGGCCTGATGGTAAGAGAAGCAAATGGATTGCCATTATTTTGGAATATGACATTGAAATAAAGCCTACTAAATTGATTAAAGGCCAAGGTTTAGCCAAACTCATGGCTGAATCAAACTGTTAGGCCTTAGATATAAATTTTATTGTTCAACTAGATGATCAGGAAGAGATGGCGACTCCACAGATCAGTGAACCTTTCTTAGATTCACCTTGCTATGTAGATATCATATTTGTTTTACTAAACTTACAAGCTCCTCCTGGTTTTTCTAGAACTAAAGGTAGATTCTTAAAGTTAAAAGCAATGAAATATTGTATCATAGATAATGCTTTGTTTTGGAAAGATCATGGTGGCATTTTATTAAACTATTTACTAAAAGATGAAGTTGATAAAGTTATGCAAGGGTTGCATGCAGGTGACCGTGGAGGACACTTTTACTGGAAATCAACTACTAATAAAATATTGAGGGCAGGTTTTTAGTGGCCCATTCTTTTTGTAGATGTTAGAAAGTATGTGACCTCTTGTCTCAAATGCCAGATCTTTGAAGGGAAGAAAAAACTATTACCTTTACCCCTCAAACCCATCTCCATAGAAATGCCATTTTGGCAATGGGGTTTAGACTTCATTGGTGAAATTCACCCACCCTCCTCAACTCAACATAATTGGATTTTGACATCCACTAATTACTTCACCAAGTGGATAGAAGCCATTCCCTCTAGACAAACCACTGATTTTGTCATCATCTCATTCCTTGAAAATAATATCCTTTCTAGATTTGGATGTCCACAAAAGCTCATTACTGATAATGCAACTGCTTTCAAATCTAAGAAAATGATTGAATTTTGTAACAAGTACCACATCAAACTTGGCCATTCCATTGCCTATTACCCTCAAGGAAATGGACTTGCAGAATCCCAAATAAAAGCCTGGTTAATATCATCAAAAAACTGTTAGAAGACAACAAAAAGATCTGGAACAAAAGGTTGGTAAATGCCTTATGGGCAGACAGACTAACAACAAAGAAGTCCATTGGTACATCCCCTTATCAACTATTATATGGAATGGATGTTGTTTTTCCATCCTCTTTAGGAGTGCCAGTGATGAAAATGATCCAAGAACTGCAGGTAGAACCAAATGATATCCAGAGAAGGATAAATCAGACAAACATTTGCAGCAAACCAGGGAAGAAGTCTATGTCAAATCACAAGTGATCCTAGATAAAATCAAAAAGATTTTTGACAAGAAAACAAAAGAAGATGATTTTTACATAGGTGATAAGTGCTTAAATGGGACTCTAGAAGAGAAGATAAAAGTAAACATGGTAAATTTGATTTTTTATGGAAAGGTCCCTATATCATTTATGGTTACAGAGGTAACAATGCATTCTTTTTTAAGAAAATAGATGGATTAGATCTACCAGGAGGACCAGTTAATGGTAAGATGCTGAAGCATTACTTTTCTCCAGATTAACCAATAATTCACTTTGTTTACTTTGCTCATTGTACATAACATTGCAAAGCATAGATTGGATTGGATGTTTTTCTTGCAAAGTTAAAGCCCGAAGAGAAGGCCCTAAGCTTTGAAAGAGATAATATCATAAGTATGAATAAAGCAGAGCTCAAAAAATAGTTTCAATGCAAGCACAGTTAAAGTTCAAGGCTACTGATCTTAAAGTTCTTGACATTTTACCAGGAAATGCCATCTCCAAGTGGAGCCACTGTTAGGGTCCTATAATAATAGGATTCATAATTTTGAATTGACTATGATTAGTCTTGTAATATTGTACATATTTTTCTTTCTGCAAATTGTTTTCCCATATTAAAAAATGTAAAGAGGGTAAGTCCTAAAAGAAAAATCAAAGGACTAAAAGAAAAAGATCAAAAAAGAATATAAAATATGAATCCCACCAAAAAAAGAAAGAAAAGAAGATAAAAATAGATCCTGAAAGTGATGCAAATTCAAATGGCACTACTTTTTATTTTACTTTGCAAAATAAGATTGTGTGCAGCGTGTCAAAAATGCCACAATCCACGATGATCAAACAACTTAATCTTGACTCATTTATGTTTTAAATTTCACGTTGATAGTTAAAGATTAAAGATCTAGCCAAACTATTTAATCTTGGCAGATCAATAGTTAGGTAGAGAATAATAATGAGCTCATCAGTTTAATCTGAGCCATTGGATGTCATAAGGTTAGAATTAGATAGTTTGCTTATAAAATAAAAATAAAAAGGGTCAACAAGCCTAAATGCACCCAAATAAATGAAGAAAAAATGTTAGGGTAAATGATGGGTAGGTAGATTACTTTCATAAGTAATGGAGAACAACTATTGGTCATTTCAGATCACTAATATCCCAAAACCCCCTTCCCCTTGTTTAAAACACTAATGCCACTCTTGAAAGGCATTTTCCCTTGTAAAAATATCCCTTTCCCTTCATTTTAGTTTTTTCCCTTACTTCACTTATTTTCCCTTACTAAAACCCTTTCCACCATAGTTTAAATGCATATTTATACCTTGAAAAAAGTAATTCCCCTTACTAATTTCCCTTTTTCTATTTTAACACCCCAAAAACCCACTTACCCAAAGTTTTTTGTTTAAATATATTGGGTCCCACTGTAAAATCCCTCCCCGATACTATTTTCACTCATTCTTTGTATATTATGTTAAATCCCGCAAACATAACTCATTCCCTAATATATATAATTAAACCCATTCATATATTTTATTAACCCCACTTCATATTAATCCCGTTTAATATATATTCGACCTCTCCACTATATAACATACATTATGTATTAACTGCCACACATATATATCCCTGCTCCTATATTATATTAACCCCTGTAAATTACTTTAACCTATGGTTTATATATCATCCCGGTCCCACTTACTATAAATTTGCTCATTATAAACCCAACCCTTCATATATTAAACCCTTTACATATCCCATCGCATAACATTATCCCCGGGCCCCACCTATCAAGTCCCCGAGTCATCCCTCGACACCCGTCAACCGTTAGATCTCCTTCCACCATGATCTGACAACCAATGAAAAATTTCGCATCCCCGACTGCCCAAACTTTAACAGTATGGGAGGATTGCAAACTGAATGGTTTCGCAACCTCGCTCCCTTGCTACGTGGCAACTCCACAACTCATCGCATTCCCAAGCCAAAAACCATATACCAACTTTTCACAATGCGAAAACCATCAAGCTGCATTTTGCTGTACAAATGATACCACCCCTCAATTTGAATTTAACCTCGTGCAATAAAGTTTAACCACTGTTGGTTAAAACAATAAGATCGCCCTAAACAGTCTTTTTACCATTTGTTTGTTGAAGTCTGTGGAGGAGGAGCCTTGCCGACCTGTTTTCGAGCTAAAACAATGCTGTCGACCTAGTTTTAAGCCAAACTCAACCAAAATTCAACCCTTTTGCTACTAAAGCTGGTTTAGAACCAATTTGAAGCCTTATAAAGACTAGTTTGAAGCCTATTTCGCTGCTAGAAAGCCTCAGTTGCTTCCAGAACCCCTTCTGTATACCAAAGCTTCATTTTCCAGGTATTCCTGAAGTACCACGACCTGTTCTTAAAAAATCAAGTAATAATTTAAGCAATTGAACCAGTTAAGGAGCTTTGTAGATCAAAAGAAAGCCATTATTGCCTACAAAACCCTTTCCGCAGACCCAAATTATCTTTTCACAGTATTCCTAAGGGCCTGAGACTATTTCTTAAGCCAGAGAGTAATTAATTAATAAAAAATAAATACATCCATGGCTTCCCAAGGTATTGTGGTAGTCAATCCTCTGCAGCCTCCTGTTATTGATGTAGAACATACCCCCCTTGCAAACAAAGACTTCAAAATCAGTGACCCTGTCACGGATTTCAACTTCCTTGAGCTCCAATGTTGGAGCCATGACAAATTCATGGACTAGGCTGATGATATCTGCCTTTGGGAATCCAATCTACCCATGTATATCTTCCCATAGACTTTCCAATTCCCAGAAATCATCAGGCTTTGTGAAGTTAACTATTTGCCAAATGAAAGAGCCCTAATAAACCACAACAAAGAAATTTTGTTCACCATTATTGCAGATTCAATAAACCAAATGCTTCAGATCCAACCTAAATCTGATGAAGCTCCTCTGTCAATTGAAATCCTCACTGAGTTATATCTGAAACTTGACTTTCCGAAGAGGTTTCAGATCTTCCAAACTTTCTTGCCTTCATCAGTTGAAACCCCAAAAGAGTAACCCTCCCTATTTAGCCTCAATTTTCTTAGAAAGAACAAGATAGATTATCACAATGTTGTCTTGCATTCTAGGCTATTTGACAGATGAGTATGTAGATGCTTTAATCCTAGGTTTTCTGTCTATTTTCTGTCCAGGACAACCTCCATCCTTCACATTTGCTTGAAGAAGGTGTCTTCAAATATTCATCAGTGTTGTTTCACATGTTTTTATACTTTCAATCTGAAAGGTTTACAGTTAGCCTTCGAAACCTGGACACTGAGGGAGATCCACAATCAGTTGTCTTCTGGATTTCATTAATAAGGAAAGATTCCACAGAGTTTACATGTAGCAACTTCATTGATTCATTTATTCATCCAATTGTCAATATGCTAAATGTTTTTATACTTTCAATCTGAAAGGTTTACAGTTAGCCTTCGAAACCTGGACACTGAGGGAGATCCACAATCAGTTGTCTTCTGGATTTCATTAATAAGGAAAGATTCTACAGAGTTTACATGTAGCAACTTCATTGATTCATTTATTCATCCAATTGTCAATATGCTAAACAATAATAGTAAACCAAGAGTCAGTGATGAGATAAAAAAGGTCTTGCAGTTATCAGAACACAGTAGGATAGGAGACTGGTATTTATACTAGAACCACACTGAGATTAGGGTATATGGATGTCAACTCACTCCATATAAGCTGCCCAAATACCTCCCAATGAGGTTTTTTTCACTTGAATATATCAGGCAGATCCTAAACTCTGATGAAGTGAATTTTTTGTTAGCGAAGAAGAAAACACAGTTTAAGATCAAAAACCAGATTGGTCCTTTTATTTGCAACAATAGAGGTGCTGGTCAACAAGCAGAAAAGTGTCTTCAGGAATTCAAGTTCAGTGAAAGTTTCAAATGGAATTATGATCCTTTAGGAGTTATCAACAAGTTAAGAATCAAATTTAAACTAACTCCTTTTGTCCATGAGTCCAAACCAGAGATTGAAAAGTACTCCAACTAGTCAGAGTGGTTGGAGAATACATTGAAAGAGGCAAAGAAGCAAGGCGATATTAGTTCCATATTGCAAACTCCAGCCCCACAAGATAGGAACTCCAAGAGAGTCAGAGAAGAAGGATCATATTCAGCTCAAACCACTACATAAACCAAATTCAAATTAATGTACAGGAAGAAACCCAAATTAAATCCTGTAAATGAACAAGTTGAGACAATTGAGATCATTGATATAGACACAATGGTAAAAGAGAATGCACCTCCAACAGTTTCAGAGGAAACTCACTAGCCTTCAACATCTAATACTCAAATCATTCAAAAGCAGCATAGTGTTGAAGTGTCTTCATCAAGCAAACCAGCAAATAAAGAATAGGATATGATGGAAAAGTATAAAGAAATCAACCTCAGGAATGAGGCATTAAAATCAGATACTTATGCCCAATACTGGAAACAGACACCTAGTGACCAAAGTAGGTTACTTTCAGCGTTTGACTACAAGACCAGGAAGATGCAGATGACCTTTTTGCAGCCCACAGTGAAGAATCCAAAGTCATCAGCTAACTATAAGAAAACAACATATGAAGTTCAAGCCAAAGATCTTCATCCTATAGACCAAATAGAATTCCATAAGCAAGCTAGAGAAATGATATACTCCACAGTGACCAATAAAGCTATAAGTGTCTAGAAATTGCAAAATACTCTAGAAAACACCAGAGGACAATTAAAGCTAGAAAAGGCTTCTTCACAAGCCAAAGACAATAGAATCAAAACACTAGAAGAATTGGTCATAGAGGTAGGATATGATCCCAAGAACATTAAAGTTGCAGAAGAACTCATCAAGCAAAAGAATGCAAGCATTGCTGCATTAAAGAAACAACTCAAATTGCCTCTCACTGAACATCCACACGCAAAAGAAGTGCTAGAGAATGAAGGCCAAAAAGATGAAATGATGAATCTCATCATTCAGTTGACAACTCAACTAAAAGAGATGGAGAATGAGATGGATAAGTTAGTGCAGGGGAAAAAGGCCAACATGGAAGCAATCCCTAACACTGCTATTCCTACAGTTACTACAACAGTTCCTTCTACTTTAGCAGCTTCAGTAGCCGCAACAGTTCCAGTAGCTACAACACTTCCCACTACATCAGCAACAGAATCGTCTACAACAACAACTCATCCTAGTGATGAAGCAGGAAAAATTAATCAAAGCTATGCAGGATATGTCCATACAGACTAATGAAATAAATAGACTTAAAGAACAAATAAAAAGTCTAGAGGATGAGAAAAATCTAGTTCAAATCATGCACAAGAATGAAACATAGAAGTCAAACAAATTGACTAAGAAAGTACAAAAGTTAGAGAAAGAATTAACATTGAAAGAACCACTTGCCCAAGCAAAGCAGCAACTGTGGGCCAATATCATTAACTCTATTAATGATATTTGGCCATCCATCCAAGTTATTTATGAGCAGAAGGATCTGATCAAGGCAGCAAGTGAAGCCATTCAGAAAGTTAAGGAAGAACTTGGTAAAAAGCCAGAAGAGGCCATTGAAATCATTAAGTTTCTTAATTCCAAGAACAAGCAGGAATTGGAAGAAATTGGTATAAGTGACAGGACTGAAACAATCCTTGAAGTCAGAAAGGTTATTTCCAAGAGAAACTTGATGGTACAACTTGAAGACAAGTGTCAGAAGATGGAGCTTGCAATAACTAGATTCATGGTGAAATTTGATATTTTGAGGCAAAAAGGCCTACCCAATCCTTTGGTTATTAATGACAGATTGATGAAACATGAGGATTATGATAAGAAAATCAGAGAATTGGAAACGGAACAGGCTAACAATTCCTCCATGAAAGGAGTGCCTACAGGAAAAGTGCTCTATCAGAGTTTTGAGAATCTCTTTTACCTCCAGCATGAGGTAAATCATCTATTTATCAACAAGCCTCATTTGCAAAATATACAGAGGCTGATGAAATTTTCAGAAGAATGGTAAAAATTAAATTACCAGATGTAGAAGCTTGGGAGAAGTTACGTGATTTACTTAGAAAGGTAAAAATAAACAGGTAAAGAACAGTAAAAGTGAAAATAGAGTAGTCAAAGGTTAATGTAAAGCAGTAACAGGTTAAAGAGTATTAGAGCAAGCAGATAATAGTGAAAGACAGAGTTTAAAGTTAAAAACAGAGTTAAAAAGAATCAGTAAAAGGTAGCCAGTGTAAAGGACACTCAACATGAAGAAGACAACCAGCGTTGAGCAACAACAAAAGAGAGAAAGAAGCAAAATATCAACAAGCAAACAACAAATCCAAATAAAGAGGGACAACTAGCATTTAGTCTCCTAAGTGTCTCTATCTTCTTGCATGAAGATATTTATTTTTCCTTGAATAATTCCTAAATCAGTTTTAGGATATTTTGTAATAGTTTTTGTATAAATACTTCATAATTCAAAGTATTGAGGGTGGATTGCTAAACATTTCTATATTTGTATTGATCTAAAACTTGAGGGTTTATTGTACCATTTTCAAGTCAGCAGACTGGATTGAGTAATAAAGACATTGCATTACAGGATTCATGTGTTGAGCCACTTCAGTGAAGTATTTTTCTATTGTTCAATTGTTATTTTCTGAAGTTTTTCACATACTTGCATGTTTTTTGAATCTAAATGATATAACAGGAATATTATTTTAGAACTTGTTTAAATACACTCTGCCTTGAACTGTTATTCATTTTCATGTTTTCTTTTGATATCCAGATTAGGGAATTCTTCATTGCTCCCTAGTTTCAATTGACCTCTGTCATTTCTTTCATTATTTGGTTTGAGGAACCCTTAATTGCTCCTTAATCCCGATTGAAACCATTTCACCATCCAGCTTAAAAGATCTGAATTTACTCAGCTATCTTGCCCGTGAACACTTCCTTTAGAACTTGATTATGATCTGTTGCTTGATACATTGATTCCATTAGCCCAATGGAAAACATACCTGCATCTATCCATCTAAATCAATAATTCCACCACCAAACCAAACCAAAATCGAAACCTAATCAATAAAGAGAGAGCCCTAAAATCAACTAAAAACAACAAAGTTAAATCATAAAGAGAGAGCCCTCTCTGAGCATTAGGAAGGCTAGATCCTAATCTTAAAAGTAGGTTTGTGGTTACCTCTAATATTCTTTAAAACAAAAGCATAACAACCCTAGGAATTATTGGAGTGATAAGAGACTGATCTCTTCTTGTCGAAGAGCTGCCCACATCTCTTCCCAGCTTGGAAGAGTGGCCTTGCCCAAAATAACTTGGACAAAAGTATCCCAGTCTTTAGTGACTGCATTCAGAGCAGTCCTGACCATAAGTCCACCATCTGGTGTAGCCCCTACGGAAGCTAGCTGATCTCGGATCCCTTGCAATTTGATGAGGAAGGAATTGATATCTTCTCCCTTTTGCATCTGAAACAATCTCAGCTAGTTCTCAAGCAACATCTTCCGCTAGACGGAAGATCCCTGGTACATAGATGTCTAGGCCTCCCACATTTCTCTTGCTGTGTTCTTCTTAACAACATGTGGGATCACATGATCCTTGACTTCATCCATGATCATGCGTTTTTCTTTTGCTTGAGCCTCCTCGTCCTTCTTGAGAGGATCAACATCAACCAGATCAACAATCGTGTTCAAGGCATGATCCTTGATGCGATGTTCATCCAAAACTGCTAGGATCCTGGCCTTCCAGATGACAAAGTTGGATGTTCCATCCAGCTTGTCTTGAATCCTGATCCCTCAGTCCATTTACGACCATCTTTGCTCGACTAAGTGTCGAGCAGGTTCCTTTCTCCCTCTTCTGCTACTGCCCAACAAAACTCAGATCTGGATTTCTTTGGCGCTAGAAACCCTCTAAGGAACAAGCTCCCTCTAAATTTCGATTTCCTTCACGGAAATCCTTCTTCCAACAGATGTCGAAACACTCCTCTTTGATCTTGCTTTGTTGCTTAGCACTAAATCTAGAGTTCTTGGCAAGAAATCTTTTGAGGAACTACTTCCCTCTACTTTGCTTCTTCCCCACTAGACACTGTTTTGCACCAATATAATCAATGCCCTAGCAGCAACTCCAAACATAAACTGTACTACACCTCTAGCGACGACAATCTGGAAAATTGAGACTCAACAGCATCTGCGCTGACCTAGTAAGCACTGCGGTGCTTTCTGCAGCTACAATGTCACCCTAGCAGGCTGACGTAGGCTCTGCGTGAGCCTTCCCAAGTGACTGCGTCACCCTTCCTCTGCCTCTCCAGCCTAGGACTGCGCTGTCTCTCGGGATAACTGCTTTCCCGTTACAGACTTTCTTTTGTCCTTTTGTTGATGGCTTCAGTCCTCCTTGATCTACAATCGCTCTGATACCATGTGAAAATTTTTGAATCTTGGCATACAAAAATCCTACTGCAATTAACTGATTTGCATTACCTATTTGTATTTTCCATTTAACAAGTTATTTTCCGAATACTTCAGTAAAATATTAATGCAAATACTAAGCAGCCTACATCGATATACAAATCAAGTACTGAAAAAAATAAATGAGACAATCACACAAAGGACACATTTATTTTTGGACTAACGTCCCTGGAAAAACCCAATGTGGGAAAACTGGTGCTGCAGATATGAGGGTTTTATTATTAAGCAGATTTCTAAATACAATCTAGGGTGCCAAATCCAACTCACCCAACAGAGAAAATCCCTGCAGAAGTACCTCTATCCGGAGACAGATATATTGGTTGATCTAACAACTGAATGAAGAAACCCCACAGGTGACTGCGCTGTCCGTAGTGCTGCGCAACGATGGCTGCAACAAGCTCTATGCTGACACTGCGCCACCCTCCTCGTGAGCCTTCTCGGATCAGAAATCGATCTGTTGAATTTTTGCCTGATCTGCCTCACGAAAACCCCATCGCTGCCTCTTCAGTGACTGTGTCACCCTTTTGTCTCTGTGTCACCCTTTTGGGCATGCGTCACCCTCTCTGGTGCTGCGTTGTCTCTCCTGGTGCTGCCCTGCCTCTCTACAATTGTATTCTCGGCCTTGGATTGAAGTCCCACTACCGAACTGCCCTCTCTGCACTACAAGCTCACTTTGAAATTCTCAACGAACCACACCCCAAAATTTCGACTTTTCTCAAGTGCTGCTTTGTGTGTGTGTGTTCTCCAATTGAGTCTCAAGTCTTCCTTTATACTTTTCCTGTTGAGAAATCAATGGTCGTGATCCAATCCTTAATCAATGGCTAAGATTAAATTAGACTTGATCCTCATCATATAGAAGCTTCTCACCTACAAATTAAATTAATTCACTTTAATTTTTTTAATTCCCTAAGTTTTAACTTAGGCTCCATGAAAAATAATTAATTATTTGAATAACTTTTACTTTGGGTGGAATTTCTCCAAACGAATTTGGGTCTTGGAAATCTCATATGTTCTAGCCCCTCCACAAAATTCCGGAGCTAGAGAAAGTACAATAAAAGTGAGTTAAAAGAAAATAAAATTATAGTTGATGGTTTACAAGATCATTTACTTACCCATGTTGGAAATTTGAAGAAGTCTAAAGATATGTATGATAAGCTGGCACGGTTTACAAGATCATTTACTTACCCATGTTGGAATTTGAAGAAGTCTAAGGATATGTATGATAAATTGGCCGACATGTACGAAGTCAACAATGTGAATGAAATCATCTCCTTGAAAGATCAACTAAAAGATATGAAGATGAATAAAGGAGAATATGTGCGATCCTATATCATGAGGATATCTTGTCTTAAAGATCAATTACAGAGAGTTGGGGAAGCTGTAACTGACAGGGAGTTGGTGTTGGTAACTCTTAGAGGTCTCCCTCCTTTTTGGGAAACCTTCATTACCACCATAAGAAATAACAACAATTTCTTGTCATTTGATGAGTTGGTTGGAAAAATCACTCAAGAAGAATCCAGGATGATTTCAATAGGCAAGATACAATGTAATATTCCAAATTGAAATTTACAGTAGATAATAGATGCATGAATGAAGCTATAGCAAATGATTTTTTTCTACATAGGCAACAATCAATAAAACACAAGAAATAGGGTGAATATCTGGGCCATTTTATTAATGCGGAGAACTAAGTACATCAGATAATAAGAAAGATAGAACTTGGGCTTGCTATAACAAGTGAGGCAAGGTCCCAGGTGAATATGATGGTACCCAAATGCTGGAGATGGCTCTACTACCAAATCTGCGTCTACCCAGAAAAATTGCTGTTGCTGCTAGAGAGGAATTGCTAATCTAGCCCTCCAAACGACTCCAAAAATTCTAAGAAATTAGCCACATGCACCTACTCCACCAACTCAACAAAACCCAGGAATATCTCATGGACCCAAGTGGTGGAAATGGTCTCGGATTAAACTATGCCCTCCAACAATTTCTACTGTTGGCTGTTGGAGGAACTAGGAATTTTTCCCTCAGAAGTGCTTAGAAAATTTTGTAAAATTAATCCTAGCCTCTTCTTACAAAACCCACTAAAACCCAGAAAGGGTTTTAGTTGAATCCACTGAACCCTGGTGACCCCCAACAAGTGCAAATTGCTCAATTTGGCCAGAAAACGCCCCACAATTTAAATACTGCTGAATTAGGCCCAAATCTCCCTCCAAGAAATCCTCCCTAACTCCTGTGAATTTCTCCCCTCAATCACCAAGTAGATCCCAACTCAAATGCTCCCCAAATTCTTAATCTCTGCAAGTGCATAGAAGCTGCCAGGAAGTCCTTGTGCAGGCCCTGGAATAGTGAAAATCAACCCTCTAAAATGCAACTCTCACCCCCTCCAAATCACCAAGGAAAACCTATTCTTCCATAGGATAATTCTGTGCAAATTCTTCGACCAAAACTTCACTGATTTCTAGCGTCTCTCAGCCCCCACGAAATTCTTCTGCACCCTTGGAATAGCAAGCACCAACTGAAAGAAACCTATAAAATAGGTCCTCAATGATCCAAAATCAACTCCCCAAATTCTCTCCTAAGGTGACACTCGAAGTTCACTGAAGGAAGAGTTGGAATATCCACTTGGAAATTATTTGTGCTAAACAACACGGTTGTCTTGGCTAAACAACTCAAGAGAACTAAGGTTTGAATTGTAAAATGACCAAAAGATAATTCACAAAATGAGTCCATCTTCGTATAATTTCTCCTCATTCCTCTAGACTCTTTTTTTTAATATTATTTTATTGGTGGCGGCCATTTTCCACTTAGTCACTCTTGCCACCATTTAATAAAATAATAATTTGCCACTATTCTCTGATAAAATAATACTAGGCACCTTTCTCCAATAATATTTGCCCCTTTTTAATTAATATTACTAAAATTGGGCAGAATTCCTTAGTGACTCCCATGCTCACAAAATTGGGGATATTATAGTCAAAATTAGGGATTTTTGGCATATTGGGGATATGCCAAAAATTGCTTGTCCTCAAGCAATGCTCAAACAAGAGCTCTCTCTCTCTGCTGACCCAACTGTCACTTCAAATAATACCGGGGTCCCAAATGTGCCACCGAGTCACCCTGAATCTGTGCACCATCCTGTCATAAATGAATCCCTCGATACCAGGGTCCCATGTTAATCTAAAAAATATCCCACCATGTTGATGCTGTGCCACTTTGATTACAACTGAATCCCTGTCATGCGCATATTGTATCCTCCTCTCCTAGAACCTAGTAGTGAAATATTGACAAATGCCAAATACATCCTTTCCAGACATCTCCATGATGCCAAAGCCTAACCATCCAAAGCTAACCTCGAACCTCTGCAGCAACAGGGAAAACTTGCCTCACCATACGATGAAGGCCTCTGCGAACCCCCATGTGTCAACCCAAGAGTGAACTAGATCACTCTCTGCAATGACTCTGCTCATCACGAGACAGAGTGATCTATCAACCAACTGAATCCCCGAATCCCATATCCACACCAGCTGCGACATAGCTTTGACAATTGCTGGAATCCATCTATGCCTTGTCTCTAGTCCTTGCATGCAATCAATATATATGCTCCATATATCATGAACTAATCTGATGTATGCTAAATTTCCCTGTGCTTGCCACTACGTAGTACTGATGACCGCTGGAAACTGCATATGCCAAATAGCTATCCCCTAAATGCAACCAATAGATGGATGTCTGATACTTGCAATCAATTCAATGTATGTGGGTCCATCCTGCTCCTGCCAACCATCACCACTAAGTCTGCCATCCGCCCTCTCAATAATGTGCCAATACAATGTCTCGAGCCCAGACAACCACTAGAAAACTGCTTCAATCATACACGGTACCACTTGCCCAACCTACGAATGTTGCTTCTCATGTAGTTCATGTCACCTCATCACACTGAGTTGGTTAGTACATAAAATCTGTCGGGGTAATTCTGCATCTAGCAATGTTGCAAGTCCCATCTATATAACCCTGAAGAGAGCTACAGTCTGGAAGTATTGTGGCTCTGCTGACGGTTTGTGCATCTGTATGCTCTAAATCTGTGGTAGGCCCAATAGATGATTGGTCATCATCCACCATGGGCTCATCATGAGTCACAACTTGCCCATCCATGACTAGCTCACGTCCCTGTGTGTGTTCTCCATGCTGCTGTAGGTGGCCGCTATTTGGAAACTCAGTCATGGCTCCCAGGGCCTCTGTGTCTCCTGAAAACGATACCTCATCAACAAATGGCTCTATGGGTGTATGCTCTACTCTCTCCATCAAGGTGCCAACTGGTGCTATCAAAGAGGTCTCCAACAATGGTGACTCTTGCGCCACACTCGGTATGTCAGTGTGCCCTCACCATCCTGCGTGTCCTCTTGTTGAACCTCCTCCTCAAGCTCCTGACATCTAAAGCCCGGTCTCCACTAGCAAAAACGCCCCTTGGTCTCACCCTCTAATTGTCCTAGTCCTTCCCACTCCCTTTGAGGGGTTTTGGTGTCCTCTCGATCAAATCTCTCCACGAGCCTCTGTGTGAACTCTGTGTAGGATGTGATACATGCATGACCCAAAGGGATCAACCCTTGGTACCACCACTCCATAGAATCTTCATCCAAGTGCAAAGTGACATGTCTAATAGCATCTGCTTCCCTGATGGGGTTTAGCCGGAAATATGTGCCCAGTTCTTGTACCCATTTTCTAACAGAACTCCTAGCTAAACCATCAAAGTTGGTGAGGGTCATTTTTCCCTCAATGCTACTCAGTCTCCCTTGAGCCATGGGTTTGTCTATGGTTCACCCATCACAGTGCATACATGCCCAAATCTTCCATGATCTTGTTGGCTACCCCACAACTGGCTAAGATCATGCTCTGATACCACTGTAATATTCCAAATTGAAATTTACAGTAGATAATAGATGCATGAACTAAGCAAGTAATTTTTCTGTACACAAGAAATAGTTAACAAAACACAAGAAATAGGGCGAATCACTGGGCCATTTTATTAATGCGGAGAACTAAGTACATCAGATAATAAAAAAGATAGAACCTGAGCTTGCTATAGCACACAAGGCAAGATCCCAAGTGAATATGATGGTACCCAAATGCTGGAGATGGCTCTACTACCAAATTTGAATCTACCTAGAAAAACCGCTGTTGTCACTTGAAAGGAACTGTTAATCTAGCCCTCCAAACTGCTCCAAAAATTCTGAGAAATTAGCCACATGCACTACTCCACCAACTCAACAAAATCTAGAAATATCTCATGGACCCATGTGGCGGAAATAGTCCCGTGGTAAACTACGCCCTCCTCCAACAATTTTTACTGCTGGCTACTGGATGGAACTAGGAATTCTGCCCTCAGAAGTGCTCAGAAATTTTTGTAAAATTAATCCTAGCCTCCTCTCACCAAACCCACAAAAACCCAGATAGGGTTTGGGCTGAATCCACTGACCCCCGTGACCCCCAACAAGTGCAAATTGCTTAATTTGGCTAGAAAACGCCCCACAGTTTAGATATTGCTGAATTAGGCCCAAATCTCCCTCTAGGAAATCCTCCCTAACTTCCGTGAATTTCTCCCCTCAATCACCAAGTGGATCCCAACTTAAATGCTCCCCAAATTCTTAATCTCTGCAAGTGCACAAACGCTGCCAGTAAATCCCTGTGTAGGCCATGGAATAGAAAAAATCGACCCTTTAAAATGCAACACTCTTACCCCCTACAAATCACCAAGGAAAACCTGTTCTTCCTTAGGATAATTCTGTGCAAATTCTTCGGCCAAAACTTCATTGATTGCTAGCTTCTCTCAGCCCCCACGAAATTCTTCCGTGCCCTTGGAGTAGCAAGCACCAACTGAAAGAAACTTGTAAAATAGCTCCTCAATGATCCAAAATCAACTCCCCAAATTCTCTCCTAGGGTGACACTCGAAGTTCACCGAAGGAAGAGTTGGAATTTCTGCTTGGAAATTCTTTGTGCTAAACAACATGGTTGTCTTGGCCAAACAACTCAAGAGAACTAAGGTTTGAATTGTAAAATGACCAAAAGATAATCCAAAAAATGAGTCTATCCTCCTTTAATAATTTCTCCTCATGCTTCTGGACTCCTTTTTTTAATATTATTTTATTGGTGGGGGCCATTTTCCACTAAGTCACTTTTTCCACCATTTCATAAAATAATAATTTGCCACTCTTCTTCGATAAAATAATACTAGCTACCTTTCTCCAATAATATTTGCCCCTTTTTAATTAATATTACTAAATTTGGAAGTGACTCCCATGCTCACAAAATTTGGGATATTACATACAAGAACATGAAGAAGGAGAGCTCGTTGCTTTCGTTGCTCATAACAAGAAAAAGAAAGGAAAAGGAGGTTCATGAAACTCAAGGAAGCCCGCTCCCCAAAACTCTAAAAGGAGGAATGGAAGAGAAAAAAAATCATTGCACATTGAATGCTACAATTGTCACAAGAGAGGTCACTATGCTTGAGATTGCCTTGAGAAGAACAATGCTCCAAGGTACAACACTAGAAGAAACAATAGCAGGTTCAATAATCAAAGAGGGAGAGATGATCGAATGAATGATCATAACGGAAGAGATGGAAGAAGAAGGAGAGATGCTCTGAATGATCATGAAGAAGACCACCCTCCTCAAAAGAAGTCAATAAATTCCAGGTATGAAAGTAATGCTGCTACTAATCAATCTGAATATATCCTTATTTCTGCTCTTTTTAGTTCCTCTCCCTCGGATACTTGGGATAGTGGGCAAGTTCATAGTGGGGCCTCTCATCATTTCTTTGGTTATAAGAAGGTTCTCTTTAATTTCATAGAGAGGGATTCCAATTTGAAGATTATTCTTGGAGACAACTCCACTCATCCTATTAAGGGCTTTGGTTCTGTTAAATTTCATTTGGAATCTGGGGAATCTGTTTTGCTCCATGATGTGATGTATGTGTCGGGGTTGAATAAGAATCTGGTATCTATATCTACCTTGGAAGAAAAATGAATGCGGGTTACCTTCATCAAAGGAAAAGTACTAACTTGGCCTATGGGATTCCCTATGAGAGATGCTTTCACATTGGGATCTAGATTTGAAGGACTCTATAGAGTCATTGGAAGACCTCTTCTAGCAATGGTCCATGACACTAATCATCAAAGCGAGTTGTGGCACCGAAGATTGGCTCACCTACATTATGAAGCTCTTCCGAAATTGAATAAGTTGGTCTCTGGGATCCCTGATGTTCAAGCTCAACATGATGGATTATGTCCAGGATGTGCCAATGGAAAGAAGACAAGGGACCATTACCCTCTAGCAAGAATAAGACTAATGACATCATCCAAGTCATTCATTTTTGACATATGTGGACGAAACCCCATACATTCTCTTGGTGGCCATCTCTACTACATAACCTTCATCAATGACTTCTCCAGGATGACATGGATATATTACTTGAAGCATAAGGATGAGGCCTTCAATATGTTCAAGGACTTAAAATATTTGGTCGAAAATCAATCAGGGAAGAAAATTAAGATCTTCAGGTCTGACAACGGAGGAGAGTAATTTTGAATGAATTCATAGATTTTTGCAAGAAGGAAGGTATCAAGAAGGAGATGAGTATGCCCTATAATCCCAAACAAAATGGAGTATCTGTTGAATATTGTAACTAGGTTTGGTCTTCACAAATTGTACTTGAGTCAAAATATAATAAATAAAATAATTTATGTTATTATTAAATGACTTATTAAGGCATTGGTTTCATGTTTGGGTCATAACATTTTAGGTCAGAGTCCCCATTGTGGACTTCTAGGATTTATTTTGAGTTTATATAACCATTACAGATTTAAATTAACCCCTCTTGGGCTTTTGAATCATGTAAAAAGGTTTAATATTGAGTCAAAAATGAATATTTTGGAACCTCCACATCAAGTTGGCCTTAATGTGATCAAGTCGGCCTCAACCCTAGGAATTCGAGCTCACCTCAAGCCTATATATACAAGGAGATTGAAATCATTTGGAGCACACACTCTCACACACAAAAATCCAATATCTACTGCTGTATTAGAAAAACTGCAAAGTCAAGGAAGGAGCCAAAAGGACTGCGAGTTTGGACAAGCTGAAGGAGCGAAGGAAAATCAAAGTTTTGGTGTCTCTCTCTCTCTCTCACGTGCCCTAGATTGGAAGATTGAAGTCCGTCATTGTTTTGCTGCTGCCAGTTGCTGTTTACAAGAGAAGAATAGGTCGAAGTTGTTTCTGCTGGATGCTGGTGCTTTGAGAAGTTGTATTGTGTCAAAATCGAACTCCCTGAAGCAAGATCGAAGCCTTTTCTCCATAATCGAAGTCAAAGTTTCCAGGTCGAAGGAAGTGTTGTTGTTATTTCTACTGCTGTTAGGTCGAAGATAAGATCAAGAGGAAGGCTAACTTGGTGTGGAGGAATTGTGAGTCAAGGTCTAGAGTCTCAGGAAAACTATTGAAGGAAGAATTACTGACCGGAGTTTCCCCTAGAGTGGGGTTTTGCCTTGGCTGTTGGTGTCCTTGATCTACATGCTATTTCTTTGATATTTTTTTGATGAACTAAGAAGAAAGAAGATAATAAGAAACTAATAAGAACTAAGGAACATCACAAGTAAATTATCAAGAACAAGAAAATCTTTTTGCCTTTCTGATTTTCTGACATGGTATCAGAGCTTTGGTGAAGAAAGAAAGAAAAGGCATCTCAAAATTGATCAAGGAATCATAAGAGGATCATAAAAGGAAGCTCTTTAAGGAAACAAGTTTCACTATCTTGAAGAAAGATGTCTAACATAATCAAGGGAGAGAACAAGCTTGAAGGAGCATCAAACCACAAATCTTGGAAGAAGAGGATTGACCTCATCCTTGAAAAGAACAAAGTATTAGATGTGGTGAAGGGAAAAGTAAAGAAGCGTACAAAAGACTCCAATGATGCAGATAAGGTGAAATACAGGGAATTGGAATTGGTGTCCATGACTCTAATGGTTGAGGGCATAAAGGATAACCTTGTCCCTTACATAGCTAACATTGACCATGCTCAAGAAATGTATGAAGCCTTGTCAAAACTATTTACCATCAAGAACATTGGGAAAGTAGCAAGCCTGAAAAATGAACTAAGGACCACTAAGATGACTAAGGAAGATACTGTGGCCACTTTCTTTGTGAAGATAGCAAGAATAAGAGGTGATCTTCTTGCCATTGATGAAATAGTGCCATACAAGGAACTTGTGATCACAACCTTATTAGGGTTGCCACCTTCCCAGAGTGCTTTTGCTTCAGGTCTTAACAACTGGAAAGAAGCTCCCACTTTTGAGAAAATATGGACAACTTGCAGTCAATAAGAGTTAAGAATTTCATTATCAACCAACAATGATGAAGTCTCAAATACCTACATTGCTCATCACAAGGGAAACTCCAAAAAGAAGGGGCCAAGAAAGAAGGTTCACATGTCCAAGATAGAATACTATCATTGTCATAAAATGGGTCACTATAGAAGTGAGTGTCTTGACAATCCTAGAAATAAGAAAAGAGAAAGAGATCATGCAAATGTGGTTGAAGAAGAAGCCTCTCCCCAGAGAGTGAAACCCGAAGAAGAATGACATAAGGGACTTACACTACTAAGCCCTTTGATCTTAGCTTTAGATATTTCGTTTATATATTTTATATTTATTTGTAGGTTTAACATATTTTTGGAATTTTTTCTTTTCTTGTTTTATAAGTTTTAGGTATCCCTCAAAGATTTGGAGGGAGCCCACAACAACTCCTCAAGATAAGTATCTCATTCCCTCTCAGTTTTCGTTTCATATACTTGATTAAAGTTCTAATTATATTAAATACTAATCACCTTTCTTTCTCTATTTCCTTGTCTAGGAATTAACTTGCTGAATGCTCAAGGATCATGAGAGAAGGCCTCAAGGATTAAGAAAGAAGGCCTCACAAGACAAAGCATTGGAGTTAAAAAGGTTTGTCAAGAAACAAAGATATGTCTGAGATCATAAAGCTTTGTTATTCTCTTTGGTATATCCATTTTACATTGCTAACTATTGCTGGGTCTAGCTCTCCTAAATCTTAAGGATTCTTGTTGGGGGTGATTCATCGTTCGATAAATCTACCCACCTTATATCTTTGATTATTTATATAAAAGAACCCTAAAATGGTTCTCTGGAAAACCCTAACCTAAAGGTATGCTATTAATGTGTGAAACCCTAAACCTACTTAGGGCTATTAATGAAGTAATTATGATGATGTCATGTTTGGGATCTTGGTATGATCATGAAAGCTCTAACTTGTTAGGGTTGAAATGATGCTGTCTGAAATCCGGAACCCTTGAAGTGTTGATAAAGAAGGGTTTGCTATAGTATGAACTAAAGTCCTAAATTCTTAGGGTTTGATTAGGGTCTATGAGCAATACTCTTGTCTTAATAGTAAGCTCCTAGGGATAAAACCCTAGGTATGTGTCCATTCTGTTGAATGTCTAGCTTAATTGATATATGTCTAATGTATTAATATTCGCTGACATATGAGATGCTCATGTTTAATGATGATTGAACTAATTACTAATGGTCATCAGTCCTAGGGTTTGGAAACAAGCCCTAGTCCAAGTTTGAAGTTCTAGGATGATGTTGCTTAGATAATCTAGGGTTTTGCAGCTAAACCCTAGTAGTAGTTAAATTCTCTAGTATGTACAACCATCTGGAATCTATCTAGTGATTGCTGAGAATTTGTAAATGGAAATCTAGGCTTTACATCGAACCCTAGTAGAAGCTATTCATGTTATGATTGTTTTCACAGTTAAAGCTCATGTATGAAATCTAGGGTTTACATAAAATCCTAGTAGGAAATTTAAAATGTGAAATCTGAAAGTTATTAGATACTTTTCTTTTCTTTTGACTTATTTCTAGGGATTGCTATATGACAAAACTTATCTTCTGTCGACTTAATTGAGTTGCTGATGTGATTTAGGGTTTGTAACAGAACCTGGGCTACAAGTTGAAGTATTGAGGTATAGTCTCTTGTTGATTATGTTTGTAAAGTCTAATGCTTCCGCTACTGTAAGTTTTCATTATGACTAACTTCATGCTTCTATAGTTTCGGTTGTACTTGCTATCTAAGGTTGTGCAGGTACATCATATTCAAGTTGGTGAAGATGTCTGTAAGAAAAAACGATATGTTAAGCGTGATGAGAAGGATGGAAGCCATGAAAGATTCCCCAACACCGAAGGAAGAAGTTAATCTTTCTGCATTAAGAGGGACCCTAGATAGAAGAAATCTCCCTGATTAAGAGGGAGGGCATAGCATAGTTTTTGATTAGAGAATACATTCTAAAAGATATGTTGCTACATGTGAAGTAGGAAAAGGAATCTTCTCTCAAAGATTTGATTGATAGTCCTACTGAAGGTTTGTTTTTAATAATGTATATTTGAAAGTGTATTATTGATTGGGGTTGTGATTGTATAGGTAAATCTCTCGAAGGTTTGATAAGCATGATGGTTACCGATCAGTTTGATCGGGAGAGATTTGTTGTTGAGGCTTTGTAAGTGAAGCATTGCTTAGAAAGACATTGGGCCGACACTTTATTTTGATGTCTGGTAGGGAGGGTGGCATTAGGTGGATGTGCACCTATTTCCCTGGGTTGATGGTTAGTAAGTAAGCCTGATGGTACCTATAGAGGCTAAAAGCTTTAGTCCATCTTAGACCCACTTGGATAGATTGCACTGGTCAGGAATCTAGTCCATGACATTGTGGTGCCTAAATTGTTGACAGACCAATGGATAGATTGCGCTGGTTAGGAATCTAGTCCATGGCATTGAGGTGCCTAAAGGCCTTCATAGTTCACATAGTTGAGATCTTCCTTTTACTTGTATATTATGAATACCTCCCTAGTTAAGAGGGAGTGTTGAAGATTGTAACTAGGTTCGGTCTTCATAAATTGTACTCGAGTCAAAATATAATAAAGAAAAGAATTTATATTATTATTAAATGACTTATTAAAGCATGTGTTTCATGCTTAGGTCATATTATTTTTGGTTAAAGTCCCCATTGTGGACTTCTAGGATTTATTCTGAGTTTACAGAACCATTACAGATTTAAATTGATCCCTCTTGGGCTTTTGAATCATGTAAAAAGGTCTAATATTGAGTCAAAAATGAATTATGGAACCTCCACATCAAGTCGGCCTCAACCCCAAGAATTTGAGCTCACCTTAAGCCTATATATACAAGGAGATCGAACTCATTTGGAGCACACACTCTCACACACAGAAATTCGATATCTACTGCTGCATTGGAAAAAGTGCGAAGTCAAGGAAGGAGCCAAAAGGTCTGCAAGTTTGGACAAGCTAAAGGAGTGAAGGAAAATCGAAGTTTTGGTCTCTCTCTCTCTCTCACGTGCCCTAGATTGGAAGATCGAAGTCCCTCATTTTTTTGTTGCTGCCAGTTGTTGCATGTTGTTGTTGCTAAGAGAAGAATATGTCAAAGTTGTTTCTGTTGGATCTTGGTGCCTTGAGAAGTTGTATTGGGTCAAAATCGAACTCCCTGAAGCAAGATCAGAGTCTTTTCTCTAAGATCAAAGTCTCTAAAGCAAGGTCAAAGTTTCTAGGTCGAAGGAAGTGTTGTTGTTGTCAGGTCGAAGATAAGATCAAGAGGAAGGCTGACTTGATGTGGAGGAAGTGTGAGTCAAGGTCTAGAGTCTCAGGAAAACTATTGATAGAAGAATTACTGACTGGGTTTTCTCCTAGAGTGGGGTTTTTCCCTGGCTACTGGCCTATATCTGGTGTCCTTGATCTATGTGCTATTGCTTTGATATTTGCTTGATGAACTAAGAATAAAAAAGATAATAAGAAATTAATAAGAACTAAGGAACATCACAAGTAAATTATCAAGGAGAAGAAAATATTTCTGCCTTTCTAATTTTCTAACAGTATCTGAGAGAAAGAACAGGTCTATTGTGGAAGCTTCCTGAGCCATGCTCCATGATCAAAAGCTGCCAAAGTTCTTTTGGGGAGAAGCGGCGAATACAATGGTATATGTTCAAAACAGGGTTCCTCATCAAGCATTGGACAACAAGACTCTTGAAGAAGTATTAACAGGTGTCAAGCCTGATATGGGTCATCTTCGGATAATTCGCTGCCTCGTATATTTTCATGCTCCGAAAGAAAAAAGAAACAAGATGGAAGTGATCCAGGTGGATATTGGTGGCCACCCGCCTATTCCACTTGGGCCCCCACCATTGTCTCTTTCAGTTTTTCAATTTTGGCATAATTTACTATTTTTAGCAGTTTTTCGGGCCCTGAACTTCTGGAGCCGTTTTGAGGCCCTAAACGACGTTTTTTGGGCATCGCGCCTCCAGGGAATATCATTACGTTTCGGAATGATATTTGTGGCGAAAGTTGTAGTCCTCGGATAGAGCTTTCTAATGATGTATCATGTGCATCAAACGGAGGTAGTATGCCAAAGTTACGTCCCTGGGAAGTTGAAACACCAATTTACCCAAACGGGGCCCATAGTTTTGGCGCTTCATCTCCTAGGGTTAGGTTTTTGGGATGTTTAGGGTTCTCCATTGTTTCTCAATAATAAATAGGCCCTCGAGCCTCATTGTAACTCAGTTCAGAGGCCCGTAGCCGCCACATCTCTTCTCAGAGATAGCTACCAGTGCCCTAGCTAGTTTTATTTCCATTCTGTCTGTAAGCAAATTTCAGTTCTTTGATATTAATGAAATGAAGTGTTATTTCCGCCGCATCTCTGTATTTATGGTTATGTGTTTATTCTGTTGCGTTCCTGCATAAATCCGGATCAGTGGTATCAGAGCGGTCTGCTTTTTCTCGATCCTTCTTTGCATGTCCCCAACGAGGTCCGGGTATAAGGAGCTAGGGCTCGATCTGGTGGAACCTTTGCAAGATCAGCCTCGCAAACCTCGACGGACGCCCATGGGGGACGAAAAGAAAGATGAGGGAGCAGGAGATCCTATCAAAATATTACTCGAGGAGGCCCTCGAAAAACAAAGGAACGCGATGATGGATAACTTTGCTCAGATCCTTCAACGGCTGCCCACCGGCGGCGCATCTGCATCCAGCAGCCACTCTGGAGGTGTGACTCCTTTTAAGGTACAAGTAAATTTTGACATTCCCATATTTGAGGGTAAAATAGACGCAGATGCCGTAGATAGATGGTTGAATCTATTAGAAGGATATTTCTCTGTTCATGACTTTTCAGACCGGGAGAAGATTATTTTTGCACTCCTCAAAGCTACCCCCCATGTTAAGGACTGGTGGGAAACCTACTGTGAGAACAAGGACCAGACATAACCCTCTCCGTTCTCGGCCGTACCAACTTGGAATTCTTTCCGAGACGCCGTCAAGGAACAGTACTATCCCGTGGGGAGCTATGAGGACAAGTACATACAATGGACCACGCTGCGACAACAAAGGGATCAAGATGCGCACGAGCTGACGAATCTGTTCCATACCCTGCGCACAAAGTTGGGTATCAAAGATTCAGAGAAACATTTGGTGCTAAAGTATCGCAGCTGTCTGCACAGATACATTCAGGAGGAAATGGAGTTCCTCCACATCTCCTTGCTTGGTGCGGCATACCGGTATGCTGCCAAGATTGAGCAGAAATTCAAACAGAAGAAGCGAGACTTTGGATCTGCGAATCAAAAGCAAGGGAAAGGTGCTTCCAAACCGCAGAACAAAGTACAGAGCCAAGGCATGGCGGCTAAAGACAACCCGTCAAAGCCACAAGAAAAGAACAGCACCGCAAAGCCAAAGAAGGACACGGGAAAGTGGTGTGAATTCCATAAGAGCTCCACTCACAACACAAGTGAGTGTCGGGCCAAGCAGTCGCTAGTGGCCGAGATGAGGGCTTCTGAGTCAGATGCATGCTCTGACTCCGAATCAGAACCTGAAAAGGGGAATGAAAAAGGAAAACATATTATTGATGCGGAGCCCAACGCCACTGTTGCCACTACAAAGGTCCAGAAGGAGGAACCGGAAGATCCAGAGGAGGAGGAACGTCTCTTCCACTCCTAGATGTGGGTAAAGGGCTCCCTTGTACAGTTCATTGTCGACAATGGGAGCCAAAAGAACCTCATTTCAGCAGACGCCGTGAAGTGGTTGGGCTTGCCGACCACAGCTCACCCACATCCATACACCATCGGGTGGCTTCACCAAGGACGAGATCTCCGCGTCAGCCGGCAGTGTCGTCTTCCCTATAGCATCAAGCCCTTCACGGATGAGGTATTATGTGACGTTGCTCCTATTGATGTTTCTGATGTATTATTAGGACAACCATATTTGTGGAAGCGTCATGCTGTGTATGAGTCTCGACCTCGTGCTGTTATTATTACTTTGGGAAATAAGTTGTACAGGATACCAGAGGTACCACCTCCTACGACTATCTCTTTGGTTACTGCAAAACAATGCAGTAAGCTCATTTCCCAAACCAGGAAATTCGTTTTCCCGATGATCCGCCCCCAGGGCAAGAAGAAGACTGTGGCCACGACCTCCAGACAGGGCCCCTCTGCACGACAACAACAAATGGATAAGGTTGTGGAGGAGTACGGGGACATATTCACCTCACCCACAGGGGTTCCTCTGCACTGTCAGGTCAAGCACCCGATTGATCTGACCCCCGGTGCGCCGCTACCTAATGGACTGATCTATCGGCGCTCTGTTCCGGAGAATGATGAAATCAAGAGGCAGATTCAGGAGCTGTTGCAGAAAGGTCACTTCAGACCAAGTTCATCACCCTGTGGGAGCCCGATCGTGTTGGTACAGAAGAAGGATGGGACGTGGAGACTCTGTATTGACTATCGGGCGCTGAACAAGATCACTGTCCGCAATAGGTACCCAATCCCACGGATTGATGACCTTCTGGACCAACTCCAAGGTGCAAAATATTTCAGTAAGATCGACCTGAAGTCTGGGTATCACCAGGTACCAATTGAACCCTCTGATGTGTGGAAGACTGCCTTCAAAGCTAAGGAAGGCCTTTTTGAATGGCTGGTCATGCCTTTCGGGTTGACGAATGCTCTCGCAACCTTCATGAGGATGATGGACGACATCTTGCGGCCATTCACCAACTCATTCGTAGTGGTGTACTTGGATGACATTCTGATCTTCAACAAGACTTGGGAAGAGCACCTTCATCACATCCGACAAGTCCTCCAAACATTGCGGCAACACAAGTTGTGTGCCAATTTGGAGAAGTGCACGTTTGGCATGACCCAGGTTCAATATCTGGGATACATTATTGATGAAAGGGGGTGCATGTGGATCCAGCCAAGATCCAAGTCATTCGGGATTGGCCAGCCCCGACTACTATAACAGAGCTTCGCAGCTTTCTGGGTCTTGCTAATTTCTACCGTAGATTTGTGTTGGGATTCTCTCATATCACTTGGCCCTTGAGTCAAGTCACCAAAGGAGGAGCGAGAGCAAAATTCTTTTGGTCGGAACCTCAACAGAAGGCATTCAAAGAATTGAAAAATCGCCTCTGTTCTGCCCCAGTGCTCACCTTACCAGACTTGCAGCAGCCATTTGAGATCGAGACAGATGCCTCTGACTATGCTATTGGGGCAGCTCTTACTCAACCGGGACATCCAGTGGCATATCACAGTGAGACATTGTCTGAGACAGTTCGCAAGTATCCCACCTATGACAAAGAAATGTATTCCATTGTGCAAGCCTGTCGACAATGGAAGCATTACATTTTGGGGAAGGAAACAATCATCCACACAAACCACCGGCCCCTGCAGTTCATACAGACACAAGGGAAGTTGCAGAATGATCGCCATCAAAAGTGGTCCACATATCTGCAACAGTTTCATTTGAACATCAAGTACAAGAAGGGTAGCACCAATAATGTTGCAGACTGCCTCAGCCGACCACCGATCGTGGCTCTCACCACCGTGCTCAAGTCTTGTGGGCACGATACTTTTGATTGGCCGCTTCTCTATGAGAGTGACCCAGAATTCGGCCACACTTACAAGGCACTCTTGGGGGGTACGCAAGTTCCAAATTTTCACCTCCAAGATGCACTTTTATGTCACCTGGGACACCTTTGTGTTCTTTCAAGCGAGCGTGCCAAGATGATATGGGAAGCACACTACAGTCGAGTCGCTGGGCATTTCGGGGTCGAGAAAACAGTAGCAATACTACAGAAGTATTTCTATTGGCCGAACCTTCGAAAGGATGTCGAGAAGCACATCAGATCCTGCACTGTTTGTGCCATTGCCAAACCGACCATCAAGAAGCAAGGCCTATATACTCCTCTACCTACCCCTAGTCGACCTTGGGAATCCATCTCCATGGATTACATGTCGGGCCTGCCTTCTACTAAGCAGGGAAATGACTGTGTTTTTGTGGTCGTCGACAGATTCTCGAAGATGGCCATTATGGCGGCTTGCAAGAAGAATATCACAGCAGAAGCCATTGCTAAACTCTTCTTTGAACGAGTGTGGGTGCACTTTGGGATCCCACAGTCTATCATATCAGATCGGGATAGCAGGTTCCTCAGCACATTTTGGTCCAGCCTCTGGTCAATGTTGGATACCAAGCTCACCAAGTCCACAGCTTTCCATCCCCAAACAAATGGCCAGACAGAGGTCGTCAACATAATGATTGTACACATTCTGCGCATGTACAATTCAAAGCATCCACGCACATGGGACGAGAGCCTCCCCTATGTACAACATAGTTATAACCGGTCTCTCCACAGTTCAATTGGCCATAGCCCCTTTCAGGTGGGCTTGGGATTCCAGCCACTATGTCCCATTGACGTAGCCATGCCATTTGCAGCTGCTCAGGCCGATTCAGCTCATGTCCAGTCTGAAGTTGACAAAGCAAGTAGCTTCATTGAGTGCATTCAACACATCCGCCAACAGGTTCATGATATATTGGACAGAGCCAATGCGAAGTACAAGCAACGCCATGATCAACACCGGGTGCCACACAATTTCCAGGTGGGTGACAAAGTATGGCTACATTTACAGAAGGAGCGCCTCACTGGACCCCACCGCAAGCTTCGACCGCTCCGATACGGGCCGTACACCATCACCAAGGCTGTAGGGAACAATGCCTTCGAGCTTAGTATTTCTCCATTCCTTGGTCTGCACCCAGTCTTCAATGTGGATCGCCTTCGTCCTGACTCCTTACTTCCCACCTCTACTGGACACCTCAGACATTGCAGAACAACTCACACCAACAGAGTTAAACCCAGACTGCATAGAACAGGCCACCACAGATTGTATCATCATGCAAATCAAGAACACTCGCCAACAGAAGATCCAACTGTATCGGGTTGTCAAAGCTGGCCAACTTCTGCACCAAGGAAAGTGGTTCACCAGGGACCAAGTTCAGCAGAAATTTCCTCATCTCATGGAGGAGCTTAACGCAATGGGGACCATTGCTTCCTAAGGGGGGAGGAATGATCCAGGTGGATATTGGTGGCCACCCGCCTATTCCACTTGGGCCCCCACCATTGTCTCTTTTAGTTTTTCAGTTTTGGCATAATTTACTATTTTTAGCAGTTTTTCGGGTCCTGAACTTCTGGAGCCGTTTTGAGGCCCTAAACGACGTTTTTTGGGCATCACGCCTCCAGCAAATATCTTTCCGTTTCAGAATGATATTCATGGCGAAAGTTGTAGTCCTCGGATAGAGCTTTCTAATGATGTATCATGTGCGTCAAACAGAGATAGTATGCCAAAGTTACGTCCCTGGGAAGTTGAAACACCAATTTACCCAAACGGGGCCCATAGTTTTGGCGCTTCATCTCCTAGTGTTAGGTTTTTGGATGTTTAGGATTCTCCATTGTTTCTTAATAATAAATAGGCCCTCGAGCCTCATTGTAACTCAGTTCAGAGGCCGGTAGCCGCCACATCTCTTCTCAGAGATAGCTACCAGCGCCCTAGCTAGTTTTATTTCCATTCTGTCTGTAAGCAAATTTCAGTTCTTGATATTAATGAAATGAAGTGTTATTTCCACTGAATCTCTGTATTTATGGTTATATGTTTATTCTGTTGCGTTCCTGCATAAATCTGGATCAGGAAGCCATTGGAAGAAAAGGTATGTTTGTTGTGAAGATTACAATGCATTTAGAATATATATTTCTCATCAAAGAAGGGTTGAAATTAGCAAGGATGTAACATTCGATGAAGATGTTTCCCTTGGAAAAGCAGGGGACCTTCTTTCGCTTCCTCCTCTTGAGAAGGAAAGTGATGATATGGATATTCTAGAAGGTCCTTCTATATCTGTATCTAAGAGATACATTGTTGATGATCCCATGGAGCCCTTGGATCCTCCTCCATGTGATCCCCTTACCAGAAAGAGGCCACTTTGGCTTCGTGACACATTAAAGGATGTTGAGAGACACATTCCCACCAGAGGGACCTTTAGAGAAAGCAAGAAGCCATGCAGGTATCAGGGGTACGTTGTAGCAATGAGTAATATGATTCAAGCCAAGCCTCACACCTTTGAAGAAGCCATAAAATAACAAGTTTGGAAGTATGCTATGGCTGAAGAATAAGAATCAATTATGAAGAATGATGTATGGGATGCCATTCCCAGACCGAAGGGGAAATCAGTGGTGACTTCAAAGTGGCTATTCAAGATCAAGCATGAAGCCGATGGAAGCACTGAGAAATATAAGGCAAGGTTCGTAGCAAGAGGATTCTCCTAAAAAGAGGGAGAAGATTATAATGATATATTGGTTCCCGTGGCCCGATATAACACCGTTTGTTTGATAGTTTCCCTTGCCGCAAGTCAAGGATGGACCCATCATCACATGGATGTGAAGACGATATTTTTTCATGGAATGTTACAAGTAGTAGTTTACATTGAGCAACCACAGGGATTTGAAGTGGAGGACCGAAAGACTCATTTTTGTAGATTGAAGAAGGCTTTATATGGCTTGAAGCAAGCCCCCAAAGCATGGTACTAACGCATAGATAGTTACTTGGTGAAGCTTGGATTCACAAGAAGCAACGCTGATCCCAATATCTACTTCAAGGTGGTCCAAGGTATGTCCTTGATTTTAGTTTTAT
The DNA here is from genome assembly GCA_034641835.2 of Pinus albicaulis. NCBI lineage: Eukaryota > Viridiplantae > Streptophyta > Pinopsida > Pinales > Pinaceae > Pinus > Pinus albicaulis. Next base: position 594,017,634 of record CM076572.1, read on the forward strand.
ATGTTGACGATCTATTTCTGACAAGTAGTGAGCCCCTGATGATCGAGTGTAAGGAGGTGGCCTTTGAATTCGAAATGAAGGACCTTGTACTCATGCGCTACTTCCTAGGCCTTGAGGTGTGGCAAAGGCCCAGTGAGATTTTCCTTTCACAAGGAAAATGTCGTAAAGGTGTTAGAGAGATTTGGAATGACAGAATGCAAGCCCCTAGCCACATCAATGGAAATGAATTTCAAGAAGCTATGTAAAGAATTTGCAGGACCCGATTTGGCGAATCCATTTGAGTATATACAGTTGATTGGAGCTCTGATGTTCTTAGTGAACACTTGTTTGGTCATATGCTATGCAGTGAAGACCCTGAGTCAATTCATGATTGAGCCTCTTCAGTCACATTGGGTTGCTGCCAAACATATTATGAGATATTTGCATGGGACGATTACCCTTGGTTTGAGATATTCTGTCGGAGATGTGAGACTTCATGGATATACCAACGCTGACTGGGCAGGAAACATTTTCGATGGAAAGAGCACTTCAAGATGTTGTTTTAGCCTTAAATCCACCTTGATATCTTGGATGAGAAGGAAATAGAATTCTGTAGCTTTGAGTAATGCGAGGCAGAGTATATTATGGCTAGTTGCGAGGCAGTTTGGTTGAGGAAGCTCTTTGGAGAGCTATTTGAACAAGTCCTATACACTGCAGTGATATATTGCGACAACAAAAGTGGGATCCGATTGGCAAAGAATCCCATATTTCATGACAAGTCCAAGCATATAGAGATCATGTACCATTACATTCGAGACATGGTGCAGAGAGGAACTGTCAAACTCCATCACATATCGACATATGAGCAGATTGATGATATTCTCACCAAGGCTTTGCTGAAAGGGAAGTTCTTGGTCTTCAGAGAGCAACTTGGACTGATAGATGTGACCCCTCTGGATAAGGGGCTTCGCTGATTGAGAACATTGAGCATAGCTCTCCCCCTTTGGTTGAACTCCCAGGGTGGGAATGGAGCGTTGAAGGCTCCTGGGGATAAGGAAACTCTGGACAATAGGTGTGTGTGATCCCTACTCTTGCAATAGGTCAGGTAGCTCCCCCTATCTTGGTCTAGCAAAGTATACACCAGTTGGCATCCTACCCACAAGATGGGCTTGTTGGGATTGTCCCTCCCAGTTTGGCTAATGGGTTGAGGAGGCTTGGGGGTGTGTGATCTTTACCTTTGGTAGGTCGGGTATCTCACCTAAGCTTGGGTTATGACGCATGTGTTCTGCCGCATGATTTTTGAGGGTCATTGCTGGGAAGATTGGTAGGCAATTGGATGGATGTGATCCTTACCTCTTATATAGCAAGTGGTATCTCGCCCATTGATTGCATAATGAGATGGTTGTGATCTATGCTTGGTAAGTTTGATCTCGCCTATTGCTGGGTATAGAGGGTGGTAGCTGAAGCTCCCCTATGATTCTTCTTCTTTAGATTTGAGAATGATTCAGCAAATAGAGTCGAGCAGGGATGAGACATGATTTGATACTTGCATGATACAATTGGAATTTCTCCCTATGTGAGAGGGAGTGTTAATTTGATAGTTCGGCAGCAAATTCCAATCATTGGACTTTATTCCTTTTTCCGAGAGGACCAAACTGACCTTTGAAGCACCGGATAAGGGAAAATGTATTTTTGAAGTCAAGCCCACAATGACACATTTGATCAAGTTGGTCTAGAGGACAAATTGCCCCTCTAATGCATATAAATACAAGTCAAGGAGCCTCATTTGGAGACATCAGTCATCACACATCTCTCTTCTATTCTTGTGTTCAATACATGTAGGAGTTCTCTCACACGTGCGAGCAATAGGAAGAAGAAAATTGTAGGAGACCGGAATTTGTTTTGACCAACATTTTGACTAAGTTTGACTTTTGGAGATTGGGCATCATTTGACTTATTTTGATTGCGTTTTTGGACAGACGAATTTCTTGGCACAATAATTGAGAATTTCTGGGCGCTGGCTGTGGTTGACTTCAAACCTGCAACTAGGGTTTCAGCTGCCTTTGACTTTGACCGAGATTGAAGGAGATTTTTGGGACTGTTTTAGAGGTACTTTGACCAGCTGAGGAGGCCTCAATCTTTGACTACTGACCGATTTCATTTGGAGGACTGTTGACCATTGACCAGATTTGACTATTGGCACATATTTTGGATATTGGTTGGTAGATTTGTTGAACAAGTCCAAACTTTGACTTTGATTCTTGTTTATGGATTTGGGCTCATTGTATTCTCTGTTGAACATTTTATGACAATCTAATAGAAGAAAAAATTTAAAGGGTTTTCCTCTTTGTGGGGTTTTTCCCTGGTCTTTGACCAAATCAGTGTCTTTTGTTGATGTTTTGATTGTCTCCTATTGTCGTCACATTTACTGTTCTATCTTCAGTTACTATTCAGTTACTATTGATTATTGGAAGAATTAATTATTGTTGAAAATATTGCTCATTGAAGAAGTGAATTGGGCTAACGTAATTGAAATAGCATAGAGCAGTGGAAAATTAACAAAAAGTTCTAATTCTGACTTTGGGTGGCTGTTAACTTGCTAGCTGTGGGCAGTCTGAACTTTGACCACATCATAATCATTGCAACTTCTGGTCTCTTAAGCCAGCTCTCATTTCAGTTTGTTATAGATGGAGGTACTATTTACCACCAATTTCCCCAGAGAGTGGTACCATTTCAAGGCTACTCGTTTGAGCTTTCTAGTTTGAGATTTAAGAGCGTAGTCAAGAAACTAATTGATTTCTATTGTAGATTATAAACCTAGTTTATTGTACTGTTACCTGTAGACTATTGTCTATATCATGAAATAATATCACAAGGATCAGATATAAATGATGACTGGTAATTAACCTACGAAATATCACTTGATTTCTACGTTTTATATTCTTTAATATGAAAAACAGGGTAATGTAGAGCTCAAAAGGTCCATAGAAGCACAGCTACAAAGTAATTCTTTATTATTTGTATTCTCATTTCAAAGAAGTAATTTTCATGTCTTTATTCCTAGGAAGTGAAGTTCTTTCAAAAACCGATAATATAAATATCATTGCTATCATTTAACTCTTCAAAATTTGTGGCTTGCAGCTACTTCAGAATATTAAAAATTGTACTATATTGCCATTCCCTGAAGTCATTTTATCAGATTTGCACCCGGATTGTATTGATATCTGTACAAAGTTATTGCGTCAAAATCCAGGTAGAAGTCCAATTTCTGTTTTCTGTGTTTTTACAAATAGCTTTCATGAGACGTAGATTCCCTTTTGTAAAGGCCTTAGGTGGACTGGACAAAGATGCAGTGTTTTATATCGTGTTTGCATTTGTTGATGCATAACATATATTAACTACAAAGGTTACTTTCTTGAAAGGATGCGTTTTTTTTTTCAATTCAAATGCTAACCAATGAAATGTTGGTGTGAACATCTTTTGACAGCTAAACGATTATCAACTGAAGAGTTTCTGAAACATAATTTTCTATCGACTTCATAAAATCCTAAATCCAGACTTGTGAAGCAACCAACCATGCCAACATGATGACAAGATTGCCGTGTTTGTCAATATTAGATCCAATGAGAGGATTTTCTTTGACATCTCTCAACTAAGTGAGTTTCATCATATATTGTTCATCTTGGATTCTTACATATCCTTGTCATGCAAAAAAATATTGTGTAAAGATCACCAATCCACTTGGTTAAATAAAAGGATATTAGCGTTCCACTACCCTCATTTGGGCCAACCCAGCATTACTTTTGATCTTAGTCAGATTATTTCATTTGAATTGTATGGATGTATAAATCTATAAGAGTTTCATTTTTTTCTATGTTGCACTGGTTGTGGGGACGAGTTTCTGGGACAGTTACCCCAAATTTTCAGGGGCCAGCAAGTTGGGCAACTAATTTTTATATTTATTAAAATTTTAAATTAAAATAAAATTTAGTAATTTAACATAAACATGAATGATAAATTAAAATATAAAAATTAGAACTATTATTAATTTTGAAATTCAAATTACAAAATAAAATACTAAAGTCTAATTCTATCTAATCATCATTGCACATCACAAAAACAAATCTCGTCATCATCAGCCGTTGTCAAGAATTTAAGTACTACTAGTCTATTACAACCTACAATCTACTAGTGTCTATGTAATCATTCTATGATGCATGATGAATCATCTGACTATAACTATAACTATAACTAGTAGATTACACTAGTTTTAATGAACTATAACTATGAACAAGTCATTAAAATTTAATTATAAATCCCAAATTCAAAGTCTAGAAATTAAGAGCCTTGCGGGACCTATCATCATGTAATGTATATCATAATCATTCAAAGTCACTAATTACAAAGCACAAAGAGTATTACCATCCCATCTATTTACCTTATAACATTAAGCGTTAAAGATGAGTTAGCCAGTGTAATGTTTATTTCGGGTGTAACAAATGTTATGTACAAAAGTAACAATGCCTTGAAGTGAAATAAATTATATATAATAAATGATGTTTATGTTAATGTATTCAGGGAATTAATTGATTGGTTCCTAAAATGAATAATGGAACTTGCTACGTAATAGACACCACCACTAGTAATGTAGTAGCACATTGATATATCATCTAGTTTCTCTTGCTTGTCCCTTGCATATATTTAACATGGTATTAAAATCATGGTGATTGTGGCATAGGGAAATTTCAAAGATTCATGCCAAGAAAAGGTTTGTCATAGGCATGGAGAAAGAGACAAGTTCGAATTGGAGGAAAATTAATTCATGGAGTATAGTGACTGTACATTGTAAACATGAATAAGTCATTACAATTTAATTATAAATCCCAAATTAAGAGTCTCCGACTTCACCCGGTCTCTCGATTCTTACCTAAATTGCAACCTTTGCTTGAGTTCTCTCAGCTCTATTTATCTTTTTCGTTGTGAATGGAGTTCTTTATTCAACGTTTACCTTCATCCGCCGTCTAATACTTCGCTCAACTCTTACCTGCAACCCTCACAATCCGTGTTTACTTGAAACCTTCGCAACATGTGTTTACCTTTGCCGCCGTGTCTTTGTAACAATGTTTACCTCTATCGTTGTCGTGTAGTTTAGTGTGTATGCAATAGGTTTAGCTTAAGTTGCGATAGGGTTTAGGTTTCACTATTTGTTTTTAAATTTTGACTTTAAAGTTTAGAACTTAGGTTTTATAATTTTTTATTTTTTTAAAGATTAATGTGCATGATATCGGGGGACGTCCTCAAGTCACCAATTTTTTGAGGGACGACCTGGAAGTCCCTAAGTTTCTAATTGAGTCCCCAACCAATTGGGGAAGTTTCCAACGAGTTTCAAAGTACTCAGATTGTCGGGATGAAGGAAACACCATGAATTTGGGTGGGGACGGATTCCCGTGAAACTTAGGTTTTTTTGGTTATTTATAAATAGCTTCCATGAAATTTATTTCCTCCCTTATGTAAAGGTCCCTTGGCAGGTCAGACCAGGATGCAATGCTCTAAACGGTTTATGCAATTGTCTATGCATACCATATATTCTTTATTTCTATTTTTAATCTAAGTGCTAACAAGTGATCTCGTCGCATGGACCATTTTCGGTACTGAAACTATTATCATTTGAAGAGTTTTTGAAACACAATTTTAAGACCCACTCCGGTTTTCAGTTTCTCCTTATTTCTCCCATATAGTTAAATTCCCATTCCCATAACCATACATTCAACAAGCTAGAAAAATAAATATTTTCTGAAAACACAAATTCTGGAAATTTCGCAGTGCTAAAAATGCAGAAATAAAACTTAGAAAAATAAATCAGCCACACACATAGAAAATGACATGCTGATTTTTGGTCAAGATGACCCTGGAAAAACCCCCTACAACTCTTGGGGAAAACCAGTTTGAAAGTTTCTCTTTAATGCTTTTACAAAGAAGTGAAATGTATAGGAAAAATTCTTGCAAACAATGTACAGACTTGTGTCGTTGTTTGTGCTTGCCTCCCCCTCGGAAAATGTGCCGAATCAGCAAAATATTTAAAACATAAATTTATTACAGAAAATAACAACCTTGAAAACTGTGCCCAATACTTAGTTGTACGGTCGTACAGTGTATGAACTTTACAGAAAAGTACAACAAAACTTCCTCCTCGAAATCCGTGCTTATTGCCTCGAAAATTGTGCCCAACAACCTCAGAATCTGTGCCTTTAGCTTGTTGTACCTTCTCCTCGATTTTTGTGCTGCCCCTTTCCTCGAAAAATATGCCTCAAGCTACTGTATGGACTGCTGCCTTGAAAACTGTGTTGTTGTATGGACTTGTTGCCTTGAAAAATCTGCAGCCTCTTGCTGCCTCGAAAAACGTGCAACCTCTTGCTGTTGTACGGACTGCTGAACTCTTCCTCTCCTTCACCTTCTCAACCTCAGAAATTCTCCGACTCTATTTTTCTCCTTCTCTCAATGTGCTCATGAAACACTGAATGATCTTTTCTCTCATTTTCCTCCTTTAACTTAACCTTAAGTGACTTTTGGGGAATCCCTAAATCCAATGGTTGAGATAGCTTTAGATCTAGGGCTGAGATTAAATGCTCATTTAAATTTCACTTTCTATTTTTTAATTCACCCCACTTTAATAAAGACCCTCTTAGTCATTCATTTCCAAAGTCACTTTTCACTTTCTAATTTCATATTGACTTTATTAAAGTCACAAAAAAATTAGACTTAGTAACTTTATCACTTAAAGTCACTTTTAAATTAGATTTGACTTTATAACTTTATAAAATCACTTTAGGAGAAAAATTAAATTCTTTTGGACACTTTTCCCTAGGCCAAAGATCAAAGCCTTAGGGAACCACCTGTCCTCCGGTAACCAAATTTCAACATTCCCTCTTACCGAGGAAGGTGTTTCTCACCACACCCATCTTGTCTTTGAAGTAGACATGATTGCCTCGTGGTAAGGCTTTGGTAAGAATATCTACTACCTGCTCATCTGTGGGAATATACTCAAGCTTCACAGCGCCCTTCTGAACATAATCTCTGATGAAATGATATTTGATGCCGATATGCTTTGACCTGTCATGAAATACTCGATTATCCATGAGATTAATGCAACTCTAATTATCATAGTATATCACTGGAGGTCTCAATGGCTGACCAAATAAGCCAAACAACATCTTGCGAAGCCATATGGCCTCACAACTAGCTAGACTGACTGCCATGTACTATGCATCCGTTGAACTCAATGCCACTGACTACTGCTTTCGGCTGAACCACGACACCATTGTCGAACCCAAGTCAAAACAACAACTTGAAGTGCTCTTCCTATCAGAAGTACAACCTGCCCAATCAGAATCAGTGTAACCTGCCAATCTCACTCCATCTCCCTGCTTATAATCCAAACCATACTCCACTGTCCCTTGCAAGTACCAAAAAATGTGTTTTGCAGCAACCCAGTGCACCCTCCTGGGTTCACACATGAACTGGCTCATCGTGTTGACTGCAAAACATATATATGGTCTGGTGTTGACCAAATACATCAAGGAACCAATCAACTGTTTATACAATGTGGGATCCACCAACTCAGAATCTGAAGCGTGAAGCTTCTTCCAGTTGGTGATCATAGGTGTCGACATGGGTCTACAATTCTGCATGTGGAATCTGCCAAGAATGTCCACAATATGCTTCCCCTGTCCCAGGAAGAAATGCCCCTCCTCCTGCCACACCTCCAAACACAAAAAGTAATGCATCAAGCCAATGTCCTTCATCTCAAACTCCGACGCAAGATCTCTCTTGCAGCTCTCTATGAGTCTCTCTGCATCCGTAATAATCAAGTCATCCACACAAAACACCAGAATGAGAGGCTCCTCACATTTCATAATAAAGTATAGGTTCGGATCTGCATCACCCTTTGTGAAACCCATCTCCTGCAAGTACGTATCAATCCTGGAGTACCAAGCTCTAGAAGCTTGCTTCAAGCCATAAAGGGCTTTCTTCAGTCTGCACACATGGGACTCCTTCCCATGCACCTCAAAGCCCTGTGGCTGCTCAATGTACACCTCCTCCTGTATGAAGCCATTGAGAAATGCGATCTTCACATCCATTTGGTGGATTTTCCAACCCATCTCTGCTGCTATCGATATAATGGAAGTATATCGAGCCACGAGAGCGAAGGTCTCCTCATAATGAACTCCCTCTACCTGGGAGAACCCTCTAGCCACAAACCTTGCCTTGAATTTCTCAATGCTGCCATCTGCAGCATGCTTTTCCTTGTAAAGCCATCTGGAAGTAACCGCAGATTTTCCCTCAGGCCTCAACACCACCTCCCAAACATCATTCTTCATGATAAAAGAATACTTCCCCTGCATGGCCTCTCTCCAGACCTGCTGGCTAGCTGCCTCCTCATAGCTAGAAGGCTCAGAGTCAATGATGTTGGAAACCACTGCCATATAGCTACAAAACCTCTCAGGTGGTCTGCTCTCTCTGACCGACCTCTTCGGCCCAACAACAGATGTGGCCTCTCTCAAGGTATCCTAAAGCCACTTGGGCTTCCTCTTCCCTGAGCACACTTCTCTCACCAGAGAATGAAACTCCTCCTCATCAGGAGCTTGGAATCCTGACTGTCTGTCTGCTGTCCTCCTACCTGAACCTGAACCTGTAGATGCTGAAGTACCATGGTTTTCAAGCTTTGATTCGATAGGGTGCATGAAAGATTCAGAGATGGTACAACAAGTTTTATTTTCTTGCACACGTCTATCACTAAAAATTTTCAAGGTCAAAACTCCACTACATGGAAATTCAGGAGCAGGAATAGGAATATCACAAATAGTAATACTCTCCTCGGGGGCCTGAATGTGATCTAGACTCAGGGAGATGGACAAGGAAACATTAGGGACAAAGTCTGAACAACTGGAAACTTGCGGGCCGTCATAGGAAACACTAGGATCAAGCTTGGTTACTAATCGAAATTGTTCAAGGGAAACGAAAATCACATCCCTGAACTGTTCACTTAAAAATTTCCAATCAACATCCTTTTCAAGGAACTCAAAACAATAATGAACAAATCTGATAGAGAATTCATCTAGAGGTTCATAAGGTTCCATTTTGATGTCATTTAACTTTATTAATACATTCTGAAAATCGTACCTGTGAAAAGCTTGTTGTAATTCATCGACGAGCTGCTCGTACGAATGGATAGAAGCTTCCGAAAATGTGCGGCACCATTGCTTAACACGACTTTCGAGAGTGAGGGAGAAAAGCACACAAGTCAACCCTTCATTGTCAATTTCGTAGCACTCACAAAAGTCACAAAAATCTAAAAGGTTTTTGGTTATGGAAAATCCATTTTCACCATCGAATTTTAACTGGGAAAAGTGATACATAAGTTCATCGGGGATTGAGCATCGAGGCTCATAGAAATCCGACAAACATCTCGGGAGAATTATTTGGGGACGAGCCATTACAGATATGAGATTAATTGTAGGCTCTAAGGGCTCAGCTTGTCATCTTGACCTCCTTCTAGTGCCAATTCTGTTGATGGGAAAATTTGTCCGGCCAACAACAGGGGATCTCCTCGGTAAAAAGTCCCAACTAGACTCTAAACCATTTGGAATAGGGATCCCATCCGGGGTGTGGGTCTGGCTACCGCTTAATTCTCCTTTCCTTGGGTCTCAATAGGACTCTATAAACCTGCGGACACATGCTTATTCGGATGATACAAGACATATGATTGATGAATTAAATGAACATACAACACTATGCGTAGCCAGCTAAATTATAAAGCATGGGGCCAAAGGAAATGCTGTCAACAACATATCATTAGGGTCATGCTTGTACGCTGTTCTAACCACAGAAGAAACAATTATTTATGGCAGAAAGCTCTTCACTTTCTTAAATGGTTTTGGTGATAATATAAATGTCAGTAAACAAAGTTATTAACATTCATTGAGGAAGAAAAATAAACTTAGCACCATTAACACATGTTTAGAAAACTATAATGCATAAATGATGTAATTGGAGACATAGTTTCATTAATCAAAAGATGTTAGAAACTGAAAACATAATACTCATAGTGTTCACACATTTACCAACATCAGATCCAAAAATGGAGTTTAACAAATGCTTGTATTCATACTAAAAAATGTATAGTCCTTCTATACAGTCCTCTATATCTCTGAGTCCCCAAAAAAGGTCCCCGTCCAATTTCCCAAAGGGATTTTTAATAGAGAAAAACTTTCCCTTTGGGCTTCCCGAATTTTCGCCTTCCTGACCATTGGGCTGTCTTGCGAATTAGTAGATTTCGCGACCTGTGACCTCACTGGATTTTGCGACCTGCGACCTCAAGCAATCTGCAACCTTGTAACTTGGAATTTCGCCCTTTCTGCAGTCTTCTTTGATGATTTCTTGCTTTGAGAGGGCTCTTTTGCCCACTGGGGAAAACCCTGGCCTTTCGTGCGAACCGATAGCTTCTACCTGCAATCAAATAACATAAGTCATTTGTCTTCATAATCGAATAAAAATGCTAGAGGCCTATCCAATTAATTGCACGAATGAAAATAATAAATCTTGGCCCCTCTGTGGTCAAATGTTGTGCGATTATGTCATCAGGGAGAATGGCTCATGTAGGTTTTCTCTGTGCCTCTTCAATCACTGTAATGTCCATTGGCATCGCTATGGACTAAGTGTTGAATGTGGATCTGTAGTTTAACTTGTTTTGGTAATTTTTACTTTAGAGAGACGTGGCTCAATCGATGAGACATGATGCTCCCTTCTCCTTTCTGAACATCATACCATATAGAAATGAATTTATAAAACGTGGGCATAGATATGGATATTCCACATTTGTAGACCTAGATGAGGTCAAATGCTTCACAAAGGAGAATCCGGTGACCACATAGAGGCATATCTTTAAGTTGTTGATTTCCTTTTGTTACGCAGCCGATGATGCGTTTGCGTTAGTTCCAATCATATTTACAGATACATATTTCATGCAAACTTCACTCTTCCATGACCATAGCGGTTTGAGGTCGATTAACGCACTCAACTTCGCAACGCATTTAAAATCTGGGCTTCATCTGGTCGACGCAGGGACACCTGGAGATCCTGACTCACAAGTCTTGAAACTATCGATGCCCTTGCCCTCATTATTAGACATGCAATTATCCCCTAAATATTTCTTGGGAATGAATGGAGACGAGGCTTCTTGTAGCGTTTCCTTGTGACCCTCTATTGAAATTCTGTAGTGAAATATTGATTCTCTAATCCCGTATCGGGACCTTTTGGTGAGCAAATGATGATGCATTTCAGAACACAGCATTGTAACTTGGGGATTATTCAGCGTACGTAAACTCCTGGAAGTCGCATAGTTGCAACGCTATGTAAGCCAGGGTACTTAGTTAATTCTTGAAACGTTGCGACCCCACGACTTGGTCGCATGGTTGCATAGCCACGACAGTTGCGACTTAGGTAGCTCCACACGTTTTGCGACCTAGCAACCTGGTCGCAAAGTCGCACAACCATGTAAGTCACAATTTAGGTGGCTCTCCATGTTCTATGACCCAGCGACTGGTTGCACTCGCCACAGGTCGCATTCCCCCAGATCTTGTTCAGTTGATACTTCTACGAGCATTGGCATGCAGGGATGTGATCAATGAAGCATGATTATCATCATGAGTTTGTTTCTCTTGCCTGTTTCGAAGAGCATGGCTTCGAGGAAATGAAAATGGCATAAATTTAGAATAGAATCGGTCAAGAGCGTCGATGGTCTTATTGACATTCGATTCTGCAACAATTGTTCTGTTTTGACCCCCTTCTTCCGATTCTCTTTTGGATGGGAAAGTTGGCATAGGAACCTTCATAACTTGTTTCTTATTTATAAAGGGCTCAATATCAGTAGCCTTTGAGTAAATCATCTGATTTTCCCAGGGATAGATTCCATTGTGACCAACACGAGTAGTTGCCAGCATATCCATACCCGGTGACAATGACAAAGTCGTTACAACTGAATCCATGCACATTGCATTGAGTCGCCTAGATGAAATTATATCCCAAACTCTTATGGTCCCATCCATACTAGGTTACAACAACCACTTCCCATCTCCACTAAAACACAAATCAGTGACACGGTCCGTGTGCCCAACAAATATGCACGCCAGTCGCATGGTAGCGGAATCAAATAAACAAAGAATCATATCATCTGCTGCAGTTGCTAGAAGACCATTTCCTGGGTGATATACCATCTTAATTAACGGGACCTCAATTACCCGTCGGAACTTTGACTCGCGCCCCTTGAATTCCCAAACCTTAATGTCTCCATTATAGCCTCCGCTTATTAAAAGGGTGTTTGTAGCTTCACATGCCAGACCAACCACTGCTCCATTATGTGCACATTGTCGTTTTTCCCTTATATCAATATATGTCCCTCGATTAATCCCTGATTGAAGATTGAACTGCTCAAACCACCCTCCTTCTGTTCCAAGCACTGCAAAATTGCCGCATGCACTGATACTGCAAGACTTCACTAGTGTTGAATCTTCCAAACATGGCTTCAAAATATGTTCACCAATTACCAAGTTCTGAAGACGCCATGTGTATGCACAAGGATCATCCAAATGGCAGGTGACAACATTGCACTGGTCTCTTTCATGAATCTTAGCTGCATCAAAAGCAATGACTGGAGGCAGTTGATTCCTTCATCTTTCACTTTTAATTTCCTTGGTCGATTTCCAACATGACCCTTCGAAAGTTCTCTACTTTTTTGATCCTGTATAACAGAGAAAATCCGGAAAGCTCGATCTTGCCCATCAGATAAAATATGTGTTGGGTGTGGAGCCTGATTATCTTGTTTACTTTGTATCACAGCATTGGACCCCTGTACCTTAAAAAGGGGCGGCAACGCCGCCCGAAATTTAATTGCTGCCGTGGGGGGTCCAAGGGGGGGTGGCAGTGCTTTTCGGAGCCCCCCCCTAGCGGGGGTTCGGGGGCAGCGCCCCCGAAGCTAAAAACAGATGTAAAATTGCCTTGTAAAAGTATAGTAATTTCTAGTCAATCTGGGCCGTTCATTAGGCAAATGATCTGACGGTAGAAGTTATGTTTAGATTAGGGTTTTTTTCCCTAGAAGGAAACCCCTTGTATATATGAGGGTATTGTATTGCGGCTATGTGTTATGAGTGTATTCTCGGAGCGAGAAACAGAGAGGGAGACTGTGAGAGAGAACAGAGGATATTACAGCGGATCTGCTGTAGGTTTTGTCTCTTCATTTTTTTGGATAATATAAAGGAAGGACTGGCTGTTCGGGGTGGACGTAGCCCAAACTGGGTGAACCACGTATATCTGTGTCTCTCTGGTTTTATGTGTTTTGTGTGCTTGTATTTTCTGCATATTTTATGTGTTGCATTGATCCATAATATATAATTTTCTAACAACTGGTATCAGAGCCGAAGGTATATTTGGCTGATAAACTCGCAGGAAAAAAGGGTTCCTGGTTTGAGTGGGAGCAATGGCGGACGATGGTAAGTTTAGGGTCGAGAAATTTAACGGCCAAAACTTTGCGCTGTGGAAGATGCAGATGGAAGATTATCTGTATCAGAAAGATCTGTACCTACCATTGAGCGGAAAAACAAAGAAGCCGACGACCATGACAGACACGGAATGGAACATTCTCGATAGAAAGGCACTCGGAACAGTACGGTTGTGTCTTGCGGCGTCAGTCGCCTTCAATATTTCGAAGGAAACAACAACAGAGGGTTTGATGCAGACGTTGGCGAAACTGTATGAAAAGCCCTCGGCCTCAAACAAGGTATTTCTTATGAAACGACTATTTAATATGAAGATGTCGGAAGGTGGATCTTGTGCAGACCATTTAAATGAATTTAATACAGTTACCAGTCAGCTAAGTTCTGTAGGGGTAAACTTTGATGATGAAGTTAGAGCTCTGTTATTCTTGTGCTCATTGCGAGAGAGTTGGAATGGTTTAGTAATGGCCATTAGTAACTCTGTCTCTGGATCTAGTACTTTAAAGTTTGATGATGTTGTTGGTGCTATCCTTAGCGAGGAAATGCGACGGAAAAGCTCCGGTGAGACATCGGGTAATGCTTTGAGTGCAAAGTCTAGGGGAAGAAGAATGGAAAGAGGAAAGAGCTCGGGATATCGCAGTAAATCAAGGAAAGGCAGATCCAAGTCCAGATCGGGGATAGTGTGCTGGAAATGTGGAAAGAAAGGACACCTAAAGAAAGACTGTAGATCTCGGAAGGGAAAAGAAGGAGACACACAGCAAGAAAACAATCATGAAACAAATGTGACAGGTGATGTGTTACAAGATGCTTTGATTCTTTCTTTCGAAAATGTTACTGATTCTTGGGTTGTAGATTCAGGGGCTTCATTCCATACCACACCTGATAAGAAATATTTTCATGACTATGTTCAAGGAGATTTTGGACAAGTTCATTTGGGTGATGATAAACCCTGTAAAATTGTTGGAATGGGTAAAGTTCTTGTAAAACAACAGAATGGAAACCAATGGCTACTAAAGGAGGTAAGGCATGTTCCGGATCTGAAGAAAAATCTGATTTCAACAGGGCAGTTAGGCAGTGAAGGTTGTGTGACAACTTTCACAGATAAAACTTGGAAGGTCACCAAAGGAGCCTTGGTAATAGCAAAAGGTGAAAAGGTTGGTACATTGTATTTATGCAATGGTATTTCTAACTCTGTTAATGCTTTAACTTCCAAAGGAGCAGATGCGGCATTATGGCATCATAGGCTCGGACACATGAGTGAGAAGGGGATGAAAATTCTTCACTCAAGAAATTTGCTGCCAGGTTTGAAGAATGTTGATTTGGATTTCTGTGAGAATTGCATTTATGGAAAACAGAAGAGAGTCGGATTTCTCAGAGTTGGGAAAGAAAAGAAAAGCGAAAAATTAGAGCTTGTGCATACAGATGTATGGGGACCTGCTCAGGTATCATCTCTTGGTGGCTCTCGTTATTATGTTACTTTTATTGATGATGCAACTAGAAAAACATGGATTTATTGTATTCAGAATAAATCTGATGTATTTGATACTTTCAAGAAATGGAAAGCTTTGGTTGAGATTGAGACAGGAAAGAAGTTGAAGTGTCTCGGATCAGACAATGGAGGTGAATATTGCAGCAAAGAGTTTGATAGGTACTGTTCAGAGCATGGAATTCGTAGAGAGAAGACAGTTCCAAGAACACCACAAGAAAATGGTGTGTCGGAAAGGATGAACAGAACAATCATGGAGCGTGCAAGGTGCATGAGATTGCATGCGGGATTGCCTTTACAATTTTGGGCAGATGCTGTAGATACTGTTGTTTATCTAATAAACAGAGGGCCTTCAAGTTCTTTGGATGGTGGTATTCGAGAGGAAGCATGGACAGGTAAAAAGGTAAACTACTCTTTTTTAAAGCCTTTTGGTTGTGAGGCCTTTGTCCATATTAATAAAGAAAACAGAACAAAGCTTGAGGCAAAATAAAAGAAATGTACCTTTATTGGATATGGTGCTAATGATTTTGGTTATCGCTTATATGATTATGAAAATCAAAAAATCATTAGGAGCAGAGATGTAATATTCAATGAAAAGGTCTTGTATAAGAATCAGCTGCAGGAAAAGAAACAGGAAAAAGAAAGCAAGGAATACACGGTTCTTGATGAGATGACTGAAAAAGTAAAGGTGCCTGAAAATAATAATAATCAACAACCACATCAGCAGCAACCACCACAACAGCAACAGGCACCTCAAACACCTGAAAGTGGTGTTAGAAGATCTACCAGGATAAGTAGAACCCCTGAACGATACTCTCCTTCATTATATTATTTATTGTTGACTGATTCTGGTGAACCTGAATGTTATGAAGAAGCAATGCAGGTTGAAAGCAGGAAGAAGTGGGAGCTAGCCATGGAAGAAGAGATGGACTCCTTAATGTATAACCAGACTTGGGACTTAGTCAGGTTGCCTGCAGGTAAAACTACATTGCAGAATAAATGGGTTTACAGGCTGAAGGAAGAAGATGGAGGAAAACAGAGGTACAAAGCTAGACTTGTGGTGAAGGGATTTGCACAGAAGAAAGGTATTGATTTTGATGAAATATTTTCTCCTGTTGTTAAAATGAATTCAATCGGAACTGTTTTAAGTCTTGTAGCAGCAGAAGATTTACATCTTGAACAGTTAGATGTAAAGACAACATTTCTCCATGGCGATTTGGAGGAAGAGATATACATGCAGCAACCAGAAGGATATGAGGTAAAAGGGAAAGAAAAATTGGTGTGCAGGTTAAAGAAGAGCTAGTATGGCTTAAAACAGGCTCCAAGGCAGTGGTATCTAAAATTTTACAAGTTTATGTCTGAACAAGGTTATACTAGATGTCACTCTGATCATTGTGTTTATCTAAAAAGGCAAAATGATGGCAGCTATATTATATTGTTATTGTATGTAGATGACATGCTTGTTGCGGGATCTAACATGCAGGAAATAAATGTGCTCAAAAGAAAATTGGCAAATTCATTTGCAATGAAGGATTTGGGAGCTGCAAAACAAATCCTTGGTATGAGGATAACTAGAGACGGGAAAAATCGCAAATTAACACTGTCTCAAAATGAGTACATAGAAAAGGTGTTGAAAATATTTAATATGCAGAATGCAAAACCAGTTATTACACCTTTTGCTAGCCATTTCAAACTTAGTAAGGAGATGTGCCCAAAGACCCAAGAAGACATGGATTATATGTCTAAAGTTCCATATGCATCAGCAGTTGGAAGTTTAATGTATGCAATGGTCTGCACAAGGCCTGATATTGCACATGCATGGGAGTTGTAAGCAGGTATATGAACAATCCAGGAAAAGAACATTGGATGGCAGTAAAATGGATTCTCAGATATTTGAGAGGTACCACAAATCAGGCATTATGCTTTGGTGGTTCAAACATTGTTCTACAGGGATATGTTGATGCAGATATGGCAGGTGACAGAGATAATAGGAGGAGCACTACATGATATGTATTTACTGTAGGTGGAACAACTGTCAGTTGGGTTTCAAAAATCCGAAGTGTTGTTGCACTTTCAACAACAGAAGCCGAGTATGTTGCTGCTACAGAGGCTAGTAAAAAAATGATTTGGTTACAAAGGTTTATGGATGAATTGGGTAAGAAGCATGATATGGGCACACTATACAGTGATAGCCAAAGTGCTATTCATCTTGCAAAGAACTCAGCATTTCATTCCAGGACTAAACACATACATCTCAAGTACCATTTCATACGGTCAGTATTGGAAGATGGAGAGTTGAAGCTGGAAAAGATACACACTAGCAAGAATCCTGCAGATATGCTAACAAAAGTTGTAACCAGGGAGAAACTGAGAACATGCTCAGTTTCAATTGGTCTTCAAGGATGACGATGAAGATGAGGAACATCCATGTCCAAAGAGGAGTCATTGTCCAGCAAATGAAGCAACGATGGAGTTGCTACAATCAGTCTCCAAGTGGGAGATTGTTAGGTGTGGAACTGATTATCTTGTTTGCTTTGTCCATGACATTGGACCTAATGCCTTAAAGAGAGCGACGACGCACCCGAAATTTAATCGCTGCCGTGGGGGGTCTAGGGGGGGCGGCAGCGCTTTTCGGAGCCCCCCCCTGGCGGGGGTTCGGGGGCAGCGCCCCCGAAGCTAAAAAGAGATGTAAAATTGCCCTGTAAAAGTATAGTAATTTCTAGTCAATCTGAGCTGTTCATTAGGCAAATGATCTGACGATAGAAGTTATGTTTATATTAGGGTTTTTTGCCCTAGAAGGCAACCCCCTTGTATATATGAGGGCATTGTATTGCGGCTGTATGTGATGAGTGTATTCTCAGAGTGAGAAACAGAGAGGGAGACTGTGAGAGAGAACAGAGGATATTACAGCGGATCTGCTGTAGGTTTTGTCTCTTCATTTTGTTGGATAATATAAAGGAAGGACTGGCTATTCGGGGTGGACGTAGCCCAAACTGGGTGAACCACGTATATCTGTGTCTATCTGGTTTTATGTGTTTTGTGTGCTTTTATTTTCCGCATATTTTATGTGTTTCATTGCTGTGTAATATTTAATTTTCTAACAATATGCTGCCCTTTACCATAATACCTTATATGCATAGGAGGTGCACTATGGCCACTTCTGTACTTTAAGAGTCGTGCTTCTCCATTAGTTGTGTCAAATATCCACATCTCGATTGAATTATGGAAGAATCATGAGCATCTTTTATTACAGATTGCAAATTTTTCTTTTCAAGGTTCCATTACTTATCACCCCAGAGGAACCTCCAGTTGCTAAAAGAGGTTGCCCATCAGGATCCCACCAAATGATGTGAAAATGAGAATTTGGAATGTCAAGTGTTGCTTTCAAAAGCCCTGGCGCAACTACCATATTGCAAATGAATGCCTGCTGCTGCTTCAAACCACCATCGGCGTTTATAAGTATATACCTGTTTGAATCAGGTAACCCTTTCCCTTTGGGAATGAAAATGCACATCCGGAAAGGTGTGGCTCAACCGTGATTGACGATTTCCCAACTAATGCGCTCTTGTTATTTTAATTCCCATTTATTTCTCCCAATGCAATGGTAATATTGCTTGGTATACCATCTGTGGGGTCGACCTGCATGCAACCTTATAATTTCAATTAGTTCAAGTTACCTTTTAGAGAATGATTCCCCCTTCAACATAACTTACAATGAGACTACGAGCTTAAGTGAAGTACCCAGACAAAATGCCTAATGACCCATGGTGAGAGGGCTTCTAATGTACATCCTTAATACACAGAAAAGTTCCTGTTTGAGTGTATGCATGGTGATTTCCCCACACATGGCGTGGTTGCGGCAAAGGTATCTCGTCACGTGTTGGGAAAAATACTGAGAGGGGGGGGGGGGTGAATCAATGTTTAGTGCATATTCAAAACTTTTACTTTTTCATGCTCCAAAACCCATACGCTACTTTTCTGAAGACAACTAGCGTATACACGCGGATATCCTTCATAAAACTCGCGTATACACAGAGATCTAATTATGCCATTAATTCTTCACTTATATCATTCCATCATTTATTCATTAGATGTTCTATAAACAATAAACATGTGCAGCAAGAACAGAATAAACCATCACACATAAGCATCACACATGAACACCAGGATTTTAGGTGGAAACCCAAGTCGGGAGAAAACCACCGCTGCAGTTGCTCAGCCTTCAATATTTTATTATAGAAAAAACATCTTACAACATATGTGCTGGTGCAGACTCCTACCAGCACGCAGGCACCCACCTGCGCTCGTTTACCAGCCTCTCCTGGAAGGGAGCTCCAACCCCCTGACTCGTTTACCAGCCTCTCCTGGAAGGGAGCTACGACCCCCTGCTCTCGTTTACCGGCCTCACCTGGAAGGGAGCTACGACCCCTGCTCTCGTTCCACCGGCCTCTCTGGAAGAGAGCTACAACCCCTGCTCTCGTTTACCAGCCTCTCTGAAGGCTTCGACAACCCCACAGTAGAAGGCTACAACCTACGGCCACCTCTATGGACCACGTTTCATCCAATTTTCACCGCTTCGTTTCCCGACAACCCCAATAAAAAACAACTTGTAGGCCCACATTCATCATATTTTCGGAAGTGGACCCTCTCCATACATTTTTAAACGAGTCAAACATCAACAACGAGATAGCTAAAACACGATGGTCGGTCCGGACATTTCCTTTCCCATACTTCGGCAAACGCTAGTTTGCATACGCATTTCTATTTAATTATGGCATTGTCCTCCATGCTCTGTCCACATCAGCAGATATGTATTTGTATAAATTCCTTTACTTTTACAAGCACACCAACCATGGCTTGGCCGTATATACGCGCTTACTCTGCGGCGAACTAGCGTATGGATCTTCAACCATTACAGAGTTGCATACTTCTTCAGATCAGATATTCAGTTCAGATTCAACTCTTTACTTCAGACAGATGTTCGCCTCATCACAGATCTAATCAGTTCATAAATAGATCTAGCAAGTATAAGAACATTTCAGCTCTAGATCCCCTTCTTCATCATTGGTGCATTATACATTCAGATCTATCATTCAACTATAACCCTTTCCATTCAGATATACTTCAGAGAGAAGTATTCATTCAAGCTCAGACATCTTGCACCCACGCTCATGATTTGCACATTGAATTTATTCTCTTTATATAGGTTTACCCTTTTTCAATACCATGAGCCCCTTTTTCAATACCATGAGCCAAAACAATACCATGAGCCCAAAACTACATTACTTCCGATGGTATTCCTGGACGGGGTTATTTAGACGAATCATTACCCAATACAATGGGTCAATACCATGGTGGTTACCCCTGGTTTTGCACTTTATGAGCGCTTTTGCCCATACGCGACTTGGCACGTATTTTACCGCGTGCATACGCGACTTCTCCTAGGCAAATCCGCGTATGCCTTGAGACATACTCTTTTCATCATAGATCTAGCACATATTGAATTCCTTTCTTCATTACCTTTTGTACTCTCTGTAGATACATCAGATTTTCATCTTTAAACAGCTTCATCAAGACATATTCTATCAAGCACAACTTCATCAAGTAAGTTGCCATCATCTTCATCAGGTGGGTTGCCATTCAAGAACAACTCTCTACATCATACTATCAACAAACATCATATCACATCAGATTTACATCAAGTCCATCAAGTCAAGAATAACTTCATCAGGTGTATTGCCATCAAGGACAACACATGCCAACAATCTCACTTCATCAGGTGTATTGCCATCAAGGACAACACATGCCAACAATCTCATGTCTTCATCTTCATTCAGTGGGTTGCCATCAAGGACAACACTCTGCATCATATTGCCAACATCACGAAGGTGAGAAGGTTTTTGAGGGGCTGGGAATAGGCCACGGGGATGTCATTGATTACAAGCCGAGTAAAAACCCTAATGGCATAAGCAAGCAAAAGGGGACCTGAATTTTTGAATATACCCAAAATTTGGGTGGTGTTGTAGCGGCTACAACAGATTCTTACTTAGATATCAACACCTTGTTATAGAATGTCCTGTGCACACCTTGCACCTTCACTTCACCTTGCTGGCTGGTCTTCAACGTAAACACATATCTTGTTTCCTTTTCGATGAACAATCCACCCTTTTCATAGTTTAATGATACCCTTACTTGTGCTGCATTACCTCATTGAGCACACTTATTATACTTAGCACTTCAGTCCTGTAACTACTAAACACAGTCCTGTAACTCTGCATATATATAACATATTTACTTTTGATTACTTTGTTTTTCCACCTCTAATTCTACACTTTGTTTCTGTTCTGACCTTCATATTAAATCACAGAATTGTTCGTGAAGTCACCGCAGATTTTTGTTGCTGAGATTTTGTTCGAAAATCTCAAAGTTGATTTCTGTTCTGTCACAGTTCTGCGCAGCACAGTGGGCTATTTATAGTGGTCAGGCCCTATAATAAGTCGACCTGATCATGAAGATATGTGACAGTTTGTGAGCCGACTCTGCTTGTTGTTTATAGGTCGACTTGTAGTGAAATTCTTCCAACGTATTGTTGGCTGCCTTGAGGAGTATTTACATCAAGTAGTATCATCATTCTTGAGTCATGTCTTCAAGATTATTTGACAAGTTCCTGAGGCATACCATCATTGACTTTACTTCATATACATGACTATATTTATGACAAGATGACAAATCCTTAAAATACATCAATAAGACTTCTTTTGACCTATAATAAAAATCCTTGCTCATGAAACCCATGAAGCAAGCTTAACAAAAATACATTTTATTATCTTTGTCTTCTTCTTTACATAAATACATAATTACATAGTCAACATGAAGACCGACCTAGTTACACTTTTCAACACTATTTGCAAAATAAAGTATAAAGACTTTGAAGCCTCTTTTGTTGTTGCCTTAATGCTAAGCGAAGTTGCCTTTGATACTTCCTTGACATAGAAAATAGGAAGTCCATAGTCATAATTCTTCTTGAATCCAATCTCCCCAAAGGATTAGGCACTGGTCTACCATAAGGTGATCACCTTAAATCTATTTTTCCTCTCCCATCTCTTATTTTCTAGGACTAGCCCCATAGATCACCTAGGGAATCACTTATCTCACAATATAGCCATCCAAATACTTTGATTTTGGTCCACAACTGCGCTGGAGTTTGCTCTAGAGGCCCTCCAAATTTCAAGCAAATCTGACAGTGGGATCCCAAAATACTTCAAGCCCTAGCCCAAGGATTGTTTCTTTCCATAGGTTTCCCTAGGCTAGAAACCTCATTGGGATCATTGCATTACCTTTCATTGAAAATTCCTTCCTTGATCCTATTCTCCTCCCTAATTAGGTCAAACACGTCATTGTTTGCTCAACCCTATTCCCTTGACCTAACCTCGGGTCCACTTGGCCCCGTGTGGTCCCACAACTTATCAAAGCCAATTTCATAAAGACCAATTGGAAGCCAAGTTTCCACAAGGATTTTAGGAGCTAAGAATCTTCTTGACAAGTCATATACTCAAACCCTAGCTCTTAGAATTCCCCTAAGCCCTTGCTAGAGAGCCTTTCATCTTGCTTTCAAGACAAACAAGCCATATATATGAGATTCTCTTATGAATAGGATTTTAGTATAGTTGAGATTTTGTGTATTTGGGGTAGCATCAGGTGTGCTCTAGCCTTGAAATTTTGTGGAGGGGCTAAGAAACACATCACCTCCAAAACCTAGAAAGCGTTTGGAGAAATTTCATCTGGTGTTTAAGTTATTCAAATAATTATTATTTTTAATGAGGACCCTAAGTCTAAACTTAGGAAATTATAAAAATTAAAGTGAATTAATTAAACACATGTGCTGAAATGTTCTAAGTGATGCGGATCAAGAAACCTTTTAATCTCAGCCATTGATGTGTTCACTGAAAAAGTATAAGAGAAAGGCTTGAGGGTCAGTTGGAGACACACAGAGAGAGGTAGAGTTGAGGAACTAATATGGAATTCAAGGGCAGGGTTTGCTAAGAATTTCCGGAAGAGTTTTCTGTAGCGTGGGGTCGTATTAGCTAAGGGGATGATCTGATCCCGAAGCCAAGAGTCAGCAAGAGGCATAGAAGTAGCAATCAAGGTCAGCGTAGAGGAGCAAGGGAAACTACAGTCGCTACGCAACATAGAGGCTTCAACTGCTACGCAGGTGCTATGCAGGCCCAGGAGGGGCAGTGCTGTAGCTTCATAGGGCTTCCAGAGTTACGCAGAGGCCTCCAGAGGTAGCGTAAGGATTGTGTCACCTAGTCTAGGGTTACACAGTCTCCTTCTGAGTAGAACAAAGGCACGTAGAGCCTAGTAGGGCTGACGTTGAGGCTTCAGGGGTATCGTTGGGTTTTCTAGGGCCGGAATCTAGTTGAGTCCTGTAAATCCTATTTGAGGGTGTGGATCAATTAAACTTTTGGTCTCAGAACAACATGTATTGCTGCAGATCTATTATTTTCTTAGTCAGGTTGACCAGTTGGGTGCCCAGATTTGCTGTACTCGGATTCTACATAATAATAATAAACCATCATATCTGCTGCACCGATTTTCCCGCATTGGGTTTTTCTGGGGACTATTGTCCGAAAAATCTGCGTGTCACTTTGTTTGACTGAGAATATTGTTCAGTGAATGATCTGCATATGTGTAGGCTGTTAGTAGTGTTTACTTTGGTATTTTCTGGAAATAACTTGTATAATTTAATCACAAGTAGGAGAAGTAAACCATGATACTACAAAAATATTTTCTACATTAATGTATTCTGAAATTTTCACATGGTATCAGAGCGATAGAAGATCAAGCTGAATCTCCAGCAAATTAGCTGAAGAATATTTTTCTGTAGGGTAGTAGTAGAAATCCGGAAAGGGCACCTCAACAGCAAGAGGATGCAGATTCAAAGAGGGGCAACGCTGCAGCTTCAGAAGGCCTTTAGGGTTACACAAAGACTAATTAGGCCAGCGTAAGGACTATGTCACCTAGTCTGGGGTTACGCAATCCACTTCTGAGCAGCGCAAAGACTGCACTAGGCCAGTCTTCAAACGTAGAGGTCAACCAGAGGGATGTAGTCCAATATTCTTGTTTGTTTGTCGAGATCTGGAACAATGCTTCAGTTCTTCAGTAGTGCTGGTGTGGTGGATATTCTGCTGGTGCAGAATTGTGCCTAGCTAAGTCAACAAAGAGCAGGAGGAAGACAATCACTCAACAGATCTGAGCCAAACACATCTGAGATTCGATCAGGAGGATCAGAGAGAACTGTCTGATTGTTTTGGCTGAATATTTCCAGGAGGGAAATCAGTTTTCAGAAGGATTAATTTCTAGAGGGTTTCTAGTCACTGAGAAACCCAAATCCAACGTTTTTGTGTTACCGGAGAAAGAGGGAGAAGAGTACTCTTTCCGTCAGATTTGAGCTAGATGGCTTCTCATGGGCTGAGAGATCAAGACAGGTTGGACAATGTGTCCAACCTCGTCATTTGGAGGGCCAGGATCCTATCAGTCCTGGATGAGTACGACATCAAGAACCATGCGAATAATTTCCTAGCTTAGTCTGTAGATCCTGATCCTCTGAAGAAATTTAATGAAAATCAAGCGCGGGCTAAGTGTTTGATTTTGGATGGAGTAAATGATCGTGTCATGCCACACATTTCCAGAAAGAAGATGACAAATTATATGTGGGCTGCTTTAGAAGCCATGTATCAAGGAAGCTCTGTTCAATGAAAGATACTTCTAGAGAATCATATGAGGTTGTTCCAAATGCAGAAGGGTGAGGAGGTGGATCCCTTCCTTTTCTATTTACAGACTATCCAAGATCAACCGATTGCTATGCATGCACCTCCGGACGAAGGGCTCTTGGTAAGGATTTCCCTGAATGCAATCACCGAGGAAGGGGAAACATTTGTCCAAAGCATATTGGGTAGGACAGCGTTACCATCCTGGGAAGACATGCGGGAAATCCTCCACCAAGAAGAGATCAGGAGGATCACCAAGAGGCAGAACAACAATAGTGGAACTGCCAGGGTGAGGAAAGAAGAGGAGGATGATGCAGCCTTTGCATCGAAGGAAAGAAGGTAGGAAGGAAAGAAGAAGAGGGACTGTGCTTTAACTGTGGAGAACTTGGACACTTCGCCAACACCTGTCCTAAGAAGAAAGATAAAGGAGCTTTTGATTCCAAGGCTGTAGCAACAAAGGATGATGAGAGTGAAGATGACATAGCCATGTGTGCTCATAAACCACATATGTGGGGTGACATGGATCTGTAGAGCAACTACAGATCAAGTGGGCAGGATCCTTGAGTTAGCCCTACTCTTGGATTACATACGAGCTACAGGAGCCTAAAGACGGTAGTGGGACAAGTAGTTGGATGCAAAAGTTCATAGTAGTGCAGAGGGCAGTTCTAAGATGCTGTAGAGGGAGCATCATAGTGCATAGGTAGCATAAGCATAGAGGAAGCAACATAGAGGCTGATGGAACTTCAACAATGCAGAGAGGCAGTGCTCATGCAGTGTAGAGCTGTAGCAACGTAGTGGCTTCAGGAGGGCAACGTAAAGCAACAACCAAGGGAGTTTCAGTGATGGGATGCAACCTGAATTGCCTGTAAACGATTGGGCAGGAGTCTTTCAATTGCTTACTTCTTGGCAACTGAGTTGTACTGCAATTGTTAGCACTGGCAGTGCTATGGGCAGCATGATGCAGCAAGTTGAGAGGGAGCTACAGTACAGATGTATCCGTGTCAGTGGCAGTGACAGGGGCAACAGTACATAGAGAAACAACGCAGTAGATGGAGGGCAGCAAGCCAAGCATCAGCAGCGCAGAGACCAATGCCAAGATCTTGTGATACATGGTGTGGATATATTGCTAGAGCACACTTCATGCTAAGAGTAAGTGTTGAGATTTTGTGTATTTGGGGTAGCATTGGGTGTGCTCTAGCCCTGAAAATTTGTGGAGGGACTAAGAAACACATCACCTCCAAAACCCAGAAAGAGTTTGGAGAAATTTCATCTAGTGTTGAAGTTATTCAAATAATTACTTTTTTTTAATGAGGACCCTATGTCTAAACTTAGGAAATTAGAACAATTAAAGTGAATTAATTAAACACAAGTGCTAAAATGTTCTAACTTTTAAGTGACGCGAATCAAGAAGTATTTTAATCTCAGCTGTTGATAAGATATTTTATCATGGCCGTTGACGCAGCTTATGCTGCATAGGCCCACAATATGCATATAAAAATGCATATGTATACATTTATCCCAAAATCAAACTTTCTCATTTGCCAATATAGCCCTTAATCAGACTATTTCTTTTATACTAATATAATTACCCACCCTAATAATATATTCCGATAAGGAATATTTACCTTGGGTGTGACGTTGGTTTAAAATATGATGCCAATAAATCTGGGCCCACGGTCTATGCTCGATTCACCTTTGCCAGTGATCCATCCATATCCATTTGATCTGACGGATATCGCAACTCAACATGCATGACATTTAAAGTTCTCATAACATGCGAAATGGGTGGTTTTAATGTGCTACTTGTCGCCTCCAAGTTTCATTGCACATCTTCAAACTTCACCCCTTTTCACTTCAATGCCTTGTGAAAACTACTTTTTGGATTGAGAAACCACCTCACGTTTCCATACCCACTTTTTATTCAGAGTTCCACATAAGTGCAGATTCTAAAGTGCATAGTTTCGTTTGTCTACACTCGATTACATTCCACTGCATCAACCGATTCACTATTCCAACCAGAATATGGTTTCCAAAGCACATAATCTCGGAGCCAACACAAATTACCTCCGCTTATGAAAGATATCAAGCACTAATGCCTTCGGATTTACTCGAATCCCTCAACCATTAATCATTCTAATTAAAAACACATAAATAGAGAATGTTCCTCTCGGCGTGGTTCCAATTCATATGATTCCACCATGATTCTGCTACGCCTTCGACTCTTTCGGTTTCAACAAACTCGGATTCTCTTAAACAATTAAAACATGGATTTTCCATGAAGGTTAATTGCATAATTTCTTCAGGTTGAATCGAAACCTCATACAATCATTTTGGCTAATGATTCTAAATAACACATAACAGAAAAATTCCAAATTTAACTCAGAATAGAAAATCACTACCAGTATATATAGATTTGAAATTTCAAAGGATTGGAAACCAAACTCAATACCAGAATTGGGATTGCACACCAAGCTAAAATCTATTATTCATAAAATTTACAGAGCTTGACCCTTTCGGTTTGATTACCTCAATTATGCAACACTCTGTCTCGATTTGTCTCTCGACTCTATCTATCTCATCATTCCTCTCGATCTATGCCTCTCTATATTTTTATGCCTTTGAGGTTTAAAATTTATACAAATGGATTCTACAACCAATTTTGGTTTAAATCCACAACTTGCTCAACCAAATCCTAAGAATCCTCCAAGTCCTAAAATCTCATTTTATCCCTAAGGATCCTCTCTAATCCATAAATTCATGAAACCAATTCTAATTCTAGGATTTACAATAATTTCTCAAATCTTTCAATCCCTATGAGTTATCAATTATCCTAATTCTCTCATTTTCTTCAAAATTCGAGAACATTAAAAAATATCCTCACATTATCTAATTGATTCCAACTCTTTTTAAAACATTAAAATTACATAAATTTAACTCTTTTTGGGAATCAACTTCCCTTAAAACATAAGAGCCCCTATTCTACTAAATAGAATAATTTTCTCTAGTCATATGCTCTTGCATCAGACTCCCAAGGTGAGAAAATTGATGACCTCCTGGTCATAAGCTTTTATGTATCACTCCACCAAGATCCCAAACCTTAGTTTGTAAATTTCCAGAAGCTCTACTCTCTTGTTGCTTTTGTGTGTCTACTATCTTCTGTTTCATCTTCCTCTTTTCAATCAGCTTCACGTTCTGATTGATTATCCCTTTTTCTGTCAGTCTTCTCCATCTTGACTGTTTTATCGTTAAATTCCATATTTTTTCAATTTCTATGTCTAATATATCATTGAGTTGGTACATATTCTTCCATTTACTATTTCTTTCTTCCTATTGAAGTTTCCTATTGTTGTCCACTAGCTGTTGCATCTCCACATTCTGCATATTCTCAAACTGCTGCTTATCTATTCCAAATTTTTCTACTTCAACTTCTGGTATTACTCTTGAGATTGCTCCACTTACTGCTATAGATATTGCTACCTCCCAAAATTCCTGAATATCTTTGAAGATATATCCCTCTGCAATATCCAATTGCTGCTCTTTGTTTGCAAATTTACTTTCAAAAAGTAAATTGTTATTCAATTTCCTAATTGCAGTAATATATTGAGTCTCACCCTTCTGTCTAAAATTAATATCTGCCTTGATGTCAGTTAGATCTTGAGACATTTCCCTGTCAATGTCTGCAATTTCTTTCACATTCTCAAATGATTTCAACAAATGATTCAACAATTCATTTCCTACATGCTTCCTTTGATCCATTTCATCACTATGATGTTTACCGATTCCAACATAACACTCTTCTTTAAGCCATTGCTCAAAGAATTGTCCTTCCTTTTTAGGCTTTTTTGGTTCCCAATGTTGAAATTGATATTTTCCTTCTTCTTCCATGTCTATCTCTTTCTGCATCAAATCTCGATTCTCTAGTTTTTTTCTCAACAATTTAATATCTTTATTCCATGTATTAAATAATTTCACATAATATTCTTTGTCCTTATTTACTTGGTTGTTCTCCCACAACAAATTTTCTTCAGTATTTGCAACAAAATCTGCAAACATAAAACTATTTTTGAAATAAAAAACATAAGGCCCTTGTGCCTCTTCTTCCTCTAGCAACATTTTAGTATGCTGATCTGATTTTCCTTCCTTTTTCAGCACCTCAGTATGCTGATTCAATCTTCCCAAAGAATTATCGAGACTGTTAGCTAGTCTCTTCTCCTCATTATCTGTTCCAAAGGTGTCTCTCTTTGCTAGTTCACAGTAGTGAAAATTTTCTTCTGTGATTACATTGTCATACTCCGATTCCTTCAACAAATAATCCAATAGCTTCAACTCTTTCCCCCATTCACTGCCTATCATTACATCAGAATGATGATCTTCCATTAATGTTTCATCTATCATGCTCTTTTCTTCAAATTTACCCTTTACTTGTTGTAGGTTATCTTTATCTTGGAATTGTTTGATTCTTGCTACCACCCTTACATCCTTAACCTCTTGATACTTCTAAATTTCCACCTCATCTCCAAACAATTTCTGCTCAATGTCTTCAATCACAGAATCATACTCATTCATGTCATTCAATGAATCTGCAAACAAACTATTGGTCTGTAAATTATAATATTCTTCTATCTCCATGACTATTAGAGACATGTTTTTATCCTCAGGAACTGTAATTGCAATCTCTTCTTTATCAGGTTCTGCAAGCTTCATTTCTCCTTTGGGTTCCTTGAGCCATTTTTCCAAGAATTCTATTTCCATTTGAAATCTTTCCAACATTTCATCACAACCTTCATTCTCAATTTCACTCTTCTTCTAGAAATCCTCTTGAGTTATCCTGTTTTTTGTATCATGACATTGCAAAATTATTTCATCAATTTCATTAAACAAATTCATTTGTTTACCTCCTTGGAATCTCACTATGGCATTTTCATTATGCTTCCGCTCGATAACAACTTTAATTGGCCGTCTTACACCAAACAGAAATTCATCTATGAATTCCTTCTGCTGTAATAAATCAATACCTTCCTCCTCTAAAAGACATTCTCCATCATACTTCACCTCAAGAGATTTATTCATTTTTGTGACAGTTTCATCAGAATTTCCATCATTTTCTGCACATCCTGCAAACACATACAAACTGTGAATTTTAAAAACACAATGCCCCATAGCTTCATTTTCTTCCCTTATCAGCATATCTTCAAATTGTTCTGGACTATTCCAATAGTCCATGGAATCTTTCTCATTATCCTCTTCACTTAGAATTTCACCCTATTCTAGTCCACAAATGGAAACTTCCATTTCTAACTCTGCTTCTCTGAGTTTTTCAACCAACCACTTCACTTGTCTCTGTTGTAGCCTTTTCTGTAACTTAGATCACTTCACTGTATTTTTCCTCAAGATCCAACCTTGTCTTTGGTTTTCCTCTAGTAGCGTTGTTCACTCATCGAGTTCTTTGCTTATATTAGCCAACTCCTTGTCAAGCTCCTCTTGACTCATCTGGTTCTTGCAGATTGTTTTAGCACCCTTTTCCTTCACCTTGTAGCCTTCTTCTGAACCTTCTCTATGACTTCCCATAGCCATATTTACTTCTGTGTGAGCTTCTACACTTGCAACCAATCAACTTCCTTCTGAGTGTATTTTCTCACCAAACTTCTCCTCTGTCTGGTTTTCAAGTCCCCTTTTCCTTAGAAATTGCACTAAGAAACCTTGCTCTCTTATTGGTTTCTACACCCACTTCTCTTTAGGATTTCTTTGTCCCTATCTATTCCAAGCTTTAGCTCGAGTAAGGTTCTGCTACAATCTCTAAGAACTTCTAAAATTTCTTCCTACAGTTTTACTACTGTAGTCTTGTGCCAACTTTTCCATTCACTCAACTGCTGCAAAATTTCATACCTTTTGTAATCAATTTCTGTCTCGGCTGGTTGTCTCCTACAAACATACAAATTTTTCACTCTCTTGATCTATTTAGATCTGTAAAATATCATTAATTAATCAAAACATATGCATACCATCTTCCCAACATTACCTGTCTTTAGAATCTCCTTATTTGCTGGTTTTTACCATTCCTGTACATCTGGTTCTGTCTCTGATCTCTATGCTTCTACTGTGCAATATTCCAACATGGAGTTGCTGCCACAACAATCAATCCTGAACAAGACCTCAATCCACATCAATTTGGATCTCATTCCAAAAATGCATTCTTTCTTTGAATAATACTTTTGAATTTGAACCTCAACAAATTAGAATTTACACAGAGAATTATTTTCTTTCTAAGCATCTATCTCTTCAGCAATATCCAAACATAACACAGTTCATCTCTTTCTCATGCAATCTACAGGATAAAAAATTCTCAAAAATTTACTTCTAAGTAGAAAACAATATTCCTTTGTTATCATGGTCTACCATTTGTGATCATACTTGTTCTTCTACAAACTTTCTCTGGCTGCAATAACTCACTACCTTGATGTAAATCTCAATCTGTTCATACCTTGCTCAGTTGCACGTAGAATCCCTTTCTACTTTATTATGATCACCCTTTCTGCAATTTCAATTGCATTCTTGCACAATTCAATTTTAACTTCAAAAGGGTTTACTTTGGCTGTGATACCACATGACGTAGCCTATGCTGCGTAAGCCCACAATATGCATATAAAAATGCATATGTATACATTTACCCCAAAATCAAACTTTCTCATTTGCTGATATAGCCCTTAATCAAACTATTCGTTTTATACTAATATAATTACCCACCCTAATAATATATTCCGACAAGGAATATTTACCTTGGGTGTGACTTTGGTTTAAAATACGATGCCAATAAATCTGGGTCCACGGTCTATGCTCGATTCACCTTTGTCGGTGATCTATCCACATCCATTTGATTTGACGGATATCACAACTCAACATGCGTGACATTTAAAGTTCTCATAACATGAAAAATGGGTGGTTTTAATGTGCTACATGTCGCCTCCAAGTTTCATCACATGTCTTCAAACTTTACCCCTTTTGACTTCAATGCCTTGTGAAAACTACTTTCTGGATTGAGAAACCACCTCACGTTTCCATACCCACTTCTGATTCAGAGTTCCACTTAAGCGTAGATTCTAAAGCGCATAATTCTGTCCGTATACACTCGATTACATTCCACTGCATCAACCGATTCACTGCTCCAACTAGAATATGGTTTCCAAAGCACATAATCCCAAAGCCAACACAAATTACCTCCGCTTATGAAAGAGATCAAGAACTGATGCCTTCAAATTTACTCGAAGCCCTCAACCATTAATCGTTCTAATTAAAAAACACATAAATAGAGAATGTTCCTCTCGGTGTGGTTCCAATTCGTATGATTCCACCACGATTATGCTACGCCTTCAACTCTTTCGGTTTCAACAAACTCGGATTCTCTTAAACAATTAAAACATGGATTTTCCAAGAAGGTTAACTGCATAATTTCTTCAAGTTGAACCGAAACCTCATACAATCATTTTAGCTAATGATTCTAAATAACACATAACAGAAAAATGCCAAATTTAACTCAAAACAGAAAAGCACTACTAGTATATACAGATTTTAAATTTCAAAGGATTTCAAACCAAACTCAATACCAGAACCAAGATTGCACACCAAGCTAAAATTTATTATTCATAAAATTTATAGAGCTTGACCCTTTTGATTTGATTACCTCAATTATGCAGCGCTTTGTCTCTAGCTATCTCTCGATTCTATCTATCTCATCCTTCCTCTCGATCTATGCCTCTCTATATTTTTATGCCTTCGAGGTTTAGAATTTATACAAATGGATTATACAACCAATTTTGGTTTAAATCCACAACTTTCTCAACCAAATCCTAAGAATCCTCTAAGTCCTAAAATCTCGTTTTATCCCTAAGGATCCTCTCTAATCCATAATTTCATGAAACCAATTCTAATTCTAGGATTTACAATAATTTCTCAAATCTCTCAATCCCTATGAGTTCTCAATTATCCCAATTCTCTCATGTTATTCAAAATTCAAGAACATTAACAAATATCCTCACATTATCTAATTGATTCCAACTCTTTTTAAAACATTAAAATAACATAAATTTAACTCCTTTTGGGAATCAACTTCCCTTAAAACATAAGAGCCCCTATTCCACTAAATACAATAATTTTCTCGAGTCAGATGCTCCTGCATCAACCGTTGATGTGTTCAACAAAAAAGTATAAGAGAAAGGCTTGAGGGTCAGTTGGAGAAACACACATAGAGGCAGAGCTGAGGAACTGATTTGGAATTCTAGGGCAGGGTTTGCTAAGAATTTCTGGAAGAGTTTTCTGCAGCAAGGGGTATTGGCTAAGGGGATGATCTGATCCTGGAGCCAAGAGTCAGCAAGAGGTAGAGAAACAGTAATCAAGGTCAGCGTAGAGGAGTAAAGGCAACTACAGCAGCTACGCAGTAGTTGCACAACGCAGAGGCTTCAGCCGTTACACAGGTGCTACGCAGGCTTAGGAGGGGCAGCATTGCAACTTTAGAGGGATTCCAGAGTTATGCAGAGGCCTCCAGAGGTAGTGTAAGGACTGCGTCACCCAGTCTGGGGTTATGCAGTCCCCTTCTGAGCAGCGCAGAGACATGTAGAGCCTATCAGGGTTGACACACTAGGGCTTCAGGGCCCAACACAGGGGTTTCTAGGGCTGAAATCTAGTTGAGTCTTGTAAATATCATTTGAGGGTGTGGATCAGTTAGCCTTTTGGTCTGAAAACAACAAGTATTTTTGCAGATCTATTATTTTCTCTGTCATGTTAACCAATTGGGTGCCCATATTTGTTGTACTTAGATTCTACATAATAATAATAAACCCTCATATCTGCTGCACTGATTTTCCCACATTGGGTTTTTCCAGGGACTATTGTCTGAAAAATATGTGTGTCACTTTGTTTGAATGAGCATATTATTCAGTTAATGATCTGCATATGTCTAGGCTGTTAGTAGTGTTTACTTCGGTATTTTCTGAATATTTTATGGAAATAACTTGTATAATTTAATCACAAGTAGGAGAAGTAAACCATGATACTACAATAGGATTTCTGCATTAATGTATTCAGAAATTTTCACAAGGATCACCTCTCATCTTACCATTGATCCATTCAATTTGATGATCCTTATTACAATGAGTCTCCTCCCATCGATGAAAGTCCGTAAAGAGTGGGGAGCCATGGCCGAGGCGAAAATCGGATATTGCTCTGTTGTTTCCCTTAATTTGGTAGTAGCCCTTCAAGAATCCCCTTTTAGGACCCATCCTAGTTTGAGTGGTGACAGGATGCATACATTCTTAGACTTGCAATCATAAGAATATTATGGCTAGAGTAATCTATTTGTTGAATTTGAAAAATTTGATCAAACCAGTGATGTAGATAGTTGCCATCTAAATAATTGTGATCGTGTTAACTTAATCCATAATAGTTGTCCACATGCAATTTACGATCTGACTCAGTCTATAAAATTTTCTTATTTGTCTTTTAAAAGTTCTAGAACTTGTCAGGAAGTTGAGGCACTTCAACACTCGTTGATGGTTAGGTTAGGTTCTCGCAATCCTCATAATATTTTTGAACCGTCTCAGATTTGGATTCTCTCACACAATTCTTTCATTCATATTGTTTCACTGGATGCAAAATCGTTCTTGATGGATTTTGGGATTTCTCGTTACAATTTTCCTATTTGTTGAGATCAGGCTCTTTATCATACTGCTGTAGTGAATTCATCCTCGAGAAAATATCTTGTATCAAATTCAGATTTGGAGTGTATACCTCTCGTGAATGTGCAGAATTGCGAAGAAGATTAATTTGAAGATTACCTTTGGACAAAGAATTCATATCTGTTAATTTCTATGGTGAATAATCAACTCCTAGTCTCTCTTGTGAATGTCTTGATGACACCGAAAATACTCTTGAGTGTTAGTAAGTGCTTGAGTTATTTGTTGAATCAGGTTCCTCTTTTACATCCATTACATCCCGAATGGTTTCATATGTTCGCTATACTAGCATTCCTTTTCAATTCATTCGATGATTGCAATGCTTGTACATTTTGTCACCAATTACATGAAAATGGTTTGTCACATTCAACATGTGAGGAAAATGATTCTATTGTTCAGGGCATTTGCAGAGCTGTTCAAATTGATTTATCTTTGTTAACTACAAATGTAGAATATGATGCTTTAATCAGCCCATCTAATCATGATTCTGGCTTTGATGACTGTTATTCAGCTTATCACTTTCTCGTCAACACATCCAATGACATTTTTTTTACATCATTTGATCTTTATGGTTTATCATCTCAATATATAGACACTAGCCAAGAAGTTGAGGCACTTTATCCTTTGCGGATGGTTATATCAGGTCCTCACTATTTTGACATACCAACTGAATATGAGTAGATCTATTTTCCCTCACAATATTCTCATCCCGACCCTATGATTTTAATTGAAAATTCATCCTTTCATGGATTGTGGAGTTTTCAAGAGGATTTTTTTGAATTTCACGATCCAATCTATGATCCCCTGGAAGCATCTTACTTAGCAAGCCCACATGCTAATAACAAGCTTCGATATTTTCTCATTCTTGCTAAGAAGGATGGCACAAATGAAGGAGCTTCCACAAGAAGCTTTTGAGGTTTGTATTTTTATAATATTCATCGAAAAGGTAAGATCACAAGTTGGTTAGAAGTAGTGGCTATGCCATATCTTTCTGCTGACATACAAGGCCTTCAATTTTTTGTGCAAGTTATTCAAGCTCTTATATTTTCCATTGCACATTGTTTTTTATTTGTTTTAATTGCTCACATATTTGTGTATGCAGGTTAGGAGAAACTATGATGGCTTGACTGTAAGTTTATTTATATGTGATCTTGACCTTATAGTTGGTTAGGTTAGGAGTAGGTATAGCTGCACCTTAGTTTCCCTTGCACATGCATTTTGCCCTTGCTTTTTGTAGTCTTCATTTTTTTTCTAACTTTGTCTTGCATCCTCTTTTTGGTTACACCCCATTTTCCTTGTCCTTCTCATTTTGTTATTTTGTTGTGTCGTGTCTCTTCTTTCATGTTTTGCTTAATAAGACCTCGCATGAAGGATGCTCCCTTTAACTCAAAAGACGACGTGGAAAAATATAAAAGGGCTTTGTGACACTGCAACATTTGGATAATATTCATTCCTTCTTCTCCATCTTGGTTATCCTTTGGTTGATGATGTTCTGACGGAAAATACGATACTTGCGTGAGGAAAGCTCTGTGTCTATTCTAGAAACCTCATTCTTACGATCGGTTCTTTAAGTTTCAGTGTTTTCCACGCTAATCCAATCAAGTAGAGAAGGACAATGGGAAAATCTAAATGATCAAACCAATATCAGAGGTCTTTTATATGCTTCTTTGAAGGAAAAATCTCTTCTTCTCTCAATAAGATGGGATCCCTCTTTCGCCCATGAAATGAATAAGTGCTAACATTATAATATATAAAATAAATAAATAAAGGGTGAAAGAAGAGAAAGGCTTACTACACAAGGAGGCGAAGCAAGCAACTCCGTCGGAGTACTATCCAGGCTCGTTGGCAACAAAACGATGTTTTTGTTCCTGAAGTGACTTCATCGGAGTATTGTCTAGGCTTGTTGGCATCGAAGCAATGCCAGAGATGAAAAAATATACTCTGAAAATCTAAAGCTCGCATGCTATATTACCCTTCTCCTACCTTGAAACATTGCGATATCGTTGGTCATATCGTGTGATTCGAAGTTGGTCAAATTTGCTCTGAAGGGATCCATAAAGTAGTGGTCCACTTTTATGGATATGATTATTGCCTGTTAATAGTTTCCTGATTGGAGCCAGTTATGGGATGACTTCACATAGAAGGAGATCTAGGAAAACTGAAGAGAAAGATGATATTGCTCTTGTTGCACAAGAAAAAAGTGGATAATGAAGGAAAAACAAAACTAGAGCGGAGGAGAATCTTCACAAAGAAAGAATGAAAAATAAATGAGAAAAGTTGAATGATTTTCTTTCCACAAGTTCGAGCACTTTTCCAGTCAGTGTCCCAATAAAAATAAGTGCATGGGTAAGACTGATACAACAACTACTACACATATATGGCATAGAAACTTGAGATAAACTTCGCCTTAGTATATTTCCTTTATAGAACCATCACGAGAGGTTTCTGGTTCGTGGAAAATGGAGCATCTTGTCATTTGACGGGATCTTGAGACTTCTACACCAACATTATTAAGGGTCTCAAAGATGTACATGTGGAGCTTGGTGACAAGGCCAAGTATACACTTGTGGGCATTGGAAGTATCGAGTTTCACATGGAATCATGTGGTATCATGGAGGTGAACAAGGTTTTATATGTACCGGGGTTGGAGAAAAATCTCCTTTCAGTTTTGGCCATGGAAGACAGAGGACTAGAGGTCAGGTTTATGGGACGCGAAGTGGTTGTTGGGCCAAAGGGGGCCAATTTCAGTAAGAAGCAAGTGATTGGTAGAAGGGATCGATGAATCTATCTTTGTTGATAGGAAAACCAATGAACGATATCCTTCATGAGAGTGAAATCCAAAGCGAGATTTGGCATAGGGGGATGAGGCACCTACACTATAGAGGTCTTCCTGTGGTGCAGAGGATGGTTACTGGTTTTCCAGAGATCTAGGTGGAGCAGGATGTGTTGATTTTTGTAGCATCCGGAAGTGTTCCAAATCTCAAACTTTGCAGGGAGGCTTGGACAACAACATTCCAAAGAACCCAGAAACAGTTTGTGGAAATTCCACTCGGTTCATGACTTATTATAATAATTAATTATTTTAATGAAGACCCTAAGTATAAACTTAGGGAAATGAAATAATTAAAGGGTATTAATAAGTTAGAGTGTGAATCTTCTAGAAAACATGGATCAAGTCAAGTTTTAATCTTAGCCATTGATTACTCTTTTAATCTGGGCTGTTGGTTCTCTAACAAGAAGATTATAAAATAATGCTTGAGGGTCACTTGGAAGATAAGCTAGGCATACACTCAGTACCCAAAGGAGATCCATTCTAATGTACAATTCGATCTGAGTGGGAGAGTTGTAGGGCGAGAAGTTGCAGAAGAAAAAGGAGGAGGTTAGTGGTGATCAAGATCAGGGTTAGAGGGCAGTAGTAGGTCACTGGAGGCAGCATGAGGTTGCAGCATAGAGAACCCACACAGTCTCCACGCAGACTCACGTAGTCTAGCACTGTGACCGCCCAGTGAATCATGCAAAGAGACGCAGGGGCATGCATGGGTTTTTCTGGGTGTCAGAGAATTGTTCGAGTAAGCCAGAAATTCAGTCTTAGGTGGTTCAGAATTTATCTTTCATATATTTTCCTTATAAAAATATCATTTGCTGAAGAATTAATAAAACCCTCATATGTTGCACCAGTTTTCTCACATTGGGTTTTTCTGGGGACAATTGTCCAAATTAACTGTGTACATGTGATTGATTCTTGTGCTTATGTTCTCTACCATTTATTTCTCTGCTTATATATTTGTGAATGTTGCAGTAGTATATTTCAATATTTTCCAATATATTTATGAATAATAAATCATTGAAATAATAGGTAGGAGAAATAAATCTATCACTACAACTTTTTGTAAATTTTTACATGGTATCAGAGCTAGATATGAATAAAAGAGAGGTGGCATCTATTAGTGAATGAAAATCTACTATTGTAGCAACAACACAGAAGGGTTCACGCAGTTCTCCAGGAGGTGGAAGAAGCATGATAGAACAGGTGGATCACAATGTCTCTATATTGGCATCCATACTAGAGGAAGATTTTGCTTGTGTATCAAGCACTGCATCTTCAGATGTCTGGTATGTTGAAAGTGGAGCCTCTACTCACATGACGGGAGTACAGGACTGTTTTTCCGACTACCAAGAAGAGCAAATGAATTTCAAAATAACCATGGGTAATAAAGCAAAGTGCACTCCCATTGGGAGATGTACCGTAGTTTATCAGACCGAGGCAGGAAACAAAATCCGAGCCACTAATATACTGCATGTGTCGGGTTTGGGGATGAATCTAATCTCAGTGTCACAGCTTCAAAACCAAGGATATGTCATATACTTTATTGGAATTAGAGTCTACGTCAAGCACTCCAGTTGGAAGAAGAAGGCACATATAGGGGTAAGAAGCAACAAACTGTACAAGCTACAACTTGATTCTCCAATGGCACTAGTTGGCAGCGCAGATGAGACAAACCTGAATGAGCTATGGCACAGAAGAATGGTGCACTCGCATCATGGGGCGTTGAGATATCTCCAGAATACTGTCACAGGTGTTCTAGAACTGAGCACTAAACGAGATGATGTCTGCAAAGGGTGCATATTGGGGAAATATGCCAAGGCAGCATATCAGAGAAGCAACAATAGGGCCAAGGGTGTGTTGGATCTAATACACTCAGATATCTATGGACTGATGTCCACTAGAGCTCTTAGCGTTGCCGAATATTTTGTCACCTTCATTTATGACCATTCCAAGAAAACCTGGATCTACTTTTTGAAGGCCAAGGATGAAGTCTTCAGTCGATTTAAAGAGTTTAAGGCTCTGGTGGAAAATCTGGCAGGGAAGTAGATCAATGTATTTCGATTAGATAATGGTGGTGAATACATAGATAAAGAATTCACCGGATTTTGTGCAATGGAAGGTATCAAAAGAGAATGGAAATCCCCATACAATCCGAAGAAGAATGGTGTGGCAGAAAGGAAGAAGCGGACTATTGTTGAAGCAAATAGAGCTATGCTATATGACCAAGACATGCCAAAATTTCTATGGGCTGAAGTGTGTAACACATCTGTCTACATTCAGAATAAGACTCATCATGCTGCACTGGGGAAGATCACGTCAGAAAGTGTCTTCACTGGCAGTAAGCCTGAAGTGAGTCACTTTAGGATCTTCGGCAATACAACTTACTGTCATGTGCTAGTGAGAAGAGGAAGAAGTTGGAGATGACTGTTGAAAAGGGGTATCTGGTAGGATACAATGATAATGCAAAGGATTATCGCATCTAAATTCTTGAGAGAAGGAAAGTGGTGGTGTAAAGGGATGTGAAGTTTATAGAGGAGAAGGACTTCAGAAGATCACGATAGCTGTTTTCTGCTACGTAGTCAGAGGAAGAGCCTCTGGTCTAGCCCCAAAAACCAACAATAGAAAATTCATTTGCCTCTCCAAGGCATAGTGATCCAAAGGATGTGTCTCCCGAGGATTTTCAAGAAGGAGAGCCAATAAATCCACCCACCACCAGTGGAAGAACGAGTAGGGAACTTCGACAGATTCTGAAGGATGCAGAGGATCTTATCGGAATTCCCCAAAATGAGAAGAGACAACATAAGAAGCTTGAAAGGTATCACTCCTTGGTTGCTCAAGTTGGATAACCTTCCAGTTTTCGGGAAGCAGCTCAACACCAGGTGTGGGTTGATGCAATGGTGGAAGAGTACAATTCCATCATGACGAATGATGTCTGGGAAGTAGTACCCAAGCCGCGAGAGAGATCAATTGTAGGATCCAGGTGGATCTACAAGATCAAGTATGCAATAGACGATAGCATCGAGAAATTTAAATCCAGGTTTGTAGCTAAGGGGTATGCTGAGAAAGAAGGAATAGACTATGACGAAACCTTCACCCCTGTATCCAGGAACACATCTATTAGGTCTGTGATATCACTTGCGGCGCAGATGGGATGGGAAATTCATCAGATGGATGTTAAGACAACATTATTGAACGGTGTGATAGAAGAAGAGGTGTATATAGAACAACCAGAGGCCTTTGAGACACATGATCAGAAAAATCATGTGTGCAGATTAAATAAATAATTATATGGACTAAAGCAAGATCCTAGAGCCTGGTATGGTCAAATTAACAACTACCTACAGAAGATGGGATTCGTCAAAAGTGATGCAGATCCCAAAATCTACTATCTAAGAGTAGGGAGTGAGCCTTTGATACTAGTGTTTTATGTGGATGATCTGTTCTTGATAGGATCATCAAGGCTCATCATAGATTGTAAGAAGAATTTGGCTGAATAATTTGACATGAAGGATCTAGGATAGATGCACTATTTTCTAGGGTTGGAAGTTTGGCAGCAGAATGGGGAGATATTTCTTGGTCAAGGAAGATACACTACAGATATTCTGAAGAGATATCAGATGGAGGATTGTAGGCCCATGACCACTCCAATGATCACCAACTGGAGGAAAATCGATACGTCCGAAGATGATGAGGCTGATCCTACGCTGTACAGGCAGCTCATAGGGTCCTTGATGTATCTGGTAAATACAAGGCCAAACATCTGTTATGTTGTTAATACCCTTAGTCAGTTCATGGTGGAACCAAAGAGGGCACATTAGGTAGCAACCAAGCATGTTATTAGGTACCTTCGAGGGACAATCAAGCTTGGATTGAAGTACACCCGTGACAATGATGTCAATTTGAGTGGTTTCACTAATGCAAATTGGGCTAGAAGTTCAGTTTATCAGAACAGTACCAGTGGGCACTGTTTCAGTCTAAGATAAGGAATGACTTCCTAGTGTAGTAGGAAACAGAAGTCCATAGCACTGAAATCAACAGAAGCAGAGTATATGGCAGTCAGCACAGCTTTGTGTGAAGCCATATGGCTTAGGAAATTGCTAGTGAATCTACTAAAGGAGAAAATGGAAGTGACCAACATCTTATGTGATAATCAGAGTTGCATAAACCTCTCGGAGAATCCTGTGTTTCATGATAGGTAGAAACATATTGAAATCCAATGTCACTTCATCAGGGACTGTGTACAACGTGGAGCTGTTCCATTGCAATACACTCCAACAGGAGAACAGGTGGCAAACATCCTCACAAAGGCTCTAAGAAAGACAAAGTTTATCTACTTCAGAGAGAAGATGGGGATGATGAAGAATCCCTTATAGTAGCAAGAATGGAAGATTCAGTATTTAGAGGGAGCTGTAGTATAGAGGAAACAAGTGACAATGGAAGTGTCAAAGTCAGCAGTATAGGAGGTAGCAGCGCAACAGATGGGGGGAGAAGAATCCTGAGATCAGCAGCGCAGAGGGTGCTCCAGAATTAGAGCAGCATGCAGCAGGCATATTGTTGGAACACTTTCCTCACTAAGATGGAGTGTTGATTTTTGTAGCATCCGGAAGTGTTCCAAGTCTCAAACTTTGCAGGGAGGCTTGGACAACAACATTCCAAAGAACCCAAAAATTGTTTGTGGAAATTCCACTTGGTTCATGAATATTAAAATAATTAATTATTTTAATGAAGACCCAAAGTCTAAACTTAGATAAATGAAATAATTAAAGGTATTAATAAGTCAGAGTGTGAATCTTCTAGAAAACATGGATCAAGTCAAGTTTTAATCTTAGCCAATGATTAATCTTTTAATCTGGGCCATTGGTTCTCCAACAGGAAGATTATGAAAGACGGCTTGAGGGTCACTTGGAAGATAAGCCGGGCATACACTCAGTACCCTAAGGAGATCCATTCTGATGTAGAATTCGATCTCAGTGGGAGAATTGCAGGGCGAGAAGTTCCAGAAGAAAAAGGAGAAGGTCAGTGGTGATCGATACCAGGTTTGGAGGGAAGCAGTGGGTCACTAGAGGAAATGTGAGGCTGCAGCGTAGAGAACCCACACATTCTCCACGCAGACTCACACAGTCCAACGCTGGGATTGCGCAGTGAATCATGGAGAGAGATGCAGAGGCATGCATGGGTTGTTCTGGGTGTTAGAGAATTGTCCGAGTGAGCCGGAAATTCAGTCTTAGGTGGTTCAAAATTTATATGCCGTATATTTTCCTTATAAAGATATCATTTGCTGAAGAATTAATAAAACCCTCATCTGCTGCATGAGTTTTCCCACATTGGGTTTTTCTAGGGACAATTGTCCAAAAATAAATGTGTACATGTGATTTATTCTTGTGCTTATGTTCTCTACTATTTATTTCTCTGCATATCTATTTGTGAATGTTGCAGTAGTATTTATTTCAATATTTGCCAGAAGATTTCAAAATAATAAATTTTGATTTTCGACATTTTTGTAGATCGCATTAAATAGATGCATGTGTTTGTTATTTAAATATATCATTTCTTTTAGTTTAAAATAATTTTCCATTTCACCTT
Organism: Pinus albicaulis; assembly: GCA_034641835.2. Taxonomy (NCBI): domain Eukaryota; kingdom Viridiplantae; phylum Streptophyta; class Pinopsida; order Pinales; family Pinaceae; genus Pinus; species Pinus albicaulis. Next base: position 594,060,551 of record CM076572.1, read on the forward strand.
ATATCAAACCCATCATCATCATATCAAAAATTTGTTGGGAAATTGGTCGCATTATCCCCAGTCAGAGCCACTATACCAAACAAAAAAGGAGCTGATTCTAAGGTCTGGACCGGGTGGTTATCCCCCATGTTGTTGCAATGGAATTTTGGGGCTTCAACACCTCTTAAACTTGTGTGTAAGTAGAAAAATGTTTTAATATATGGATACAAACTTGAGGTAAGTCTAGGAGAAATACCATTGTTAGCTTAGTACAATTCTCATCTCAGTTTTGGTACATTCTCTTAAGGCCAAGGGGTATCCCTAGATGTTGGATGATTAAATGCACCAATATCCCTAAATATTGGATGATTAAATGCATTGGTATCCCTAGATGTTGGATTATTAAATGCACTAATATCCCTAAATATTGGATGATTAAATGCACTGGTATCCCTAGATGTTGGATGATTAAATGACTTATAAATATTATATCAATGAGAGCCTTAGACTTAGAAGATAAATATGTTTTATGATAAAATATATTGTACATATTTACACTTAGAAAATATCAAAAATAAGCTAAAAATAAATAAAGATAAACTAAAGAAAATTTAATACATATGTGATGATGTGATATACAAGAAAATTCCAACATACACTAATAAGACATAATTACATGCTAATGCTAAAGCTCCAAGACACCATATCTAAGGAAATGACTGACAAATTCAATTGAATCAAGTATAATCAAAATTATCAAATAATTTGAAGGCTGAGTCCCCTAAAATAAAATAAAGAGAACATGGAGTGCATTTGATCATGGACAACAACTATTTTCATGTGAATATATGGGAGTAAAAGTATTATGCATCCCTACTTTATAGAAAATTGTAATGGATGCATGTACATTAAGGGTTTGTCATTCCTATCACAATTGTAAACCTCCTCCATTCCACCCCCTTAAGGATTTTCGGCTTGTGGGAGGTATTACATTTTAGACCTAATCTCCAAGGTTTGTTATGAAGATGGGGTTAGCAAAAACCTCATTTTTGCAAGTATATGGAGTTTAATTTTGATGCCACCATTATGATTAATTCTCAAAGAGATTTTCGACGATATAAAATTGACCTCAAACCAAGTTCCAGATCAAAATTTATGCTTTTTTGAAGCTTCAGTTTAGTAGAAGAGGCCATGTCATCACTGGGCACCACATGACCTCCGCTAGGGCTTGGTGGCACTACTGTGTCATCATTGTGGGACACACAATCAATTTCCATGTCACATCAGAGAGATACCCCAACACGTTCTCATCCACATCATTCTTGATTTTCATAAAGGTTATTGTATAGAGTTATGGTGGTGAGCGGTGGGTGATGACAAAATTCCACTCTAGAACCATGAAAATATTGGCCCACACTTTGTCTGCATCACCTGTTAATATAGCTAACAGGTGCAAAGGTTTGGCGGTGAGAAGTGGCTATACCATACGGTTCCACAGTTGGAACCATGGCCAAATTGGATGCTCCTTTATTGCTCGCTTGAGCGCAAGATGTTGAGGCACAAAGGTAATGGTGGTGGGAAGTGCTGAGTCTTCCCAAGCCATGTCAACCCAAGCCACATCATATCGACCACGTCACACCAAGCCACGTCACCTTGGCCATGCTACCCCAAGCCATGTCACCTCCGGGCTTTGACATCGGGGTTTCCTATTTGTTCTAATCTCAATTGCAAAGCCACAAGCCAAGTTCTAAGACCCATCGCTCCGCTTCATTAATGTCGGTGCTCGAAGTGGTGCCCATGAGTCCAAGCCATCCTGGGGGTTTCAACATCGAGTTTATGCCATTGGATCAATGTATCTCCTTAGGCACATACATTTTATGGTTGAAGATCAATATTGACCCACCAATATCGACACATTGGTGTTGAACTCCCTCTTATGCAAAAATGATATATGGTCGATGGTTGATAACCAAAGGCCGATATTAGTCGCTCGACATTGGGCCCATAATATTGGACGTTTTTTCTGTCAAACTCAACTTTCCCTTATATATTTCATAACACCCTACTTCGCTAGTTCCATGACCAATTGAAATGTCGAAAATTAAGGTTGTACAAAAGAAAGGATGGCTTCCTGAATCCCAAAACCTTTGAGTATTATGGCCCAAGGGTTGGAGGTCTTGAACCTCAAAATTCTATATAAGATCCAGTAACAGGAACATGTGCCTGTAACACAAATTGTTGGTCAAAGTTGTCATTGATGTCAATATGGCATTATTGGAGATGGAAAATATTCTTGTGATGCATGAATAACCCTTTTGTGATGTTTCCCTAACTTCTTTCCCTAATCCCTTAATTGCGTGGAAACCCTAATCCTATATGTATGTGAAAACCCTAGACCCTAACCCTAATCCTTGTGAAAATTCCGTAATCCGAAATCCTACTACAATAGTTGATAATATTTCTTCTATTTGTTAAATTAATTAAGCAAACTATTTGCAGTTTCCTACGGAAAATATTGAAACATATACACGGAAATCTCCACCAAAAAATATTGTTGAAAAAAATGATGGAATATTATAGAAATTCTAGCATGCACATAAATATTTTGACACATTTATTTTTGGACAATTTTCCCTGGAAAAACCCAATGCGAGAAAACCGGTGCAACAGATGAGGGTTTCTTTATTAATCTTCAATAGTAATTCAAGTACAAGAATTCAGACAACAAAACAGAGGAAAAATACTGAGAGAAATTTAGTGACAATTTTTTCACTCTCAACGACAACTCTCTAACCCCGAGATTGACCCTCTACCCATACGCTGGTGTCTCTGTGTCACCCTCTGTGTAGTGACTGCATAGTGCTCCAGTGAACTACGTCCCTCCTCATATTGTATCTTGCTGAATTTGTCATGCACTTTCCGCACCACTGCTGATACCCTCTCTCTCTCACCTGCAAATCACCCTTTGGATCTATATCCTCTACTGAACTTCAACCACCGAGAAAATCGATTTTCCTGGGCAATTGAGTAGTCGTACTAGTTTTTCTCCATATACCCATCGAATTCTTCTTATAATCTTATATTGGAGCACCAACAACCAAGATTAAAACATAATTGATGGCCCAAATTATTTCCCTATCGATCCATGCGAATTTATAGAACATTCACACCATGGCTTGATTAATTATGATTAATTAATCATATTTCCTAAGTTTAGAGTTAGGAAATATTAAAAACTGATTAATAAATCTAATTAAGCTGTCTGTAGGTGCAATTTCCAGAAACCATTTCTGGGTATTGGAGAATACATGTTTTCTAGCCTCTCCACCAAATCTCATGGTTATAAAACATCCGATGCTACAAAAACTATCACTCCCTCTTAGCAAGAAGAGTGTTCTAGTGCTGCAACTGATGCCAAAACACAATGTATTTTCACCATCTCCTATTACAGTGTTGATTTCTGGCCATACTCCCCACCAAACACTGCACAACTCTAATATGAATTGCATCTGTGCTACTACTGACCCTCTTGAACTATTGATTTTAGATAACCATGGTATGTTCTATGCTTAATGCAGTTTTACTTAAATATTTCGTATAGGCCCAATTCAATTTAGCAATCACATAAACATGAAAGTAAAATGATTATAGAACACAATAATATATCAATAGAAGACACGCAAAATAATATATAAGAATTTGTAATTCTTCTTATCCAGCAAATAAAGGGAGAAATGTTTGTTACAATAGTCAACAGGATGCCCTAGCTAGTAAATAATTTGGCTGGTCAAACCAGATATTCCAACATACAAGATTAACCTTCCTCCAGGAGTCATAGACACCTCAAAGACATCTCCCAAATAGTGAACGCAAGTCAATAGAAACCAATCAACGTTGTGGTCAAAGGGACTTCAGTCAAAGTCAACATTAAGCCTCAATTTTTGCATTCTCCAGTACAACCTCGAAAAATCAGAATTTCTGTCCTCAAATCATAGTCAAAGCTCAAGGGTTGACCCAAAGTCAACACTAGTCAATGTTGTCTAGAAAGCCCTAAAAATAGTCCAAAATTTTCCAGCTTGAGATTCACAGGTGGGAGAGAGAGAATCCTCCAAAGTTGTACAAACCAATCAGATGATGAGGAATGTGTGTGTTGAGATGATGAGAAAATGAGCATCATCTATCTCCAATTTATATCCATCATTGAGGGTGTGTGAAACATCTTTTGGGGCTTGAGAGCCTACATTACAAATTTGTTCGACCTTGAAAATTTGCACATATGTGGAAAATAAAATCAAAATATAAGTTCTGCTTATCTAAACAAGATGATATTTAGATCAATCTTGCACCTCTCCGAAAGAGGAATCCAACAAAAATATTATCATCATCATATGAGCAATGCAACATGGAGTTTGGACCCTAGTTGCCCAAAATTAACACTCCCTCTCAACTAGGGAGAACTCCATCTATCCACATGTGCCATCCTGTCATACAATACCTGTAACGACCAAAAATCGTATATGCAACGGAATTATTAAAATACTTTGTAGAAAAACACACCCATTGTAGGACAATAAGTGTAAATTGTATATTATATAAAGGATTGATGATAGGATGAGTACAAATGAAAATGTGGGCCTGCTTATATACCCTAGGCACGTGCCCTTTCGCGAATGGTCATGTCTCTAAGACATCCCTATTCATTACTGACTAACTAATCATTAGTTAATTACTTATTATATATATTTATATTTATATGTATATTTATTATTATTTCTATATGAATTATATTCATAACATAGCATCTCACTTTAAGAAGCTTTGTCCTCAAAGCTTACTGTTGAAAGACTTGATATGCTTTTATGTTTCAAAGTCTTCCCATCTCGACATTTTCATATTCGTTGATACAAGTTGATATGATCCTCTAAGTGACAAACAAAATTGTTGCACCGAGAAGGGATCAAACCATCCTAAATTGATCTTCTGAGGAATCAAATTTTGTTCTGAATAGTTATCATAACACTGGATTCTGCAGACTTCAATATCCTTGGGAACATAATTTTGTCGTTTATTTTATGAGAGATACTGGTACGTAACTTGATTTGAAAGTCTGATCTTGTGATTCTGTTTTCGATAAACAATTCTTCTAGTTGGAATTTCCCTTATCATGTTAGTGGTTGTTTCATGATTTCCTTTAGGTTGTGTTGTTGAGTTGAAGATTGAATCCTCATTTGGAATTTCCATCATTTGAACTGCAATTTCTAAATATGTCTTCACTTCAATAGGTTTATCCTCTGCTTGAGTTACAATTTTGACTCGATTAGTATTAGTTTCCTTATCTTCAAATTGGAATGAGATGATTGGAGGCTGTAATACTACTTCTTGGAGTTGTTCTAACTTGTCATTTAGTGATTTCTTGTCACTTTTAATCTTTTGTATTTGTGTAAGTAAGGCTTGGTTCTGATTCCGTAGATGTGAAAGTTCACCATTTTCGGAATCGTTGACTTTTTCCTTAATATCATCCTCTTTATATTTTAAAATTTTTATTTTCTCTAGCAATTTTTTATTAAGGGTTTTTAGGCACAAATTTTCGTTTTATTTTTCTGATAGATTCTCCTTCAGTTCCTTATCAAAACTTTCTTTTTCTTGTTTTAGTTTTTGTTTTGTGACCTTGGAATTTTTTATTCGTGAAAGTAATTTCTCATTGTGGTCCCTTAGACGCCAAATTTCTTCGTTGATTTTCGCTTATTTTTCATGAAAACAATCTTCGAGATCTTTATATTTCTTTTCTAATGTTTCGTTCTTTTGTCGAAGTTTTGTGATTTCTTCCCTTAATTGTTTTATTTTCATCTGCTCATTGTCTTGATGTTCTTCTGAACTAAATAATCTTCCACACCTTGGACATCTTAAAGTTCACTTTTTTTTTTTTATATATGTATATCCAATTACATTTAGAAAAGTTGGGCATTTAGTCCAAAATAATGGTTCTTGTGTGGAACTTGTCTTTTCTCCCTTCATCATTTTCAAATTAGGCTCCATTTTCCTTGACTTGATAACTTTCCTTGGTAAATTTTTTTTTTGTAACTTTAATAATATTTTTTCTTTATAAAGGATTATATTCCCAACACCTTTTAATAAAATATCCCTATTCCTTATAATACTTCCTTTATATAACCTTAAATATAGGCTTCCTTTAGTGATGAGTTCTTTGACTAAGTAAATTCTAGTTTTATTTATTTATTTCTATTTATCATATATATATATATATATATATATATATATATATCTATATTTAACTATTTTTTTTTTAATTTTTTTTTTAAAGTTACAACCCTAGTCAAACATGGCTATTCACCTCTTTGGGGTATAATGTAAAATATATGTCCACTTATGTGCTTTTGACTCTATTAATTTTCTACAAGTAAAAATTAAAACTCCCAATTCACATAAAGAGGTTTTGTGTTCCTTTTGTTCTTATTTTACCTTGAAAATACCATGGGCAGTTACCATGGGTTTCTAAAACCACGAGCTTGTAAACTGCTTAATGAAGAATAAAAATAATCTTATATACTCTTCCTTCTCTCACGTATAGTTTTTTTATCATGCACTTTTTTGTAGGTTTTAACCTTGTACATAAATTATCTACAAACGAATCTTAAAAACAAAAAATAAACAATAGCGAGAGAATAAAACATAAAACAAATATACATAGAGATTTTCCCCTGGATCCCAAATCGAGGCTACCAGCTTGATTTTTCATTATATTCCTTTTAGTGTTACAACACATATATATACATGCCGAAGCATTCATAAACCCCAATCCATTAACCCTGGATTAGAACATAACCGTAGCTCCCTTGACTAGATCTACAAAATACCAGTGGCCGAAAACCATCATGCCCCAAAACCATGTGCAAACCCATGCACAAAACCATGGGTGGGTTCGCCCACCGAAAAATAGCATCCAAATTTTTTTTCTTGGGGCACTGGCTCGGACCCCGACAGGGTAGCATGCCGCCCCCCCTCTAACCCCCTATTGCGTGTGACTAATCGTGGAAAGAATATAAGACATACCCAAAATTCTCCCACTTTTTGTTTTCTTTCCACAGGGTGCGATAAGAGAGCTTAGTCATTAGTCCAACTTTGCAACACCCATTGTTTCTCTACACCAAGATAACTTCTAAATGCTCACAGACTTCGTCAATGCATTTGCAACATTCTTCAAAGTGTCCACCTTTACCAACAACACCATTTTATCTTTAACCATATCTCTCACAAAATGATATTGAACATCAATGTGCTTTGTCATTGAATGATAAGCAGGGTTCTTAGCCAAAAAAATTGCACTTTGGCTATCACAATATTTCCTTATATCCTGTTGCACCAACCCCATACTTGAACACAATATTTGCAACCAAATTGCTTCCTTGCTTGCATGAGTGGTTTCCATGTATTCTGCATCTGTAGTTTAAAGAGCCACTACAAACTGTATTTTACTCATCCAACTGACTGCACCTCCAAATAGGCTAAACAAATACCCACTTGTAGATCTTATTTGGTCTAGATATCCGGCGGGTCAATATACATAAAAATAACCACAAATGTCCAAAACTCTGTCTAATCCTAGTCTTCCCTGGTAGCAAAAACTAGTGCCATGCAAATATCTGAAAACCCACTTCACTACTGTCCAATGCTCTTTCCCTGGTTTTGACATAAACTTGCTCAATAATCCCACTGCATGTGCAATGTCTGGTCTAGTATAGACCATTGCATACATTAGGCTACCCATTTCACTTGCATATGGAACACGAAACATATCCTCCTCTTCTTCTTGTGTCTTGGGACACTGTTCAACAGACAACTTTACACCTACAGGAATAGGAACCTTCACTAGTTTACTATCCTACATATTGAACCTTTTCAATATAGTCTCGACATACTTCCTTTGGTTTAACCAAAGCTTCCTCTTTGCCCGATATCTCTTAATTTCCATGCCCAAAATATAGTTTGTAGCACCAATATCCTTCATGTTGAATTTGGAGAACAATTGGGTCTTCAAATCTTGGATAATTTATTTGTCATTTCTAATCAGCAACATATCATCCACATACAATACCAAATAAATAACACGGTCACCAATTAATTTAAAATAAACACAGTGATCCTCTTTGCTTCTGGTGAAGCCAAGTCCCCATATACAGGTATCAAATTTCTGATACCACATCCTCAGTCGATGTTTTAACCCATACAGAGACTTTTTTAACCTATATACAAGTTCTTTCTTACCCTTCACCATAAAGCCTCCAGGTTGTTTCATGTAGATCTCCTCTTCCAGATCCCCATGAAGAAATGATGTCTTCACATCCCTCTGTTCTACCCCAAAATAAAATGCAACAACAACATATAAAAGTAATATAATATAATTAACCTTCATAACAGGAGAAAAAATATCACCAAAATCAATTCCCAACACCTGGGAATAACCTTTTTCTACCAATTGAGATTTGTATTTCTCCACCTTCCCTTCTACATTCATCTTCTTATTAAACACCCATGTTCTCTCGATGGGATTCCTTCCAGCTGGAAACTCCACTAGATCCCATGCCTCATTTTTGTGTAAGGATGCCATTTCATCAACCATGGCCTCCTTCCAGAGTTTTCCATCCTCTGAATACATTGCCTCCTTGATAGTTCTGGGATCATCATCAGTGATAGTTAAAGGAAAAATTAAATAGAAAGCAGATGGACTATACCTTTCTGGCTGTCTTCTTTCCCAAACTGGTCTTCTCACAGCTGGAGTTTATGGCTCTTCCTCTTCTGAATCTTGTTTCGTTGTAGAGTCTGATTCATTCTCCTTTAGCTCAAACTCTATCTTCTCAGGTTCCTCTGGTAGGACTTCATGTTTAACATCTTTCACATCTTTAAGCACCACATCTCGGCTGTACACAACCTTCCTTATTTCTGGGTTCCAAATCTTGTAACATTTTAAACCATCCTTATACCCAAGAATTATGCACCTTTCAGATTTATTATCCAACTTGGTCCTTTTCTCCTTTGGAACATGTACATATGCATCACATCCAAATATCCTCAGATGTGAAAGAGAGGGTTTCTTACCAGTCCATACCTCACATGGAGCCTTATTATCCAATGTTGGTGAAGGTGATCTGTTAACCAGGTAACATGTAGTCTCCACTGCCTCTGCCCAGAATTCCTATCCTAACTTGGTACCATTGAGCATGCTTCTTTCCTTTTCCATAAACATTCTGTTAATTATTTCTACAACTCTATTTTTCTGAGGTTTGTATGGAGTATTATTCTGTCATGCTATACCACACTTCTTATAGAAATCTTCAAATTCCTTCTTGCAGAACTCTCCACCATTATCTGTCCTCAACACCTTTATCTTCTTCTTTGTCTAGTTTTTCGCCAAAGACTTAAATTCTTTAAATCTATCAAAGGATCCAGATTTCTTCCTCAAGAAATATATCCATGTATTCCTTGAGAAGTCATCTATGAATGAAACATAGTACACAGACTTACCCAATGATGGAATTGACACGGGTCTAAACACATCACTTTGCACAAGCTCTAAAATATTGTTCGCCCTCTTAGCACCAGAAGGAAAACTCACTCGATTCTGCTTCCCATATACACAATGTTCACATAAATCAAAATCCACAGAAAAGTTGGAAATACCTTCTACCATACCATTACCATGCAGTATCCAAAGGCCCTTCTCTCCAATATGTCGAAGCCTTTGATGCCATAGCATGGTTTTTCTCTAGAGACCGCTAGGATTTCTGCTCCACTTTCAAGAACCACAAAAATGTTGCACCCATCAATAACAATGCTACCCTGAAGCTTGTACAGAGTTCCAATCCGAACTCACAACATTAATATGAGTTCTCCCCTAACCATCTTGCAGGTATCTTTCTCGAACTCTGTTTTTACACCTGCATCATCCATCTTGCTTACAAAAATCAGATATATGGCCAATGCAAGAATATGTAGGACACCAGGAAGTGTTCTAATCCTTCCACCTTGCATCTTCAACTTGAATTTTCCACGTCCGACGATTTTGGCCTTCCTATCATCCCCTAAGAAGACATCACCACCTTCATACTTCTCACACTCGCAGAACCACTCCCTACGAGGAGTGAAGTGAAAGGATGCACTTGTGTCAATCAACCATGCCTCATGATCTACATGTGTCTTTGAAGAAGAAGCCAAATACACATCCCCACCTTCATCTGAGGTGGTTTTTGCCTCTGCAGAAGGAGCATCATTAGATCCCTTTCCTTTCTCAGGAGCTTTAGATCTGCAGTTCTTTTTGTAGTGCCCTTCCTTTTCGCATTTCCAACACACCTTTACAAACTTTCATGGATATTTAGATCTCCCACTCGAAAACTTATTTTGTTTCTACTTTGGGACCTTCCTCGTACAGATAAGGCATCTCCATTCTGGCCCTCCATATTTCTCCGTTTTATTTTCTACGACAACAAGGCTGAGATCAAAATTCAAGGTAGTTGTATTGCTACCTATTGAAATAACGAGACTGTCCCACAAATCTGGTAGAGAACACATCAAATTGATGCACTTATCTTCATCTGATATTTTAATATCAATAGATGAAAACTGACTTGCCATAGTATTGAAGGCTTTTAGATGCTCTGTCACCAAGTCTCCATCCTTCATCCTTAGGTTATACAAATTTTTCCGCAGGAATAATTTATTCACCAAAGACTTAGATTGGTACAAATTCCCTAGCTTGTCCCACAAAGTCTTCGTCGTAGCTTCCCCATATACATTCAACAATATCGAATCTGAGATACACAACCGTATTGTCATATTTTCATTCTGATCTAACTTCTTCCAGTCAGTCTTCATTTGACATTATCGTTGGTTTAGTACCCGGATCTACCACGATCCACTGATCTTTATTCACCAGTAGATCCTCCATCTTGAGCTTCCACAACTCAAAACTCTGACCATGAAATTTATAAATCTCTATCTTTCCACTACTTTCCATCTTATTTCATCGCAAGAATCGATCCCACAGATCTCCCACTGAATAAGGTCTACCATAGGCCTGAGCAAAAAACCCCTTAGTAGCAAAGGTGTCCCCATGAAGTCGAAACTTCTCTGATACCGAATGTAGGTTTTAACCTTGTACAAAAATTATCTACAAACAAATCTTAAAAACATAAAATAAACAATATCAAGAGAATAAAACATAAAACAAATATACACAAATATTTTCCCCTGGATCCCAAATCAGGACTACCAATTTGATTTTTCATTATATTCCTTTTAGTATTACAACACATATATATACATGTTGAAGCATTCATAAACCCTAATCCATTAACCCTGGATTAGAACATAATCGTAGTTCCCTTGACCGGATCTACAAAATACTAGGGGCTAAAAATCATCATGCCCCAAAACCATGTGCAAATCCATGCACAAACCATGGGCGAGTCCGCCCACCGAAAAATAGGGTCCAAAATTTTTTCCCCAGGCCGCCCCCCTGTGACCCCCCTGCTACGCCCAACACAACATACAAGGGGGGCTATTGCGCTCACTACACGTGCGACTAATCGTGGAAAGAATATAACACATACCCAACATTTTTATCAATAAAGTAGAACCTTTATATATATATATATATATATATGAATTTCCTACTTCAAAATTTACATGAGAGTATTTTTTTTTTACTAGAATCTTTGAAATGCCAATGGCCAAAGGCCCGGTGATCAACCAACGTGGCTCTGATACCAATGTAACGACCAAAAATCATATACGCAGCAGAAATATTAAAATACTTCGTAGACAAACACATCCATTGTAGGATAGTAAGTGTAAATTGTATTATATAAATAATTAATGATAGGATGAGTATAAATGAAAATGAGGGCCTGCTTATATACCTTAGGCATGTGCCCTTTTGCGAATGGTCATGTCTCTAAGACATGTCTATTCATTACTAAATAGCTAATCATTAGTTAATTAATTATTATATATATATATATATATATTATTTAAATATTTATTTTTTCTATTTATTATTATTTATATATGAATTATATTCACAACGGTACCATCATGTACTATCATCATCATCATCCTGCAATCTTGTGTCATCCTGTTGTAACATGCTTTGCTGGCTCTTGGGGAAATGAACGAGAGTGAGTCATACATACATCACATTCTGCTGACCCAAAGTCAGCTTAGAGGTTAAAACCTCAATCAGACTTAAGAGAGTCACATACTGACCCGAAGTCAGTTTAGAGGTGAGAACCTCATCAGGCTTGATCCCAGATCAAGGTGTTGGACACATCCCATCCTAGACATGGAGAGTATGACTATCCCCGATGCATCCATCGGTTATGATATTCGTCTCTATCCACATTTCCCACCTCATTGGACAAATGAGAGGTACTTCCCATGAGTCTGAAACTCCATGGGTAGGATGCACGCGGGGCATAGATCAAAGAGAGGGTGAACTAGCTCAATATCACAACGGTGGAGAAGAAGCACACCAACAAGGTTTGGTGTACCTCGCCCTATGGTTACTTATAGCTCAGAGAAGCTATCCCTCAACCCCCTGGAGCTCCTAGAGCTCATAGTCCAACTCAAGCAGGACCCTCAAAATAGGGTTTGCCCATGATACCAAGCTTCTCACGGAAGGTTAAGAATTTGACCCTCCCCAGTGGCTTCGTGAGAATAGTTGCGACCTGCTAATTAGTCCCAATGTGATGGAGCCTTACGACGCCTCGTTGTACCATGTCCTGAACAAAGTGGTACCTAATATCAATGTGCTTGGATCGGTCATGGAACACGAGATTCTCATAAAGACGAATCCCACTCTGGTTATCACAAAGGATAATGGTGGTATCTAACACATGTCCAAACAACTCACTAAAGAGTTTTCTCAACCAAACAACTTCACAACAGGCCATACTCATTGCAATGTATTTGACATTGGCGGTGCTAAAAGCAACCAATTTCTTCTTTCTGATCATCCAAGATATTGAAGCAGAAACAAGAGTGAAGAAACATCTATATGTGCTCTTACGATCCACCACATTGCTTGCCCAATCAGCATCAGTATATCCATGGAGCCTCATACTCTTGGCAGTGTATCTCAACCCATGGTTGATTATGCCCCGAATATATCTCAAGGGATTATTGGCACCAATCCAGTGAATGTGATGAGGTTCAACCATATATTGACTCAATGCGTTCACTGCAAAACATATGTCTGGACGTGAGTTCACAAATAACATTAGGGTCCCTACGAGTTGACGATACTCAGTGGGATTTCCAAAATTGGGCCCAACAACACTTCCACACAACTTCTTAAAGTTGAGTTCCATCATAGTAGTCACGGACTTGCAGTCCACCATCCCAAATCTCTCTAGCAGCTTCACGACATATTTTCCTTGAGAAAGGAAAATATCACCTGGCCTTTTCCAGACCTCCAATCCTAGGAAATAGTGCATCAGTCCTAGGTTCTTCATCTCGAACTCGGAAGCTAGCTCCCTCTTACATTGATGAATGAGAGGGTTAACACCTATCAGGAAGATATCGTCCACATATAGAACCAGAATGAGAGGCCTTTATTTATCAACCTTAAAATGAAGGTTTGGATCAACGTAACTTCGAGTGAAGCCCAACTTCATCAAGTAGCTATCAATCCTCTCATACCAAGCCCTGGGGACTTTCTTCAACCCATAGAGGGTTTTCTTCAACCTGCATACGTATGTGTCTCTATCTTGGACTTTGAACCCTAGAGGTTGCTCCACATAAAATTCTTCCTTGATTGATCCATGTAAAGAGGAAGTTTTCACATCCATATGATGGGGACCCATCCTTGCGTTGCAGCAAGGGAAATGATCGATCAGATGGTGGTATAGCGGGCAACATGTGCAAATATATCATCATAATCTACACCTTCCTTTCGAGAGAAGCCTTGGGCAATAAATCTTGCCTTGTACTTTTCAACACTTCCATCGGATCCATGCTTGATCTTGTAGAGCCATTTCAAGGTGACAACAGATTTGTCCTCCGGTCTCAGGACCACATCCCAGACATCATTCTTTATAGTGGGCTCATATTATTTGTGCATAACATCCTTCCAAACTTTATGCTTTACGATTTCAAATGTTCTAGGCTCAAATTGTACCATAGTACTCATGGCTGGTAGGTACCCTTGGTACCTATTCGACTTCTTGCTTTCACAGAATGTTCCCCTTGGAGCAATATGTCTCTCGGCATCTTCGACAGTGTCTCTTAGCCATGAAGGTATTATTTTATTTGAAGAGGGTGGATCTATAGGATCCATCAGACCTTAAACATCGGGCATCGATTCTTCCTTCGGTTCTTCCAGCTTCCTTGCTTCTTCTTCTTCTTCTTTGTCTTCCTTTGAGCTAGGAAGATTCCTAACTTTCTTGAGGGAAGCATCTTCATCAAAGGTGACATTGTGGCATATCTCCACTTCTCTTTGACCATGCACATAGATTCTATATGCCTTCGAAGTTTCACTATATCCCATAAACATTCCCTTCTTCCCAAAAGCATCCAGCTTGCTCCTATTTTCTTTCGGCACATGAAAATAAACTAGACTTCAAAAAAAGTATAAAATGAGAGACATCGGGCTTCTTACCAGAGAATACTTCTTTAGAAGTTTTGGATTCCAATGCACAATGTGGGCATCTATTTTGAATGTACACAAAGATGTTGGCAGCTTCTCCCCATAGAAACTTTGGAATACCTTGGTCGTAAAGCATGGCACGGGAAACGTCCAAAATGGTTCTATTATTCCTTTCAACAACACCATTTTGCTCATTATTATACGTAGTGGTGGTCTCCATCTTAATGCCAACTTCCCTCCAATAGTCATTGAATTCATGTGACTCATACTCAGTCCCATTATCGGTCCTCAAAATTTTTATCTTCGTACCTATTTGATTTTCAACAAAGGTGTTCAAGGCACAAAATGATTTGAATGCTTCATCCTTCTTCTTCAAGAAATATATCCAAGTCTTGCGGGAGAAATCATCTATAAATGTGATATGATATAAGCATCCTTCAAAGATGTTACAGACAATATACCAGATAGATCAGAATGTATCAATTGCAAAATATCATATGTCTTCGTGACACTTGAGGGGAATGGTCCCTTTGTATGCTTTCCTTTGGCACAACCCTGACATACACCTTCATGATCATCTTTTCAATCGGGCATATCTCTAACCACCTTCCTTGCTTCGGGGAGGGCTTTGAAATGAAGTTGTGCAAACCTCCGATGCCATAGCTCAAATTGAAGGGTTGTGTCACATGTCATGCCCCCCTGCAGACTTCCACCAACCTAATAAAGTGTATCAACTCTAAAACCAAGAGTGAACGCTTCCTTGAATTTCCTGTTCAAAATATGTACCTTTCTATTGATGAATGCCACCTTGAATCCTTTGACTTCCATTGCTGAGATAGACACTAGATTATTCTTCAAGTCAGGTACGTACAACACATCTTGCAAGAGGAGGACTTGAACTTGATTTAGATGAAGGGTCACAGTCCATTTCCCTTTCATGAGATATGTGGCACTGTCTCCAAGGATAATTTCCAAATTAGTATCCTTTTCAATCAAATCAAAGAGGGCTTCCTTGTATCCAGTGAAGTTCCTTGAGACACCACTATCAATCAACCAATTATCCAGTGTATCAGAAGGAGATGCAGTAGAGAGGGCAGATATAATAATATATTCATTTTTCCTATCAAAAAAATTAGATTCATCATACTTGGAATTCCTTGACCTCTTGAAAGGCTGCCCATTTCCACTTCGATCAGAGGGAGCCTTCCTATTTCCTTTGAACCTGTTGTTCCTTTGATTTCCATTCCCCCTGAATTTTTTGTTGTCATCATCTCTAGGAGAGTCCCTTCTATTGGGGCACTCTCTTGCATAGTGACCAAACTTGTTACAAGTGTAACATATTCCTTTTCTTCCTTTGGTACCCATTCTTCCATGGTTTTGATTTCTCGGACCACCATTGTTCCTCTTCTTTGCATGAGTGGTGAAGGCCGTAGGGTCACCTCCATTCCCATTTTAGGGATGGTCTCTCTCCATCATCCTTGTCTCCTCTTGAGTGCATCTCGTCAACAATACATCAAAATTAGGAATCATATTGTTATTAAAAATCATAGTATTAAATATATACCAGTCTCGGAGGAGTCCTCCAAAAGAAATGAGTAGGAGCTCTCGATCAACTACTTCTTCTCCAATAGATAGGAGATCATTCCTGATTTCTGTGAGCCTCATAAAATATTATTAAATGGATTCATCTTTGCCCTTATTGATATTCTTCAAGTTGTTCTTGAAGAATATAACTTGATTATCATTGCTAGCCTTGAACATGCTAACCAAATTATCATACATCTCTTTATATGTGCCCAGCTTGGAGATATAATAAACCAAGTGCTTATGTATATAATCCATTATAATCATATTCACTTTGATTTCCCCTTTTCTATGTTGGAAATATGATGCAGAGTGTTGTCCTTGATGGCAACCCACTAAATGAAGATGAAGACATGCGACTATTGACATGTGTTGTCCTTGATGGCAAACCACCTGATGAAGTTATTCTTGACTTGATGGACTTGGTAAATAATGTAAATCTGATGTTTGTTGATAATATGATGCTGAGTTTGTCCTTGAAAAGCAACCCACTTGATGGAGATGATGACAACTTACTTGATGAAGTTGTACTTGAGAGAATATGTTCCTGATAAAGAAAATATGATGTTTCTACAGTGTGTACAGAAGGCAATGAAGAAAAGAATTCAGAATGTGCTCAAAATATGATGAAAAGAGTATGTCTCTTTGTATACGCGTATTGGCCTAGGGGAAGTCGCGTATGCACGCGGAAAATAACGTGCCAAGTCGCGTATGGGCTAAAGCGCTCAAAAAGTGCAAAACCAAGGGTAACCACCATGGTATTGACCCATGGTATTGGGTAATGATCCGCCTAATTGACCCCGTCCCGGTAGTTTTGGGCTCATGGTATTGTTTTGGCCCATGGTATTGAAAAAGGGGCTCATGGTATTGAAAAAGGATAAACCTATATAAGGAGAACAAATTCATTGTGCAAAATAAGAGTGTGGGTGCAAGATGTCTGAGCTTGAATGAATACTTCTCTCTGAAGTATATCTGAATGGAAAGGGTTACACTTGAATGATAAATCTGAATGTATGATGCACCAATGATGAAGAAGGGGATCTAGATCTGAATTGCTCTTGTATTTGCTAGATCTGATTATGGAAGGCTTAGATATGTGATGAGGCGAGCATCTAGGCGAACATCTGTCTGAAGCAAAAGGGTAGATCTGAACTGAATATCTGATCTGATGAAGTATGCTGCTCTGTAATGATTGAAGATCTATACACTACTTCGCCGCGGAGGAAGCGCGTATATACGCAGCTTCAGCGAAGAGAAAGCACGTATGCGCAATAAAATATACACTGAGGTATACGCTGGTTTGTGTGGACGGAAGCGCGTATATACGCGACATCAGTGAAGTAAAAGCGCGTATGCAAACTAGGGTTTGCTGAAGCAAGGGTATGAAATATCTGATCTGTTCTGCTGTGTTTCTGCTATCTGATCTGTGTTGATATGTATCTGTTGATAATGTATGGTTGTGCTTAAAAGTATGGAAAGGGTTCGGTCTGGAAATATGATGAATTGTGGCCTGCAAGTTGTGTTCTATTGATCTGGTTGGATCCAGTGTGAAAATTGATGAAACGTGGTCCAAGGTGGTGCTGAGGGTTGTAGCCTTCAGTCAGGGGGTTGTAGCTCCCTTCCAGGTGAGGCTGGTAAACGAGATCGGGGGGTCGTAGCTCCCTTCCAGGAGAGGCTGGTAAACGAGTCGGGGGGTCGTAGCTCCCTTCCAGGAGAGGCTGGTAAACGAGCGCAGGTGGGTGCCTGCGTGCTGGTCAAGTCTGCGCCAGCACATATGTTGTAAGATGTTTTCTCTATAATAAAATATTGAAGGCTGAGCAACTGCAGCGGTGGTTTTCTCCTGATTTGGGTTTCCACCTAAAAATCCTGGTGTTCATGTGTGATGCTTTGTGTGATGGTTTATTCTGTTCTTACTGCACATGTTTACTGTTATTGAACATCTGATGAATGAATGATGGATTAATAGAAGTGAAGATTTAATGACATATCTAGATCTCTGTGTATACGCTAGTTTAATAAAGGGGATCCGCGTATATACGCTAGTTTACATAAGGAAAGTAGCGTATGGGTTTAAAGGAATGAAAAAGTAAAAAGATTTGATTATGCAGTAAATACTGATTCACCCCCCCCTCTCAGTATTTTCCCAACAATTGGTTTCAGAGCCGGTCCTTGTGCAGAAGCTTGATCGCTTAAAGGAGATCCGTCGCAATGGGAAGTCAAGAAGGAGTAATGTCTATAAAGCCACCTCTATTCAATGGAAGCAATCTGATATTCTGGAAGGTACGTACAAAAGCATATCTGCAAAGTCTTGGTGCAGATGTTTGGGCAATCGTGGAAGAAGGTTATCAATACCCGGCAAGTATTCCTACTGATGCAGCTGAAAGAAAGAAGTATGAAATCAATGCCAAAGCAGTGAATGTCTTATTGGGAAGCATGTCTGAATCAGAATTTGCTAAAGTGATGCGACTACATTCGGCAAAAGACATATGGGACAAAATCATTCTAAGCTATGAAGGAGACACAAAGGTAAAAAGTGCAAAACTCCAAACTCTTAGAATTGAATATGAAAATTTGAAGATGCATAGTGATGAGAGTGTTGCCAATTTCTTTCTTCATCTGGATGATATTGTAAATCGAATGAGAAATTTGGGTGAAACCATAACTGATACTACTCTGGTGGAAAAGGTCTTAAGATCCTTGACTTCTAAATTTGACTCTAAAGTTTCGGCTATTGAAGAAAGGCAAGATTTGCAAACTCTTTCTATTGTTCAATTGCATGGTATTCTGATTGCTTTTGAAATGAGACAAGGAGGTCCTTCCCAAATCAGAGAAGCTGCTTTTAAGGCATCTACAAAAGGAAAGGAAAAGGAAGTTGTCAAAGAATCCAGCTATATATCCGATGAAGAAGAAGCAAATTTCGTGAGAAAGCTCCAACTAGGTACTGAAAGATTCAAAGGTAAGCTTCCCTTCAAATGTTTTGAGTGTGGAAAAGTTGGTCATTATGCTGCTAAATGTCCTTATAGAGAAAAGCATGGTAAAGGGAAACAATTTGAAAAGAGAAAGAGTTATTATGCAAAGGAAGATGATGATGAAGTGTCCAGTGAAGATGAAGAAGATTCTGACCATGATCTGAAAGTGCTCATGGCAAAGAAGCAAAAGAAGAAGGTTACTCAAGGAAAGGAGATACCTCAGAAATCATGTATAGCAAAAATTGAAGAAGATGAAATAGAGTCCGACGAAGATCTACAAGCACTCATGGCAAAGAAGAAAAAGGAGAAGGCCACGTGTAATACTCTTCTTTGTGCAAACAATAGTAAATATAGTGAAAGTAAAGTTGTGGATCTAGAAGAAGCTCTCAAGATTAAAGTTGAAGAACTGCAAAGTTCATATAATAATCAAGAAACTATCTACAAAGAGATGATCTCACAAATGAAAGATCAAATAGAAATGCTGAATGGACGGGTGGACAAGTATCAAAGGTTTCATACTTATGCATCCAATCGAATTAAAGATCTAGAAGCAGATCTTGAAAAATCAAGCAAGAAGAATGAAGGACTTGCAGCTGCAATCATTTGTCTTCAGGAAGATTTAGAAGCATCAAGTAAGAAAAATAAGGAACCTCTACAATCATTTGAAAAGGAAGGCCTTGAAGCAGAAATCATCTCTCTCAAAGAAGATCTAGAAAAATCAAATAAGAAGAATGAAGAGTTGCAACAAACATGTGAAGGAAATGAAGATTGGTTGAAAGAAGAGATTCTAAATCTGAAGGATCAAGTTGAAGATGGAAGAAGAAAAGAAGAAAGCATGACAAAGCAATGTCGAGCCTTGGAGGTTGAGGTAAATATTCTCAAAGGTAAATTAGAAGAAAAGGTTAAACTTTTGAGGTTTCATGATAGTACTAACATTTTGGACAATATTCTGAGTAATCAAAGGTCTCCTGCTATCAAACATGGTCTTGGTTTCCATGAAACTGTTAAAGGAGAACCTAGCTCACAAGGAAGTGCCAAAAATTCAGAGGATGTCAATGCAAAACCTGAAGTGTTGAAAGAGACAAAAGCTCAACCAACAATCATGAATTCTCAAAGGAATTCATTCAAGAACGTTGAATGTTTTAAATGTCATAATTATGGACATGTTGCAACAAATTGCAGGAGCAGATCATTTCAGCCTCAAACAAACAGTTCCTACATAGAAAGGTACTCTGGTTTCTTCAAGGGATATTGTTTTTCATGTAACAAGTATGGACACAAAGCAGCTGATTGTAAAAGAAGGAAGATCAGAAATACTCATTATAACTCTTATTACTCTGGACACATAAGATGTTATTCTTGTAACAAGTATGGACATGTAGAAAAGGAATGCAGGCTGAATAGATATGAGAAATTGGATAACTTCCAGCACATAAATAGAAAGTTTAAACAAGTCTGGAAAAAGATGGAGGGATGGAATAAGAATCAATCTAGAGAAGAAAAGGATACTTTTGTGGATGCTCTAGAAGACAATGATTTTCTTGAAGAAAACACTCAATTGAAGGACCGATCAGAAACGTAGGGAATTCTGACCCTACTGCAGTCATCCGCTTCTGAAGCTGACTTTTCTTATTGACTGCAGGAATGATGTGAGATACATTATGAGATCTAGTAATGTATCGTCACAAGGAGAGCAATGCATGATGACTCTCATGGTTTATTTGATTATACTGGTTATGTTTACTTCTGACAGCGCATCTAATGTGGAAAGGACAGGTACAGGAGGTACAAGCTCAGGAAGAAATGAAGGAAGATGGAAATTTTCTATGCTTCACTTTCCATACGCAGGTTCCATTAACTAAAGTCGCGTATACACGCGAGTTCCAAAAGACGCAGTCGCGTATTCATTGATGATAAGAAAATTTATCTGATAGCTGAAGATCTGAAGCAGAGGTCCAGGAGGAGCTTCAGTCTGACTGCTGAAGATTGCACTGTTAGCATCATTCTAGTTATACTCATGATAATGAAATGATGCATGGGTTCTTGTGTTGAAGATTATGGATGAAGCCTGGTTGCTTTATGATGAAGAGCATTCATTGTTGAGATGAAAGTCTTATAGTTCAGAGTTGAGGACAGATCATGCAGAGATTGTTGTTGATGACTTGCTGTTGAAGGTGTCTCAGATTGCACAAGTTAAGGAAGAAGCGAGTAGCAGGTTGAATTCTAATGGTTGCATTGTTGGCAATATGATTTCTTATTCTTTGGTCTTGGTGATACTCATGCTCAAATGATGATGATTTGATTATTATGATGATATTTTGAGCCCTGGTTGCTGACAATTTTTGGTTGGTTCAGCTCTCTTCAGCACAGCTGCAAATGCTGTTTGGTATCTCTGATACTGTTTGGTATCTCTGGTGGTGTTCCAGCTCTCATAATTCTGTTTCTAATGTTTTGATGAAGATGCCTTGATGATTTGATGGTGGAAGTTTTCAGGATGCAGAAACTAAGGGGGAGCCTTAGTCATTTGGAAAGATTGTCTGGTTGCACAAATTCAGGGGGAGCATTAGCGTTGCTGAGTATAATGCAGTATTAGCATTATGATGGTTCTGAAATATGTTCTCTTTCTTGAGGACTTTCTGGTGTTAGTCTTAAAGTTATATTTGTAGTTTGATGAAAAGGTCATGTTGAGACCCATGATGTAAAATTGTAATATTCAGTCATGTAAGGACTTATCTAATTTGTAAACCCACTTGGTTGGGTAGCTGAGTCAAATTTTGTAAACCCACTTGGTTGGGTAGCTGAATTGAAATGTGTAAATCCACTTGGTTGGATATTTGATGTAAGTATGAGTCTTTGGTGATAGGAAGAGTCATGTACCTTATTGAAAATTATGTTTGAAGTTTCAGCATGAACTCAGGGGGAGCTTGGCCACTTCAGCACATATCAGATCTGCAGAATGTTTCTTCCACATGAGGAGAAAAGGGGGAGAGTGTTGGTTTTGATCCGCCCTTTGCCCTTGATGTCAAAGGGGGAGAGTGACATGGTGTTTGATGGTATTTGGGAGAGTGACATATTTGGGAAAGTGACATGGTACCTATCTGTTGTGGTAACCAAACACCATCATGGTTGCCATCAAGTCCAAAGGGGGAGATTGTTGGAAATATGATGCAGAGTGTTGTCCTTGATGGCAACCCACTAAATGAAGATGAAGACATGTGACTGTTGACATGTGTTGTCCTTGATGGAAATCCACCTGATGAATTTATTCTTGACTTGATGGACTTGGTAAATAATGTAAATCTGATGTTTGTTGACAATATGATGCTGAGTGTTGTCCTTGAAAAGCAACCCACTTGATGGAGATGATGACAACTTACTTGATGAAGTTGTACTTGAGAGAATATGTTCCTGATGAAGAAAATATGATGTTTCTACAGTGTGTACAGAAGGCAATGAAGAAAGGATTTCAGAATGTACTCAAAGTATGATGAAAAAGAGTATGTCTCTTGTTATACGCGGATTGGCCTAGGGGAAGTCGCGTATGCACGCGGAAAAGAACGTGCCAAGTCGCGTATGGGCTAAAGCGCTCAAAAGGTGCAAAACCAAGGGTAACCACCATGGTATTGACCCATTGTATTGGGTAATGATCCGCCTAATTGACCCCGTCCAGGTAGTTTTGGGCTCATGGTATTGTTTTGGCCCATGGTATTGAAAAGGGGGCTCATGGTATTGAAAAAGGATAAACCTATATAAGGAGAACAAATTCATTGTGCATAACATGAGTGTGGGTGCAAGATGTCTGAGCTTGAATGAATACTTCTCTCTGAAGTATATCTGAATGGAAGGGTTACACTTGAATGATAAATCTGAATGTATGATGCACCAATGATGAAGAAGGGGATCTAGATCTGAATTGCTCTTGTATTTGCTAGATCTGATTATGGAAGACTTAGATCTGTGATGAGGCGAGCATCTAGGCGAACATCTGTCTGAAGCAAAAGGGTAGATCTGAACTGAATATCTGATCTGATGAAGTATGCTGCTCTGTAATGATTGAAGATCTATACGCTACTTCGCCGCGGAGGAAGCGCGTATATACGCGACTTCAGCGAAGAGAAAGCGCGTATGCGCAATAAAATATACACTGAGGTATACGCTGGTTTGTGTGGACGGAAGCGCGTATATACGCGACATCCGTGAAGTGAAAGCGCGTATGCAAACTAGGGTTTGCTGAAGCAAAGGGTATGAAATATCTGATCTGTTCTGCTATGTTTCTACTATCTGATCTGTGTTGTTAAGTATCTGTTGGTGATGAATGTTTGTGCTTAAAGTATGAAGGACAGTCAGATATGATGAATTGTGGCACACCAAGTTGTGTTATTGAAGTGCTTGGATCCGGTCATGAAAATTGATGAAACGTGGTCAAGGTAGTCTTGAAGGTTGTAGTCTTCGGTCGAGGGGGTCATGCTCCTTCCAGTGGAAGGCTTGTGCTTGGATCAGGGGGTCGTAGCTCCCTTCCAGGAGAGGCTGGTAAACGAGTCGGGGAGTCGTAGCTCCCTTCCAGGAGAGAGTTTGTGCTTGGCAGCAGTGGGTGCACAACGTCTTTGGTCAGATGCAACGCCCGGCCTACATATGTTGTAAGATGTTTTCTCTATAATAAAATATTGAGGGCTGAGCAACTGCAGCGGTGGTTTTCTCCCGATTTGGGTTTCCACCTAAAAATCCTGGTGTTCATGTGTGATGCTTTGTGTGATGGTTTATTCTGTTCTTACTGCACATTTTTACTGTTATTGAACATCTGATGAATGAATGATGGATTAATAGAAGTGAAGATTTAATGACATATCTAGATCTCTGTGTATACGCTAGTTTAATAAAGGGGATCCGCGTATATACGCTAGTTTACATAAGGAAAGTAGCGTATGGGTTTAAAGGAATGAAAAAGTAAAAATATTTGATTATGCAGTAAATACTGATTCACCCCCCCCTCTCAGTATTTTCCCAACATTCTATACTTCGTCTTTGTGGCAGCCGGTGCATTTGATGGAGGCTCATTTATCTTCCCCTACACAAAATCCATGACATCTTGATCTTCCAATACCAAATCCAAAGACATATTCCAAGCACAATAATCATACTTATCATCATATTTGAAACCCTTATAGGTTGAGGAGGCCATTGGTCCTTGATAAGAAAAATTCTTCGATGATTTCTTTTCACACTAGCTTGGGCTTTGTCTTCACCTTAGCTCTAATACCATGTTGATTTTAGATAACCATGGTATGTTCTATGCTTAATGTAGTTTTACTTCAATCTTTCTTATAGGCCCAATTCAATTTATCAATCACATAAACATGGAAGTAAAATGCTGATAAAACATAATAATAGATCAACATAAGACAAGCTAAATAATATATCAGAATTTGTAATTCTTTTTGTCCAGCAAATAAAGAGAGAAATGTTTTTTACAACAGTCAACAGGATGCCCTAGCCAGCAAAGACTTTGGTTGGTCAAACCATCTCTTCGAACATACAAGATCAGCCTTCGTCTAGGAGTCACACACACCTCAAAGACAACTCCCAGACAGTCAACGCAAGTCAACATAAACCAATCAACATAGAAGTCAACTATGGTCAACCCTGTGGTGAAAGGGGCTTCGGTCAAAGTCAACATTCAACCTCGATTTTATGTTCCCTCCAGTATGGCCTCCAAAAATTAGAATTTCTGTCCTCAAATCGCAGTCAAATCTCAAGGGTTGACCCAAAGCCAACGCTGGTCAATGCTGTCCAAAAAGCCCTAAAAGCAGTCCAAAATTTTCCAGGTTTAGATTCACATGTGGGAGAGAGAGAGAGGCCTCAAAAGGTTGTACAAACCAATTAGATGATGAGGAATCTGTGTGTTGATATGATAATGAAATGAGCATCATCTATCTCCAATTTATATCCATCAATGAGGGTGTGTGACACATCTTTTGGGGCTTGAGAGCCTACATTACAAATCTAGCCGACCTTGACAATTTGCACATGTGTGGAAAATAAGATCAAAATATAAGTTTTGCTCATCCAAAAAAGATGATATTTAGATAATTCTTGCACCTTTCCGAAAGAGGAATCCAAAAAAAATATCATCATCATCATATGAGCAATGCAACATGGAGTTTGGACCTAGTTTCCAAAAATTAACATGAACTACTGCCAACACTGCATCTGCATTGAAACTCCC
Source organism: Pinus albicaulis (assembly GCA_034641835.2). NCBI lineage: Eukaryota > Viridiplantae > Streptophyta > Pinopsida > Pinales > Pinaceae > Pinus > Pinus albicaulis. Next base: position 594,085,965 of record CM076572.1, read on the forward strand.
TCTCATCTGTTGCTGCTACAACTGAGAATCCATTTGTTTATGCTACTGAAACATGTTCTCCACCATACCCATTTTTTCCCTGAACTAGATGAACTTAGATCTCCCTAGAGATTTCATGAGTATGTATGCTACCTGATATCCTGTGGGAACATACTACAACTAGACTACCTCACGTTGAACACAGTATTTGATGAAATGACATATGATATCAATGTGTTTCAACCTATCATGAAATATTGGATTCTAAGAGAGTTTTATGAACTTTTATTATCACAGTAAACACTGGTTTCTCCCATATTATTCCTGACAAACTCATGAGAAATTTCCTAAGCCATATAGCTTCGCACGTAGTTGTGTTGGCTGCCATTTATTCTGCTTCTGGTGAGCTCAGTGTTATTGATTTCTGTTTCCTGCTGCACCGAGAGAGCATCCATGATCCAACGCTGAAACAATACTTGAAGGTGTAGAAATTTGTTGAATAATGAATATTTATCCACCGAGATTATCCTGATCACATACTAATTCGAATTCATATGCAACACATAATCTCTTCTACAATCAATCATCAATTTGCGGAAATAGAAATAGTCGCATGCGCACATAAACACAATATGTAATGGGGAAAGCTTATAGCTGAAAACCCCTCAGCTATTTTTTATATTATATGGAGAGAACATGTAACAATACATAGCACAATACTCCTCACAAGTACTCAGTACTATCTCATAAAGTTACACACAAACTAGCTCAGTTTTGAACAAGTCACAGGTTCAAAACTCATCCACTAATTGCCTGCCTCTATTGCGCAATCAAGGCTGGTCTAATGAGAGATCCAAGGTTCAAATCTCCTTGGCTTGACAGCGCAATCCTCATGGGAAATTTCCTCCAAGTGTGGTGCAAATCTCATGCACAACTAATGTCACGACTAATAGCAAACTCACCCTTTCATCTACCTCTTTCACTGGTCTCCACTGAACTGTCCATGCACTGTAGTGAACTGATGTGTTCTTGAGTTGAATAATGAGTTACTAATTAATGAATTAAATAATATTTAATTCACTACACTCATTACTAGTTGATTAGCTAGTTAAACTAATCTCAACTAGTTCAACTAAGTTAAACCGAACACAACTCCACCAACTGTCTCATCAACTCCACCAAACTTCTGCCACTGAAGTCCTAATTGAAGTCAACCATGCATGAGCTCACCAAACCCCAAGGAATAGCGTAATTCCTTCTTTCAGATGCATGGGCCACATCCGTATCTCCAACTGAAGTGCTGTAAGAGAATAAACTGAAGTTTGGAGTCCAAATATTATTAAGGGCTAATAATATTTGACTGACCTATTTTTAGACAGGTAGTCTAAAAATAGACTTCGACCTGTATGTCTAAAAATAGAGGTCCATCTATTTTTACCAACTCGACCAATCATCCAAGAATAACATATTGCAACTCCTGGACCATGCTCCATATGTCTAAAAATAGACATAGTCTAAAAGTAGACTTTGCGCCAAAAATAGCCTGCGAGCCCACTTAGTGAAGGCGACTTCATTTCACTAAGCTCCATCATCTTGTTGCATTTTCAACACTCCATCTCAACAAGATATGGATTATCTGCAACCCCTATCCTGCCTCTGTGGAATTCGAACTTGCTCCTGGTGAGCGCCTTCGTCAAGATGTCAGCATCCTGATCCTCCGTGGGAACATATGAAAGTAACATGATTCTCTGTTGAACACAATCTCTGATATGATGGTACCTGATGTCGATGTGTTTGGATCTATCATGAAATACTGGATTAGTCGAGAGTTTAATGCAACTCTAGTTATCACAGTAGATCACTGTAGGCTCCAAATGCAACCTGAACAATCCTGCGAGGATCTTCCTCATCCGAATAGCCTCGCATGCAGCCAAGCTAGCTGCCATGTACTCGGCCTCTGCTGAACTGAGTGCCACAGATCTTTGCTTCATGCTGTACCAGGAAACTGTTGTCGACCCAATGCTGAAAACTCCTCCAGAAGTGCTCTTCCGGTCCGTTGGACTCCCTGCCCAATCTGCATCAGTGAAGCCAGAAAGCTTCACTCCATCCTCCTGTCTGTACCATAGACCATATCTCGATGTGCCTCTGATATAGCGCAATACATGCTTGCCCGCCTTCCAAAAGAGCTTGGTAGGCTTAACCATAGCTTGCGAAAGCTGGTTAACTGCATAGCATATATCGAGTCGTGTATTGACCAGATACATAAGCGACCCCACCAACTGTCGATAGACAGTGGCATCCACTACCTCCGCTGAAGTAGCATCCTCCTTCCTCCAACCACCGGGAAGAGGAGTGTCAACAGGCTTGCAGCCTTGCATGTTGAACCTCTCCAGAATCTCCCGGGCATACTTGCCCTGAGAAACAAACAGTCCTCCGCTGCGCTACCAAATCTCCAATCCCAGAAAATAATGAAGGAGGCAGTCCTTGTCTCGACTCTCTGTGAGGTCCTCCCCACGCCGTGTCGACAACTCATCACCGTCGAAAATAAGATCATCTGCCTTACGGTCTGATGATCAACAGCTTCCCCTCCACCACAATCTGGTACAGGTTAGGATCCGCCTCACTCTTGGAAAATCCAAGCCCGGTGAAATAACTGTCTATCCGTGTGTACCAAGCACGAGGTGCTTGCTTCAGCCTGTACAGTGCTCTCTTGAGTCTGCACACATGCAACTCACTGCCGAAGATCTCGAAACCTTCAGGCTGCTCTATGTACACCTCCTCCTCAATGACTCCATTGAGGAACACAGTCTTCACATCCATCTGATGGATGTGCCATCCCATCTGCGCTGAGAGAGCTAGGATCGTCCATATGGAAGAGTACCTTGTGATAGGTGCAAAGGTCTCCTCATAATCGATCCCCTCGATCTGTGAGAAGCCACGGGCGACAAATCTCGCCTTGTACTTCTCCACACTCCCGTCAGCCGCCTGCTTCACTTTGTAGATCCATCGCGAACCCACCACTGATTTCCCCTCCGGTCTTGGGACAATCTCCCATGCACTGTTTCTAACAATCGAATCATATTCTTTGATCATGGCATCTACCCATGCGGGTTCCTCCACAGCTTCCTCAAAAGAGGATGGATCCGTCACGACGCATTGACTCATAAGAGCCATGTATCTAGTGTACCGATCCGGTGACTGTCTCTGTCTGCGCTGTGCTGTAGGTGGTCCTACAACCTTCTCTGCATCTCGAGCCAGTCGCTCAGCTTCTGTAGTGCGCTTGCGCCCTCTGATGGTTGGCGCTGCATGGGTGGTTTCTTCCACCTCATGAACTTCCTCTTGTGGCTGATCCACATCCGGAAGCTCCTCCTTAGGAACTAACAGCTCCTCATCTGCATGCAAGTGTAGCTCCCTCTCAAGCGAACACTGCATGGCTTTCTCCTCCTGAAATTTTATATCTCGTCGCACAACAGTCTTGCGACTGTCTGGCACATACACCCGATAGTTATGAGGTGTATCAGTGTACCCCACAAATATTCCAACCTCAGCATTTGGATCCAGCTTCCTTCTCGCATCCTTCGTCACATGCATGTAGACAGGAGAACCAAAAATCCGCAAATGGGAAATATCAGGCCTCTTGCCAGAATAAGCCTCCTCTGGTGTACTCATGCCGAGAACCTTGTGAGGACAACGGTTCTGCACATACACTGCTGTATTGCATGCCTCAGCCCACAAGTGAAGGGGTAGGCCCTGATCATGCAACATCGCCCGTGCAGCACCCACGATCGTTCTGTTCTTCCGCTCAGCCACCCCGTTCTGCTGTGGGTTATGGGATGCGATGAGCTCTCTCTGAATCCCTTCTGCGCTGCAGAACTCCTTGAATTCAGCCGAGATGAATTCACCACCGTTATCACTCCTTAGAGCAATCACCTTCTTCCCCGACTCCTTCTCGACCAGTGCTTTAAACTCACAGAACTTCGCGAATGTATCGCTCTTCTTCTGCATGAAGAAGATCCGGCACTTTCGAGAGAAATCATCAACAAAGATCACATAATACTTGTGCTTTGCTGTCGAAGCAACTGAGAAAGGACCACACACGTCTGTGTGAACTCTCTCAAGGATCGTCGTGGCTCGACTATCCTTCTCGTGAAAGGTGGATTTCACATACTTCCCCAAGGTACACCCCTTGCACTGATTTGACTGCGCAAGAGTGCCCTTAGGAAGCCCAGTAGAAATCTGCTGCAGAATCTTCAAAGCTCCATGGTGAAGGTGGCCCAATCTCCTGTGCCACAGTTCGCCCTCATCATCCCGGCTCACCACTTCTCCCGCCTTGCATGCCATTTACGCACGGCCATCAACTTGCAGGCGATAAAGGTTCTTCGGCTCGAACCCCATCTTCGGGTCTCACGATCGATCTTCTTGTGCGGGGAAAGGCTTTTCCTTCGTGAGAACCATCATACCCCTTGTCTTCCAACATCGCCATTCAGATCGGTTTTCTTGATCACAGTACATGCAAACTTCCTTCAATATGAAAGGTTTACCAGACTCCCTCTCAAAGGAAATGGTACCGATACCAATCGCACTGTATCTACCATCATCGCCCATCTCGATGTGCACTCCAAGATCTTTTTCCTCCAGATCTGAAAACAGATCTCGATCTGCGGTCATGTGAAATGACGCACCACTGTCCAAGAACCAAACTGATCCCGCCACACTTGAAACCAAGCATGCGATCAGTGAAAAATCCAGTTCGAATTGAGAAGCCAATGCCTCTCCCGCTGCAGATCCAGCAGCCTTCTTATTTTTCTTCTTCTGCGGACAATTTGTGGCATAGTGTCCGTGCTGGTGACAGTGAAAACACTTCACCTTGGAAATGTCTTGCTTCTTGCCTTTCGCACCAGACTGAGAAGCTTTCTTGCTCTTCCCCTTCTTTGCTTTGGCAGCCAAAGCGCAATTTTCTTCATCATATACCTTTGATGAAGATCCGTCCCTGGTAGTCCTCCTTATCTCCTCTTGCATGAGATCCGCCCAAAGTCGCTCCCATCCCGACAACTTCTCCCGACCATTGACACTATCTTGATATGCATGCCAACTTTTCGGAAGACCAAGGAGAGCCAGGTCTACCATATCCTCTTCTTCGACAGTCACCCCCACACTTCCCAGCTCATCTCTGCATTGAGTGAACTTCGTGAGGTACTTGGCGATACTGTCGCCTTTCTCCATCTTAATGTTTATGAGCTTATCCTTGAGCGCCAGCTTCCTTTGGTCGCTCTTACTCTGGAATAGATCTGTCAATGCTTTCCACATCAAATATGGAGAATATTTTCCATGCAGGCTGGATACAATGTGATCCTTCACGCCCTCCAACAGAATCCTTCGACATTTCGCCATCTTCTTTTGCCAAGCCTCGACTTCAGCAGGATCAGTGGGCTTTTGGACATCCGTATCTATGAAATCCTTCAGTCCATTATCTTCTAATACTGCCTCCATGCGATCTTTCCATGCAACATAATTCGAACTGCCTTCTAGAGCATATTCGAGTCGCAAACCGTTGAAAGACATTTTCAACTCCGGCACCAAGAAAACAAACTGCTGCAAAATTCGAATTCCAAACTCAAAAAACTCAACTGCTTCTGGATCTGTGAGAACAAATTATTTCTAGCACAAAGATCGACTGTAAGGGCATTTACTGGATATATCACCTTTCGGAGAAAGGATGGATCCAGAGGCTACCTGGCCCGTTACAGACTCTGTTTACCGAAATAATATTGTAATCACTGCAATAGATCCCGATGATTGATTTGCTCTGATACCATGTAGAAATTTGCTGAATAATGAAGATTTATCCACCGAGATTATCCTGATCACATACTAATTCGAATTCATATGCAACACACAATCTCTTCTATAATCAATCATCAATTTGCGGAAATAGAAACAGTCGCATGCGCACATAAACACAATATGTAATGGGGAAAGCTTATAGCTGAAAACCCCCCAGCTATTCTGTATATTATAATGGAGAGAACATGTAACAGTACATAGTACAATACTCCTCACAAGTACTCAGTACTATCTCATAAAGTTACACAAAAACTAGCTCGATTTTGAACAAGTCACAGGTTCAAAACTCATCCACTAATTGCCTGCCTCTATTGCACAATCAAGGCTGGTCTAATGAGAGATCCAAGGTTCGAATCTCCTTGGCTTGACAGCGCAATCATCATGGGAAATTCCTCCAAGTGTGGTGCAAATCTCATGCACAACTGATGTCACAAATGATAGCTATCTCAACCCTTTCATCTACCTCTTCCACTGGTCTCCACTGAACTGTCCATGCACTGTAGTGAACTGATGTGTTCTTGAGTTGAATAATGAGTTAATAATTAGTGAATTAAATAATATTTAATTCACTCCACTCATTACTAGTTTATTAGCTAGTTAAACTAATCACAACTAGTTCAACTAAGTTAAACCGAACACAACTCCACCAACTGTCTCATCAACTCCACCAAACTTTTGCCACTGAAGTCCTAACTGAAGTCAACCATGCATGAGCTCACCAAACCCCTAGGAATAGCGTAATTCCTTCTGACCCAGATGCGCCGTTTGTCCAAGTAGCTCAGGCGAAGTCTTTCGTAAGAGAATAAGGCGAAGTTTAGAAGTCCAAATATTAAGGAATAATAATATTTGGTAAACCCTCTATTTTTAGATGGGTAGTCTAAAAAATAGACTTCGACACTGTATGTCTAAAAATAGAGGTCCATCTATTTTTACCAACTCGACCAATCATCCAAGAATAACATACTGCAACTCCTGGACCATGCTCCATATGTCTAAAAATAGACATAGTCTAAAAATAGACTTTGCGCCAAAAATAGCTTGCGAGCCCACTTAGTGAAGGCGACTTCATTTCACTAAGCTCCATCATCTTGTTGCATTTTCAACAGAAGGTACTTTTCCTATCCACTAAACTACTTTCCCAATTTTCATCTGTGAGTCCACACAATCTGATGTCATCTCCTCAAGTATATTTCAACCCATACCCGATTATTCCATGCACATGTCTAAGAATTTTCTTTGCTTCTTTCCAATATACCCTTTTCAGTTCCACCATGAACTGACTAAGGGTATTGCCAGTGAAACAAATGTTTGGCCTAGTGTTAACTAGATATATGAGTGACCCAATGAGTTGTCTATACAAGGTGGGGTCGACTTCCTTGTCCCATGATGCATCTATCTTCTTCCAATTGGTGATCATAGAGGTTATCATGAGTTGTAAATCCCGCATTCTTAATCTCTTCAGTATATCTGTAGCATATCTCCCTTTCCTAAGGAAGATCTCCCCATTCTTCTGCCATACTTTCAATCCTAAAAAATAGTGCATCAACCCCATATCCTTCATGCTGAATTATGCTTCAAGGTTCCTTTTTCAGTCCTTTATGAGCCCTGATGATCCTTTCAAAAGCATATCATCCACATACAAAACCAGAATGAGAGGCTTATTCTCCACCATCAAATAGTAGAGATTGTGATCTTCATCACTCTTAATGAATCCCAACTATTGCAAGTAACTCTCAATTCGACCATACCACGCCCTGGGTGCCTTCTTGAGCCCGTATAGGGATTTCTTCAATCTGCATACATCAGTGTGATTCTCATGAGTTTTGAAGCCTTATAGCTGCTCTATATACACCTCTTCTTCTATCACCTTGTTCAAGAATGTTGTCTTGATGTCCATCTGGTGAATCTTCCATCCCATTTGTGCTTCTAAGGATACAATGAATCTGATAGAGGTATATTTGGCAACTGGGGTGAAGGTATCCTCATAGTATATCCATTACTTCTTTGCATACCCCTTTTCCACGAATCGAGCCTTATACTTCTATACACTCCCATCTGCAATGTACTTGATCTTGATGATCCATATGGAACCTCCAATTGATCTGTCTTCTAGTATAGAAACTACCTCCCAAACATCATTTGTATTGATAGAATGATGTTCTTCTACCATGGCATCTACCCACACCTGACGTTTTGAGGCTTCCTAAAAGCTGGAGGGTTCTACAACCTAAGCTACCAAACCTTGATATCTGTTGAGCTTCTTGTGTTGTCTCTTATCTGTGTTAGGAGCTCTGACAAACTCCTTTTCATCCCTCAATGTCTTACGCACTTCCCTACTAGCTCTACCACTGGTGGTGGGAGTTTCAATCGGTTCCTCCTCCTATTCCTGCTGTTTCGACTGCTGAGAAATCATTGGATCGCATACCCCTGAGGAGATACTGGTACTGGTCACTGTACTCAATCCCTGTGATTGTCCTTTTTCTTGTCCCACCTATTGTCTCTGTTGTACTGGTCACTGTACTCAATCCCTGTGATTTTCCTTTTGCTTGTCCCACCTGTTGTCCCTATTGCTGGACTAACGAAACTTCTGGTGACTAATCACTTACAGGCATCTCTTGAGATCTTTTGAAAGCTTTGTCTTCCATGAACTTTACATCTCGCCTCACTACAATATTCTTGCTGCTAGGAATGCAGATCCCGCATACCTTTGAGGTCTCTCTATAACCTATGAGGAGCCCCTTCTCTACATTGTGATCCAATTTAATGCGTTTTTCATTTGGTATGTAGCAGTAAGCCACACTCTTGAATATCCTCAAATGCATTACTTCTGGCTTCTTTCATGTGAAAACGCCCTTTGGAGTTTTATTCCCCAATGCTCTATGAGGTGTACTATTTTGAATGTACACCACTATGCTGCATGCCTCTGCCCATAAAAATATAGGAAAATCGTGGTCATACAACATAGCCTTTGCAACCCCAACTATTGTTCTGTTCTTTCTCTCCGCTACTCCATTCTGTTGAGGATTATATGGAGTTTCCCATTCTATTTTAATGACTTCCCTCTCGCAGAAGTCTGTGAAGTATTTATCTTGTATTCTCAACCATTATCTGAACATAACTCTTTGAACTGATCAAAGACCTCATCTTTGGTATTTAAGAAATAGATCCAAGTCTTCTTGGTGTGTTAGCCTCCACAATGCCCCAAGGCTGAAAGGATATCAACGGAGGTAACCTCAAACCAAGCTTTTAGTTTGGTAGCTAGCCCTACCAAACCAGAGAGGGCTCTCTCTATGAAAAACATAACCAAGGGTTTTGAATGGTGCAAGAATAGATTTTAGGCTAGATAACTCAACTCTAGGGTTTTGAAATATTTAGGGTTTTTTCTGCTGGATCAGGGATGAAAATTAGGGAACTAGGTCAAAGTATCAAAGGTTTCAACTGCAAGAGATATAGAGGAGAAAGATAGCTATGATTATGTGATGGATTAGGAGTTTGTCGGTGTAGTGTAGGGTTTGAAAGAGCAAGAGGTCATAATGATCATGTGCACCATGAATTCATTAATCAAGAAGGAGAATTACATAAAATGAGATTCCTAACAAAACAGAGCTTTAATGAAAAGAATTCTGCTTATAAACTCTTGGGAAAATCACTGACGATGAAAGATATGGTAAGGAGACAAGTATACCATTCATAAAAAACTATAATAAAGAGAAAACACTATCACAAAATCACAAGATGGGAATTCCTGAATAATAGCTGCAACTATCCTTTGATTTTTCTGTAAAAAATGACGAAGTATAAGCTACAAGATTTCCACCCTCTGATGTCCAGCCATCAAAATGACTGAAAAATCCATACATATAGACTCAAAAACAACTTCCCCTCTCTCAAGGGTCAAATCCCTCAGTGTAGGAACAAATCAAAAGTTTCTCTGAACAAAACCCTAAAGACTAGGGGGGTTAAAACAAACCCTTCATTTAGAGTTTGACTGACCTACTCCTCATTAATGAGGTCCAAAATTACATCAAATTTACCATAAAAACCTCATTTACATCCTACTACATCAACCGACCATGAAAGAAAATAAATTACATCATACTGAGAAAAAATCAAAATTTTCATACTCAGGGAAAAGCGCAGCACACTATGATAAAGCACAATGCATCTATGATAAAGCGCAATGCCCAACTTGTGAGAGACTTTTGAAGGCCTTTCCATGCTCCAAATCTAGTTATGAAAGATACTCTGGAAAGCCGAGGATGTCTAGTTGTCATTAGACACCTCAAGCAAGAAAAATGGACACTCCATGAGGGATAAAAATTCATTTTACCACATGTACTCCCAAAAACGCAACGCTTGGTCCAAAATAGTGGTAGAAAGTGTGTTTTTGACCTCTTTTTTGGCATTTTCTCTCAATGAGTTTGCTGACAAGGAACCCCGGGTGGATAAATGACATCTAGGAGTGATTATCTGTCCACAAATATAAACATTTTGGCATTGTATGGTTGAGTAAAATGTGCAACGCCTTGGCGTCGTGCTTTTGGCTGTACTGTAATTTCCAAATTAGCCAAAAACACCAAAAATTTGAAATTTTTTGGCAAACATATGGCTAAAATGTAGGTCCATATATCTATAACCATAACTTTATTTTCACAAATGAGAGGGGTTTTTGTTCTTTGGCATATTATGAACAAAAACCTCCTCCAGTTTTCAAAAATACTTACCCATTTGTTCAGAATCCAAGTTTGAATTTGGTCACTAAAAATTAGAAAAGTGAAACAAAAGTGAAACGCCATCTTGCATGGCACTTTTGGCTGCCTTCTGGAGCTCAAAATATATATATGAAGGTAACATTGGAAATCTTAGGATTTCTTCTACACAATAGAGTCATCAAGCACTGTAAACACCTTCTCCAAACCCCTGAAACACTGACTTGAAGTCAAGTTGTCCAGAAGTGCAGAAAACCTCCTCTAACAACTGTAATTTGGGCATTTCTCCCAAATAAATAACCTGTGAATAAAATGAAGGAGGGTTTAGTTCCTTGATCTATGATGGACACAAACCTCTTTTACTTTTTCCAAATCCATCTTCCTTACTTCAGAAACTAGTTTTGAAGTAGAATAGTCCCTGTGTGCAATGTAAACCCTAGGTAGGCCATACCTTGGAAAGGTGTAGCTATGATTTTTTGGAATTTGGTGGGATCATACATACTGATTTGACCTCCCTTATGCCTCCTCTACTCAATGGTTTGAAAATCCATAGTAAAACCTAGCTCAATGGAAGGGGAAGTAGGGTTTAGTGAAGGGAAAACAAGGGATTTGGGTAGTTTTTGGGAATGAAGGGAGATGAAGGGGTTAGAGGCCTCCTAATTTCTTGGTAAAATTTAGGGTGGTAGGGATAGATTTTAGGGAGTAGGGATAAGTGGAATTTGAGGGAATGGGTGAGGGGAAGGGGTCCAAAAAGGGAAAAAATAGTCCTAACCTAGAAAAGTCTAGTCTAGGCTAGGGTTTGTAGGAAAATAGGGTAAATGAGGGATATGAGTGATGGGAAATGATTAGGAGAGTGTATAATAGGTGAGGGGGAGTGAGTGAGTTTCAAACTTAGGGTTTTACTTAGAATTTTTTCAATGAGAACGTGGAACCAAGAAAATGCACTCAAACCCTAGAAGAGGGAATTTCTCTTTCGAAGCACAAACTGAAGTCAAAGAGGTAGTTTGGAGGGCCCACTTACTTTTATCTGATACACTGGAACCTATTTTCTGATGAAGAAATCCTTTGCAATGATAATTTTCCCTTCTTTGAAGAAAAAAACAACACTCTGGAAAAAGCGCAGTGCAGCAAGTGCGTAGCACCTGCACAACGTAGTGGAGAGATGGGCACTCTTGGGAAAAGAAATTGTTGTATAGGGTGAGAGCGAGTTTTCTTGGTGGAGAGATGTTTCTTGAAGATGAAATGAGAAACTGAAAGCACTTTTTGGTATTTTGTAGCTTTGGAAATTGATTTCTCCTTTGGTGGTTAAGTGACCCACCAAGTCTTTTTCACTTTTTGATTTGAAATTGTAGCTTTAAAACCTTATGAAACATATTACATCATGATAAAAATGGAATTACACTTTTGTGACCTTTATTGAATAGTTTTCACTATTACTACTTCAATGCTGAATTTAATGGTGTAATGACAAATTTTAATGATTTTGACCCTAAGACCTAATGATGACACTTCATGAAATGATGAGCAGAATGAAAACCATGGTAATTTGACTGAGATGGTGACAATGACATTTCAGTGATGAATCATCAAAATGAATGATGGAAAGACCAAAACATGGACTGAAAGGAGTAGTAATACACCTAGACGCACTGGCCAGTGACCAAATTTTTATTTGAAGACCTACTAAAACCATAAAAAATTGACTTAAGACCCTAACAAAACCTTGTAAGAGCACATTTGAGCACTGGTGATTAGAAGGAATAGCAGGCACTAACATAATGATCATCAATAAAGGCGACAAAATATTCGCCACTGCTAAGAGATGTAGTGGACATAGGGCTGCAAATATCTGAGTGTATCAATCTCAACACACAATTTTCTATGTTGTCACTTCTAGGAAATGTTTCCTTTGTGTACTTACCAAGTACGCATGCTCTACACACATCACTGTGCTCTGTGCTAAGAATTGGAACTCCCGTTCTAGTTTCTCTGAGCATCCTAAGTGCTCCATGTTGTAAATGTCCCATCCTCATGTGCCATAGTTCTTTCAGCTCCTTCCCATTGCTACTATCACTACCTATCAGTGCCATTGGAGAATCAATCTACAACCTGTATAACCTATTACTTAGAGCTCCAATCTGTCTCACCTTCTTCCATCTAGAGTGTTTGACATACACTTTCTTCCCTACGAAGTGTACATCATACCCCTTGTCCTGTAACTGGGACACTGAAATTAGGTTCATACCCAATCTTGGCACATGTAGTACATTAGTAGCACTGGTGCTGGTTCCTGTTTCCCTCTGAAATTATATGGTGCCTCTCCCTACTGGAGTAAACTTAGTTATGTTTCCCATAGTGATATATAAGTCCATATGCTCCTCCTTATCGCTAGAGAAATATTCTCTAACTCCTGTCATATGAGTTGAAGCTCCACTATCAATATACGAGACATCACATGATGTTGAACCTGAAAAGCACGCAAACTCATCCTCCAACCTGGAAGATAATTCTGAGGCTTCCTGACTGTTGATTCTATCCATGATTTTCTGTTTTATTTCTCCTTTCCCTCACAACGTTGATTTTGTTACTGCAAAATAATGCATCCCAGCTGGAGATCTTCTTTGCAAGGAAAATATTGTTGCTCCCTCTACCTCTGACAATATTTGATTTGGAAAATATAATTTCTCTGTCAACTCTCTTAGATAAAGAGAATATTCCTTAAAAATTGACCCTCCTGGCCAAAAGGACTGCGCTACCTCTGTGATTTCAAGAAGCTACTTACGTAGTGCTTCGAATATCCTTTTTCCTGGCTGCAACTGAGCTCCCCAGCTTCTATCTGCGCTCTGATACCATGTGAAAATTTCATAATCCAGAATCCCACTACAACTACTGATAATATTTCTTTTATTTGTTAAATTAATTAAGTAAACTATTTGCAGTTTCCTACGACAAATATCGAAACATATACACTACAAACTTCACAAAAAAAATACAATGGAAAATTAAATGATGGAAAAGTAGAGAAATTCTATCACACATATAAATATTTTCACATAGTTACTTTTGGAAAATTGTCCTCGGAAAAATCCAATACAGGAAAACCGGTGGAGCATATGAGGGTTTCTTTATCAATCTTCAGCAGTAATTAAAGTACAAGAATTCTGACAACAAAACAAAGGAAAAATATTGAAATAAATTTAGTGATAAATTTTCACTCTCCACGACAACTCTTTGACCTTGAGATGGACCCTTTGCCCATACGATGGTGTCTTTGCGTCACCCTCTGCACAATGACTACGCATTTCTCTAGTGAACTATGTCCCTCCTCACGCCGCCTCTTCCTGAATTCGTCCTACACTTTCAGGACCACTGCTGATACCCTCTCTCTCTCTCACTTGCAACTCATCCTCTGACTTTATCTCCTATACTGAACTTCAGCCATTGAGAAAATTGATCTTCCTAGGGAACTAAGTAACTTCATTGGTGTGTTCTCCATCTACCCATCGACTTAGTCTTATAATATTTTTTTGTAGCACGAACGACCAAGATTAAAACATAATCGATAGCCCAAATAATTTCCCTGTCGATTAGTGTGATTTTCTAGAACATTCACACCATGAATTAATTAATTATGATTAATTAATCATATTTCCTAAGTTTAGACTTAGGAAATATTAAAAGCTGATTAATAAATCTAATTAAATTGTATCTAGGTGGAATTTTCATAAACAATTTATGGATATTGGAGAATACATGTTTCTAGCCTCTCCACCAAAACTCGTTGCTAGAATACATTCGATGCTACAAAAACTAACAATCCCAAACCTAAGTCCGACCTAAAACCCTATTTTTCATGAAACCCTAAACTCTATTCTTTCCCTAATCCCTTAATTCTAAATACATACCCTTATAAAATAACTAAATCCTAATTTTAGTTTCCTTACAAAAGAAACCCATAGTATAAAATCCGAATTCATAAATTGACTTAGAATAAAACCATAACCCATGACACTTTACCAATTAGTGAAAATATTTAATAAAAAAGGGACTTAATTTCCTATTCCTATTTTTCCTATTATATACCTTAACTATCCCTAATAATCAAACAATCTCCAACTACCTATCCTTTTATACTAATGAAAACCTTCACTATCCTATTAATCTCCTCAAATTTAATTAAAAAATTGCTAAAGTTGGTCAGCTCCCTAATTTGCAAGTCGGATCTTGAAGCCAACTATCCTAACCCTTTACCTATATAAATATATGTCATCAACTATTCAACAAAATGAAAACGCGGTTCACATCTCAAGATAAAAATCTGAAGCTACTAGGACTTGGAAAAAGACACACATATACTGGACGTTTCTCGAGCTTGGATCTAGGATTTCGACTTGTGATCAAATTCTTATGATAGCTCGGTTTACTAAAAAGGCGTTAGACCTGTTCCCTTGTAACCTAAATAAACTGACAATTTTTTTTGAGGGCTCGATCTTAGCAGTGGTAGCATGAACCTATGATTTCACGCATGGATCTTCAGATCTGAGGCAAGTATCTTGAGAAAGCTCGGGCAGTCAGTGCAAAGACTCCGACCTGTGTGTGAGAGCAGTTCGGACCACATTACAAGTTCTTTGACAAGTCTCTTGTAACATATCTTAGATCGTTGGGCAATGGAAGAAACTCGGTCTATTAATTGTGGTTAGATTCAAACCTGTGGAGAAAATAAGGACTATTACAATTACAACTTGGTGATATTTTAGCTCAGACTATGTAAGAAACATACAACCTCATACCTGTAACAAGTGAGAACAATCTTCTTTTAAGCTCAGAATTGGTTGGAATATCCATTGTGATACCCTCACCATGCTCAGACTGTGGACTTAGCCTCAGTAACTTATATTTGTGGAAAGGTTGTAGCTACAATGCTATTGGAGGATTGTTTGATTAGGCTGAGAGGGAATGTGTTCTAAGCTTGGAAAACCTCTTAACTTTGGCCTTCCTGTGGTTGAACATATTGCTATTGAAACAACCCTTCTAGACTAGCACATAGCTCAAATATGAGTCTTCATGTGGCTTAGTCAAGAGATAGACTACCTTGAGCATAGCTCAAAATTTTGGAGTAAACATCGACGCACCCTGGAGCCTATTATAGAATATTTTGACTTGGAATAAGCAGTGTTTCTCAGACTTATTGAATCAATCTTGTGGGAAAATGTAATCTTTATCTTTGATACATTAGGGCATTGACTGAAAATGAATTCTGGGAGAGATCTTTATATATAAGTTTATTGAAGTTATTTGTGGGGCATCTTTTAAGGCTATTAGAAGCTAGTTTTGGACTAGCTTTAAAACAATCTTGTTGCAACAATTGAAAGTTTTTAAAACAATCCTAAGATAGCCTTTCGTAGCACATTGAAGACCTTTTGAAGGTGGATTTATAACAGTTTGAATACTTAGTTTGGACAATTATTTGAAGCATTTGAACACTTGTATCAACCTCCTTGGAGAAACTATTAAAGGATCTTTGAAGAAGACTTATATTGACATTGAGAACAATATATTTGGCATAATTTGGAGTTGTCTTTAAGAAGACTCTTGGTGAATACATCTTAAAGTGATTTTGAAGAAGTTTTGAGGATATTCTTGATTAGTATATCTTGTAAATCCATCTTGAAAGTTGTAGTGGGAGTAAGTTGAAGACATATTATTGGGGAAAGTATTGTTGAAAATCCATTTAAAAGTTGTCTTGGAGATATTATTGGATACCATGATGCATTGAAGCCATCATGAGCTAATATTGGGGAAATTGTTTGGGTAACATGAAGAGCTATGGAGACACCTTCATGAGAAGACAAAGTTTTCATTGATGAGCTGACTGTGTTGGAGATCATTTGAGGGAAGTGCTGAAGGTGAATATATTTCCAGGGCTTATTGCAGAAGATATTGGAAGCCTTGAAGAATCGTTAAAATTATCTTGATGAATTGAAGTTGTGGGTTGGAGCCCTAGAGGATAGGAGTCCTCAAGAAGACCAGGTTGGAGCCTGTAGTAGAGATATGGTTGAAGCCCTAGAGGTTGGTGCCTCATAGTGACAAGGTTGGAGCCTTGGAATATAGGGTTGGATCCCTAGAGGTTGGAGCCTTGTGAAGTCCAAGTCAATGCTTGGAAAAGTACAGGTTGGAGCCCAGTGGATCAGAGATTGGTATCATCATCTAGGGTTGGAGCCCTGCACTATATTGTACTTTGTTAGAGTCAATTTTTTAGTGATCAAAGATAACTATTTTAAGAGTTTTCCATTAGCTCTTTAGGCAATTTTTTTTCTTTTTCAATTAATCCCCAACAATAATTTTGATCACTGAATGAGTCCTATCAAGATATGATACTCCTTCACACTTTCTCGTCTCCATTCATAGGTCTAAAGTCATGTCATTCCATCACATTTAAGTCAAGTTTAGGGTCAAAATTGCTATGAAAAGTCTTCATTTTTCTATTTTTTTCCCCTTGGAAAAATCATAATTTTCATAAATATGGAAAATTACATGTTGTAGATGCCTCATGGAATATGCATCAAAATGTGACATAGTCACATATGAAAAAATAAGTCCGGATAGGTTTCCCTTTCGGGGTGTACACGATAGTATCAAAAAGTTCTGAGAAGCAAAATAAATAAATACATATGATCAGTTTTGTAAGCATATAATATATCCTATATATCGGCAAACCAATGTTGTTCTATGTACTATCCATTGTGTTCCTTAATCACCCATGTTCCCCTAGGTTGGAGCGTGGCCTCCTTGGATAGCACATCGAAAAGATGATTTCACTCCCTGTAAATATGACAACATGAGATAGATTTAAATTGTGATTTTAAATGCCAAAGGTCCTCCAATATGTGTTGAAGTGTGTGAACATGACATATAGAAGACATATTGAACCAACTAATGACAATCTTTGAATCCCCGAAAATCTGCAGATGATGGCAGTCGTGTTCAATAGAAAATTATAGGAGGTTTTGAAGGGTAACGAACTCGGCATAGTTGTTGGTGCTTGTTCCCAAACCCATCCTAATTATGTAGTGAATATGGTCATTTATGTGTAGAATGGCTCCACCCTCGCAACCATGATTCTGAGTTGAACCGTCGAAATTATCCCACGATTTTTCTTTGTTAATAACCTCTGGGGTGATGAAGCATGGTGGGGGGCGGGTAGGAGGAGCGTCCAAAGGGAGGAAGTTGTACAGAGATACCACTTGCACGGAGGCCGATTGCCAATGTGGATGTATATCTTGGAAAATTTTTATGTTCCAAATGTTCTAGAGGGACCAACATATCAGCAATGGTAATTTGTGAGCTTTGTGTGAAGTGGCCTGATGCCACTAGAATTGCCAAGCCTCAATGATGTCATTCCCATGCCACTGTGTCGAGAGTTTGAGATTGGACAAAATCCATCGCTAGAAAGCTAGGGATATATTGCAATGTAGAAAAATGTGACAAGCTGATTAAAAGTTAGTTCTGCAAAAAACACACCATGTGGGGCCGATGATAGATCGTTTTTGTAAGTTATCCCCCGTGGGGGAAATGTTACGCAAGATGCACCACATGAATAAGATGGAACAGGGAGGTTCCTCTAACTGTAATAGACAGTGCCACCACCATATATTTATCAATAGGTCGATGTTCATAGTAGATGATGGTGTAACCAATCTTCAAAGTGTATCGACCATTAGGGGCATGTTGCCAGATCAATTCGTCATCTGCCTATCTTCAATTTTATATTATTAATAAGGGCAGTTAAATTTCCATCTCATCCATTAAGGTTTAGTTGAAGGGGCAAGTCAATTTTCATAAGTCTGAAATAAAATTTGTGTCATAGAATTTCTATGCTTTGTTGTTATATTTCGAAAAGAAATAAAAAACTTTTCTGAAAAAAAGGTATTTTCTAAAATCACATTATATTAAAGATTTATCCTTAATATTTAGAAAATAAACGTTTGAAACCATAGGTTTTAAATCCTATAAGTTGTACTCTGCCACCATTATACTCCACCACCATATTCTCCATTACACATGTTACATCCCTTCATTCATCAGTCTTTCACATCACATCACCTTTATCATACCCCTACCCCACCAATCACTAAACTCCGTCGTACGTTAAATCTACCCCACTTCGCCAATCATCTATCGCATCACAGTCTAATCCGACGATCCATATGAAACTTTGCCCCCCCCCCCCCCCTCATTGTTCGAGACTTAACATTGAGGGGGTTGGGGGGTGGGTCCGAAAAAAGTGGTATTGAACATTGACCCCACTGCTACATGTCAGAGTTGTGTGATTTTGCACCCCCCCAGACAAAACCACTTACCCGTCTAACACCCCTTCGAAATCCCCGTACCTGCTGATCTTAAACCATTGTTTCCTCTTGCCAATCATGTCATTACTAACGTAGATTATTACCATCCAATCAACTCAATTCTTGCGTTTTCCTAACCATTAGCCAATTAATTCAATGGCTAACTGTTAAGAAACGTACCCGCGCCCTTTTTCAAAGGGGAAACAAACAAATTGTCCATAAATTGACCATTACACGCCTGTTTAAAATTTTACCTTGCCTTTTCAATCTGCTCTGCACAAGTTTTCAAATTTACAGCTACCGCCAAAACTCCAGAGATAAAATTCATCAGTGTTTGAGGCTTTCTCTTGCAGCTACTAATTTTATTCTAGTGGCAGAGCTTTTCCTCAAGTCTCGCCCTATGTCTTCAATCATAGAATTCTTTCTTTCCACCATTCCAACAGATCCAACCATGCCTCCGAAAAACAAAGGACCTGAGCAACTTGTAAGTATGCTATTACATCCTCCAGTTGATTTTCATCACATTCCCTTAGCAGACAAAGATCAAAAAATACATGAAACCTTGTCTGAAATTGAGATTTTTGAGTTATATTGCTGGTTAGAAGACAAATACTTGGATAAATCAGATGACATAGGACTATGGGATTATAATCTCCCTCATTTCATATTTCCTCATACCTATAGTGCCCCAAAGTTTGTTAGGAGATGTCCAGCTTGGTATATACCAAACTAGAGAGCTATTATCGTTCCTATAGTAGAGGTTTTAGTGACTATTAATGCCCATACAATTGAACAGATGATGCAAGCCCAAACCATAGAGAATGCTATCCCATTTTCCCAAGAAGCCTTGATAGAAATATACCAGAAGTTAGATTTTGCAAAGGGAGCTCAAACTCTTGAGCTATTCATGACTGAAAATGATCCATTACCTGAGAAAAAACCTCTATTTCCAGCATCCATTTTCCCTGAAAGGTCCAAACAAATTATCACAGTAATTTCCTACCTTCTTGGTTATTATTCAGACCAATAGGTAGATGAGGCCATCATATGGTTTTTTTTCCATATTTTCCACTGATTCCAAACCCTCCATCATTTTCAATTTTAGTCAGTTTATTGCAGATTCTATCCATGATTAGTTTATGAAATTCACAACTGAAGAGGTTTTCAATTATGCCTATGTGTTAGTTTACTTTTTATTGTACTCTCAGGGAGACACATTTGAGTTTTCTCTACAGAAATTGGATGAAGAAGGAAACTAGAAGTCAATCATTTTTTGGACTTCATTAGTCATGAAGGAACAGAAAGAATATTATTATAAATAGTTTGTGGAATTGTTTCTTCAACCATCACTTAGTTTGTTAAATAACACTCCAGAGCCAAGAATTAGTGAAGAGATTAGAAAGGTATTGTCAGATCAAGCTAGAACAAGGGATTGGTATCTTTACCAAAATTATACAAAAACTTAGAGTTTATGGATGTGAAATTCCCCCTTATAAGTTTCCCAAGTTCCTCCCCATGAGGATTTTTCCATTGGAGTATATTAGACAAATGATCAATGCAAATGAAGTGCATTTTGTCTCTGCTAAAAAGAAATCACAATTTAAAATTAAAACACAGATAAGTCCTTTTATCTGTAATAGCAGGACATCAAGGGAGGAGGCAGATAAGTTGTTGAAAGAAATGAAGTTTGGCCCAAGTTTTACATGGTCTTATGATCCAGTTGGTGTCATTTCCAAACTGAGGGTGGAAAATAAATCTACACCATATTTTCATACACCTAGACCAGAGATTGAAAAGTACATGAATAAGCTTGAATGGGCAGAAGGTACACTACATGAGGCTGAAGAGAAGACATCTTCTACATTAGCATTGTAGACTCCTATTGCACAAGAAAGAGCAGGAAAAATAGTTAGAGAAAATCAGTCATATCCAATGACTGCTTCATCTAGCAAAGAGTTCAAAATTCACTACAGGAATAAAACAAAGCTAAATCCTAAGGTCAATCCCAACAAGGAGTTAGAGAAATAAGTGAAAATCATTACTGAAGAGACAAATCATTCTACATAGACAGGTGATAACGACATTTCTACTACTCCTACTACTTTTACTATTTCTAAATATTAACAACCATCAACTTCTCAAGATTAGTAGAAAGCCATTCAAACTAGCACATCTGCTATAGGGGAAAAGGAGAAGATTTTCTTTGATACTTTCAAAGAGATAAAGCTGAAGAATGAAATGTTGAAAAGAAGTACATATAAATAGTTTTGGAAACAAGCTCTCAGCTCACAAAGCATGTTGCTTTCAGCCTTTGGTTCTGAAAAGGGAAAAATGCACTTTGCATTTCTTCAAGCACAGATCCCACATCCAAAGTCAGAAGCAGATTATAAGAGGGCTACATTTGAGTTTGATATAAAAAAAGAATCATCCAATATATCAGATGGAGCTTCACAAGAAGACTAGTGAGATGATTTCATCAACTCTCATTAATACTGCTTTAAGTTTATCAAAACTGTAGGTTTCATTGGAAAATGTACAGTCACAATTGAAATTGGAGAAGGTATCTTCATTTGCAAAGGATACAAGAATTAAAAACTTAGAAGATATGGTGGTAAATATTGGATTTGATCCATCCAATGTAAATGCAATTGAATAAATCCTCAAGAATAAAAATGTTGACATAGCAGCATTGAGGAAACAACTGAAAATTCCAGCTACAGAAGATCCTTTGGCAAAGGATATTAAATAAATGTTAGAAATTTACCGCAGAAATAAAAAGAATTTACAGAGGGGAATAAACATAAAAAGAGCCAGCAACAAATCATTAACATAAACACAGATGTTTATCCGAGAAAACCCCAAATCCGGGGAAAAACACAACCAATGAAATTTCATTAAGCATTGGCCAAAACCCTAGCCAATCCAGCCAAGTGAGCCTTCACCGCTCACCTCTAGGCCTACATTACAATGAAGTATTCCCAGCCTTTTATAGGCTCCATTACATGCAATACCATGGGCTATAAACCATGGGTGAAAAAAACCATGTGCCCCAAAACCACTACTATTTACCCTAGTCAACATTGACTCTATCCCGAGTCAATTTTACCTAACTATTCCCCCCTTAAACTTGAATTAGGGATTATTGACTAAATCTAGCCAAAACTACTAAGTGAGACAACCCTGCTCACTATAGCCCTTCCTCCCTCAATATTTTTACCTAGGGTAATTGTTAACTTGACATCCCCCCTATCACCTAGGTCTAACCCAGACTTTACCAGTGATTACCCAGGGGTACGCATGCCATACCAGGTCTTACAGCAGCATGCCCATTTACATGTAATAAATTAACTCCATTATAATAATATTTTTTTTTTTTTGTTTCATTATTACTGTCTTTGCACATATGACATCAATGTCCATTTAAAAAGAACCCATCTACCAGATTACATGGGTCACTAGCCTCTGTAACCACGATTCCTCTAGGAGTTCTCTTCAGACACATGATTGATCAATTAATTAATCCACCTGCACATATCCTCTCACATGAAATCTGTGAGCCTTTTCATGCACATGCTCTCCTTCAACTATCAATGGATGTCGACCTATGCACATCCGATCTCACAACTCGATCATGCTGCAATTAGCCTTTGCAATTTCATCGTTGCTTGATGACTGCAACTACACCCTCTACACTTCTTCTAGGTCATTCTGATTATCTGCTTGGTGGAGCTACCCTTCTCCACCATCGACCATGATTTTCCTCTTCGACATGGCCCTCATGAAACTGAGTCTTTCCTTTTTTCCTCCTATTCGCGCTATGAAGAATTTTCGATCCATGTACACATTTTAGTTTTGCGCCTGCTGTTTGTTTTCATCACCGATATGATTTATCACACAAATTTTTTTTTTTGTGTTGGCAGTGGCTTCATCTCCACAAACGCTGAATAGGGCACCAAAAGAAGATATTTTGGCACCACCCTCTACCATAGCACTTGAACGACACTGCCACCAATTCTGGAATTTATTCTCACATCTACTTCTTTACCACTTGGATTTCTCCAACATTCCTTCAATATACAGCAGCAACTCTTCCCACGCATTACAGCTCTACACAGAAGTTTCTCCAAAATTCAAAGTTCTTCCTCAATCTCACGGCTATGGATCCTTCAGCTCCAGCTAATGGTGCTGCAATCGTATTTCAGATCCATACAAACGATATCACACCCAACTAGCCTGCAGATGCCAAACGTGTTTCAATTGATCCTCCTCAACGTCGCGGCAATCACCGACGGCTCCGCCTGCTGTAGGAATCTCCGGTTCTGAGTAACCTGATACATGGTCACAATATTGCACAAGCTATTTCTGTTTTAGATCTAGCCTCTTCCACTAGCTCTTGGTAAAGTAGTTTCATGTTCAACTCGCTATCAACAACAACCTTCAAATCGACCATGAAGTTCAACGACCACGGCTCTGCTGCTTACAGCAGCAATACGCTCTGCTCTGCGCACATGGCATCCTCATCAGTCCAGCAGAAAACAAAACAAATTCATCCAGCATTCAATGCTTTCTCAACTTCGAAATCCATTTTTCAATGCGTCTTCCAATTTCTCTGACGCACACATCGCAGATCGATCGCAATACATCCATTTTCATTGCGGCAACTGCTTAGCCGGTTTCAAAACTATTCTGATCTCCTTAAACACACCCAACGACTTAGCCATATGTGTCCAAAGATCTGCTATGTCATCACTCCTTTTGACACAAATTCCGCTATGTCATCACTCTAGATCGCGGATATGCAACCTGCGGCGTGAAATATAAGTATAGCCCTCCAAAGTCTCAAAAGCTCCGGAGTCTTGCGAGTTGGCCTCCACAAATTCGATGATTAGATCTGTAAACAACCAAAGAATATAAATTCTTACCGACAAACAATATTTAACGGAAAATCCATTTTCAACCCACTCTCATTAGAGAGTCCACAAAGGCGTCCCTCTGAAGCCAAAACCTGGACCATGGCTCTGATACCATTTGTTATAAATTTACCGCAGAAATAAAAAATAATTTACCGAGAGGAATAAACATAAAAAGAGCCAGCAAAAAATCATTAACATAAACACAAATGTTTATCCGGGAAAACCCCAAATCCAGGTAAAAACCCAACCAATGAAATTTCATTAAGCATTGGCCAAAACCCTGGCCAATCCAGCCAAGTGAGCATTCACCGCTCACCTCCAGGCCTACATTATAATGAAGTATTCCCAACCTTTTATAGGCTCCATTACATGCAATACCATGGGATCTAAACCATGGGTGCACAAAACCATGTGCCCCAAAACCACTACTATTTACCCTAGTCAACATTAACTCTATCCCGAGTCAAGTTTACCTAACAAGAAACTGAAACTTAGAAGGAAAATATGATAAAGTTGATAATGGAGTAGAATGCTCAATTAAAGCAGATGGAATCAGAGTTAGAAAAGATGATAAAGGAAAAGGAAGCAACAATGAAAATATCAAAGGTTTGTTTGGAATCAATGCCACTAGCAACCATTCCTATATATCAAAATTCTACAACAAGCACTGCAGATGGAGCTGAACATATTACCAAAATAGTTCAGAACATGTCTATTCAAGAAGGGGAGATCAAAAACTTGTAGGATTAGGTAAAATTATTACAATTACATAAATCTAATGCTGATAGTTCCCATGCAGCTGAAGCACAGAGGGCCAAAAAGTTGATTGAAAGGCTACATAAAGAGCAAAAAGAATCTTCCATTGGTAGCATTTCGGGCTAGGTGAAAGAGATAATTTGGGAAGACATCACAGAGTCTATTAGTGAAATTTGGCCAAGAATATAGATCATTTTCGAGAAAAAAGAGCTAATACAGAAGGCAAATGTGGCCATTACAACAATCAAATCACAAATGGGAGATAACCCTACCACAAAAAACAATATCATTAGATTTATGAATTCAAAGAATAGGTATGAGATGGATGACTTGGGCATTGGTGATAGAACATAAACCATCATGGATGTGAAGAAAGTGCTGATAAAGAAGAATTTGATTCCTCAACTTGAAGAAAAATGTCACAGTCTAGAGGTTATAGTTTAGATATTCTTTAGCAGGATAGAGTCTCTAACACAGAAAGGACTACCTTCTCTCTTTGTAATTAATGATAAATTGATGACTAGAGAAGATTATGAAAAAATACTTCAGGATATTTCCAGGGATACTGCTAAGTTTTCAAATATAAAGGGCACATTAACATGAAAGGCACTATTGGGAGCATTAAGCAATGACATTTACATTCAGCATGAAATCAAACATGTCTTTGTGTTGAAGCCCACCTTTTCCAAATACACTGAAGCAAATGAAATTTAAATTAAATTAGTTATCCCTAATGAAGAGTGCTGGGAAAATTTATGTGAGTTTCAAGAGTAATTAGCAAAAACAGAAAAGTCATTTTTTTCTAGATTAGTAGTCAAACTGACAAACAACGCAACCCGTGATTATCTTCTTCATCAACTATTTTCAGTTATAGCCGGCGCCAACACATCATATGCAATTTATTTCCATGATGCAGTTAAAATTAGTTAGCAAATAAGGCACTATCAGTTTGGATAGCCTTTAATGTAATTGTTGTATTTTATTTTTCTATAAATACTTCACTGTACGAAGTATTACTGTTGGATAATCGAGTTTTTGAACTCTGTATATTACTGTGGACCTGCTATTAATGAAAATCAAATGAGTTGCAACAATTTTGTGAGATTCATGTGGTATTTTTATTGAGCATTGTGCCTTTCTATGTTATTTCATTTCCATTCCATTTTCTGTGTAAAATATTTTTCAGTTTATAAGCATAAATAAGTTAAATGTTCTGTTTATTAAGCTTTACAATATATCTTTTCTTCTAATGAATGAATTCAGTAAAATTCTCATTCAGACCCCTCTCTTTTCTACCACTATACACAAATGACAAATTAAATGTGCTCACATAGTTTGCCTATCTTGCCTTGCTCATTTTTCTGCAATCCAACCTTTGAAATCAGTTTTAGCTTCACTGATTATAATTTTTATCTAGCAAACAAATCATTAAACAAATTCTAAAATAAATTAATCGATATCTAGCACAAATATGGTAGTTAGCCTAAAAATTGAATATTTAACAAAAGTGACACATAGAGAGCCCTCTCTGGTTAGGTAGGGCTAGTTGCCTAGCTAAAAGTTGGTATGTGGTTACCTTTCTTCACTCCTAATTTCAGCCTAGGAAGTTGGGGAGAGTGATAACATACCTGATTTATTGTAAAGAAGAGGATTGAAGTCCCCATTATTCCTGATTAATAAAAGTATTTATTCTTATTTTTAATTATGTGTTCTAATTATAAGTGGTCTAACTAGTAAAATTAACAATTGAAAATAAATTTTGATTCACCCCCCCTTCAGTATTTCCAATAATTGGAATCATAGCCAGTACCTTCACTCAAAGCATAACATCTTGAAGGTAGATCCTTAGAACACAAATGGAAAATCCAAGGAAGAAAGCCTCCAATCCTTCTAAAGATGTCTCTTCCTTAGTCAAGAATTCAGATGAAAACCAGGCCAAAAAAACCCCTATGTTGAATGGAACAAATTTTGAAGTATGGAAGGGTATA
This sequence comes from Pinus albicaulis, assembly GCA_034641835.2. Lineage (NCBI taxonomy): Eukaryota > Viridiplantae > Streptophyta > Pinopsida > Pinales > Pinaceae > Pinus > Pinus albicaulis. The sequence continues at coordinate 594,112,502 of CM076572.1, forward strand.
ATGAAATTTCTCTTGTTGGCTCAAGGTTTTTAAGTTTGGGAATCAATGATCACTGAAAGCAAGATGGAATAAGAATCCAAGGAGTATAATGCAAAAGTGATAAAAGAAATATTTTGTGGGCTACCGGATCATATAAAGGCCAAAGTAGAGAAATGTTGATCGACAAAATGTATGTGGGACAATCTTCAAGATATTCACTCAAAAGGAGCATTGACCATGAACTTTAGTCATGAAGATGATGGAAAGAAAGAAGGAAATCTTGAACCCATAAAGGAATTTGAAAACAATAATGAAAACATAAATACCAAGGAGGACCTAGAAGATGAAGAAATTGAATATGATCTCAAGGAAAACTTGTAGTTTCCCTAGAAGATATTTGTTAAAATTGGACAACTAGGTCGAAAATCCAAGTTGTGATGCTCAAATGATGATCCCAATATTTTTATTGGATTCCTCTTTCGGAGAGGTGTAATATTGATCTAAAGATCATCTCGATCGGGTGAGCAGAACATGTACTTTGAACTTATTCCACTTATGTGCTAGGTCGGCCTGGAATAAAATATAGACTTAAATATCTTAAAGGATGTGTCACACACCCCCAAATATTTCTATATATTGGAGAGACTTAGAATTCATTTGACACACATTGGTGTGATGGAATTCTCTCTCTCTTTAGATAGCGTTGGAGCTGTGATATATATGGACTGTTCTTTGTTTGGGTTGTTCTGGGTTATGTGTGACACACTTGACTGAATGACCTATTGAAGACTTTGCTGGTAGAAGCATCCTGCTGATCGCCGTAATGCCACCATTTATTATCCTATATTGGCTTGTCTTCTATCGATCTATTAGTATGTTCTATCTTCTTCAGCATTGTGCCCTAATCTGAAATGGCATAAAACATAAGCTGAAATTAACATGGGATCAGAGCTAGGGGAAGACAATGCCCAACTTATGTCAAGAATCTAGGGCAGCAAGATGAGGGCTGTTCAAAGGGAAAATAAGAGTGTCGTAAGCTACAACAAGGCTGTGTGGTAGGCTGCAGGCCATACCACCACAACAAGTGATAGCATGGGCAGTCTGTGGGGCTGTTTGGTGCCCTAACCTTCAGCGTGGAGGGAGATCCATTCTCTAAAAGTCAGCCGCAGTCTTTAGGGACAATTCTGGGCTGCAACTAAAAGGTAGTGTATGCACTTCTCAAGTGTTGTAGGTGACAGCGTGGATTTAGAGGTCTATCTCAGCCTGTGTGGAAGGGCAATGTATTCTGCTCTAAGAGGGACGCAGTCCCTACCTCATTTTTGGAGGACGCCGCAGGCCCAATATCAAATCTCCTAAAGGAAAGCACTGAAACAAAAGTAGTTGTGGGTGGATTCCGATTTTCGAGGGGCGTAAGTTAGTAAAGCAGTTGGTTCTCCGTACGCAGAAGTGTTTCGACGACTGGAAACAACGTCGCGATACTTAAAAGATGCTGATGTTGAATTAAAAGATGCCGACGTTTGGAAAGCATGAAACTTGACCGAAGGCCAGCAGAACGATATTTTGCGGGTCTTGGTGGAGCTGAAGCAGCGAACACTATGCATCTCACTTTCTGCACATAGACATCGAAGATATCTTTGCTTGATATCTAAGTCGAATTCTCACCTCTAATCTTCGTCAGACTTACACATAGATGGCACTTGCTTGTGCCTAAGAGATTTTTTGTACTATCTGCGGACTGAAATTTCTGTATATTCGAATTTTTTTTTGTTGGGAGGTTATTTTGAAAACAGATATTTTAGTGGCATGCCGATGTAAAACTTAGCCATACACCAAAATTAACCTATTAACGATGGTGCAAACAAATCCTGTGGAACGTAGTTTTTTTTCAGCGTGAGCATGTTGATTTGATTGGGTTTTTCTTCAGGTAAAATGGAAAATTCGAGTTAGTAGTTTCTGCCATCGATTCTGGACATTATGGAGATGAAGAATTTTGCGTTGGAGTGCTCATCTGAAAGGGAAACAACATTGCTGCATAGTATCGATGTAAAGTGTGGTTTATTCTTCAAAAATTCTTTGGTGCATTTCACATTCCTGGAGTTTATGGTAATGAGGGTAGAACCCTGTTAACAATCCATTATGTTAGTTCAAATACTCACCCCGTTCTTGACGTCAAAGGGTGCATTGGAGACTTGTATTAACTAAGTCTGAAATCTGTGATCATATAAACATGCAAACAACAAAGTTTCAGTAAGAAGTGAAGTGGGTTTGGAAGAATTGTCTGAGTGCATCCTAGCATGCCCGGAATAGTCATCGGCAGAGTGCTGGATGGACTGCTTAAATTCTCTGGCTTCACAGGTCAGAGCAGATTTTGACCATGTTCTCACCAAAAACAAAGTTCATTCATGGAGGAAGAAAGTGTTACAAAGTTCTTGACTGTGAATGAGAAAAGAGAGAAATAAGAGGCTGGAGAGGAATAAGGAAGTCTCCGTGTGTGTCAGCTGAATGCAGAGATCTCCCGCCAAATTCCCACATTCTTAAACAGAAGGAGAGAACAACATGTCAGAAATTACAAAGCTAATACTATGAAAGCTGATGGAATGATTGGTATCTGGATCAATTATTAATAATAACGATAATGCGAATTCTGAACTGCACCCCCTGGATGAAGAGGAGCATGAAGCGCACAACATGGAGAATTCAACATCTTAAACTGGCCCTAGAAATAGAATCTGATGAATATAGCTTAGAATCAGGCAAATTTAAAAAAAAAAAAGTGGGAGGCCTCCACCTGTAAATGCACTGTTGTAATTACCACTTAGTTTTTTCCATTATGTTGGAGTTATCTTACTGACCAGCAAGAAAGCATTGTAAAGATAACAAGACTAGAGGATTCACTGATGTGGTTACGAAGGATCAAAGTTGTTTTTTTTATGGTCCTTCTAATCTCTGTATGAAGGCTGAAGTTTTCCCAAATTGCAGGATGAGCTTCTGTTTTTTTTTTTTCTATGCCTTGGAGCAGAGGGCTGAGACCGTGAAAATATGAAAATAAGGTATGTTTTGATCTCCATGATAGGGTCACAAACCCTCATGTGGTTCTCTATGTGCACCTACTCTGTGGTTTTCTGATCCAAGTGACAGGCAGATTCATTGGGGAAGTCTGACCTTGTATGGTGAATAAGTCAAACTGATTTAAGGCCTAGTGCATAGTAATGTTGAGGAGGATAAATCACTGTATTAAAGCCCCAGTTCAAATCCTGTGATCAGTGAGTAGCTCAATTATTATAAGGCAGACTTGCTGAGTTGATACAAAATCCACTGTAAGAAGACAGACAAAAGAAGAGTTTTTGCAGCCTTGGATAGTTACGTACTGTCAAGTATTTGAAACCATGGTCAGCAAAGCCTGTGGAGTTTTTTTTTTTAACAAATGATGATAAAATCATCACTGAAATCCATGATTTGACAGCATATGATACATGTCAAGATACATGACAGTTATATGACAGTGTATGGCTATGATTCTTAGATGGCTTTGATAGTGGGAGAATAAGATTCAGGTCCCTAAGTACAAAACTCCTCTCCAAGTTGATGTCTAGGATGCCCTCATTTAAAAATAGATGTCTTCTCTCTCAAGAGAAGCTGGCATTAAGAGGGAGAATACAACTGTATATGCTCCTGAGCTAATATCATTGTTGAAAGAAAAGGAGACCCTCATGGCTCAAAGATATATGGCTTCAAGGGGGAAATTCTGGAAGAAAACCAAGAAGCCATATAAATACCAGAGGTATCGAACTTCCATGAGTATAATATGAGCCTGAATTATTTGGGAAAGCTATAAAGCATCAAGTTTGGAAGGATGTGATGCATGAAGAGTATGAGTCCATAATGAAAAATGATGTCTGGATGTGGTTTCAAGATCGGAGGACAAAACAGTTATGGCTCTACAAGATCAAGCATGGATCAAATGGAGGTGCTGAAAAGTTCAAGGCAAGATTCGTTGCCCGTGGCCTCTCTCAAAAAGAAGGCATAGAATATGATGACATATTTGCACCTGTGGCCTGATATACCACCATTCGATCTATCATAGCCCTTGCTGTTATGCAAGGCTGGAGTCTTCATCAGATGAATGTGAAGACAAACTGCATTTCTGCATGGTGCGATAAAGGAAGAGATGTACGTAGAGAAACCCTTGGGGTTCAAAGCCCAGGATCGGGACACCCATGTCTGCAGGTTGAAGAAAGCCCTCTATGGGCTGAAGCAAGCACCTAGGGCTTGGTACGAGAGGATAGATAGCTACCTGATGAAGCTGGGCTTCACTCGTAGTAATGTTGATCCAAACCTTTAATTCAAGGTTGATAGAGAGAAGCCTCTCATTCTGGTGCTGTATTTGGATGACCTCTTCCTGACAGGTGCTGACCCTCTCATTCATCAGTGCAAGAGGAAGCTCACTGGTGAGTTCAAGATGAAGGACCTAGGACTAATGCACTACTTCCTAGGGCTAGAGGTCTGGTAGAGACCTAGCGAGATTTTCCTTTCTCAAGGAAAATACATTGTGAAGCTTCTGGAAAGATTTGGTATGGTGGACTGCAAGTTCATGTCCACACCAATGGATCTCAACTTTAAGAAGTTGAGTGGAAGTGTTTTTGGGCCCGTGTTAGCAAATCCTACCAAGTATCATCAACTCGTAGGGTCCTTGATGTTCTTAGTGAACACCTGTCCGAACGTATGTTGTGCAGTGAACACTTTGAGTCAACACATGGTTGATCATAACATTCACTGGGTTGGTGCCACGAAACTCTTGAGATATCTCTGAGGCAGAATAGACCATGGGCTAAGATACACTGCCGGGAGTATGACACTCCATGGATATACTGATGCTGATTGGGTTGGCAGTGTGGTGGATCGCAAGAGCACATATGGATGCTACTTCACATGTAGATCTACTTCAGGCAGGAAACTGAAGTCGGTAGCCTTGAGCACCGCTAAGGCCGAATACATTGTAACATGCATGGCCTGTTGTGAAGTCACTCGGCTGCGAAAGCTCTTTAGTGATTAGTTCAAGCATGTGCTAGATGCCACCGTTATCCTTTGTGATAACTAGAGGAGGATTCATTTGTCATAGAATCTCGTGTTCCACGAACGATCCAAGCATGTTGATACCACTATCCGGGATATGGTACAATGAGGCACCGTAAGGCTCGATCATATAGGAACTGATGAGCAGGTCGCGGATATTCTCACTATGCCCTTGGGGAAGGTCATGTTCCTAACCTTCCGTGAGAATCTTGGTATCGTGGAACAACCCTATTTTGAGGGTCCTGTTGGACGATGAGCTCTGGGAGCTTTGGGGGCTTTGGGGACAGCTTCTTGGAGCTATGAGCAACCACAAGGCTAGGCTTGTCAAACCTTGTTGGTGTGCTTGGACCCCACCGTTGTGATTATTGAGTTGGTTCACATCTCATTATCTATGCCCCGTATGCATCCTACCCATTGAGTTCAACGCTCATGGGAAGTACCTCTCATTTGGCCAATAAGATGGGAAAGGCTAGAGACTAATAGAAAAGACTGATGGACGCATCATAAATTTCCATACTCTCTATCTAGGATGGCACAATCCAACCACTTGATCTGGGATCAAGTATAGTGATGTTTCGGACCTCCTGCTGACTTCGGGTCAAATGAATCAACTTCGGGTTGGTTGGAGACTCTTTGTGAGTCCTATAGAGGTTTCGGACCTCTGGGCTAAATCTGTCAGCCGGGTATGATGTCTTTGTGACTGACCCACTTCTGTTTTGAAATAAAGAGGCCAGCAAAGCAAGTTACGGCGGGATGACGCACGATGTTTGGATTGCACTAGTGGACGGAGTTCTCCCTAGTTGAGAGGGAGCGTTAAAATTGGACAACTAGGTCCAAAATTTGGGTTGTGATGCTCAGATGATGATCCCAATATTTTTATTGGATTCCTCTTTCGGAGAGGTGTAAGATTGATCTAAAGATCATCTCGATCGGGTGAGCAGAACATGTACTTTGAATTTATTCCACTTATGTGCTAGGTCGGCCTGGAATAAAATATAGACTTAAATTTCTTAAAGGACGTGTCACACACCCCCAAAGATTCCTATATATTGGAGAGAATTAGAGTTCATTTGACACACATTGGTGTGATGGAATTCTCTCTCTCTCTGGATATCGTTGGAGATGTGATATATATGGATTGTTCTTTGTTTGGGTTGTTCTGGGTTATGTGTGACACGCTTGACTAAATGACCTATTGAAGACTTTTTTGGTAGAAGCATCCTGCTGATCGCCGTAACACCACCATTTATTATCTCTGTATTGGCTTGCTTTCTATCGATCTATTAGTACGTTCTATCTTCTTCAGTATTGTGCCCTAATATGAAATGGCATAGAACATAAGCTGAAATTAACAATATTAGTAGTTTGAAAAAGGAAAATGAGGAGCTCAAGAAGCAAGCACAATATGGCGACCATGACCTTGAAAAGACAAGCAAGAAATTTGACCTATTTAAGTTTCAAGTACAAGGAAAATATGAGGAGCTCACCAAGCTAAAAGAGGAATTTCATCAAAACAAGAAAATACATTATGATGATGTCATATCCATGACAAATCAATTGGATAAAAAAAAAAAAAGGAAGACAGTTTTTCAAGCCATCTTGAAAAAAGACACGAGGACTTGAACAAACTTGAAGTGAAATTTGGTCAATACAAGGAAGAGGTCTCCTCCCTTAAATCTCAACTAGAAGAAGAAAAGAAACAACACAAGGAGTTGAAAGGGTGATGGCAGTTTTGACTCTCCTGATAGTACAAGTTGATGAAGTAGAAAATGAAGGAAACTCTATGAAATGCCAAATATAAGAAAAGGATGAAGATATCACCTCTCTCAAGGCCAAAATTTGTGAAGCTTCAAGGATGAAGGAAGAAATGGAGATAAATCTAGCAAATAAGGATAAATAATTCAAGTTGATTAAAGAAGAAATTGATCTTCTAAAGAAAGAATTTGATCATCTGAAAAAGAGTATAAAAATCTTTCAAACCCTAGATGATATCCTAAGTCATTAAATATATATCCTCGATAAATAAGGTCTTGGATATGCAGGTGAATCCTAAAAAAAAAAATGATGCAAACAGTAAGGATGTGGAAAATCTTGGAAGAAATATTGATGCCACTAGTTCTAGAAAAAGCAAGGAGAAGAGTCAATATGAAATTGGAAGAAACCCTACTCTAAGAAGATCTACAGATGGTTTCAATAATGCAAGTGGCAATAAATTTGACCAAAGGATTTTAAGGAAAAATAACCTTAGAAGTACATCAAGGAAATAATCTGCAAAAGGTATCAAGGATGCAAGAGGCAATGGATATCATCAAAGAATCCCAAGGAAAAAATACTTCAAAAGTACATCAAGACAGTCTCCATCTCCTACGTACCAAAGTATATTTTTTGGTTATTGCTATTCTTGTACAAATTTTGGGCACATGGAAAAGGATTGTAGGGCATACCATAAAGACAAATATAATGTTCCACACCAGCTCCCTAGAAGAAAATTTTCAAGAATAGTCATGATTCATCATTCATGAACAAGATGGAATGCTTCAAATGCCATAACATTCGACATATAGCTCATGATTGTAACTTGAATTGGGTCCCTATGGAAAGCTAAAAACATGACTACCAAGCAGTAAAAGAAAGTTACAAAAGTGTGGAGAAGGAAGCAAATTGGATTAAAAAGTCTCTTGAACACTCAAGACATCAACTCATGTTGTTGATCTAACGAGTACATCTTTGGGAGATGTGATATTCCAAGATCTGATGATAAAATTTTGTCAAAAAGGAGACCATGCATATTGGGAGCTTGTGATTCTTTACTATTCTTGTAGAAGCTATCCGTGAAGAGCCCTATGAAATCCTTGATGAGTCACACATAGACAATCATCACTTGATAAATCATATCTCGGGAGTAATTCCATTAAATAATATCATGATATTATGTCTTCACTACACATCCACTTTTGAAGATGTCTTCCACTTGATCACAAGGCAACAATCTTTCTTGTCTTGAGAAAAAATAAGAGCTAGAGGAGTTTATGCAGGCACGGGGATTTGGTTCATCACATGAAGAAATTCAAACACATCTATCATGTACCACATTTCCACAAGAAAGAGCACCATGACAAGGGGAGCAACATATATATCATTGAGAACTATTATTGACGAAGAAAATACGATGGAGTATCATGTCAAGAAGTAACCTGATAGAGGGAGTACTTGGGCACCCTATTTTACATTGATGTCAAAGGGGGAGAAATTATTGAAAGGGAAAGACTATTTCCATCAATGACAAAGGGGGAGGTTTTTGGTCAAAGTTTTCATTGATGTCAATATGTCATTATTGGAGATGGAAAATATTATTGTGATGCATGAATAACCCTTTTGTGATGATTCCCTAACCTCTTGATCTAATCCCTTAATTTTTTGGAAACCCTAATCCTAGATATATGAGAAAACTTAGACCCTAACCCTAATCCTAACCCTAGGTTCGACCTCAAACCCTATTCTTCATGAAACCCTAAACTCTTCTCTTGCCCTAATCCCTTAATATGAAATGCATACCCTTATAAAATAACTATCCTAATTTTAGTTTCCTCACAAAATAAACCAGGCTAGTATAAAATCCTAATTCCCAAATTCACTTATACTAAAACGATGACCCATGACACTTTACCAATTAGCAAAAATATTTAATAAAAAAAGGGACGTAATTTCCTATTCCTATTTGTCATATTCTATATCTTAACTATACCTTATCATCAAACAAGCTCCAACTACCTATCCTTTTATACTAATGACAAACTTTACTATCCTATTAATCTCCTCAAATTTAATTAAAAAATCACTAAAGTTGGTTGGCTCCCTAATTTGCAAGTCAGCTCTCAAAGCCAACTATCCTAACCCTTTACCTATATAAATATATGTCATCAACTATTAAAAAAAATGAAAACATCAGTTAAGTGAAATATAAGACACAGATCACATCTCTAGATACAAATTTGAAGTTGCTCGAACCTAGAAAAAGATGCACATATACCAGAAGTTGCTCGAGCTTGGATTTAGGTTTTTTGACTTGTGATCAGATTCTTATGATAGCTTGATTTACTAAAAAGGCTTTAGAACTGTGCCCCTGTAACTTGAATAAACTAGCGGACTTTTTTGATGGCTCGATCTCAATACTGGTATCACGAACGTATGATTTCAGGCATGGGTCTTTAGATATAAGGCAAGTATCTTGAGATAACTCAGATAGACAGTGAAGAAACTCAAACATTTGTGTGAGAGCAACTCAGACTGCATTACAATATCTTGGACAAGTCTCTTGTAAGGTATCTCGGATTTGTGAGCAATGGAAGAAACTTGGTCTATTAACTGTTGTTAGCTTCAAACCTGTGGAGAAAATAAGAACAATTACTATTAAAACCCAATGCTATTGTAGCTCAGACTGTGTAAGAAACATATAACCTCAGAACTGTAATAAGTGAGAAAAATCTTCTTTTAAGCTCAGAATTGGTTAACATCTCCATTGTGATACCCTCATCAAGTTTAGACTATGGACTTAGCCTTAATAACTCAAATCATTGGAAAGGTTGTATCTACAACACTATTGGAGAACTATTTGAGTAGGTTGAGAGGGACTCTGTTATGAGCTTGTGCAATCTCTTAACTTTGGCCTTCCTGTGGTTGAACATATCTCTATTGAAACAACCCTTCTAGGCTAGCACATAGTTCAAATTTGAGTCTTCCTATGGCTTAGTCAAGAGATAAACTACCTTGAGCATAACTCAAAATTGTGGAGTAAATCTTGACACACCCTTGAGCCTATTAAAGAAGATTTTGACTTGGAAGAAGCATTGTTTCTCAGACTTATTGAATCAATCTTGTGGAAAGATCTAATATTTGTCTTAGAGACATTGGGGCATTGACTTAAAAGGAGAAATATTTGTATAACAATGTATTGAAGGTGTTTGTGTGGCATCTTTTAAGGTTGTTAGAAGCCAGTTTTGGACCAGCTTTAAAATAGTCATGTAGCAACAACTGAAAATTTTCTTCAAACAAAATTTAAGAAATTTTGATGATGGATTTATATGAGGTTTGAATACTTAGTTTGGATAGTTATTTGAAGCATTTGAAGACCTAGAGAAACAGTCTCCTTGGAGCAACTATTGAAGGATCTTCGAAGAAGACTTGGATTGACATTGAGAGAAGTATATTGGGAATATTTTGGAGCAATATTTAAGAAGACTCTTGGCAAATACACCTTAAAGTGAATTTGAAGAAGTCTCGGGGGTCTTCATGGTTAGTATATCTTGGAAAGTCATCTTGAAAGATGTGGTGGGAGTATCTTGAATACATCTTTTTGGGGCAAGTATTGTTGAAAATCCCTTCAGAAGTTGTCTTGGAGATAATATTGGAGACCATGATGCATTGAAGCCATCATGAGGTGACCTTGGATAAAATATTTTGGGTAACATGAATATTTGTGGAGACACCTTCATGAGAAGACAAAGTTGTCATTGATGAGTTGATTGCGTTGGAGATCATTTGAGGGTAGTGCTGAAGCTGAAGATATTGTCAGGGATTATTGCAGAATATATTGGGAGCCTTGAAGAATCATTAAACTTATCTTACCGAATTGAAGTTGTGGGTTGGAAGCCTAGAGGATAGGAGTCCTGAAGAAGATCGGGTTGGAGCGTATACTAGAGATAGGGTTGGAGCCCTAGAGGTTGGTTCCTCATAGTGACAATGTTGGAGCCTTGGGAGATAGGTCTGGAGCCCTAGAGGTTGGAGCCTCATGAAACCAAAGTTGGTGCTTGGAAAAGCACAGGTTGGAGCCTCATGGATTGGAGATTGGTGTTTTCATCTAGGGTTGGAGCCCTACAATATATTGTACTTGATTTATTGTAAAGAGGATTGAAGTCCCCGTTATTCTTGATTAATGAAAACATTTATTCTCATTGTTCATTTTGTGTTCTAATTATAAGTGATTTAACTAGTAAAAAATAAAATTGAAAAGAAATATTGATTCACCCCCTCTCGGTATTTCCAACACAAATTATTGGTTTTTGAAACAGAAAGGAGTAAGACCCCAAACAACAAATTTATATAGCTTATTTTTGATGTTTCACAAAGATAAATGTTACCAATCAATCCAACCTTACTAACTGCCTGCAAACTAGTTAAAATTACTTAGAGAAATCTGATTATCAATTAACTGAGTATAAGCATACATGTTATGATATCAATCATTAACAAAATGTTGAGTAACACCGTTTAGGAACTCATTAAAATTCATAAGCATATAAGGTACCATATTAGTGACATGCATAACATTATAAACATGCAAATGTATTATACTTATTTATATGTTTTAGATTGGTTGAAAACTAAAGGAGAGACTTCAACTCTCCACCCAACCATAGGCCAGTTACAATGTAGTCCTTCTTGCAACTAATGACCCCATAGTGGTATCCAAAGTATGAGGGGATGCTTGCTCAATGAAAATTAATAACAAATATTGGTATACATGCATGTGATGGAGTTCATTATCATGGTGGTTAAACAACTCCTCTCTAGCAGTAAGCAGCACAATGACTCACTTACTCTCTTAGTTCAATCACATGGCTTCATAAAAATTCCAATTCCTTATGGTCTATTTCTCGCTTTTAGGATATTGAATCCATTGTTTAGGTGGTTTCACAACTATATTTTCGTAGCAAGACCATAGGGGTCTGCAATCCACTGTGTAGGTGGTTTAAAAAATCTTCTATCAAGCACCAAAACGACTTAGATTGCCTTGTCCAAGTTGTTTAAAAACCATACAAAAAACACCACAGTTATTTGGTCATCCATTGAGCTTCCTAGTTACCACACATGCATAGACAAGAAATCCAATGGATTGAAAAATAGTCATAGGGAATCTCCCGAAATTCTTAGAGCACAGAGCTCAGTCTCAACCAATGTATTCCATTGGACGTTCTCTGTCACTTGTCGTGCTCTTCTCTCACCAACATTCATTTCCCTATGTTATTTTATTTCCTTCCTTGTTGACTCCCCTCTTTTCTTCCCAATCAAACATTTCTCCTTGCCTCAGTCCACAAGGGGGATGGGGATGGGCACAGTCTTGTGGCCATAATTACCAATTTCAATCTCATAACTTGTTTTAGCACAATGGTTGGGTTGGTTAGAAATGGTATTAATGAATTTAGTGTGGTTGACTATGGCTTGCAAGTGGCATGCAATGGGTCCTCCCCCTTGGGCTTTGGATCTGTGTTTCCTACTCCTTTAGCCAAAGCCAATCTATATGCTACTAGTCCCATTTTTTTCAAACGTTGAATGGTCCACAAAATCTGGGTCCCAACTTAGCACAAGATACCACTTTCAATGAGCTCTTCCTTGGTCTGATGTAGAGATATACATGCTCCCTCACTTGGAATTCTTTGTGCATTCTTTGATGGTTTGCATAAATCTTTTTCCTATCTTAGGATATCTCTAATTTCTACTTTATATTGAGCACTTCTTGCTCCATTTCTTTTAGCATGTCCAGTGAAAGAACCACTTCGTTCATTGGATCATCCCAACTAATGGGATTGTTTCTTTTTTTCCATACAATTCCTCGAAAGGGTTAATATTCAACGACTCTTGGTACCCATTGTTGTATGAAAAATATTCTAATGGAAAGAACTCTTCCCACCTATTTGGAAGATGCATGACACACATCCTTAGAATGTCCTATAAAATCCTGTTCACTCTTTGAATTTGGCCATTTATCTGAAGATGATATGATGTATTAAAATCTATCCAGGTCCTAAAATTAGAAAATAATTCCTTCGAAAAATTGGAAGTGAACTTGGCATCTTGATATGAGAGGTTCTTCTTGGGTATGCCATGCAATCTTAATATTTCCTTCATGAAAATATAAGCTATATCAATGGCTTTGTGGGTGGACTTGAAAACTATGGAGTGGGTTTCCTTGCTCAACTTTTCCAATGCCACCATAACGACATCATTTTGTTTGGTTTCTTCAGTAATCTTGTAATGAAGTCCATAGATATGGTGTCCCCTTTCCACTCAAGAATTGGGATTGGTTGTAGCAATATTTTTGGATACATTCTACATTCCAATTTGACTTGTAGCCATTCCAAGGACCCGAAAATGTACTCAATATTATTCTTCTTCATTCCAAGCCAATAATATGTTTTCTTTATGGTTATCATTTTCTAATAACCAAGATGGCTTGAGTAAGGTCTCTTATGCAATTCATCCAATATGAGCTTCTTCAAATCAACAAAAGGCACATACCTTTTGTCTTTGAGCAAAATATTACCATCATTAGTAAGCTTGTAATTCTTTCTCACTGATCCCTTTGAATCTCATTGTAACCATTCCTTCACATGTTGGAAATTTTCATCATGTATCAATGTCTCTTTGATCTTTTATTTGATTTAAAATTCACAAGTTATCATGGTTTCCAAGTGAGCCACTTGTAGACTTCTACTAAGTGTATCAACCACTCTATTTCCCTTACCCTTAATATGTTTGATCTTAAAATCAAACTCACTGATTAGAGCTTACCATCTTGCTTGTGTTGCATTTAGTTTGGGCTAATCAAACAAGCATCTCAACCCTCTATTATCTAACATCAACACAAACTCTCTCCCAAGCAAGTAGTGCCTCCACATCTTTAGTGCATGCATTGTTGTTATAAGCTCCAAGTCATGAGTGACATAGTTATTTTCATGTTCATTCTTGACTCGTAGCAGTTTACATGTCCTTCTTGCATCAAGAATTTACCTATTCCTTCCTTACAGACATTTGTGCAGACTAGAAATTCCTTATCTAGGTATGTTATCCTCAAAATAGGCGCACATGTGAGAAATTTCTTGAGTTATTCAAAACTAGCTACACACTTTGATGTCCATTGAATTTTGACTCCTTTCATTTGTAAGGCTATGATTGGATGCCCTATCTTTGAAAAATCTCAAATGAATTGTCGATGATATCCAACCGATCACATGAAAGATATAATCTCCATGACATTTCAGGCAGTAGGCCACTCCTTTATGATCTTAATATTTTCAGGGTCCACAATCACTCCTTCCCTTGAAATGACATGCCCCAATTATTGAACTTGTGATTGGAATATATTTAATTTGTTGAGCTTAGCATAAAACTTGTGCTCCCTTAGCAATTACAATACTACTTTTAAATAATATTCATGCTCTTCTTTGGTTTTTGAGTATACCTAGATGTCATTGACAAAAGCCAATACAAACTTTTCCAACTATAGGCTAAGAACATTGTTCATCAAGCACTGGTTGGGGCATTTGTGAGCCAAAATGCCACCACAAAAAATTCACAGTGCCTATATCTTGGCTTGAACATTGTCTTGTGGATGTCTTCGTCCTTAATTAAGACATGATCAAACAAGTCATCAATTCTGGGAAACATGTAATTTTTTTTCAATATGGCTTTATTTAGTTGTTGGTATTATATGCATATCCACAATGTGCCATCCTTCTTCTTTACAAATTGTTGATTTTCTAGTGCTAATTTAGGCAAGAAAAATTTTCTACCACTGTTAATTACTTCCAGCGATATACAATATTACTTTAGCATGCTTTATAACATCATTACGCAATTAAACTCATAAAATTCAATGGTAATTGAAATAGAACAATAGAGATCGCAATAGAACAACCATGCATAGTAGACACCAAATTTTTTCACATGGGAAAATCAAACTTGAGAGAAAACCCAACAACCTTTTCTAAGAGATATAGTTCAATTCAACAAAAGTACAATTTGATTTTTCCATTACAACTTGGTCAAACATACCACAAAATTTAATGCAGGTAAAACTAGCCAAAATTCATCCTCTTGTAGCTTTCCCACAAATTCGGTCAACCCTTAGTCAACAGGCCAAATTTTGGCCTCCTGCTGCTGCCCCAAAGCTCAATTAACTGCTTCACAAATTTGATGAAACTATCGAGTCAAACTGTGATCAAACTGCCTCAAAAAATTTTGATCAAACATATCATAAATTTGGTCAAAAAAATGTTCCAAATTTTGGTCAAACTGCCTCAGAACTTGGTCAAATAGATCAAGTTAAGGTTGGTCAACATACTCTCAAATGAGCTTGGTCAAAACTGGTCTTCTTATCTTTCTCCTTCGCACATGGGAAAATAAAACATATGTATATTTGATGATCCGAATTGGTTTGCAAAGGAGGTTGAATGTGTATAAATAATGGTCAAAGGAGGGGAGTTTGACCAAGGGTCACAACCATTCTTATGGTGGGGTTGGTCTGTCTTTCTGAAGCCTACATGAAATAAAAAATAAAAAATTTATGTTCTTTAATTTGGCTGACTTGAATACGATTGCAGCCACCAAAAATAAACACTCCCTCTTGGCTAGGAGGTATTAAACTTTGACTTTCTTAAATGTCTTATTTTGCTGAACAATTTCTCCATCCAAAGAAAATATTAAATGAGCTTGTTATGTTAATGTATCCATCCACTTCATGTTCTAACCTAGAACCATGTGGAAAGCATCCCGCATCAACATCATGCAAATGATATGGTCACCTACTAGTCAAATCTCCTTTGCAAATAGATCTTGTCACCCACTAGCCAAAAATATTTTGGTGATATGGTCAAGACCTTCTGACCAGGGTTAGCAAGACTAGTCTTGGGTAACGAAATCAACAAGTCATCGATTGGAGAAATGCCAATACCTTTGACTAAAAAAATGGTGAAATCGTGGGATAATTACCATTCATGCATGCTAATTGAATGGTAATACACTTGCCTGATGCTAAAGGCACTCACTCTACCCACTAGCCAAGCACCTCTTGGTGATATGGTTAGAACTTTCTGACCTGGGGTGCACTTCAGGCCCTGATGCTCTCTAGTCGAGTCTCTCTAGCCACATTACATGGCTCTTGGTCAATATCCTTGACCTAGGGAGAATATCTTCCCATTGATGCTACAACATCAACACTCCCTTTAATGAAGGGAAGCATTCTCAACAACTCCAAGAGAGTCCCTGAAGTAAACAAAATTCATCCCAGGATAGCGGCTTTGTGAGAATGTTAACAACTTGCTCGTCCGTAGAAATTTACTAAAGACATATTTATCCATTTTGTACAATGTCTCAGTACTTGATATCAATGTGCTTCGACTTGTCATAATGGTCATCTCTAGCACCTGGTCAAACAATTTTGTGAGTAGCTTTCAAAGCCACACTACTTCATAACTCTCCAAACTATGTGCAATATACTCAACCTCTGCAGTGTTGAGTGCAACTATGTTATTCTTGTCTTTGACACTCCCTGCTTAATCTGAATCCATATATCCCTATAATTGTACTTCATCATTTGAGACATATCTCAATCCATATCCAATTGTACCATGCAGATACCTCAACATATGTTGTGTCGCATGCTTCGACTCAACCATAAACTAATCAAATTCCTTCACTGGATCCATCAAACCACAACTGCTTCCTGATCACCTTGATTGGATGCTCCCTCTGACACTGAAACATATCCTATTATGGCAATCTTGGCTGCTCCCTTTGCCACTATTGCTTCTTAGACATTAAAACATATATGATGCTTGGCGTGGTCCACTCATAGAAGGCATATTGATCTTAGAGATCTCTCGTCCTAAGAATATAGTTTGAAAATATTTCAATCCATCATCTAAAGGATCTTAATAGTATACTTCCCTTGACCAAGGAAGTAATGCATCAAATCTAGATCCTTTATCTCGAACTCAGAGGTCAACTCCCTTTGACATTGAAGCAATGCTTGACTGCTCCCTTTATCATAGAAAAAAATCCTTATGCCATTTCTTCTCCCTTTTTCATGTGAGTGCTTATGCTCCCATAAGAAAGAATTCATATAAGAACAAGATCAACCAAGACTCATCAGATATCCACCAATCTAAGAATACCATGCCCGAGGTCCATACAAATCTTTCTTTAGTCTATAGACATGGGACTCCTTCTCATGTACCTCAATGCCCTAAGGTTTTTCTATGTACATTTCTTCCTCAATCACTCCATTGAGGAAAGTGGTATTTACATCTATTTGATGTAACCTTCAATCCATAACATAAGAAATAGAAAGAATAATTCTAATATAAGTGTACTTGGAAACTGGAACAAATGTCTTCACATAGTCGTCTCCTTCTTTTTGAGAGAACCCTCTTGCCACGAATCTCACTCTGTACTTATTTATGCTACCTTCCACCGTATGCTTGATCTTGTAGATCCACTTGGAATTCACCACTGACTTCCCCTCAATTATCTGTCACAATCATGGAATCCTTCAAACTTGTTGGCATGCTTGCTCCTTTTGAACTAGTGGCTCTTCTGGTCATCAATACAATTTCTCCATCTTGAACACAAATCACTCTAGTTGATTTTATGCTCGATCTTGGGGGAATCCTCTTGTCACAAATTTTGTTTCGTTATTATTGATGCTTCCATTTGTTTCCAAATCATTTGAAACCTTCACGATGTACCTGCGAGCCTCATTAGGAGGCCATGTAAGAAAAAATTACAATCAAAGAAAAAAAATATAAAGAAAAGAATATGGCCATAAATAATAATCAAGGAAAAAAAAGAATGAAATACTTATCTTTTGATTTTAGGATTGTAGGGAATTTTTAACTCCCTCTCTATTTGTACTATATTAAATAATAATATCATTTGTATTGTCATTCCTAAATCTCTTCTGATGTGGATGCTCACCATCATCAACATTTACAACTGAAGCATGTTTCTTGTCCTTCCTCTTTCTATCATTCTTCCTTTTAGGACATTAGTTTTTATAGTGATCAAACTTGTGACAAATGAAACACTGAATCTTTGACATGTCCTTCTTCTTTTGATTATGAACGGGATCAAGTATTCCACCTGAATTCCTTTTATGAAAATTTCAATTTTGTTCTTCCTTTACCATTCTTCATTTGATATGCACATGCTTGGGATTCAACTTCTTGAGGTTTGTGAATCTTCCCCTCTGATATTAGCCTAGACTCCTCTTGAGCACAAGGAATCCATAGTTGATCAAAATTTGAAATTTCTAAACAAACTTTGGAATTTCTGATCTACCACAAATGTTTGATACAAATTAATTCCATGAATGCATAAATCCATTAAGGATCATAGTCACAAGTCTTGATTCTCAATATTCTCTCCAATGGCCTTGAGTTGATCTGTCAATTGATAGGTCCTCATGAAATAGGAAGCCATAATATCATATCTAGACATATGCATATCACGAAGTTAATTCCTCAAGGTTATCTTTTGATCAATGTTGTTGACTGCATATAATCCCACGAGGGCATCATACATTTCCTTTGAAGTATTCAACTTAGAAAAAAATTGGGTAACATACGATTAATTTAATTTCATTATGAAATTCATTTGATTCCTTTCATCTATGAGATTGTGATGTGTGCAAGTCTTGGAACAAGACCTTACCAGTGAACCATGTAATGCGTATGAGCTAACAACCAACACCTTAAGGTGAATCACGGAGTTTCATAACATAGATATGAGAAGCCATGGAATTTAGGGTGTGGAGTCCTCAATCCATGAAATATCAAGATGTGGAGTCTTAGATCTATAATAAATATTAGGGCACAAAGTCCCAAATATTTGAAATATCAAGGTGTTGAATCTTGGATCTTTGGAGTATATTAGGGTGTGGAGTCATAAATCTACTAAGGCATGGAGAGACATGCAATAGGGGTGTGGAATCCTTATTCTCTGGAAGAGAAATAACACTCATGGGCATAAAAAAATTGAGTAAGCCAACCTCATTTAACCCCTAAATTAATTAAATTCCAAAATTACCCACTTTGGAAGTGCTCTTAACTCTAATATTATTAAATTAATTTTTCATTAGTGGGGTGATGTGTCACCCCACTCAAAGGATATAAGTAGAGAAGGATTCCCATGGTTTGATGGGGGACCTGGAGAATAACTAGAAGTTACCAAAATGAATTTGAGATTTCCTAAACTAAATTTTCTTAGTAGCTCTACCTAGTTGATTTGAACATGAGTGGTATTTAGAGGAAGTTAAAGTTGCCTTCCTTAACTTGCCTTGTATATCTCTCTCTCTATTGTTGTATTTTGGTACTGCTTGTAAGCTCTTATAGCTAGGGGGTTTCAAGCGGAGAATTTCTCCCTAGATATGGTTGGGTGGAAAACTGGATGGTTCACAATGAATTGATAAGGGCATTGGAGTTGGAGCATACTCTCATCTCTTTGGAGTTGGCAAGGAAGCAATGAAACAAATTGGCTAAACTTTTTCTTTTTGTTACATTTGGTATTAATTAAATTTATTTATTTTTGATGAGGTTGTAGATAGCTTAGTTGTATAGATATATCTATTCTTTATAAATTTCCGATTACCTTCAATGGCAAGGTTATGTCCATTATATGGTAGGGTGAATTGTAATTCCTATGCCCTTCACCCTTCTAAGTTTTCTTTTCCTGTTTTCAATTTGAAGTTCCATGTTTTAATTGTAAATAAATTAAAAAGTGTAAGCTTATCTCATTGGTACATCTTTGTTTATAAAAGAATTTTATTTTTGTTTGCAAAAAATAATATTTTGTTCGAGTATTTTTATGTTCGTGAAGGCATTTCACTATTTGTTTCTATAATTATTATTTTGTTCATTTCCTTGTTTTCTTTCTAATAATAAAAAGTCACCATGACTTTAACATGAATTATTTTATTGTTTAATTCATTAGCAGGAGTATATATGTAAGCTAGTATTAGTTGTTAAGTTGCATATAGAATTTGTATTGATTATATTGAGTCATGTAATTTTAAAGGAAATGTTTAATACTGTATTTCATTGTTTAATTGGTGATTATGGTTTAAAGTGTTCTATTTACTATGGTTAAAAACAAATGATGTAATTTAGCCACAAACTATGAAACACATGTGCATACAGTCTTCTCATTCACAAAGTAATTTTTGGTTTATCATTCTTTAAAAAAGAGTTTATTCTTTGTTGTAGCTTCCATGACATGTTTTATTTATTGTTCAATTTCTAGTTAAATATAATTTGTAAGATTATCCCAATAGTGAAAACTCAAAGTATTTTGTAACTTTCTTGTTTTCTAATTTATTTTATAATAGAACTTTCACAAGCATAAAAATTACTACCAAAATCAAAAGATAAATTGTTTTTCTCAACATTTTTACTCGTATCCACTTATATTTTTACTCGTATCCACTTATATTTTTAATTGTTATTATAGTTTTAATGTTGAATCATATTTAGTTTTAATGTTAAACCATTATAAATTTTTATGAGTTACCAAATTTTTTACATTTATGTAAATTCACATATATCAAGTTTTGTATCATTCAAAACATTTACATTTCCATAAATCTACCCTATGACCAATTATTATTTTATTAGTTATATATATAGCTAAATCTAAATCATTCAAAACATTTACATTTCTATAAATCTACCTTATGACCAATTATTATTTTATTAGTTATATATATAGCTAAATCTAAATCGATAAGTCTATAGTTACATGTGTTGGTTTACCAAAATATATATATATATATATATATATATATATATATATATATATATATATATATATATAATATAAGTTTGTTTCCATAGAGATTCATATATAATTATAAATAAATACTCAATGGGAATAGTTACATGCTTGTCTCTGAATTAAATTAACATATTATATATGTTTATCATGAGTTTATATTAGGTTATATGTATGCACTTATTATAAGTGGAGTTGTTTTTAGTGCGATTTTTTAAAGTTTCAGGTGCCGGAATCCGGTGAAAATTTTTGAGGTAAAATTTTGGTTTTTGTTATTCAAACTGGTTTTTTGACTCTATATATAGATTCAGCACCCTCAAAAACCTCTAGAGCACTTTGATTGTGGAAAGTTAGCAATCAAACTTCTCTTTTCAATAAATTCCTGCGGGAATTTAGAGAAATTACACCGTAAAAAATCACCATAAAAGCCTTCAAAAAATCGCACTAAAAACTATTCGATTATAAGTATGAAATTATATATGTTGAGCACACATATTGAAAAGAAAAGTTGTCTCAACGAAAGAAAACCAGCAAAGCTTGCAATCCAATAAATTAGAGTTGTAAAAAGAAATATTATGTTGTTTTCCATTTACTGGAAGTCAATCTGATTCTAAAAACAACATACAATAAAAATTTAACGTACGCCTATCGACCTGTAGATGAGTGATATGAAAGGTGGCTATCTAGTAAAGTTTCGGTGAGAATTGTCAGTTCATAATTAAATAAATGTGTTTATTTTGGAAGAGGAGTTTAGTGGCTTGTAATTTTTAAAGCATTGAATGATATTATTAAAAAAAAATTATACTCATTTTTAAAGGAAATTATCGAAATTAAGTAAAAATGAAGATTTTTAATGGTTCAATAAAATGATGAAACTTTACTTCACTGGATTGACTTTTATCCTTTTTAATAATAAAGAAAATATAACTTTGTTTCTGATATTTAGCAACCACTGAATCATATCGTTTCTTGATTTGATCGGGTTGATGAAGGTTAGTCATATGGTACTTTCATATAGTTTGTTTATTATTATTTTTGGATATAGTTTGTTTATTATTATTTTTGGTTATAGTAAGTATTGGTCTTAGTGCAAGAAGCATCAATATGTCTATTCTTGAAATAGTAGATGATGTAGTGGAAAAATATATATATTAATTCAAATTTTTTATGTATATCTTCAATCCTAAAATTTTATAACTGATTTTTATTTTTATTTTTTATAATTGATTAATTAAATGTTTTAATAGTTTTTCTAGTGTTATTTTCATAGTTGATTTTTATTTTATTTTTTATAATTGATTAATTTAAAATTAATATTTAATGGGAAACAAATATAAATATATATGTATATGTGAAATTATTTTATAAAAAAGCATTGAATCTTTTGTTCAATATGACCATTACACTTTTATTTTATTGATGGTAGGTAAGGTGAAACCTAGAGGGAGTCATATGATCAAGAGTCTAGTCATAGATAATATTGTAAAATATGTGTCTTCAAAGAGTGATTTTACTAGTCTTTCTTCCCCAAACCTTTGATGCCATGTTGATTTTCTAGTGCGAATTTAGATAAGCACAATTTCCTACCACTAGTAATTACTTCCAATGATATACAATCTTACTTTAGTATACTGCCAAGCATCATTAAGCAATTGCATTATGAAAATTCAACAGTAAATGCAATAGAAAAATAAAACCAATTTTTTTCACCTCGGAAACCCAAACTAGGGAGAAAACCCAACAATCTTTTCTAGAAGATATTGTTCAATTCAATAAAAATACAATATGATTTTTCTAGTCAAACTTGATCAAACAAACCATAGAATTCAATGCAGGTCAAAACTGGTCAAACAAGCCTATACTCGACCTTCTGAGCTTTCCCACAAATTGGGTCAACTCTAAGTCAACATGATGAATTTTGGCCTCTTGCTACTGATGAATTTCTAGTGTTATTTTTCTAGTTGATTTTTACTTTATTTTTTATAATTGATTAATTTAAAATTAATATTTAATGGGAAACAAATATAAATATATATGTATATCTGTGAAATCATTTTATAAAAAAAACATTGAATCTTTTGTTAATATGACCTTTACACTTCTATTTTATTGATGGTTGGTAAGGTGGGACCTAGAGGGAGTCATATGATCAAGAGTCTAGTCACAGATAATATTGTAGAATATGTGTCTTCAAAGAGTGTTTTTACTAGTCTTTCTTCACCAAACCTTTGATGCCATGTTGATTTTCTAGTGCTAATTTAGAAAAGCACAATTTCCTACCACTAGTAATTACTTCCAATGATATACAATCTTACTTTAGTATACTTCCGAGTATCATTAAGAAATTACATTATGAAAATTCAACAGTAAATGCAATAGAAAAATAAATATCATAGTAGAACAACCATGCACAATAGAAACCAAATTTTTTCACCTGGGAAACCCAAACCAGGGAGAAACCCAACAATATTTTCTAGGAGATATTGTTCAATTCAATAAGTCAAAACTGGTTAAACAAGCCTATATCTAACCTCTTGGAGCTTTCCCACAAATTCGGTCAACCTAAGTCAACATGATTAATTTTGGCCTCTTGCTACTGCTGAGAAGCTCAGTCAATTGCCTCATAAATTTGACCAAGTTGTCCAGTCAAACTATGGTTAAACTGCCTCAGAAAATTTCAGTTAATAGATCAAAAACTCAGTCAAACTTGTTGAAAATTGGTAGCTTTGGTAGGTACTTTCATTAGCAAAAGCAAGGAGAAATTATATATTTTATGTTGACCAAGTTGGCCTCATTTGCACAAGTCAGCCCCACTCATCGAAAGGGTTTGACCCTGAGGTCAAAAACCCACCTCCTGGCACATGTATATGTTTACATTCGATTGACCTCATTTGGCATCCATCCATCACATGCCATTCGACCAACATGAGGAGTTATGTTCACACATGCAAGGAGAAGAAGAAGAAGATTCAATTTGCATTTACAAGCTATTTGTATTCTGTTTGACCAATGTTGACTTTGGTTCATTCCTCTTTGTTTGATCGAGTTCTTGACTAATCCTGAAGGCTGAAAGTTTCACTAGTTTGTTCACTATGGTTGAATGAAGTTCTGATCTTGTTCTAGCTTGTTGATCAAGAGTTGACTGCAGGTCAACTTCTATGGTTTCAACAAGCTTTGACTATGGTAACGCGGGTTGAAATTTGGCCCTTTGACTAGTTGTCTCAGGCTAAAATTCGGCCCCACTATTGCAGACTTTGACTTGGATAGTGCGTTGACTTTTCTCTCTCATTTGAATCATTTGACTTGGCATTTATTGAGGTTAGAGATTGGAATTTTGATTGGAATATTCTAATGTGCATTTTGATGAATTGAACTCTCTCTCATAAGGAAATATTTTTGAGTTTTCCCTTTGTGGGTTTTGCCCTGGTTATTGACCTAAATTTTGGTGTCTCTTGTCTTATTGTTTATTGTGATATCTATTTCTCTATTGAAGAAGTTAATGGTTGAAATTTTTCATGTATAACTTCTTAATGATTGAAATTCTTTAAATAATTCTAATTGTATCATTAGAAATAATTATCAGTTTGAAAAATTGTACTAGTCTTGATTGCACTAGTAAAATCAACATGGTATTAGAGCTTTGATGAAGGGAAAGAGCATTAAGATCACCTTGAAGAGCTTTGGGATTCTACATCTTTCTTTTTTATTGGTCATATTTATCATGAATTCCTTCACAAAGACAGAGAACAAGCTTGAAGGAGATATAAAATTTAGGGCATGGAATACTAGAATTGACCTAGTTCTTGTAAGGCATAAGGTCTTGGGTATTGTATTGGGAAAAGTTATTGGACTAGCTGATCATGCAGGAAAGGAAAAGTTTCATGAACATGACATCTTGGCCATGAGCATCATTATGGAATATGTTAGATATCATTTGACTCCTTATATTTCTGATCTCAAATCCTCCAAGGAAATGTATGATTCCCTTATTAGATTATATACCATCAACAACATTAATCAATATATAAGCTTAAGGAGTCATCTTCGTGATGTCAAGATGAAAAATAATGATACCGTGACATCATACTTGGCAAGAATATCTCAAATAAGATATCAACTCAAAGCTATTGATGAACAAGTATCCAACAAAGAATTGGTAGTTGTGGCAATGGGTGGTTTGCCTAAATATTGGGATTGTTTTGCAGCAAGCATTAGTGGTAGAGAAAATACACCTCCCTTTTATAAGTTATGAGGTGCCTGCACTCAATAATAATTTAAGCTGATGTCCAAAGGAAATATTCCAAATCCAAGTGTAGATTCTCAAGCTTTGCAGCCCACTCAAAGAATAACAAGGGAAGAAGAAACTTTAGAGTATTTCAAAGAAATAGAGGTAGAAGACCTCATTCAAGATCTGCTTCAAGACTTGCTCCAGGAAGAGGACCTTCTCCTCCCTCTCAAGATAGAATAGACATGAAAAATGTTCAATGCTATTGTTTCCAAGCATATGGTCAGTATAAAAATAGGTGTCCTCAAAGGAAATCTTTTCAAAGAAATGATGACTGAAAAAGGAAAGGGAAGAACCATGCTTTTGTAGTTGACCTTAATGAACCATCTCATAAGAGGAGGCATAGGAAGAATTATTATGATAATGAATTTTCATTTTATTCTTCTTTTACAGGTTCCATTGCAGGTCATGATGAAATTTGGTTGGTGAACACAATAGTGCCTCTAGGCACATGAGTGAAAGTCATGAGAATCTCTCTGAATTGGTTGAAAATAAGATAGCTCAAAGGGTTGAGCTTGAAGACAAGAGCAAGTACGAATTCAAAGACATTGGTTCTTCATCCTTACAATTGGAATAAGGAGGTAATGTCTATATTAACAATATTTTATATGTTTTTGAAGGAGAATGTGTTGTCTATTTCATCTCTTGAAGACAAAGGGTATATATTTGCATTCGTTGATGGACAAGTTCTAGTATGGAAGAAAGACTCCTCCTTTGAAAATGCGAAGGTAATTGGTGTACGAATAGGGGGCCTATATCGTCTCCTTGGATGCTCAATTCAAGCCTTAATACACAATACATATAATCTTTGTGAACTATGGCATCGAATGTATGCTTATGTTCATTATAAAGCTTTGTCTAGAATGAAGGATTTTGTTAAAGGTGTACTTGAAATCAAGATTGAACATGATGGAGTTTGCAAAGGATGTGATCTTGGGAAAAATGTCATAGGATGATGTACTAGCAGTGATAGTAGATCCAAAGGAATCTTGGATCTTATGCATTCTAATTTTTGTGGGTCTATGTCTAACAAATCCTTGGGTGGTCATTTTACTATGTTACTTTCATTGTTGATTACTCTCACAAAACATGGATTTGTTTCTTGAAATCCAAGGATGAAGTATTTGAAAAGTTTCGGGAATTCAAGGAACATGTTAAAAATGCTATAGGAAGGAGTAAGACTTTAAGATTTGATAATGGAGGAGAGTACACATCCAAGGAGTTTATTGCTTTCTGTAGGGATTTTGGAATTAAGAGGGATATGATAGTTTCCTACTATTATTAACAAAATGAAATTGTCGAAAAGAAAAAGAGAACTATTATGGAAGCTGCTAAAGTCATGCTTCATGATCAAGAGCTGCCAATGTTTCTGTGGGGAGAAGCTTTAAATACAACTGTTTATGTTCAAAATAGTGTCCACGTCGAATATTCGATTATAAAACTCCTAAAGAAGTCTTCATAGGTGAGAGACCCAATGTTGAACATTTGAGAATTTTTGGTTGTCCTGTTTATGTTCATGTGCCAAGGAGAAAAAACAAAGTTGGAACCTTCTAGGAAGAAAGGAACTTTTTTTAGCTACACTGAAAATTCAAAAGCCTTCAGAGTCAATGTACTAGGACAACGTTCTATTGAAACTTGTACGCATGTAATTTTTGATGAGAATACTGCTTTATGGAAGTCCAATGGATCACATTTAGATTTTTATGAAGAGATGCATGTGGCTCTTAAGAATGTGGAATCAAATTATAAAGAACCTGAACCTATGGATCAATATCCTGAAGAAGAATCTTATGATCCACCTGAATTTCCTGATTGATTGAGAGCTATCGTACCTATGACTCGAAAGAGACTAGCTTGGCTTGAAAGAACTTTGAAAGAAGCTAAAGGACGTGTACCACATCGTGGCACATTCATAGAAAGAAAGAAGCCAATGAAGTACTCAGGTCATGCAACATTGATGAGTAAAATATTTGAGTTAGAGCCATCCACCTATGAAGAGGAAGTTGTGCATCAAGTTTGGAAAGATGCTATGATTGAAGAGTATCGATCCATATTAAAATGTGATGTATGGGAAATCATGACAAGACCTAAAGGAAATTTTATTGTGCCTTCCAAATGGATCTACAAAATTAAACATGCAGTTGATGAAAGCATTGAGAAGTACAAGGCAATATTTGTGCCCCGTGGATTCTCCCAGAAAGAGGGAGAGGATTATGAAGACACATTTGCTCATGTTGCCTTATATTATTTTATTAGATTCATTATTTATCTTTCTTCTATTACAGGTTAGAAATTGCATCAAATGGATGTTAAGACTGCTTTTCCAAATGGAGTCATTCAAGTAGAAGTTTGTATTAAGCACCCTCAAGGATTTGAGATTCATGATAGAGAGACATGTTTGTAAATTGAAAAAAACCTTTTATGGGCTTAAGCAGGCTCCTTGCGCATGGTACTATCACATTTATAGTTACTTCTTGAACATTGGTTTCAAAAAGAGCGATGTTGATCCAAATTGTACTTCAAGGTTGTTGAAGGTGAGCCCTTGATTTTTCTATTGTATGTAGATGATCTATTTCTAACAGACTTTGAGGTTCTCATTTTCCAGTGTAAGAGGGACTTGATTTCTTAATTTTAAATGAAGGATCTTAGTCTTATGCTTTACTATTTGGGATTGGAAATATGGAAAAATCTTGATGAAATCTTTGTTTGACAAGAAAAGTACACCATTAAGATCTTTCATAAATTTGGTATGATGGAATGAAAGTCTATGGACACTCCCATGGTGACAAATTTGAAGAAGCTACGAGATTGTGATTCTAATCTGGTTGATCCCTATATATATCACAAATTGATTGGCTTGTTGAAATATCTAGTGAACACCAAACTTGATATCCACTATGCAGTGAACAGATTGAGCCAATTTTTGGTTGAGCCATGTTGTTGCTCAGATTGTACAGGCTCTGCTAAAACTGCTTAGGGTGAAGGTTATTACTCTGATCCCCACCCACTCTTCTCTAGTTGTCTCCCAACAAGCTATGGGGGATAGTCCCTATGGAATGAGGTGAAAGAAGACAAGTTGGGAACCAAATTTCTTGGGAGACACAGATGACTGGCCTAGCCACTTGGTTGAATTTAGAACAAGATTATTGATTAGATTATATTTTCAAGTATGATACCAATGCCTTATGGAGTCACACTTCTTGCTTAATATAAATCGAAAGCCAAGTAACCTGGTGGACACTCACTACTTAAATGATATACTAACCTATATGATGTGCAAGTCCTAGGATCTATGTGTGATGAAATGATCTTGGTTATTTTAGTTATATGCCTATTCCTAATCTAAGTGTAGCATTCCCTTAACTATTTTGAAACCAGGGTCCAAGGTAGGGCATGGAAAGGAGGTCAATAGGAAGCCAGCTAGGGCCTTATTAACGATACCTTCTATTGTAATCCTATCACCCGGTAACTCTGGCACTGCAGAGACTGTGGCTCTGATGATTGCAAGTTCATTGTGTTAACCACCAAAGAGTTTCCATGCCCCTCAAGCTAGCTGAGAAGGGTTCCCTAGATCTCTATCAACCTAGCTTATGCTAGGAGGTAAATTTTAATGCAAGCTAGACCTAGGATGTTAATGCAACGATGATGAGTGAGGAATTCTTGAATTAATATTGTTTTGTTACTTGAGTACTTAATGTGATTTATCTTGAAGCAAGAGTACTTAATAATAATGAGATAACAAATCGTAAACAAAACAAATGCCAAAGATACAAGTGCAAGCTTCAACAATATTCCACAAGATGCTTAACCAATTAGATCAACTTATCCACTTACCAATTAACCACAGAGTTATACTATGCCAATCAAAATTATGAAACAATATTTATTACTCAATGCTAAAGAGATATTCAACTAGATTCAGAAGATGCCAATATTCCCAAAGATACTTATCACCAAAAACGATTTGTGATATAAGTACTTTAATGAGTGAGTCAACTAAGATGTGAAGTGTGAATAAACTCACAAGAACACAATATTAGTCACTTCCACAATATGAATGTTAGGAACAAAATACATAATTATGAAAATACTTGTATACTTTTTGTTCCAATGACCCTTTTATGAACAATAAATGAATGTTATGACAACAGTAAGAAACTTTTGAAAACAACAAGTAAATATCAATTCCAAAGTGCATATACTTTCCCAATGTCACAAGAAGTAACCCAACCACTAGATAAACCTAGGCAACTTAAGAATCATATGTGTTAGCCTACTTAAGATATGATATTCAGAAAAATTTCAGATTTGATATATTTATTACAACAGTAAATAAACCATAGATCGGAAATCTAATGATACTAAAATCAATGCCTAATATGCTAAAAAAATAGGAAAATTTCAATGAAAATGAAAAAATCAAAATTTTGACCTTCTTTAAGTATGTGATTTAGAAATTGTAGATCTCATATGTTCAGTTATGCAGTAAATTCCAGCAAGTAGAAAATTAGATCTAGGTTAGATCTAAGATTCCCAAGTGGTCAAAATTTATGAAAGTGAAAATTTTGCAATTTTGAATAATTTCAAGCAATTTCTATGTGATTTTAGGTCGTAATTGTCACTATAATAATGTTGTAATAAAACAGAGGCAAAGTGAGGGTTTAGAGGTCGAACCCTAGGCCCAAGGCCTTGTATATGTACTTTCCCAAGTTGCCAAAACTTTTTTGGATGAAGAATCCACCTAAAAATAAAACTTTTGGAGCTCAAAAATTTGCAAAGCCACCAAGGAATCAGTTCCAAAATTTTTTAGAGGAGTGTTTAAGGAAAAGTAGGGCAAAAAATGACCAAGGAGAGCCAATGTTAGTCCAAGGAAGGCCAAAACTAAGGGAAGAGGAGGCTAGGACGATAGATCAGGGGTCAAAGAGGCGAAAGGAGGCTAGAAAGAGACAACGTTGGAGGAGGAGAGGCCAAGAAGGCTTGATGCTGGGTAAAAAGAAGCCAACGAATAGGGTTTAAGGGCTAAAAATTCCACAAGTAGTCCTAAGGGAATTCATCTAGGCTTCTAGAGGGAGTTCAAGGCCTTTTTATGCCATAGCTAGCCCTAAAAAGGGCCTAAAACCTCTACGCAGGGGGAAAGGGAGGAGGTCAAGGCCTCTAGGCCTCATAGCCAGCCTTAAAGAGGCTTAAAAGTCAGACGCAGAGGAAGAATAGGTTGACACATGGTAAAGAGATGGAAACACTGGCCCTAGGAGGGCTAGATCTGGGCCCAGGAAGGCTAAAAAAATGAAACCCTCTCTTCAAAAAAAAAAAAAATCTTCCTTTAGATATGAATTTTGTTGCAAAAATCTTCAGTGGGTAGCCCTGGAAAATTTCCTAGAGACTAGTTCTTACCCTCAAGGGCCTAGATTTAGCTCTTCCTCCACTTGATCTCTTGATCCAACCTGCAAAAATGAAAATAAAACACCCAAACCCCAATTATATACAAAAATTTTAAAACCCCAAAACCCCAATTAGCAAAAACAATTTACAAAATAAATTTACAAAATTATTTTATAAATATACAAGGGTTTTAGAATAAATTTTGTGAAATAATTTTTTATGGTATTTTTCCTTTGATAAATGGCTAAAAAATGCTTTAGAAAACCTATGCACACTATAGTCTTAGCGAAGATTTAATTTGTTGATATTTTGTGTATTTGGGGTAGCATCAGTTGTGCTCTATCTCCCAATTTTTTCGGAGGGACTAGAGTACACTTGATCTACAAGACCCATAAAGGGATTTGGGAAATTTCATCTGGTTTGGGAGATAATTAATTAATTAATTATTTTAATGTATTTCCTAAGTCTAAACTTAGGAAAATGAAATAATTAAAGTTAATTAAATTAAACATGTGATGAAATTGTCTTAAGTCACACAGATCAAGCTTTCTTTTAATATTAGCCATTGATTCAAGATATGATCATGGTCGTTGGTTTCCCAACGAGAAAATTATAAAGGAAAGGCTTGGGGTCATTTGTAAAGACACACAGAGGCACAACATTGAAGTTAAGCTGAGATTCTAGGGCGAGTTTGCTAAGAATTTTTAGAAGTGTTTCAGCTGCAGAGATGGGAGTTTAGACAAAGGGGATGATTTGATCCCAATGTCTAGAATCAGCAAGAGACAGAGATCAGATCAGAGAGGCGGCGTAGAGAAGCTAGAGAAGTATCAGCAGAGAGGGCAGCAGTTGCACAACGTAGAGGCATCTTCAGCTACGTAGGTGTTGCACAGTCCTTCCCAGGGCAGCGTAAGTCAGCTAGAAACCCTCAAGGGTTACACAGAGACCCTTAGGGGCAGCGTAGGGACTGCATCACCTAGTCTGGGGTAACACAACCCTTTCTAGGCCAGCGCTGAGGGATGCAGGGGCTTCAAAGGCTGACACAGGGGCTTCAGGGGCAGTGTTGGGGTTTCTAGGGCTTAATATTGGCTAAGTTCTGTAAATCCCGTTTAAGGGTGTGGATCAGTCATTATTTTGGCTTCAGAACAACTGATGAGTTGCAGATCTATTTTATCTTTGTCTGGTTTTCTAGATTTGGAACCCAGATTTTTTGTATTTAGAAAAATCTTAATAATAAAACTCTCTAGCAGCCAGTAGACCGGTTTTCCCGCATTGGGTTTTTCCAGGGACTATTTTTCCAGAAAATCACTGTGTCACTGTGTCTATGTGTGCATGTACTTTTTCTAAATTTGAATTGGTGAAAGTTTGTTATGTGTTTTGCTTCGATATTAATATGAATTTTCAGCTTAATAACTTAATTAAGTAGGAGGAGCATAACCAGATCTAACATTAGATTTCTACATAAAGTAAGATTCAGAAATTTTCACATAATCCACCATACAAATACTTAGGATCCAAGAAAAATGATTTGTGTCCATAGTTTGTGAACTTGGAGACCAAGGACTAAAGTACCTGCAAATACTATGTATTATCTCAAAATTACCATATATAAGCACAACATATGAAGCCCATAGTCAGTACATACCAAAAACCAACGAACAAGTGCACCTCGAGTTGCACCCGAAAGTCTTTATTATGGCAGAAAAACAGTTCCCAGTAGGACAATAGTTTACACAAATTCTCCAGTAACAATTTTCTAGCCAGAGATCAAGATGTTAGAGACTCAAATGACTCTCTAATTTATAAATAAATCCTCCAAGTGGAAAAATAATGACTAGTTTCTTTGATCCTTGTCAAAGTAATCTCGGTCGTCTTAAATATCTTTTAAACTTAGACGTTGATTATTTATTTTTGACGAATTTTTGAATTTATCATTTAATTCCATTTTTATTAGCTCAAAATTAATTATTTTGAGCTAATTTCCTCAAAATTTTGACTTTGACTTAACCATCAAGGTCCAAGGGTCCAAATTTTCTTGAAATATACAATATTCCCTTAGTGGAGGACCTTTAAAATTTTATTCCTTTAAGACGGATTTTTCCACTTGGAGAATTAATTTTCCCAAGAAAACTTAATTTTGACTCTAATTAATTATTTTTTCTGGCTTAGGATTTAATTTTATTTTTCCAGAAAAATTAATTAATTTACACACGAGGAGATTTAATATTTTTCCACTTTCTAATACATAATATATTTACATTTACAACCCTGAAAGGGCGAATACAAATTTGGGTTAGACCCTCAAGAGACATAACCCATCTGGGACACAATATGATCTAGTAGACCAAGTGATTTGTAATCAAATAATTAAGCCAACTAGCTTAAATTATTCCAAAATCACTTTTACATTAGACTCGACTAAAACACTAGGCCTCACCTAATATTTCATCAATACATTTCACTCTAGCTTTGGGGTTTAAGCTAGAGGGAAAAAATCTTCTGATTAGCCATGTTTAGAAACATAGGTAATCAGTGAGGTTAAAAAACCTCCTAGGATGAAATTCATCGCCAAAATCACAGGCTTGCCTAAGTTGTTACATAATTAAATGTTCGTACTATAATCATTTACATTACAACTTGCAGAATGGGTTGACCATGACACATGGACTGCTGATAGGTGATCCGATCCTGTTGAAAATATTGGTACTTTCGCTTCCTTGGAACTTTGACAAATACTGTGCAAGAAGCCCTGGCATGTGCATTGGGTTGCAACGAAACATATATTGAGATATTTCATTGGCACCATTGATTATGGTTTGCGATATGTTTCTAATGGAAAATGTCAACTACATGGTTATACTGATGTTGTTTCGGATGGATGCATTGATGATAGAAAGAGTACTTCTGGTTTCTATTTTAACTTGGGCTCTACTAAGATTTCATGGTCAAGTAAGAAGAAAATTTATGTTTCTCATAGTACGGTTGAAGCTGAGTATATAATTACATGTTCATCATGTTGTGAAGCGGTGTGGTTTAGTAAGTTATTTCTAATTTGCTTGATCAAGTCTTGGAATTGACCATTGTATATTGTGATAATCAAAGTCGTGTGAAGCTTTTTAAGAACCAATTTTTTCATGACAGGTTGAAGCACATTGAGATCAATTATTATTACATCTAGAATATTGTTCATAGAGAATTTGTGAGGCTTGAATATGTACCTACTGATGAGTAGGTTGTTGATGTTTTGATGAAACCATTGTCTAGGATGAAGTTTTCTTAATTTAGAGAACAAATTGGAGTTGTTGAGAAACCCTCTATGGGAGAGAGAGATAATTTACTGTATAACATCATGCGTTTGACAATCTACCTTGGGATTAGCTGATAGACCAAGGATTATGGTCGTAAATATTGTCTTGGTTACTCCCTTGGGTCATTAAGGTTGACTGCGAAACCAATGTGGTTGGGAAGTTTGGTTTTTAGTTTTGAGGCTTGGAATGATCTATTAAGTCATTTTATTTGAATGACATACCAATGGGTTTGGTCAAGGACACTGATTTTGAGTTCTCTCCCTTGGGTCATTGTATTAAAATGAGAGACTATATAGTCATGTAGATTGATATCGAGATATGGGTTCCTCCCTTGGGTCATGAATCGAGACACCTTGTTTATGGTAGGGGAGATGGACCTTGTGTACTCTCTTAGGTCATTGAGTTTGATAGAGAGACCATTTTAATGGTTGGAGAGATTGATTTCAAGTAATCTCTTGGGTCATTGTGCTAGACTGAGAAACCATTTCATATGGTTGGAGAGGTTTGCCTCACTGATTGATCGCATGGTCAATTGGGAAATAACCTTGATGCCATTAGGTTTTGGCTTATGCGATGATTTTGATGCTATGTATCTTTCCTTATGATGAGACTTATACATCTAATCTCTCTCTTAGGTTACATCGAGAAACCGATGGATTGGTCAAGGAGATTGATCTTGAGAGAGAATGAAAAGTACCTCCCTAGCTAAGAGGGAGTGTTGGAAATTGGTAGCTTCGTTCGATATGTTCATTGGTAAAAGAAAGGAGAAATTATATATTTTTATGTGGACCAAGTCGATCTCATTTGCACAAGTTGGTGCCACTCATTTATGTTGGAGAATGTAACTTATTATTATTTTGTAAATAAGCATGTTCTTTGTGTTTTTAAGTTTTTGAGTCAAATATTCAAAGTCATATTTTGGACCTATTGTAAAAGAAAAAGAAAAATGAAATTTTAAATGTAAATTTTGGGAGAGAAACCCCTCTAGATGCCAAGTTGGCTTACATGTCAAGTCAACGTTGCCCCAATGGACATGTATATTCACACCCCTCTAAACTGTAGAAATACAGGATAAATGGAGCTCATTTGGACACACACTTAGATGGTTTTGGTTTGAAATATCATAGAGAAGATGAATAAGATGAAGAAGGTTGAAGTATGAAACAAGATCTGCCTTGGTACCTCTTGTTGTTGGTTTCTTGCTGGTGAATATGTTGGAACGAAGAATTATTCGACTTGGAATCTAGAGGTGGAATTTTTTGAGGTTATGAGTCTTGGATATCTCATTTGATCCGATTCTATAAGAAGAGATTTTTCTAGGTTTTCCCCTTAAGGGTTTTTTTCTTGGCTTGGAGCCTATATCTTATGTTCTATTGTCTTATATGATCTTCATGTTTTATGATAATTTCTTGATGAAGAAAGAAAACATAATAATAATAATAATAATAATGTTTTCATATTCACTAGTAATTATCATGTAATGGAAATCAGATAATAAGTTAAAAAACTCCTAATTTCCAACATGGTATCAGAGAAAAGGTTTGCACAAAGAGGCTTTTGAGATCACATCCCCATTGGCATTTGGATAGACCTCTCTCTATGTTTTTTTGAAGATTTTATTTCTGCGAATTAATCAAGATTTTGTCTTTGCGAATTACTTTTATGTCTCGAATCATATATTTTACAGAGACTGCATTAATTTGTTATATTACAAAGATCTATGGGGCACATGATTCATTTAGTAGCACATAAGTACAAGATCAAATCTTATAGCATGTAACTTGCTTCTATGGATCAGACTACAATGCTTAATTACTCTGTGGTGATTGTATCACTCGCACCTATGACTAAGATCACAATGCCTCGGTTCTTGACTTAAATGTTTAGGATCAAATTTCAAATATATTTTATTATGATAATCTAGATCGTATTATGTTCTAAAGTGGATGGAATGTTTGATATCACACAATGGATCTCGCTATATGTTGAAATGGCTCGGTTATGTTAGAATCCATATCCATTGGCTCGTATCTTGTAGTGGCTCCATAACTCTAATGGCTCAGTAGCTCAAAACAATAGCTTGATGCATCGTCATATATATATTATAGAGATTATTATGGGTTGTATTTTAGGTCATCTAGATGATATGAGTTGTAACATCTCTTCACACCCAGCATGATGATATCACATTATGAGCACTCAAATATAAATTCCTTGGCTCGTCCTATGTTTTCACTATAATGGCTTGCATTCGAAATACATTGTTCAAATATTTTGCAATGATCCAAATTTTTTCAGTGACCATGCTCTTCATCAATCGCATCATTCTATGTACAATACTTCTTTGTGGCATCGTTATGATGCTCACATACTTCTTTTTGGCATCGTTGTGGCATCAATCACATCATTATATTCTTTGTGGCATCATTATGATGCTCACATACTTCTTAATGATTGTTTTCTGCGATGGATGTTGCTTTACATGAAAATTGACAATGACTAAGAAAGATGATGTTAATCGAATTAGGGATTTAATGAAGCATTTGTGGTTTCCTTTATGATAAACAATCCAAAAAGGAAAGGTATTTACACTCTTTAAGGATAGTATAGGTATCCAAGATAAGAGTGGTCAAAGAGGACCAATATTCTTTGAGGATCAAGGGTTAAAAATCCAAGATAAGAATAGTCCTAACAAGACATACCTGATGAACATCTATATGGGGTATGTGGCTTATAGGTAGTATGGTATCTTACATAAAGCCTCCAAGCATAATGCTCTCGAATGAAGTTGAGCTTGTCAAGTTGGCCTCAATAACAATGTTGGTCATAATGTTGCTTCTTACAAATGGCTTACCAATCTGACGCTTCTTATGAGAATATTTTAGTTTGAGAATATCCATGTAATGTGTACAATTATGAATACCTCACTAGTTAAGAGGGAGCTTTGGAGAATGTAACTAGTTTCGGTCTTCATAATTTGTATCATTATGTATTTTATGTAAAAAGAAAATGAAAAGAAAAAGAAAAAATATTATTATTTTCTAGATAAGCATGTTCTTCGTGCTTTTAGGTTTTGGAGTCAAAGAGTCAAAGTCCTATCTTGGACCTATTGTAAAAGAAAAAGAAAAATGAATTTTAAATGTAAATTTTGGGACAAAAGTCCCTCTAATTGACAAGTTGGCCTATAGCTCAAGTCGACCTTGCCCCAATGGACATGTCTATTTGTACCCGTCAAAATTGTATAAACAGAGGATAGGTGGATCTCATTTGGACACACACTTGGATGTTTTTGGTTTTAACTATCTCAGAGAAGATGAAGAAGGTCGAAGTAAGAAAGAAGATCTTCCTTGGTAGACCTTTTGTTGTTTGTTTCTTGCTAGTGAATCCACTGGAAGGAAGAATGATTCGACTTGGAATCTAGAGGTGGAGATTTCTGTGGTTATGGTTCTTGGATATATCTTTTGATCTGATTTGATAAGAAGAGTTGTTTCTAGGTTTTCCCCTTGGAGGGGTTTTGCCCTGACTTAGAGTATATATCTTGTGTTATATTGTCTTTTGTGATCTCCATGTTTCATGGTAATTACTTGATGAAGAAATAAAACATTATAATAATAATTTTACCAAGATTCACAAGTAATTATCATGCAATGGAAATATGATATTAAGTTAAAAATCTCTCGATTTCCAATAATTTAAAAGGCTGACCCTAAGGTGAAAACCCATCGCCTATCATATGTATATATTGGCATTCGATTGACCTCATTTGGCATCCATCCATCACATCTCATTCGACCAAAACAAGGATTTTTTTTCACATGTGTGAGGAGAAGAAGAAGAATATTATTTTTTCATTGACTAACTATTTTTCTTTTGTTTGACCACAATTGAATTTGGTTTGTTCCTCTCTATTTGACCAAGTTCTTGACTAATATTGGAGGTTGAAAGATTGATTGTTTTGTTGATTGTGGTTGATTGAAGTTATACTCATGTTCTGGCTTGTTGAGTCAGCTTTGGCTATGGTATTGCAGGCCGAATTTCAATGTGTTGACCAGCTGCCTTAGGCTAAAATTTAGCCCCTCTGTTGTAGACTTTGAATTGGACAATGCATTGAGTTTTCTCTCTCATTTGACTAGTTTTACTTGACATTGAGGTCAATTTTCAGTATTTTGACTGGAATATTTTGATGTACATTTTGATGAATTATACTCTCTCATAATGAAATATTTATGTGTTTTCCCCTTTTTTGGTTTTTCCCTAGTCATTGATCTAAATTTTGGTGTCTCTTGTTTTATTATTTATTTTGATCTCTATTTCTCGATTGAAGAAGTTAACGTTTGATTTTTTTTCATATATAACTTATTAATGATATGAATTCTCTAAAAAATATAATTTTATCATTGAAAGCAGCTATTAGGTTGAAAAATTGTACTAGTCTTGATTGCACTAGAAAAATCAACAAAATTAAGGTTAAGCATACCTCTCTAAATTTCGGTCAAACCGCATCAGAACTCGATCAAATAGATCAGGTCAACATTGTTCAATAGACTCAAATTAGTTGGGTTAAACTTGCTCTTCTTCTCCTTCCCCTTCGCATGTGTGAACATAAAATATATGTATATTTGATGATCTAAATTAGTTTCCAAATGAGAAGGTCAAATGTGTATAAATAATGGTCAAGGGAGGTGATTTTGACCAAGGGTCACACCCATTTGTATGGTGGGGTTGACCTATCTTTCTGGAGCCTACATGAACTCAAAAATAATAATTTTCTTTTATTTAATTTGGTTGATATGAATACTGAAGGAAACCACCAAAAATCAACAAGAACAACTCAGGGGCTCCCCAAGGCGACACATCGGGTCTAATATACCCATTTTCCAACATTTCCTTAAAATAAAAATTTAATTCCACCAATTATGGCATGCTCATATGGTATGGGGATTTTGAAACTGACACTCTATTGGGAATCAACTCAATGGAGAAGTCTATCTACCTCTTGGGTGGCAATATTGGTATTTCCTCGAGAAACACATTTCTAAACTGCTTTAAGATAGGGTGATCTTTGATTCTGACCTTGTTGCACTCTTCCACGCTAGTCACTTGCACCACATACAGGGAAGATCCCTTCTGAGTACATTTATTTACTTGTAGCTTTGAGATATGTCTCACTAACACAATATTCCTCACTACTTGAAGTATTTTTTCTTCGCCTTCATTGTTGAGGCATTTCAATGCCTTGTTATAGCAATCCACCTTAGTTTTTTCAGTTTCCAACCAATCCATGCCCATTAACACATCATATGATTCCAACAACAACAAATAAAGGGCAGTTGTTGTGGGCATGCTGCTAAGATCTAGGTGGCACAATTCCACTCAATTGGCCACTTTCTTCTTGGTCCCCGTGGCCAATTGGAACAACCACAACTTTGCATGGGATTTGCTTTGCAAGTTTCACATCTTTGCAACCTTTGCACTGATATAATTTAAATTTGAACCTGGATCAATTAAAATTAAATAGGCTAGTTGAAGACCATACCTTCTATTTCGATCAATGAGGCTTGATGGTTTGCTTTCATGTTGTCAATGTTGCATAAATTTGAGGTATGCTTTGATATTGTTCACCATTGCTTCCTCTTGGATATTGTACAACCTCGTGTTGTTTTGATGTTGGTGAGGACAATACTTTTGTAGTTGGTTCTCTCCACATCTCCAACATTGGAATGGTCCTCTCTTGTTCTCCTCGACCTCTTCTATTGTTGTTTTGACAAACCGATCTCTATTGGAAACAGGGAAATTTCACTGGAATTGACTCTTGGTAGGAGTGGTGAACTTAACATCCTTCCCCATACACCTGTTCCCAGAGGGTTTTGGCCCTTTCCCTTTGAAACTTCTCTTGTCCTTTTCCTTCAAATCTAAGCAGAATTTAACCCTATGATTAGACTAATCATAGGAATACTTAGCCTTATGGATGGTGTTCTCCAATGTCCTTGGCTCATCAAAATCAATCCTATCTTGGTAGGACTGTGGTAACCCACCAAGGTATCTTTGAATCTTCACCTTATCATCCTTGATATATGTCACATGCCTCAACAACTCAAAAAAATTGTTACTATAGGCATCCAAGGTGTGATTGCCCCATTTTTAGTTTCCTCTATTGTACAACCAGAATGGATTTCCATGGTATGTGATGGCCATGTCACATGAGAAAGATTACATCATCAGGGGTCCCTGAGGGATTTGAGGAGTTTTATTG
Organism: Pinus albicaulis; assembly: GCA_034641835.2. Taxonomy (NCBI): domain Eukaryota; kingdom Viridiplantae; phylum Streptophyta; class Pinopsida; order Pinales; family Pinaceae; genus Pinus; species Pinus albicaulis. The sequence continues at coordinate 594,152,379 of CM076572.1, forward strand.
GGGGCGATGATGTTCCCTTGGAATATTCCATCATTAGGATCAGTTCCACACAACTTGTTTTGGGTTCCATTGCATTTCATTAATTTCTATAAAACAAGGTTATTACTTAGCATAATTTAATTAATTACACATAAGGTGACATTCCAGAAGGAATATTTGATGAAACACCTTAGTATTTGTCAGACCAGGAGGTAACTCCACAAAAATCAATGTGTATTAGATGGAGATTGTGTGTGTATTTATACATGGAGGTGAGGCTATTGGGATTCACTTCCCAATGACTCTTGGCCTTCCTTATTTACTAAATTACAATAATATACAATCTCACCCAACCAGTTAGGATTAGGTGTCAACATTCCCCCCTTTAATCTGAAGGGATCTTGGTGAGTCCAAGCATCATTCTGAACTTTTCAAACTGTTCTCTTCCAAGTGCTTTGGTGAAGATGTCTGCGGTCTTCTCATTTGTAGAACAATGATGTAGATGGATGGTTTTGGCCTGAACATGGTGTCGAATCAAATGGTATTTTGTATTGATGTGTTTTGTTCGAACATGGAACTTCGGGTTCTTAGCCAAATTTATTGCAGAAGTGTTGTCGATGATGAGTGGTGTTGAATGCATTTATTTCATCTGCAAATCTTCTAGGATTTTCCTGAGCCACACAATTTCCTTTGTTGCTTCAGCTGCTCCCACATATTCTATCTCGGTTGTGGAATTTGCTGGAACTGACTGTTTGCGTGATCTCCATGAGATAGCTCCTGATCCAAGACTCATGGTATAACCTGAAGTAGACACCCCAGTTTATTTGTCTCCATCAAAGTCTGAATCAGAGTATCCGATCAAGCTGAAATATCCTACCTGTGTATATTTGAGTCCAAAGTCTTGAGTCCCATTCAAGTACTTTAGAACTCTTTTTGCAGTAGACCAATGTCCTTCACAAGGTTTTTGCATAAACCTGGAGAGGATTCCAACAACAAATGAGATGTCTGGTCTGGTGGTAGTTAGGTGGATAAGACTTCCTACAAGCTGTCTATACTTCGTTGCATCCCCGAATTCCTTCCCTTCAATGGATGTGAGCTTCAAGTTTTGTTCCATTGGAGTGGTTAAGGGATTGCATTCATCCATGCCAAACTTGTTCAAAATATCTCCAACGTACTTCTTTTGAGAAAGAAATATAAATTTAGGATTTTGAGTTACTTCAATACCCAGATAGTAATGAACATAACCAAAATCAGTCATTTCAAAACCTTTCTTCAATTCTTTCTTTATGGATGCAATATAACTCTCATTTTTCCTTGTCATAAAAAGATCATCTACAAACACCACAAGATATACAACTGTTTTTCCAACTTTCTTAACAAACAAAGTTGCATCATCAAGATCAAAATGTTTGAAGTCAAGTTTCAGAAGATGCTCAGTTAATTTCTCATACCAGGCTCATGGTGCTTGCTTGAAGCCATACAAGGATTTTATAAGCTTGCATACTTTGTGATCTAGGCCCTTCACAACAAATCCTTCTGGCTGGGACATAAAAAATTTCTCCTTTAGATATCCATTCAAAAAGGCGGTCTTTACATCTATCTGATGGAATTTCCATCCCTTCTGAGCTGCTAGGGAAAAGAGTGTCCGGATGGTGGCCCATTTCACTGTGGGAGCAAAAATTTCTTCATAATTGACCCCTTATTTCTGTGCAAAACCTTTTGCCACAAGCCTGGCTTTGTGCTTGTCAAGTGAGCCATTTGCTTTTTACTTGTTCTTGTAGACCCACTTACAACTAATTGGTTTGGTTCCCAAATGAGGATCAACCAGCTTCCAAGTGCCATTCTTTATCAATGCATCATACTCCTTTTGCATCGCTTCATTCCATTCATCATGAGAAGTGGATTCTTTGAAGGAAGTTGGTTCATGATCTGTTAAAAAACTCAATTCATAGTTATAAGCAATATCCATATCAACAGGTGAACAGAATTATCTACATCACCTTCGTTTTGTCTAGTGGAACTTTTTGTTCCTGTCTTTCCAACCTCATCGGGACGAACGTTTTCTAGTGTCTTTGTCAGCCATTTGGGGGCACCTTTCTGAGATGGCCCAGGCTACTCATTTGACTGAGTTGGAATTGAATCAAGATTCAATATTTCAATTCTGTCAATCACATCGTTCAAGGTGTCATCCGTGGTTGGTTCTTCAAGTGGGGAAGAGAGTGCTTCGATAAATGATTCCACAGATTGATTCAGTATAGGAATCCCCCCTTCAAGATGTGGAATATGATTATCAAATTCTTGAAAATACTTTGCATGTGTGAGTCTATCCAGACGATCAAATTGCTGCTCAACAACATTGTCAGTCTTGGAAGATTCAAGGAATATGACATCTCTTGCTGTTACAAACTTCTTATTGATTTCATCATAGAGACTATATCCTTTGGAGGTATTGAAATACCCCAAGAAGATACATTTTTGACTTCTAGCACTAAGTTTATTCGTTTGTACCTTGGGTATCAAAGCATAACAGGTGGAACCAAAGACCCTGAAATGCTTTACTGAAGGAATCTGGCCATGCCACATTTCATAGGGAGTTTTGTTTCTGATTGAATTTGAAGGACACCTATTCTTTATGTATATAGCACATAGAACTGGATCAACCCAAAACATCAATTTTACATTCTTAAAAAACACCATGGAGCGAACCATATTTAAAATTGTCCTATTCATTCTTTCAGCTACACCGTTCTATTGTGGATTATAGGGCACAGTTGTTTGATGTTTGATCCCATGTTGATGAAGATAATTTTCAAATTCATTTGAAGTGTATTCTTTTCCATTATCAGTACGTAATGATCCATTATGAGTTTGTGCATCATTTTCAATCCATGCATGAAAATTTTTGAATGTTTGAAAAGAATCAGACTTGTTCTTCAATAAGTAAACCCAACACATTCTGGTGTAATCATCAATAAATGTCATCATATATTTATTTCCATTTGCAGAAGCAACAGGCATAGGGCCACATAAATATGAATGAATAAGCTTAAGTTTTCTATGTGCTCTGGAATGTGAATCATGAAATGGTTGTTTGCTATGCTTTCTTAGAAGACAAGCATCACATTACTTAAGTTTCATAGGAATTGTAGGCAGTCCATTAACACCATTTTTATTCAACAATCGAAGGCTGTCATAGTTTAAGTGTCCAAATCTAGCATGTCATAAAAGACTTGATGGGAATGTACCTTCATCATGATGTGAACTGAATGCAAAGTTTTTGTGCATGAGCAGAGGAATTTTGTGCATGAGCAGAGGAACCTTGCAGCTTCAAGAGTCTTCCTTCTTCTATTCCCTCCATGACAAGTGAGTGATCTGATGCTTTTCTGACCTCGGCCTCACCATCAAACATGTGAATGGAGTGTCCTTGCAGGCGGATGTGGACCAAGGACAACAAGTTTCTCCTCAACTCAGGGAGGTATAGAACCTCATGTAGAAGATGATCTGGAAGACCAAGCAACTTAGGCCTAATTGTGCCAAGCCCTGATAGCTTGAGTTTGGATTTATCTACGAAGTATACTGCTCCATCAACTTTGTCAGTAAATTCTTTAAAAAAATATTTTCTAAATGTCATGTGACATGTTGCTCTTGAATCTAGCAACCAATCATTTCTCCAAGAAGTAAATGAAACATCAAACAAGTCTTCAGTTACTCCATTGTTACAATGTGCTACTACATAATGAGCGGATTCAGGTGCTTTACCTTTGTCTCTGTCATTAGTTTTACCTTTTTCTTGATTCCTTTTCTGCTCAATTTTATCCCAAGGTATCTTGCATGTAGATGCATCATGCCAGTCTTTATTGCAGTGTATGTAATGAAGATCATATTTTTCAGTTTGAGTTTGTCTGCCCCCCCTTCCTCTGAAATTTCTTTTTCCTCTTCCTCTTTGGCCACCTCTTCCTTTGGAAGAATCTTGAGCATGGCTCTTCTCTCTATGTGCAAAGCATATAGCCTCTTCAGAAGAAAGAGGGGTGGTCATCTTTCCAAAAGCTTTCTCTCTTTCTGCAAACTTTTTCTCAAGGGACTCAAAAGTGATTTTCACGAGGTTTCCACTTGCTTGCAATGACTCAAGATAATGTGAGTAAGTGGGATACAAGGACTTAACATATGCTATGAGACATATGTCAACATCTGCACCAGTGCTCTTATTGTCATGCATGATAGATCTTACTTCTGAAGCTAAAGTAAGAGGATCATCATTATTCAATTCCAAACTAAACAGCTTAATCATTAATTGAACAATTTCAAGTTCTGAATGTGAGTCATAGAGTTATTTTAGCTTGCTCAAAGCTTGATAGGCATTTGAAAATGGTGTAATATGGTCACTCGCCTCTTCATTTACAGAAGTTGAAATCAAGGCATAGGCCTTGCAGTTCTTGTTTTCCCAAATGGCGATCTCCTTGTCTGAAGTGGGCTTTGTTGGTGGAAGGTCATCTTCTCCTTCACAAATTCCTCTCCACAACTCATTAAAAATGAGAGTGTGCTTGATTTTCTGAGAAACATTCAGGATATTTCTCCTTGCCGAAGAGAACAAATCCTACAATAGATATGAGAGAATGCATTCTTTTGAAAGAAATACAATTATTTGTTGGGTAAAAACTCAATTCTGGTTTCAATTCTGCAATTTTTTTTTATTTTTATCTTTTGTAAAAAATTTGGAGGAAAAAAAACAGAGGTATTATCTGGGGGAGGTGTTTTCTGGGGAAGGCATTTTCTGGGGGGGGTGATTACTGGAGGAGGTGATTTCTGGGGGAGGCCAAAATGTAAAAAAAAAATTAAATTGATATTATGGCCGAATAAATAAAAAATAAAAAACGCAGAGAATTTGCATGGGAGGGGAGGGGACGGGAGGGAGGACGAGTGTTTGAGGGGGTGGGCGTGAGCAGAGAGGGAGTGCAGGTGAGGGGGCAAGGATTGTGAGAGGGGAGGTTGAGTGTTTGAGGGGGCGAGCGTGAGTAGAGAGGGAGTGCAGGTGAGGGGGCGAGGATTGTGAGAGGGGAGGCCGAGTGCTTGAGGGGAGGGCGAGTGCAGGTGAGGGGGTGCGGACCGTGAGAGGGGAGGCATGAGGACAGACGGGTGAGGGAGGGCGGATGGGAGCCTTGAGCTGTTGGGGATGGGGAGGAATGCGTGGGAAGGCCGAGGGCCGAGGGGAGGGAGGTGAGTGGGATGGGTGAGTGCGTGTGAGGGAGAGCGGAGGGATGAGCGAATGGGAATGAGTGTGAGTAGTAAAAAAAATTGTACAATAAATTTAATTGTGCTCAGAATTTGAACAAAAATTGCACATTGGTGTGCAGAAACAATAGGCAGAATGTGCAAAAAAAAATTGCAAAATTTGCAGTAAAAATAAAACTCAGAATTTTCCAGAATTGCAAAATGGCAGGAACAGTAAATGGAAAATTGAATTCACAATGACAGTCTGCAAAAATGGAGAACATGAGGGAGTTATGCCAAAGACAGGAATGCCAAAAATGAGACTGGCTTTGATACCATGTCAGACCAGGAGGTAACTCTGCAAAACTCAATGTGTATTAGATGGAGATTGTGTGTATATTTATACATGAAGGTGAGGCTATTGGAATTCACTTCCCAATGACTCTTGGCCTTCCTTATTTACTAAATTACAATAATATACAATCTCACCCAACCCCTTAGGATTAGGTGTCAACAGTATTATAGCTCGTTGAAACCAGAACAAGAAGATATACAAGATGAGAAGTGACTTTCAGTAGTGGGTGATTTACCATTTTCCCAAATTAAAAGTGACTTTAATTACTTACCTAATTAAATAAAAGAAAAGGGAAAAATTGATTAAGAGGAAAATGCCAAAAGTGACTTAAGAAAAATAGAAATACATTAAAAGTCACTTAAGATGAACTCAAAGGGTTGCTTGTAGAATAATAATAAAATAATAAAATAAAATACTTTTAGAAGATTGGAAATCTATCTACTATGTCTCTTCCACTCTTTTACTTATATAGTATGAATACTCTTTTGAGACATCTTGGATATGAGCATTTTTTTGAGAAATTTTGGAAACGTGATTTTCAACTTCAGAAGCCTTAGGATGGAAACACTATGATTCAATAAAATCGGATGAAAACCCCTCTCATTTCTGGGTGAATTCACGAGGCGAGGTTTGATGATGCAACAGATCCTTTGGAGACCACATTTATTATATCTAAGCTATTTTCCATTTTGTATTAAGAGTATAACCTGATAATATAATAAACTTGATTTTGTTATGCAACATTTCCATTTGTATTTTTGGGTTTATTGCAAATTCTATTTATTTGTTGAAAACTATTATTATGTTAAGTTCTAATATTAGAACATGTTTTCGTCCAACTATAGGTTAAAATCAAATTATGCCATATTGTTGTATTGTTTCTGAAGATTAAAGGAGCCACGTTCTCATTCGAAGTTGCCCATGATTTTCTGAATAAATCAAACTATTTGGAATATCAAATTGCTTCTATTATGAAAATTATTGTTCTGGTAGAAAACCAAGCTCATCTTGATATTTTAGCTAAGGGACGAAAGGCTCTTTCTTTCGCTGCCCAAGAGCAATTTGCATTCACTTTTAGGTGTCCAAATTTGTTGAGGCCAAATCATTCTCCTTCACCCTTCACCAAAAAACCGTTTTTATTTCAGCGAAGTTCTGCAGTGAAGCTGAGAATCAATTTTTGAAGGTGGCAAAATTTCAGGGGTTATATTGGGCAGAAAGTCAATTATCTATGGTGAGCACAAATTTCAGAGACCGAGTATTTATTATTCAGAGGCCAGATTACAGTGGCCGATTTGGCAATTCAACCCTGCATCAGAAGAACTTCATTACCCATCAAATTATTCAGAGTTGAGGCCGAATCGAAGAATCTAAAAAGCCAGAGTCTGTCGGGGCGAAATTTCATTTGTGTAATTTTCATTTTCCCGTGAGATCGAATTTCAACAAGGGTCGCAACCATTCCTTTCGTTGTTCGTGCCACGCCAAAACTAGAGCTGATCGGTGCCCATGGACTGAGAGACAGAGTGCCTGTGTGGGTGGAGGATCGAATTGATCATTGTAGAAGCTCAGGGTAAATTTGTGTTACATGGCACTTAGAAAAGGATCTAATAACAAACTGGTGTGATGGCTAATCTATGCATCTGAACATTGAATATACCTGTGCGATAGCCAGAGATACTTGTGTGCACCTGAGAAAGAAAATGGTCGATCTGTTTGAAGCCTAGTGGCTAACATTGCAGTGAGTAGGCTGATCATATTGGTCATCAACGAGGACACATTAAGAGCTGGTCTGTTTAGATATGAAGCGCTTTGACGTATGTGTGTCAGTTGGGTAGTTTGAACCTGTGCAGAATGCGATCTAGCCATTAAGGGTGCGCAGGATTGGTCTGAGGATTCGATGATGAGAAACGCTAAATACCTGTGTATGAGCATGGCCAAAGAAATTTGAAGGTGATCCCCTGTAGCGTAGTAATCAAGTCAGATCGAGAGCGATTGGCACCCTCCATACAAGGCGATGGCAGATTGAGTCAACCTTCATATGATCTGAGGGCCTCTGCCTAAGTAAGTACCAATGAGGGAGAAATGGCTTGTAACAATTAATTTGATCATGTGAAGATCCAAATGCATTAGTTCCAATGTGTTACCACTCAACCAGTTCTCCGAAGGCTGAAAAGGAGACTGATAAAGGTAACTGACACAGGTAACCTCAAACCACTTCTAGGTCAGAATCTAGTCCTTATGTTGGAGAGGACTCGCCCACTTATATTATTCAACAAATAAGATATTAGGCTAGGTAATAAGCTTAACAAAGTTGTTTTTTTAAAGGTCTATTGATGAGAAAAGAGACAGATCTATATGTCAAATCCAGTGAGATGATGGGAAAATAGAGGGTTTTTTCACACGGGCAAAGTAGCCAGCTTTGGTGGAATATTTCGATCAAATTTTTGTAGGAAGTGAATGTAGAAAGGGTGAAATACAAAAACATTAAAGCATCAAATCGAGGATGAATTCTAAAGTGATGCTTTAAGCTAAAAACATTGATAACTTGGAAAAACTGAAACATAACACCATTAAGATGAATTATGGACCAAACATCTGGTTTTTTCCGAGAAATAAGATACACATTAAAGGAATGTATACACATAAGATAACTTACAAATCAAAGGAACAAAAAACCACCAAAATTCTGACACAAGAATCCCTGCAAATCACTTGCTATTCCATTCATTCACTAGAAAAAATTCTTCAAAATTACTATGCACAAAAGTGTTTCTTCTCTGATATGACCA